>CM022297.1:270249456-271449456 GCA_011799875.1 Thinopyrum elongatum
GGTCGATGCAGCGGCCGGAGTTGAGGATGCTGGACGGAGACGGCGGCGATGGAGCTCGGGAGTGGCAGAGGCGTCGCGAGGAGGAGATGAAGATGATGGGGCAGGAAAATGAAAAGGAAGACCCCATGTCCCTATTTATAAGGAGGTGGATAAATTGGCATGCGCGAATCGAGGAGGCTGAAAAATGATTATGTGGCTACAAGATGCCTCGATTTTTGGGAGGTCCATAAAAATAAGATTGTTGAAGATTTCTGGGTCGCTGTAATTAATGCGCCTGATGTCATGGCGGGTTACCGTGGTTCGTGAACTGAGATCATGGCGGTTCCAGAAAAGTTCATAAAGTTGATGATGGAAGATTCTGCTAATCAAGTACTGAAGATTGATGTGAACAAGTTCAAATCACCTGGGGCCTAATGTTGGGGGATATAACTATTGGGTTGAACCGCCCAGGCAAGGGGCCGGGTCATACCACTGGCGACTAACGATGAAATGGCGGGTCATGAAGCAAGCCTATTGAAGGCCCAAGACCCAGAGGCGACTTGAGGCCCAAGGGTGTGAACCGCCAGATGATAACTTGTATTGTAAGGCAGCTTAGTTAGTCCACCGAGCCGGACACACTTTGTGTATGAGCCGGCCGAACTCTGTAAGCCGCCGGGCATCAACCTGTTTATATAAAGGGGTGACCCGGCTGCGGGTTCACTCAAGAAACAATCATCGAGAGCTAGTCAAGCGTATTCGCGTCCCTTGTAATCGAAACTCCAGCAATACAACTGAAACAGACGTAGGCTTTTACCTCATTGAGAGGGGCCGAACCTGGGTTAACTCTCTGTGTCCTTTGTCCCGTTTAACCCCTTCAAGCTAACCTAGTTGCGATGGCTCCACACCTAAGTCCTTTTGCTAGGGTTCTGCCGTGTTAAGAAGTCCACGACAGCAAGCATACAAAACATTTGTCAAAGTTTACCAAAAGAATCATAATTTTTTAAATTTATTTTACTATTTTTTTGATTTTCTGTTCACCAGGGAGCATTTGAGCTCAAGATCAATAGGACTGTTCGCCTAAACATCTATATCCTTAAAATATAAATTTGCATCCTTAAAAGGCCACACCTACTCTATTTTTAGTCAAGAGGGGCAACTCCTCAGGACATTTAGGCAGCCCTGGCCGCCCCTCTCTCCTCCGAGCTGCGCCGTCCCACGCACCAGTGTCGCCGGAATCAGTCTGTGTCGTCCCCGTAGACCCCACTTCTCTTCTATCGTTGACACCCTAAACCGGATTAGGTCAATTCTTTGTTGCCACCTTTACTGCCATTGTCAACGCGTTCAATACGTCATCGGCGGACCCCATCACCGAAAACAAGCCACATCATGTTGGGGAGAGGGTAAGCCCCGCCCGCGACGCAAACGCATCCACACGTGAAATAGTCCTCTTTATAGCCACTACCATCAGCTTGAACGTGACTGCTACTTGTGAGCTGCGTTGGGAGTTTCCCCGAGAGAGGGGATGATACAGTACGGTGGAGATAAATATTTCCCTCAGTTATGAAACCAAGGTTATCAATTCGTAGGAGAACCAGCAACACTATTAACAGCACCTGCACACAAACAACAAATACTTGCAACCCAACGCGTAGAGGGGTTGTCATCCCTCAAGAGTTCAAGCAAGATTAAATTGCATAGTTTTTGATAGATAGATCTACAAAAATACAAAATAAAATAAATAAGAAAATTGCACAAGGTATTTTTAGATTAATATATGATAAAAGATATCCCCGGGCCATAGTTTTCACTAGAGGCTTCTCTCGAGAAAATAGCATACGGTGGTAGACAAATTAACTGTTGAGCAATTGATAGAAAAGCAAATAATTAGGACGATATCCAGAGGCAGAATCAAACATATAGGCATCACTTCCAGATAGTATGAACCGACTCCTGCCTGCAATCTATACTATTACGCCACACACTCGACCGTATTGTAACACCCCTAATGTATAGCCACCATGATCAGCTGTTAATATGCAAGTCATATCATATGCAGTGATTAAAACTATTGGTTAACCAAAGTAAATCAACTCCATTTTTAAAATCAACTTAAATTCATAAGTGAATATAGGTTGATCAACTCTTGCTGGAGAATTTATTTAATAGCCATAATCCAGTGGTCATGGCAAAATCATAACCAACATTTTTGGATATGATTGATGAGTCAACAAGATGAACACAGCACCCAAAACAGCATATTAATTCCATTTAAAATCATTGCAGATTCAAACAAAACTTCAAACATTCCAAACCACTTTTGGTGAGAGATAATTGGCATTGCAATATTTGGGACACACTCAATTTTGCAAAAATGCAAAAGTGCTCTAACAATTACAAACAGAATGAATAAAGAAAATAGAACAGAAAATATAAAATGAAAGAGGCCCTAAAAAGGGAACACTGTGCACTCACCTGTGCACTGGCCCGCTAGCCACTGTGGCCCAGCCCCAACCCCATCTCCCCCCCCCCTCCGTCTCCGTGTCGCCCCGCTCGCCACCGAGGCGATCCACCACCCCGGTTCTCCCGTGCCTTCCCTCGCTCTTTAAGTCCCCCCAGCCCCCTCGTCCTCACCTCCTAACCTGCCATCCTCCCCTCCCTCCCCTCCATTCCTGCTCTCGCCCTCCTTCTCGATCCCCCTTCCACCCGGAGACGGCCGTCGCCGACCGCTGCTCGATTCCGCGCCATCGCCATCGTGTTGCCCTCGCCGCCGTGCCATCTACTCCGACTCTGTTCAACTCCTTCGTCTGCACCTCGCCGTTGACTCGAGGAGGCCCGCGCGACAAGATCGACCTCGACTTCGTCTTCTCGGCGCCGTGATCCCCGTCGACCCCGCGCCCGTCGTCAGCTACTAAAACTTTCGCCGCCTCCGTGAGCCGCTACTGAGCTACTCTCCCTTCTTCCCTCCGCTAGCGCCTGCTGCCCATAGCTAGCGTCAACGAAGCCACGCGCCGCCGTCCCCATTGCTGCCCGGGATCTCTCTAGTCTTCCCCGCTCTGTCTAGTCCACCGTACGCGTTTCGCTGGAGACTGCTACTTGCTCAACTTGCTGCTTACCGCTTGGCCCGCTCGAAACGAGGGCCGTAGCCGCCGCCCGCGTTGGACCGAATTCCGCCGGCCGCCGCCGCGCTCGCTGTAAGCCGTCGGTTCCGACAACCTGAGCTCTTCTCCCGTTTGCTAGATCGACCGCTTGATGTCGCACGTCGGAGCAAGTAAACGTCGCTCGATTGTGCCGCCCCGAGGTGATATCCCAGCACTTCGGTGAGAGCGCCGCCCGGGAGCTCGCCGGGCGGCGTTTCCTCGTCCCCGCGTCGTCGCAGCGTGGCCCGCGTGGGTCACCCCAGTCGCTGACGATTGGGCCCCTGACCATTTTTTGACTCGTTGACCAGGCGTCAACCTGTTTTACTTCACTAACAGCCGCTACAGATTGGCCCTCTGTCATTTAGTTAAATAGTTAAACAACTGTTTTTGTGTTAATTTAAAACCTATTAATTAACCCTATTACACAATGACCCTGGGCCCCACCCCACTAACTAGTTCTGTAGTTTAGTTTAAACCTCTGTTAATCCAGAGAGGTCTGACAGGGGGGCCCCACCTGCCAGTTTGACCCAGTCAGCGGTTAGCTGTGCTGAGCGTCAACAGTGATGCAATTCTGACGTCATGAATTCCATTTTTCTAAAATAAATATAATTCCAGAAATTCAAATATCTTTAAAAATTAATAACTTTTAAACCGGGAGCTCGGAGTCGAAAATGTTAAAACATGAAAGTTGCTCAGAAACGACGAGACTAGTCTGATCGTTGCCGTCTGTTTCTTCCATCGGAACCTCCTACGTAGAAGAACTTCGTAACTCCGCCCTAATCCACAGATGAATAGTGCACACACGTCGGAGATATTAAATCCCAGAATAATTCTAAAAATAACTAAATTTGACTTAGATGCATATTTAGGCAACCCTGCACTGCATCAGCATCCACGCACCGTATTGCATCTGTTTGCATTAAGTTTTACCTGTTTCTTCTCCCCTCTTCTCTCTCGATAGACCCCGACGTTGACGTAGCTCCCGAGCAGCGCCGCACAGGAGTACGACTACGTCCCCACGATACTACTGAAGACCTTGCCCTTGCCCCCGAGCAAACAGGCAAGCACCCCCATTTTGAGCATGCCTATATCGCCTATTCTCTTCTCTCTTATGCTTGCATAGAACTGCTACTGCTACTGTTTTTCCTATATCTGCTGCATAGCCTGATTATTGACCCTGCTTTGTTACCTTAACCGGTTATCCTAGACTGCTTAGTATAAGGGGGTAGAGACAACGACCGAAACCCCCACTTGATCCCTGACTGCCTGCTGGACATCAGAAGACCCCGATCATCGGGATTGAAGACTGAGCCACTGGCAACCGCACTCACTTCCCCTTAGATGCCGACACTAGCTGGTTACCATCGAGTGCCGAGGGTGATACCTCGTCAGCACTTCTGATGTTAAAACCTTGTAGGTTAGTTACTCGGTCGTGGTAAGCGAGGTGTTCCTTCTAACCACCCCCGATAACGACGTCGTCGCGCAACTCCTCAAGGTGGACCTCGAGGTGGATTCCTCCTTCGTTCACCTTGATGATAACATCGACGGGAATTCCATCAAGGGTGATTCCTCATGGTTCCCTTCGGTGTCAGACACACCAGTTCCTTGGATATTATGACTTGCACTAAACTATGATACTAAAGACGGGTCGGTCCCTGAGGGGTACCCCGCGGCTAAAGCTTAACGCGAAGTGATGTTGAGTCGGGTTTGACCTGGATGGTGCCGCGAGATAACTACGAGGCGTGGCCGTGGCATTCTTAGCCCTTGCCGCAAGTCCTCGAGACGGGGCGACGGGGGTCACATCGATCGTGAGTCTCCTGCTCGTTTCCTCCTCCGCGCGCTCCTAATCCACTACTGCTTTGGATATTTGGATCCGAGGGGCCTCGGGCCCGATAGCACTAACCATCACGTGGGCTAGTATGGGCGTTCTGCGTCGAACACATCAGCCGAAGCTTTGTTTTGACGTCAGTAAGGAGCGGCGCACAGCCGAGTTGGACTGGTAACCGCAAACCGCACTTGTATAAGGGTTGCTAGGTCTCTGCTCTCGGTGGCCCCCGTAACGTTCTGGAGTTCCCGGGGCGATGGCCCAAGACCCCTGGGGGCATAAGGTTTAGTCCCGGCGTGCTGACCTCTCCTTATAAGCCTAGGTCGGGTTTGCGGCGTGTTGCTTAGGCGAGGCCGGGCATGACCCGAAAAGTGTGTCCGGCCAGAGTTAAGTGAGCGTGGTGGGTAAGTGGTGCACCCCTGCAGGGAAGGAAACTTCTATCGATAGCCTGTCCTACAGGTAACGGACACTCGGAGTTGTATCCCGATCGTACACTAGAACATGTGATAGAATTGGATATACGGCTCTGGGATTGCTTTCTCGTCAGTGAGTCAGAGAAGATCTCAGGTCGAGGTTGATGATATTACTACTACACTACTTTTAACATTCATGTTCATCTGCTCTCTCCTGATGCTGCAGAACTGTCGAAGATTGTAAGATGCTAGTCTTCGATAGACAGGCTTCCCCCTCTACTCTGGCATTTCTGCAGCCCAGTCCACATATACACCATTCCTTTGACAATGAATGCATATGTAGTGTGAGTCCCTTGCTTCTTGCTGAGATACTTCGGATGATACTCACGTTTGCTTTATTTTCTTTTTCCCCCATTTTCCATTTGATGTCACCAGACGACGGAGCCCCTGAGCCAGAAGCCCAGCCCGACCGTACTACTATCCGCCTGGCTGAGTACTACAACTACGAGGAGCCGTTCGACGACCAGGAGTAAGGATCTGAGGTCCAGGGCAGGAGGCCTACGCCTTTCGATCGTAGTTTTTATTTTTACTACCCCGCCTCTGTGAAGGCTTATCTCTCTCTCTGTATATATCGTACTCAGATATCTAATGCTTCCGCTGACTCCTTTATGCCATCGAGCTTGTATTCGGCCCTCGCTAGGCCCTGGCTTGTAATATTAAGCTTGTATGACTTTATTTTATGTTTTAAGTTGTGTTTTGTGATATCTTCAAGTGAGTCCTTAGGCTTGATCGTGCGCATTGTCATGTATGATTAGTCACGATTAGCCGGGTCGTCACAGTGTATCCACATGCATCTAGTGTATTAAGTTCATGGAAAACGGGGTAATGCATTAAGCAAGATGACATATGTAGATAAGATAAACTCACGTATGAATAAACCCCCATCTTTTTACCCTTAATAGCAACGATACATATGTGTCATGTCCCCTTTCTATCATTGGGATTGAGCACCGCAAGATCCACCCATTACAAAGCATCGCTTCCCATGGCAAGATAAGTCCAATCTAGTTGTTCAACCATACCCAATAAAGAGTTCAGAAAACTCAAATAATATTCATGGATAGTTTGACGGCCCCCCGGCCCGATCGTGCACTATTCATACACCGCAAATGCACACGATCAAGCCTAAGGACTCACGGGAAATATCACCAACCACAACTCTAAAACATAAAATAAATTCATACAGCTTATATTACAACCAGGGGCCTCGGGGCTCGAATACATAAGCTTGCGAACAAGCGTCAGCGGAAGCATCATATCTCTGAGTACAATATGAATAGAAACAGAAAGGCCTTAGAAGGCGGGGCAAAATAAAACACTACGATCGAAAGGCGAAGGCCTCCTGCCTGGGACCCTCCGATCCTACTCCTGGTCTCAGTCAACTCGTAGTAGTATCATCCTCTGGGTAGTAGTAGTAACGATCGTGTGGCATCTGTCTCAGGGGCTCCGTCCTCGGTCATGTCAAACTGATATGGGGAGAAAAGAGAAAACAAGCAACCGTGAGTACTCTGAAGTAACTCAGCAAAGGATCTACACTACATATGCAACATTATCAGGGGAGGCCTGTATATGTTGGACTGGGCCTGCAGAATGCCAAATAAGAGAAGGCCTAGTCCTATCGAAGACTAGCATCTTCCGTCTTGCAGTCAGTAGAAGAGAGTATGAACAATACCATATATGTACAGCATAATAATTCACCTCCCCATAGATCCTTTCTCGACTCCCTCGAGAAAGCAATCCCAGAGCCATAAAGTCATCAAACCCTCGTCCTGAGATCCCTTCTCGACTCCCTGCGAGAAAGCAATCCAGAGCCAATATACAGGTCTCATCACAGGTATCCATTTCTAAATTGTATCAATCACAGGATACAACTCCGGTGTCCTTTACCGTAGGACCGGCTATCGATAGAAGTGTTCTCCCTGTCAGGTTGGTGCACCAACTTACCCAACGCTCGTTAACTCGCCGGACACACTTTCCTGGGTCATGCCCGGCCTCGGCCAAACGACACATCGCAACCCTACCTACGGCTCAGCAAGAGGTCCCCGCCGGTCTAACGTCCTAAGCGCAAGGGGGTCTTGGCCATCGCCCCTCCGCCCTCCGGTCGTTGCGCACAGGGTGGATACCACATCGCCTCGTGGTGGCCAACACATCCGACCTGTGCCGCAGTGCTGACTGACATCTGACAGAGCTTTCGGCTGATGCATACGATCAGAACGCCCATACATACCCACTTATGTTTAGTGCTACAGGCCAGAGGCCTGCTCAATCAAATATCCAAATCGTTAGGACTAGGGGCTTGCGGAAACGAGCATAGACTCACAAAGATGTGACCCCGTCGCCCCGTCTCGAGACTTGCGGCAAGGTAAGAAATGCCCGGCCGCGCCTCGTATTCACCACTCGGGCACCACACATGGCAACCCGCCTTCACATCACACGCGGTACCCCCTCAGGGTCGACCCGCCTTTCCAAGTAACATTGTAAAGTCCAATATCCTTGTGGTCCATAACATCAGGGAATCCGAGGTATCACCCTCATTGATTCCCACTCGATGTATCCGTCAAGTGACTAGGAGAATCACCCTCACTGGGTCCCACACTTGAGGTGTATGTAGGACCACGTCGTTATCGGAAGCGGTGAAGGAGGAATCACCCTCGATGACCACGACCGAATAGCTACTCTCACAGAGTTTAACATCATAAGTGCTACAAGAGGTTTCCACCCTCGGCACTCGATAGTAACGCTGCAGTGTCGTTACAACTAAGGGGGTGATGTGCGGTGTCGGGTCCTGGTCTTCAATCCCATTGATCGGGTCTTCTGACGATCCAGCGCGGCAGTCGGGATATATGGGGTCACTGTAGGTCTCTACCCAGCCTAGACTAAACAGTTTAGGATATGTAGGTAATTATCAAGCAGCAGGTTTACAATGAACGGCTATGCATCAGAATGGTAAGCAGCAGCAGCGAATTCTAATGCAAGCATGAAATTAGAATGGGCGATATCGGTATGGCTCAGGTAGGGGCCTTGCCGGGTTGCTCGGTCGGCAAGGGCAAGGTCGTCTATGGTGTCTTCGGGATCCGGAGTTGCGTCGGTCTCGGGGACGACGTCGGGGTCGGGGGCTATCGAGAGAGAAGAGGGGAGAAACGTATAATATATCGCAAACATGAGCATGACAAATACATACACGGTGCTAGGGTAGTCTCACGCAGCATCCACGTAACAGACGAGCGGGAGAATATCTGACGATATTTCCCGGGTCTTGGATTATCGGACAGAGGATAAGAGGGGAACGGTTGCAAAGTTCGGATAGTTTAGGGACGCGTGACGGACGAACGGACCGCGAATTCAGATTTCGTCTCGTCGTTCTGAGCAACTTTCATGTACAAAGTATTTTCATCTAGCTACGGATTATTTTATATGATTTTCTAAAGTTTTTATTAATTTCTGGAATTTAATTATTAATTTAATTAGCATTATCCGAACAGTGTCTTGCTGACGTCAGCATGACGTCAGCATGACGTCAGGACCAGTGGTCCCACCTGTCATAGGCTGTTAGTTATTAGTGAATTAACTAATTAAATTACTGTTATTAACATTACACTTAATTAAATTCCCTACATCGATTAATTAACTTAATTAATTAACTATTTATCATTTAATTTAATTAATTAAACTTCAATTATTTTTTTCATTTTTTTTTCTAAACGTTTTTGGGGCTGGCCCACGTTGTCGGCGGCACAGAGTGCCGAACGGGGGTGCGTGCTCGCCGGCGCACTGCGGCGCGGCGTGGCGGCGATGCTGGGGCACCAGACCGCTGGGTCGGGACGGCGAGGCTCGAGCGCGCGCAGGGTGCGCGCGGGGGCCGCGGGTTCACGCGCGCGGGCTCGGCTGCTGCCGGAGGGGAGGCGCGGCCAGGACGGTCAGGGCCCCGACGGCGCGCATGGGGAACCGACGGGCGAGCGCGACAGGCGTGGTGAGGCGCGCGGCTTCGCGAGTGCCCTAGACGTCGAGCGGCGTGTTGAAGAGAGGAAGTGGGGGGGGGCGCAAGCGGCCGGGGCTCACATCGAGGGTGGGGGAGAGGCTGGCCGGGCGACGGTGTGTGGTAGGGGCAGGAGGCGACAGGGTCCGACGGAGAGGCGACGGCGGCGCCGACTAGAGCGACACGACGACGTGTCGGCGCTCGGGCGCGGCGTCTTTGGCTACTCGCCCCGTCCACTCCTTGATCGGGATGGGGTAACGGGGACGTGAGTGTGCCTCGACGAGGAGCGCCGCGTGGCGGCGGGGACGAAGGCTGGCGGCGGCGGCGTTAGCGACGGCGTCGGCGCGAGGCGATGCGGCTAACGGCGCTCCGGGGGCGTACGCGGCGGCGTGCGGGAGCTCCCGATCCCGATCCAGTTTGGATCGGGAAGGAGAGTGGGGGGGGGTGTGGGTAGGTTAGGGTTTGGGTGGATCGGGGGGGGGTTAAAAAAAGGGGGGGGCGCTGGGCCGCCTGTGTGTGGCCTGGGCACTGGGCCACGGCCCCAGTTGGTCCGGGGGGTGGGGCTTTTCCTTTTCTTTTCTTTTCTCTTTTTATTTATCCATACCCCTGTTTTGTAAATAGTTTAGGCCTCAATTGAATTTTGTAAAACATTGACCTGGTCCATAAATACCAGTGCTTAATTCCCTAACACCTAAAATTAGTTTGGCAAAACAGTCATTTCATACTTAAATTAGATTTAATAAATGGTTATTATATTGTTTTTAGTCGCTGTTTGAAGATGTTTTAGTCACTTACCCAACTCCAATGATGTTTGGTTTCAATTTTAGAATTGTCCTCTGATGTTATTTGCTATTTAATGAACATTTGTTTTCATGTTGGTCAACTTTTATTTCACTTTTATTTAAATTTGGATTTGACTTAGGAGTTGAAATGCATTATGATGCAAATGATGATCATGCACTGTTTACCTTATGACTTGTCTTATCAAAAGGTGTGACTGTAGTTTAAACCACCGGGGTGTTACAAACTCCTCTACTACAAGAATTCTCGTCCCGAGAATTATAAGTATAAGGAAAAAGTTCGGGGTATTCGCACGAAGATTATCCTCGCGTTCCAAGTGGCTTCATTTTCAGTATGTTTGACCACTGCACTTTGAGGAACTTGGTAACCTCTGACGGGTTCGACGTTCGCTTCATCGAGAATGCGGATCGGATTCCTTATAAGATAGACATCTTGCATCAATTCAGCATCTCGTGTCCACAGATCGGTGCGGAATTCCTTGAACATTTACGAAGTTTGCGACACATGGAAGACGTCGGATGAATGAGAGAATTGCGGCGGCAAATCCAATTTATACCGCACTTGACCACAGTCTTGCAACAATGCGGAAAGGACCAATGTAGCGTGGAAGCTGCTTGCCCTTGATTCCAAAACGGTGAGTGGCCTTCATAGAGTGACACGAAGATAGCTTGATCACCAGGTTGGATAATCAAACCCCATCGTTTGCGATCATAGTTTGCTCTTCTGGCGGTCCTGAGCCGCCTTGAGATTTTCCCGGACAATTCGGACTTTTCTTTCGGGCTGTTGATAATAATCCGGTCCAACAAGAGGTCGTTCCCCAGTTTTCTGACCAATTCAGAGGGGTTCGACACTTCCGGTCCATAGAGAACTTCAAGGGGGCCATTTTCCAGACTAGCTTGATAGCTGTTGTGTTATAAGAGAAACTCGGCATATGAAGAGATTCTTCCCTTCTTGCCGAAGAAACAACACAAGCTCGTAGCTGTCTTCAAGCACTTGATTGACTCGTTCAACTTGGCCTTGGATTGAGGATGATAAGCTGAACTCCAGTAATATTGAGTTCCCATAGCCTTTTGGAAACTTTCCCGAAAATGACCAGTGAATATGCTACGCACGGTCTAACTGATCTCTTTTTCGATACGTGGAGTGAAACATTCTGGAGATATATAACTCAATCGCTAACTGACTAGCATGATCGTCTCCTTGACAGGCAGAAAGTGTGCAACTTTGGAGAGTTGTCGACAACGACAAGATAAGCATCGTGACCCTTCTTGTGACCCTGGGAAGTCCTAACGGAAATCCATCTGAACCTTGTTCCCATTTCCATAAAGGAATAGGTAACGGTTGCAGAATTCCAGCAGGCTTCTGATGTTTCTGGCTTAAAACGCGTCGACACACATCACATTCAGGCAACATAGCGAGCAATGTCCTCTTCATTTTAGACCACCAGTACCTTTGACGGAGATCACGATACATCTTGGTGCTACCCGGATGAATAGACAACGGGGTATCATGTGCCTCCTTCATGACTTTGTCAGTCATAAGCTCAAAGCGAGGTACTACAATGCGGTTTCTAAAATACAAGGTTCCATCTTCAGACAGCGAGAAATCCCTGTACTTTTCAAGGTGAAGATCTTTCTTCATCAGATCAACTTCAGCATCTTTAGCTTGCGCATTCTTAACAGCTTTCTCAAGATCTGGTTGTATCACAAGGTTATTAAGAGAACCCTGTGGAACAATACGCAGATTTAGCTTGCGTAGTTCTTCAAAAAGACGAGGTTGAGCTCGCCTAACCATGAGGTTGTCGCAATAGGACTTGCGGCTTAAGGCATCAGCCATCACGTTAGCCTTGCCAGGGGTATAAGAAATACCCAAGTCATAGTCCGCAATGGTCTCCATCCATCTTTGCTGACGGAGGTTTAGAGAAGGTTGAGTGAACAAGTACTTCAGGCTTTTATGATCCGTGTATATCTCGCAACGATTACCGAGGAGGTAATGTCGCCATAACTGTAGTGCATAGATGATAGCAGCTAGTTCTAGATCATGTACCGGATAATTCTCTTCATGTGGGCGCAACTGACGAGAGCCATAAGCAATCACTTTACGCTCTTGCATTAGGACACAGCCTAATCCTTCACGGGATGCGTCACAATAGATCACAAAGTCTTTGCGGGTATCTGGAGGAGATAGTACTGGGGTATTGTAACGGATTGACATCTGCCCCAGTGGATAAAGAATGTACTCTGGATGTATCCCTGCTCGAACAGCTGGTAGCTGCGTCGCAGGGTGTGGTGGAAACAAACGATCCATCTGAAACAAAGGAAACTCATGATTGTCAAAAGACAAGGAGAAGTATAACCGATCTCGGAGAGAAAGGTTAAACAAAACAATGGAAAGGAAAATGATTATCAGACTAATCAGATCAATGTCAGGGAAATCGCACATATATCCAGCTCTCCGGGTGGACGAGAATTACGAGATCCTAAGTGTCGGCGTTAGTAAACTTTAGTTAACCCGAAAGGAAGAGAGGTCAGAGTCCCAGAGTAAAGATGAGGAATAAAAGATACTAATACCACCCAATTGGCGACGTGGGCCCGTAAGCCACACAGCCAAGTTAGTAAAACAGTTTTCCGGTTTCTAGACTCAACTTCGGCCAAGGAGTTGGAAAGGGGATTCCTACAGGCAGTCGGCTCTGATACCAACTTGTGACGCCCCCGGCCCGATCGCGCGCTAATCATACACGCAAATGCACACGATCAAGCCTAAGGACTCACGGGAAGATATCACAACACAACTCTAAAACATAAATAAAGTCGTACAAGCTTTATATTACAAGCCAGGGCCTCGAGGGCTCGAATACATAAGCTTGCGAACAAGCGTCAGCGGAAGCATCAGATATCTGAGTACAGATATAAAAGAAAGTACAGAAAGGCCTTTAGAAAGGCGGGGCAAAATAAAACACTACGATCGAAAGGCGAAGGCCTCCTGCCTGGGACCCTCCGATCCTACTCCTGGTCGTCAGTCAACTCATAGTAGTATCCATCCTCTGGGTAGTAGTAGTAGCGATCGTCGGGGCATCTGTCTCAGGGGGCTCCGTCCTCTGGTCACGTCAAACTGATATGGGGAGAAAAAGGAAAACAAAGCAACCGTGAGTACTCAGAAGTACTCAGCAAGCAAGGATCTACACTACATATGCAACATTTTCAAGGGGAGGCTGTATATATGGACTGGGCTGCAGAAATGCCAGAATAGAGAGAAGGCCTAGTCCTATCGAAGACTAGCATCTTCAGCGGTCTTGCAGCAGTAGAAGAGAGTAGAACAATACCATATAATGTAGCAGTAATAATATCAACCTCACCCAGAGATCCTTTCTCGACTCCCTGCGAGAAAGCAATCCCAGAGCCATAAAGTCATCAAACCTCGTCTTGAGATCCCTTCTCGACTCCCTGCGAGAAGCAATCCCAGAGCCATATATACAGGTCTCATCACAGGTATCCAGTTCTAAATTGTATCAATCAGGATACAACTCCGAGTGTCCTTTACCGTAGGACCGGCTATCGATAGAAGTGTTCTTCCCTGCAGGGGTGCACCAACTTACCCATCACGCTCGCTTAACTCCGGCCGGACACACTTTCCTGGGTCATGCCCGGCCTCGGCCAAACAACACACCGGGTCCGGGGGGGGGGCTTTTCCTTTTTTACTTTTACTTTTTTTTTATATTATTTATTTTCCTTTTCTGTTTTCTCTTTTATTTTTATTCCAAAAGACTTTTGTAAAATATGAGACTTGCTCCATTATTTACAGTGCATTATCTGTCACTGCTAGAAATTGGTTTGGGGTCCATATCTTTTTGTTTGGATTTTATTTAAATTGAAAAAGGATTAAATAGCGTTATGTTGCTGCTGTTTCTATTTGTTTGAGCCACTTAAATATTTTAGTTAACACTGCTGCTAATTTTATATTAGCCTCTGGATTATTTGCAACATGATGTACATTTTAGTTTTCAGGTTTGGACAACTTTTATTTTCCACTTTTATTTAAATTTGGATTTGACTTAGGAGTTGAAATGCATTATGATGCAAATGATGATCATGCACTGTTAAACATGATGACTTGTCATTATCAAAAGGGTGATTACTGTAGTTAACCACCGGGGGTGTTACAAATCTCCTCTACTAACAAGAATTCTCGTCCCGAGAATTAAGAAGTAGAAGGAAAAAGTTCGGGGTATTCCGCACGAAGATTATCCTCGCGTTCCCAAGTGGCTTCATTTTCAGTATGATTTGACCACTGCACTTTGAGGAACTTGGTAACCTTCTGACGGGTTCGACGTTCAGCTTCATCGAGAATGCGGATCGGATGCTCCTTATAAGATAGATCATCTTGCAATTCAAGCATCTCGTGATCCACAGATCGGTGCGGAGATTCCTTGAAGCATTTACGAAGTTGCGACACATGGAAGACGTCGTGGATATGAGAGAATTGCGGCGGCAAATCCAATTTATACGCCACTTGACCACGTCTTGCAACAATGCGGAAAGGACCAATGTAGCGTGGAGCTAGCTTGCCCTTGATTCCAAAACGGTGAGTGCCTTTCATAGGAGTGACACGAAGATAAGCTTGATCACCAGGTTGATAAGTCAAACCCCATCGTTTGCGATCATAGTTGCTCTTCTGGCGGTCCTGAGCCGCCTTGAGATTTTCCCGGACAATTCGGACTTGTTCTTCGGCGTGTTGAATAATATCCGGTCCAACAAGAGGTCGTTCCCCAGTTTCTGACCAATTCAGAGGGGTTCGACACTTACGTCCATAGAGAACTTCAAAGGGGGCCATTTTCAGACTAGCTTGATAGCTGTTGTTATAAGAGAACTCGGCATATGGAAGAGATTCTTCCCACTTCTTGCCGAAAGAAACAACACAAGCTCGTAGCATGTCTTCAAGCACTTGATTGACTCGTTCAACTTGGCCTTGGGATTGAGGATGATAAGCTGAACTCCAGGTAATATGAGTTCCCATAGCCTTTTGGAAACTTTCCCAGAAATGACCAGTGAATATGCTACCACGGTCTGAACTGATCTCTTTCGGAATACTGTGGAGTGAAACAATTCTGGAGATATATAACTCTGCTAACTGACTAGCAGTGATCGTCTCCTTGACAGGCAGAAAGTGTGCAACTTTGGAGAGTTGGTCGACAACGACAAGAATAGCATCGTGACCCTTCTGTGACCTGGGAAGTCCTGTAACGAAATCCATCTGAACCTTGTCCCATTTCCATAAAGGAATAGGTAACGGTTGCAGAATTCCAGCAGGCTTCTGATGTTCTGCTTTAACGCGTCGACACACATCACATTCAGCAACATAGCGAGCAATGTCCTGCTTCATTTTAGACCACCAGTACCTTTGACGGAGATCACGATACATCTTGGTGCTACCCGGATGAATAGACAACGGGGTATCATGTGCCTCCTTCATGACTTTGTCAGTCATAAGCTCAAAGCGAGGTACTACAATGCGGTTTCTAAAATACAAGGTTCCATCTTCAGACAGCGAGAAATCCCTGTACTTTTCAAGGTGAAGATCTTTCTTCATCAGATCAACTTCAGCATCTTTAGCTTGCGCATTCTTAACAGCTTTCTCAAGATCTGGTTGTATCACAAGGTTATTAAGAGAACCCTGTGGAACAATACGCAGATTTAGCTTGCGTAGTTCTTCAAAAAGACGAGGTTGAGCTCGCCTAACCATGAGGTTGTCGCAATAGGACTTGCGGCTTAAGGCATCAGCCATCACGTTAGCCTTGCCAGGGGTATAAGAAATACCCAAGTCATAGTCCGCAATGGTCTCCATCCATCTTTGCTGACGGAGGTTTAGAGAAGGTTGAGTGAACAAGTACTTCAGGCTTTTATGATCCGTGTATATCTCGCAACGATTACCGAGGAGGTAATGTCGCCATAACTGTAGTGCATAGATGACAGCAGCTAGTTCTAGATCATGTACCGGATAATTCTCTTCATGTGGGCGCAACTGACGAGAGCCATAAGCAATCACTTTACGCTCTTGCATTAGGACACAGCCTAATCCTTCACGGGATGCGTCACAATAGATCACAAAGTCTTTGCGGGTATCTGGAGGAGATAGTACTGGGGTATTGTAACGGATTGACATCTGCCCCAGTGGATAAAGAATGTACTCTGGATGTATCCCTGCTCGAACAGCTGGTAGCTGCGTCGCAGGGTGTGGTGGAAACAAACGATCCATCTGAAACAGAGGAAACTCATGATTGTCAAAAGACAAGGAGAAGTATAACCGATCTCGGAGAGAAAGGTTAAACAAAACAATGGAAAGGAAAATGATTATCAGACTAATCAGATCAATGTTAGGGAAATCGCACAGATATCCAGCTCTCCGGGTGGACGAGAATTACGAGATCCTAAGTGTCGGCGTTAGTAAACTTTAGTTAACCCGAAAGGAAGAGAGGTCAGAGTCCCAGAGTAAAGATGAGGAATAAAAGATACTAATACCACCCAATTGGCGACGTGGGCCCGTAAGCCACACAGCCAGGTTAGTAAAACAATTTTCGGTTACTAGACTCAACTTCGGCCAAGGAGTTGGAAAGGGGGGTTCCTACAGGCAGTCGGCTCTGATACCAACTTGTGACGCCCCCGGCCCGATCGTGCACTAATCATACACGCAAATGCACACGATCAAGCCTAAGGACTCACGGGAAGATATCACAACACAACTCTAAAACATAAATAAAGTCATACAAGCTTTATATTACAAGCCAGGGGCCTCGAGGGCTCGAATACATAAGCTTGCGAACAAGCGTCAGCGGAAGCATCAGATATCTGAGTACAGATATGAAATAGAAACAGAAAGGCCTTTAGCAAGGCGGGGCAAAATAAAACACTACGATCGAAAGGCGAAGGCCTCCTGCCTGGGACCCTCCGATCCTACTCCTGGTCGTCAGTCAACTCGTAGTAGTATCCATCCTCTGGGTAGTAGTAGTAACGATCGTCGGGGCATCTGTCTCAGGGGGCTCCGTCCTCTGGTCACGTCAACTGATATGGGGAGAAAAAGGAAAACAAAGCAACCATGAGTACTCAGAAGTACTCAGCAAGCAAAGATCTACACTACATATGCAACATTTTCAAAGGGAGGCTGTATATGTGGACTGGGCTGCAGAGATGCCAGAATAGAGAGAAGGCCTAGTCCTATCGAAGACTAGCATCTTCAGCGGTCTTGCAGCAGTAGAAGAGAGTAGAACAATACAATATAATGTAGCAGTAATAATATCAACCTCACCCAGAGATCCTTTCTCGACTCCCTGCGAGAAAGCAATCCCAGAGCCATACATTCATCAACCTCGTCCTGAGATCCCTTCTCGACTCCCTGCGAGAAGCAATCCCAGAGCCATATATACAGGTCTCATCACAGGTATCCAGTTCTAAATTGTATCAATCAGGATACAACTCCGAGTGTCCTTTACCGTAGGACCGGCTATCGATAGAAGTGTTCTTCCCTGCAGGGGTGCACCAACTTACCCAACACGCTCGATTAACTCCGGCCGGACACACTTTCCTGGGTCATGCCCGGCCTCGGCCAAACGACACATCGCAACCCTACCTACGGCTCAGCAGAGAGGTCCCCGCCGGTCTACGTCCTAAGCGCAAGGGGGTCTTGGCCATCGCCCCTCGCCCTCCGGGTCGTTGCGCACAGGGTGGATACCAGCATCGCCTCGGGTGGCCGACACGATCCGACCGTGCCGCAGTGCTGAACTGGACATCTGACAGAGCTTTCGGCTGATGCATACGATGCAGAACGCCCATACTATGCCCACGTGATGGTTAGTGCTATCAGGCCAGAGGCCTGCTCAGATCAAATATCCAAATCGTTAGGACTAGGGGCTTGCGGAAACGAGCAGAGACTCACGAAAGATGTGACCCCGTCGCCCCGTCTCGAGGACTTGCGGCAAGGGTTAAGAATGCCCGGCCGCGCCTCGTATTCACCACTCGGGCACCACACTGGCAACCCGCCTTCACATCACACGCGGGTACCCCTCAGGGTCGACCCGCCTTTCCAAGTAACATTGTAAAGTCCAAGTATCCGTGTGTCCATAACATCAGGGAATCCGAGGTATCACCCTCATTGAATTCCCACTCGATGTATCCGTCAAGGTGAACTAGGAGGAATCATCCTCACTGGGTCCACACTTGAGGTGATGTAGGACAGCGTCGTTATCGGAAGCGGTGAAGGAGGAATCACCCTCGATGACCACGACCGAATAGCTACTCTACAGAGTTAACATCAGAAGTGCTACAAGAGGTTTCACCCTCGGCACTCGATAGTAACGCTGCAGTGTCGTTACAACTAAGGGGGGTGATGTGCGGTGTCGGGTCCTGGTCTTCAATCCCATTGATCGGGTCTTCTGACGATCCAGCGCGGCAGTCGGGATAAGTGGGGTCACTGATAGGTCTCTACCCAGCCTAGACTAAACAGTTTAGGATATGTAGGTAATTATCAACAGCAGGTTACAATGAACAGGCTATGCATCAGAATAGGTAAAGCAGCAGCAGCAGTAATTCTAATGCAAGCATGAGAAATTAGAATGGGCGATATCGGTATGCTCAAGGGAGGGGCTTGCCTGGTTGCTCGGCGGCAAGGGCAAGGTCGTCTATGGTGTCTTCGGGATCCGGAGGCTGCGTCGGTCTCGGGGACGACGTCGGGGTCGGGGGCTATCGAGAGAGAAAGGGGGGAGGAAACAGTATAAATATATAGCAAACATGAGCATGACAATACGATACACGGTGCTAGGGGTATCTAACGCAGCATCACACGTACAGACGGAGCGGGAGAATATCTGACGATATTCCCGGTCTTTGGAATTATCGGACAGAGGATAAGAGGGGAACGGTTGCAAGTTCGGATAGTTAGGGACGCGTGACGGACGAACGGACCGCGTATTCAGATTCGTCTCGTCGTTCTGAGCAACTTTCATGTACAAAGTATTTTCATCATGAGCTACGGATTATTTTATATGATTTTCTAAAGTTTTTATTAATTTCTGGAATTTAATTATTATTAAATTACATTATCCGAAACAGTGTCTTGCTGACGTCAGCATGACGTCAGGACCAGTGGGTCCCACCTGTCATAGGCTGTTAGGTTAATTAGCGATTACTAATTAAATTACTGTTTAATTAACATTAACTACTTAATTAAATTAACCTAATCAGGATTAATTAACTTAATTAATTAACTATTAATCATTTAATAATTAATTTAATTATTTTTATTTTATTTTCATTTTTTTTTCTAAAACGTTTTTGGGGCTGGGCCCGTCTGTCGGGCACAGAGGGCCGACCGGGGGGGTGCGTGCGCGCGGCGGCGGCGCGCGGCGGGGAGCAGGGGGCACCAGACGCGGGCGCGGACGGCGATGCGGCGCGCGCATGGGCGGCGGCGGGGGGCCGCGGGCACGCGCGGGGGCGCGGTTGCGGCGGAGGGGAGGCGCGGCCAGGAGCGTGCAGGGCCCGACGGCGCCATGGGGAACGACGGGCGAGCGCGAGCGGTGAGCCGCGGCTCGCGATGCGCGCGTCGAGCGGCGTGGTGGAGAGAGGAGAGGGGGGGGGGCGCGGCCGGGGCTCACATCGAGGGGGGGGAGAGGCTGGCCGCGACGTTTTGTGTAGGGTGAGGAGGCGACAGGGTCCGACGAGAGGCGACGGGCGGCGCCGACGAGGCGACACGACGACGTGTCGGGCGCTCGGGCGGCGGCGTCTGTGGCGACGCGGCCCCGATCCCTCCTGGATCGGGAGGGGGGAACGGACGTGAGGTGGCCTCGACGAGGAGCGCCGCGTGGCGGCGGGGACGAAGGCGCGGCGGCGGCGGTTAGCGACGGTCGTCGCGCGAGGGCGAGGCGGCGACGGGCGCGTCGGGGCGACGCGGGCGGCGGTTGCGGGAGCTCCGATCCCGATCCAGTTTGGATCGGGGAAGGGAGAGGTGGGGGGTGTGGGGTAGGTTAGGGTTTGGGGTGGATCGGGGGGGTTTAAAAGGGGGGGCGGCTGGGCCGGCCTGGGTGGTGGCCTGGTGGCCAGCTGGGCCACGCCCAGTTGGTCCGGGGGGGGGTGCTTTTCCTTTTTCTTTTCTTTTCTCTTTTTATTTATCCATACCCCTGTTTTGTAAATAGTTAGGGCTCAAATTGAATTTTGTAAAACATGTGACCTGGTCCATAAATACCAGTGCTTAATTCCCTAACACCTAAAATTAGTTTGGGCAAAACATCATTTCATACTTAAATTAGATTTAATAAATGGTTATTAAATATTGTTTTTAGTCGCTGTTTGAAGATGTTTGAGTCACTTACCCAACTCCAATGATGTTGGTTTCAATTTTAGAATTGTCTCTGATTTATTTGCTATTTAATGAACAATTTAGTTTTCATGTTGGTCAACTTTTATATTTCACTTTTATTTAAATTTGGATTTGACTTAGGAGTTGAAATGCATTATGATGCAAATGATGATCATGCACTGTTAAACATGATGACTTGTCATTATCAAAAGGGTGATTACTGTAGTTAACCACCGGGGGTGTTACAGATAGATCTGATCATAAACTCGCAATTCATCACTTTCATACCAACACTTTCCAAGGAATTTATTATTAACAACATATTAGAAAAAAAATCATTTCGGGACAGGGCATCTCTATTACCTGCCACACTCTTGTGCAATGACAAGTGAATAAACACTCATCTTGAGAATAACATACCTAGCATGGAAAATATTGGCCACCTCCCCCCGATTCATGAGCGGTACGGGCACACAAAATGGGAATTCATTTGAATATTAGAGTTGGCACATACAAATTTACTTGGAACGACATGGAAATACCGCATATAGGTAGGTATGGTGGACTCATTTGGCACAACTTTGGTTTAAGGAGTTGGATGCACAAGCAGCATTCCCGCTTAGTACAAGCGAAGGCTAGCAAATAGATTGAGAAGCGACCAACCAAAAAACAAAAACGATCATAAACATGCATTGAACATAACTAACACTGAATAACGCACCACAAGTAGGATGTAATTTCGTTGCATAACTATTGACTTTCGTGCTTTCATAGGGAATCACAAACCTTAACACCAATATTCTTACTAAAGCATAATTACTCACCAACATGACTCACATATCACTGTCTCTATATCGCAAAACTATTGCGAGGAAGCAAGTTTTAATATCCAATGATCTTCATGAAAGTTTTTATTATATCCCTCTTGAATATTCATCACTTTGGGACCAAATTCATATCTCATGCAAATTACCATTGTTATTATCAACTCTCAAAAAGATTTAAGTGAAGCACGAGAAGATAAATATTTCTTCAAAAAATTTCATATCAACTCTCAAAATAATATAAGTGAAGCATGAGAGTGCATTTCTTTAAAATTTATGAACTCTCAAAATAATATAAGTGAAGTATGAGAACATATTTCTTCAAAATTAAATCACCACCGTGCTCTAAAAAGTTTAAGTTAAGCACATACAACAATTGCCTAGCTCAAAAAATTTAAGTGAAGCACATAGAGCAATTCTAACAAATCATAATATCATTATGGCTCTCTCAAATAGGTGTGTCCAGCAAGGATGGTTGTGATAAACTAAAAAGCAAAACAAGCAAAGACTCATATAATACAAGACGCTCCAAGCAAAACTCATGATATGTGACGAATAAAAATATAGCTCCAAGTAAAACTACCGATGGTCGTTAGAAGAAAGAGGGGATGCCTTCCGGGGCATCCCCAAGCTTAGTTGCTTGGGAGTCCTTGAATATTACCTTGGGGTGCCTTGGGAATCCCCAAGTTTAGGCTCTTGCCACTCCTTATTCCTTCATCCATCGTGATCTCACCCAAAACTTGAAAACTTCAATCACACAAAACTTAACGAAACCTTCGTGAGATCCGTTAGTATAATAAAGCAAATCACCACTTTAAGTACTGTTGCAAACCCATTCATATTTTTATTGCATTATACCTACTGTATTCTAACTTTCCCATGGCTTATACCCCCCCCAATACAATCCATAGATTCATCAAAATAAGCACACAATGCAACAAAAACAGAATATGTCAAAAATAGAACAGTCTGTAGCAATCTGAACATTGACCATACTTCTGTAACTCCAAAAATTCTGAAAAATTAGGACGACATGGGAAATTTGTATATCAATTATGTGTAAAAAATGCAAAGCAAAAGCACATTTCTATGAATTTACAAAATTCTAGAAGTGGATGCAAAAGTGTTTGTTTTTTCACAGAATCAAGTCAACTATCATCCAACATAATCCTAAAGGCTTTACTTGGCACAAACACTAATTAAAACATAAAAACACAATCATAACAATAGCATAATTGTGTGAACACAAAAAATAGAAAAGTAAACAAGAAAAATTAAGATAACTATTGGGTTGCCTCCCAACAAGCACTATTGTTTTATGCCCTTAGCTACGCATAATGCATAGTTTCAAGTATTATCATCTTTGGTTTCCAACTCCTCAATCACACATCCATAATTCCTAAGAGATCTAGCATGCATATTCTTAATGATCACGCTCCTAGGGATAAAGTTAAGGAATTCATTCTTGCAAGTAGGTTTCTTTATCAACTCAACAAAATTGGGGTGAACACTAAACATTTTAAGATCTTCGTTATTGCTACTAGAAGTGGCACCTTTGTTCTTAGGAACATAAGTAAACTTGCAATTCTTACTAGGAGGAGTCTTTTCAATAGTTTTAACTGAAGAAAAAGTGGAACTCAAATTATTAAAAAATTCTTCCAACTTATCAATTCGAGCGGGACTTTCTTCTACCCTTTCATTAACTACGGGTTCTTTCTCTTTTAGCATTTTAAGGGTATTCCCTACCTATTGTGGATCTTTTTATCCAAATTTTCAATATGCTCTATGGTGGGCATTTTCTTTTCAATAGCATCTAGTCTTTGCATAATATGTTCCATAGTTAAAATTGTTTCATTAATAGTGATAGGTGGTGATCCCACTAAATTTCCCATAGCATTGAAAGCATCCATAGGGGGACAACTCAAGAAATTACCTTCGATAATAGTATCAAGAACGAATCTATACCAAGTAGTAATGCCCACATAAAAATTGCGAAAAAGGATAGTAGTGGGTTGCTTACGAATACATGTATTATGAGCATCATAAATTCTATACCAAGCATCTTTTAAATTCTCTCCCCCTCTTTGCTTAAAATTGAGAACTTCATTTTCAGGGGTACACGAAACAACAGAGGAACTAGCCATAACGATAAAGCGATCAAGCAAACAAAAAGGCAAATATTTTTTTTGTATTTTTTGTAAAACTTTTTAGAAGTGGGGAGATGAAAACGAGAGGCAAATAGCAAATAAAGTAAATGCAAGGAGATGAAAGTTTATGCGTAGGTACTTGATAGATGTTGATGATGTCTCCCCGGCAACGACGCCAGAAATTCGTCCTGCTACTTGTGAGCTGCGTTGGGATTTCCCCGAAGAGGAGGGGATGATGCAGTACATTAGAGATAAGTATTTCCCTTAGTTATGAAACCAAGGTTATCAATCCAGTAGGAGAACCAAGCAACACTATGTAAACAGCACCTGCACCTGCACACAAACAACAAATACTTGCAACCCAACGCGTAGAGGGGTTGTCAATCCCTCAACGGTTACGAGCAAGATTAAATTGTATAGTTTTTGATAGATAGATCTGACAAAAATACAAAATAAAATAAATAAAATAAAATTTCCGCAAGGTATTTTTAGATTTAATATATGATAAAAGATAGACCCGGGGGGCATAGTTTTCACTAGAGGCTTCTCTCGAGAAAATAGCATACCGTGGATAGAAAAATTACTGTTGAGCAATTGATAGAAACGCAAATAATTATGACTATATCCAAGGCAATGATCAAACATATAGGCATCACGTCCAAGATTAGTAGACCGACTCATGCCTGCATCTACTACTATTACTCCACACATCGACCGCTATCCAGCATGCATCTAGTGTATTAAGTTCATGGAGAAACGGAGTAATGCATTAAGCAAGATGACATGATATAGACAAGATAAACTCACGTATGAATAAATCCCATCTTTTTACCCTTAATAGCAACGATACATATGTGTCATGTCCCCTTCAGTCACTGGGATTGAGCACCGCAAGATCGAACCCATTACAAAGCATCTCTTCCCATGGCAAGATAAATCAATCTAGTTGGCCAAACCAAACCAATAAACCGGAGAAGAAATACGAAGCTATATTAATTATGCATAAAAGAGTTCAGAGAAAACTCAAATGATATCCATGGATAGATCTGATCATAAACTCATAATTCATCGGATCTCAACAAACACACCACAAAAAGTCATTACATCAAATAGATCTCCAAGAACAACAAGGAGAATATTGTATTGAGAATAAAAAAGAGAGAAGAGGCCATCTAGCTACTAACTATGGACCCATATGTCCGTGGTAAACTACTCACACATCATCGAAGGGGCAGCAAGGATGATGAAGAATCCCTCCGTGATTGTTTCCCCCTCCGGCAGAGTGCCAGAAAGGGTCCCCAGATGGGATCTCTCGAGAACAGAGGCTTGCGGCGACGGATAAAGTATTTCATGGACTCTCCGGTAGGTTTTCTTATTTAAAGTATTTATAGAGGCGGAGTTAGGTCAAACTGAGGCTCGTAGGCCCCGCTACCCACCAGGGTGCGCCAGAGGCCCCTAGCGCGCCCTGGTGCCTAGTGGACCACTCCTTCATCTTCTCGTGGTCTCCCTAAGCTTCCAGGGTCTCTTGTCGCCAGAAAAAAATCTTCAAAAAGTTTCGTGGCATTTGGACTTCGTTTGATATTGATTTTCTGAAAAGTCAAAAACAAGCAAAAAACAGCAACTGGCACTGGACACTAAGGTTGGTAGGTTAGTCCTCAAAAATGATATAAAGTTGCTTGTAAATGTATATAAAACATGCAAGATTAATACTATAATAGCATGGAACAATAAAAAATTATAGATACGTTGGTGTATCAATGACCTCCTCGTGGTGGCATGCCCACTCCGGTGAATCATCGCATTGCAGTAATGCCTTTATCAGATCCGCTCGTGGATCATACACCATTGCAGTGGATGCCGCCCGAAACCTAGCGAGGCCTCTCCCTCCTTACTCCTTTGCAGCCGCAATACCATGTTGTTCAAAAAACCTCACACACACCTAGGAATCCCAAGCGAGACTTCTTCGCTTGTGGTGGCCATGAAAGCAAGGTATAACACAAATCCCTCTATGTTTGCAATTTGGTATACAAATCTTGTCGCTCAGAACATTACACACACGCAGAGAGGATTCACTTGCAGCTGATGGATATGGGCGATCTTTTAAAGCTTTACGTAAACCAAATGCTAGGCTATTATTATCGACCATTAAGAGAAAAGCTACATGTTGCGCTGATAGACACACACGAGAATTAAGTCCAAATCAACGAGAAGCAATTCCAAATCAAGGAGATGCAAGCTCAAGTCAACGAGATGCAAGCCGGGAGAAGAAAATGTAAGATGTTTCAGCTTGCACTCCTAGTTGTTGTAATGATTTAATCCATTCTCCTTGGATCAGCAGCAACATTTCTTCGTGTGGAAGCCATTGCACTGATGATGTTCTTATTTTAAGCAATTAGTTATAGAAACCGAGGGCTCCGTTTTTAGATGTTTCTTCAACTTTTGTTAGGGTTTGTGTCCTGCTTAGGAAGACGAGACAGCGGCGGCTCTCTGAAGATGGAATAAGGTTCTCCCCGCCTAGCCCCCGTTCTGGTGGTGTGTCTAGCATCGTCGGTGGGCGTGTGGAGGTGTGTCTCCTGCGGATCTATCCTTGGTGGATTTGCTCGGATCTGGTCGTAGTTCGTCTATGTTTGTGTTTCTTCAGGTTGGATCCTTCTTATCTACGATACTCTTTATCGGCGGCGGCTGCTGTTCTGCTGCGCTGGTCCTATGGGACCTTAGCACGACGACTTCTCGACTGTCTACTACAACAAGTTTTGCCCGGCTCCGGCGAGGGAAGAGCAATGACGACGGCGTGCCTTCGGCTCGCTTCAGAGCTTGTAGTCATCGCTAGGTGGCCTACGGACCTGGATGTAATTTTTATTATTTCTGGTGTTCGTTGTATTGTCATGATTGAAGATGAATAGATTGGAAGTTTTTTCGCAAAAAATACTATGTTCTTACTAATATGTACCTTGAATCAGCAGCAATAGTTCTTACCACCTTATGTATGTATCCTAGATGTTATGAAAACATATGTCCAAATAAAAGCTTGTATGCAAACATTTGAAAAAGAGTAAAATATTTTTTTTCAAAATCAAGATGTAGAGGATCTACGAGATGAAGAAATTTAATCTCCTGAACAACTTTTTTTTTTTGAAATAAAGCATACAATTTGGATTTTTTTTAAAGGATACAATTTGGATTTATAGGATAGGGAATCTGTGAACCCGCCCGGGTTGGGTACAGCAACCTGTCCGCCCCGTTTTCTTTCACCTCGCCTTCCTCCCATCAATCCAGAGTCCAGACACGCCACGCGCTTGCCTCCTTTTCCCCTCTCCTCGCGCACCTTCCCTTCTCCACAACCCTCCAGACCAAACTTCCCCGTCCAAGCAAACAATCGAAAAAAAGGGAGGGCGAATTCCGCGCGCCGACGACCTCCCTCGCCGCCGTGTTGACACTACATGGCCTCGTCGCCCTCGGCGCTCTTGTCCGACTGCCGCCTCCGCTCCTCCGCCGCCTTGCCGAGTACCGTCCGCAGCCTGCATCAGCCTCCTCCTCCCCCGCCACAGCAGCCTCGACTCGTCGTCGTCCTCTGCTAGGTCTCTCGCCAGCCGCGGCCCCCCCCCCCCCCCCCCCCCCCCCCCCCCCCCCTCCCGCGCCAATTTGGCGGGCGGGCGTCAGGAGTCTAGGGTTTGCTGCCTCCCGTGTCTGATTTGATGACTAGGGTTGGTGCCACCGGCGAGGAGTTCGCGCTGCTGGGCAGGTTCCTCACGCTTGCTTCCATTCCCATGGCTGGAAAGATACGAATACGACCGTCCGTGTTAGGTTCTATTTGTGTACTACCAGTTACAGTCTCTTTTTGTTAAGAAGCTTGCAATCTTAGGGCTCGGGAGGAAACTAAGATCTCAAGTGCGGTGACTTTTTTTCTGTGTGTGGAAACTTGAGAGAGTTGCAAGGAGGGACAATCAGGAAGGAGGTAGTCTTGGAGGTTGATTTGTGGGGAATTTGTAAGCTAGAGAGGCGGATTTGAAGGGACTGGTGGTGGTGACTCGAGGGGATTTCACCATGGTGGGGAAGGATTTGGTGCTGCAACGGAATGCTCCTGTGGATATCCGTGAGATTGCTGCCAAGGCCACGCTTCGGGAGGTGCGGCAGAATGGGCACACCTATGTGGAGCTCCGGCGCGTCGGGAAGCGCGTCATCTTCTTCTGCACCATCTGCCTCACCGAGTGCTTCAGCGACAATGTGCTGTTTGACCACCTCAAGGGGAATCTGCACTCACGGCGGTATGCCGAGGCCAAGGTCACCCTGTTTGGGCCCATGCCATGGCCGTTCAATGATGGTGTGCTCTTCTTCAACAACTCACGCGAGAATGATACGCTCTTGCTGGACTCAAGCTCGCATAACACCAGTGAACTTGCTCTGGTTCCCCATCCTGACTTTGCAGGGAATGGCACTGAGGTGACATCAAGGTTGAGAGATGGTTCGAGCTCCCATAATGGCGCAAAAGGCTCATTCAGTGGTGCAAATGGACGTCTGAATGGTAGATCTTCTGCCATAACTGAAGATAGTGCTCTGTCAAACCGCAATGAAATCGATGGTCCGCTTGTTATTCCTGGTGTGTTGATAAAGGATGTTGTGTTGAATTTGCCTGTGCATCTTCTGGGTTATGGAAACATTGCATACAAGATTGCTGAAGCTAGCGAAGGTCGCAAGAAGATCAGCAAAATCTGGTGTGCTTGGGTAGGAGAAGAAGCCTCACAGGGCTCTGAAGCTTGTAACATCTATGAACAATCTGGTTTTGCCATAGTCAACTTCTCTTATGCATATGAGTTGGGAAGGAAGTGGCCTTCTGAAGATCAGGACCTTCCCATCTCTGCTGGATCTTTCTTTGTCATTGATGAGGCTGGACATCGTGGAAAGCGAATGAAGAAGTCATTTTCTGATCAAGAAGCATCTTCAGAAGAGTCTAATGGCCAGACCCATGACAGCAGAAGTCAAGCTATTGTTGCTGGTTCCCCAACAGGTACCTCATGCAATCTTCAAGTCAGTCCCTTGTCCAGCAAGTCTATGAGGAGAGAGCTGAGGAAGCAGAAGCGACTTGCTGCTGAGAAAGTTTGTGATATTTGTGGGCGATCAATGCTTCCTGGAAAGGATGTCGCCACCTTGCTGAACTGCAGCACAGGAAACCTAGCTTGCAGCAGTAGAAACTCCAGTGGGGTTAGTAATTCCAAACATCGTTTCGTCTTTTCTGTTTCATTTAGGCAAAGTGAGTCCTAATTACTTTTCTCTATGGAGAAAAAACAGAAAGAAAATAGCATTAGGAAGAAAAGTATCTTCGAAAAGTCTTTTATGAGTAGATAGAGATACAAGATTTTGGAACTACGTTAACTGTTATCTGATATTCCGTAGTACAGTACAAACATATGCTGCTTTCTTCTTTCAAACAAATATAGCTAGATAATTCCATCTTTATTAAATTCAAAGCCTTCAGCTGTGACTACTCGGCTAAACACGTTTTTTCTTCAGGCTTTTCATCTATTTCACACTTCATGCTTACTGCACTGGACTGTTTTGTGCCAATATGAGGTGCTGGCTGATCAAATTGCAAAGATGGGAAAGAGCAAACGAGGAAGAAAGGCGAAAACAGCGCCAAAGAGCAGAATAATGTCCATCCTTTGCCCAGAATGTCAGGGCACAGGGATTCACGTCAAGGGAGATGAGCTCGAAAAGCCAACTATTTCGTTGTCTGAGGTTTGGAGGAGCACATGATCAGCTGCTGCCTACACTTCGAGCTTTGTGTGAATAAAATGGTCCTGAAAACTTGATTTGTTTTTGCAGATGTTTCGCTACAAGCTGAAGTCTATCGAAGCCCACAAGGCGTGGATGAAGACCCCTGAGGTGCTGGAGAACTGTTCCACTGGGCTCCATTTCCCCGCGGAACATCTGGAGAACGCCGAGGTATCATCAGTTACACACCTACACCGAGCTCCCTTTGTTGCTGCTTTGCTGACGAGTCTACTTGGATCTGAACTCACCACAACCACACATTCCCTTTGTTGCAGGAGCAGGTGATGCCACTGAAGTCGCTTCCTTTCTTTGCAGCTGATGGATATATGGCATAATTCGTGGGTTAAGCTCATGGACCAGGCCACGCTAACGCCGGAAATGAGCTATACTACTCTGCCAGAGCCGTTGTAAATCTACTAGAACAGCTGTAAATAAGCATGCATGACTATACTGGGAACAGTGTATGCTAGAGATGCTGACGTTTATTTTGCTTGTAATCGTGTTGTATCTATGATGTTTATGTTCGCAGACACGCCTGTCTGTCAACCAGGTACTTACAATCCAGCAAAACTGTTAGACTGGGTTATAGTAACCATAAACAATATACATGTTGCACTGCTCACGATCTTTATTCTGTTTAAGATGTGGTTATAATGGCCACATTATTTCTCCGCCATCGCTTGGTGTATTCGCATTTTCAAACTGGTTGTGTACAATATTGATGGTGATTTTAGGAGTGATTGTTCATAGGAGATTGGATCAACAGAAACTTATCAGAGTGATGTTTCTTTTCCGAGTAGTAACCATAAACAATATAGATGTTGCACTGCTCATGATCTTTATTTTGTTTTAAGATGTGGTTATAATTGCTACATTATTTCTGAACCATCGCTTGGTTATAATCTTGTTGTCAAACTGCTTGTGTACAATGTTGAGGATGTTGAGCGTGAATTTGTTCGTAGGGGATTGAATCAACTAAAATTTTTCCGAGTAATGTCTGAAGAAATTCGTGGATCGTTACATACATGGCTTCTCGCAAACGTTAGCTGGGAAGGTGGGGTGAAGAGCGAACTTCTTTTTTTGGAGCAACTTTTGGTAAGAGACGGCTAAGGGCATGGCCAATGCTCCAGCACGCCACGTAGGTTCGAATAGCTGAGCTTAGCAAAAGGTGTAGCTTGCAGAGATAGATGGTATCCTGCAGAAGAGGCCGCTCTCCCCTGACAAAAATGCAAACGCTGCCAAGGAGGGAGGGTTGGACATCACGACAAGCCTACTCAATGGTGAATAGAAAAAGGCTGCCAACCCTGAGGACAATACCACTGCTTTCATTGGACGAAGGTAGAATTAGACAGTGGCTTTAGTTACGTTTATCTACGTGAAACGTTGGGGCAGTGGTGTGGTGCTGCCCCCATTGTACATGTCCTAATCCCACCGTTTTTTGCCAGAAAAGTTTCCCTCTTCCAAGAAAATGTCATGCGTCTCTGAATAAACAGTTACCCATACAACTAAACTTGTCACCAAAAAGGTTCGCTAGCTATTGCGGTCTTTTTTTCTCTCTATCCTTTTCTACGCAAATTTTCAGAGAGCGCTAGCGAGAGAGGTAGGGGGATCGAACACTCTTAGCAACGATCTGTTTACAGAAGTAACCATTTCTCCAGTAACAATTTTGGCCTGCCTGCGGCTTGCCCACGGCCTGCCCGCGTTGTTGTGTTCTTGTTTTTATGTTTTGGGCTTGTTGAGCTGTGCCCTCAGCAGAACCTCGCACTACTTGTCCTGTTTCGCTTTTTATCTGTGTGTGTGGGTGTGAATCTTATTGTATCCGTTGGCTGTGGTGGTGGTTTGCTTTATTTATAAAACGGGGCGAAAGCCTTTTTCGGTAAGCATGTGGAGAGACTTCATCATGAAACGAGGTTTCTCGCCTCAAAACTTTTCAAAGTAAAATCTAGAGGAAAACAGGCAAAAGAGACAGAGGAAAACAAAAAACAAAAGGCAGGCGAAGTTGCTGCGAGTTGGATCTCAGCGAGATAAATGGTGTCATCAGGAGGCCGCCGCTCATCGCGGCGGCCTCACGTTGATCAGGAAGATAACGCAGTATTTCTACAAGAGCATCATCGATCCAAACCATCCAGCAAACTCACACAAACCTCAAGAGAATCAAACAGAAAGCAATGAACGGAAGGTCATGAGACCATCATCATTCATCAGGCCCAGATCTGAATTGGTGGAGGCAGCGTGTGGGATTCAGGAGAAGGGTTTTGTGGCAACTCCTAGGGTTTCGTTTCTGGCCGCCCGAGGGCAGCTGAGAAATGCTTCGGATTTATATAGACTCGTCGGCCGGGGCGAGGGTAGGGTAGGGGGGACCCCCGGACGGCGGCTGGACCCCGCTGCCGCCGCAGCCTCTGGCTTTTTGCCGGGCCGGCCGCGTGGGTCCACGTCAGGCCGATTCTTTTAACGCTTGGGCCGTTAGCCCGCTCCGACCAGGGCCCAAACAGCCTAGGTCTGTTCCGGCCCCTTCTGGAATCTTCCGTCGCCGTCGCACCGCACGGGGCTGGAGAGGAAAACCCCAGGTCGCAACCCCTCGGCACGAGTCATCCGTCGTCTCTTTCCTCCAATCGCCCCCGCTGGTAGCTACCATCTCAAGCGTTCTCGCCGTCGATTGTTGCTTTTGGTGGGGAAGTGCGAGGGAACGGAGGCGGCGATGGCGAGCGGCGGCGGGGCGGTGAGGGAGGTGGGGTCGAAGGCGGAGCTGGACGCGGCGGTCGGCGGTGCGCGGGCCGCCGCGGTGCACTTCTGGGCCTCCTGGTGCGAGGCCTCCAAGCAGATGGACGAGGTCTTCGCCCACCTCGCCGTCGACTTCCCCCACGCGCTCTTCCTCAGGGTACGCACGCGCCGCCTGCTGCTCTCCGATTTCTCTCATGTACTCGCGGTAGATTTGGGTTCGGGGCGGTTTCCGGTGGATCGTGATCCTTAGGCGGCGATCTAGGCCCCTGGGTATAGATTTGCGGTTCGCGTTTAGGGTTCTGGCGCGTGAATCATGCTGCTGTCCAAGTTACTTTTTTCGCATGTTTGATTATTATTTATATTGTGATTAATCATGTTTATTTAGTTATTATACGATGCGACAAGCACTATCTGTAGCGTGTAGTTAGCATGTGATGTGTATGCGGTTGATTAACTTGAATCTAGCCCCACTTGTGACTATTATCAGATAACAGCTGAATTCAACCCCACATTAGGTATGGACTCATGAGATAACAGCTGAATCCAACCCGTTCGTGCTTGAAACCCTTGGCTCTTCCCGTTAGCTTATAGATAGACTCAGTTAAGAGTGTGGAATGACAGCTGAGGACAACCGAGACAACTAACTTGTGATTGGAACCCTTCGTTCTTCCATTAGACTATGAATTAAGTTACAAGTTTGACATCAAGTGGTACCTTTCTAAAACCATCTGTAGATATTTTTTGCTACTGGTCCGCTGTCTACTAATTTCACCGTGCGATTCAAAAGACTGATCTAATCAAAATATTTCTCCTTTGCGACTATTGCCCTTTGGTTATTATTAAGTGTTCTTTAGTCAATAATTATGATTCATTCTTTATGCTCTGCCAATGACACACCATATCGTAATTTCGATATCTGTTGGTAACTTTTGTCAGGTTGAAGCTGAAGAACAACCCGAAATTTCAGAGGCATATGGTGTTACAGCAGTGCCATACTTTGTTTTCTGCAAGGTATTTGCTGTTTGTAGTTGTCAGAAAATGCGATTCGTTCGTACTAATGAACCTCTTTTCATTGTTTATACTTCAAAAAATGAATCCTGGTAGGGTCATGGTATTCTTCTTACTTATTGTTAAAGTTGAATTGCACATGTTCTCTTGTCCATTTTTAAAGGCAAAAAAATCAAGCATGTGTTCTGTCCTCATGATGAGGCATCTATTGACATTATTGTTAGGACCCACTTTCAAACTTCTATGCATGAAGTATTCTACAAGCAATGACATAAATTATGTGTGCCCATGCCTCATATACTGTGGAATAATGAAGTTAGATACACACCTCACTGAATTTACTCTAGCCTGCCTGCCCTAAAGATTCTGCACGGGTGTAGAAGCTAATTGGTTAATCCTAGCATGGACGTTTTATGTTCTTGCTTCTTTTGGTAAATTTTGTTGTGAGATGATGTACCATGCAGGCTCTTACAAGTTCAGGTCATTGGAGTGTTGTATCGACAATGAAATGTTCTGTATGACTAGAACCAACCTAATGATATTGTGATGGGCCTCATGAGTTCAGCATGCACAATGTCTTTTTTGCTAGCCTAGTTAGGTCATGCCTTCACTTCGCATTTTGGTGTTATCGTGAGACTCCTTTGTAATGCCAACCTATACATGTCACACAACCTTGGGATTTTCATTATGGCGATTCCTCTGTGCGCATATCTGAGGTCATATTTACTTAGCTTCCAGATTTTCTTCATTGCTGTGCCAAATGTATTTTATCAAATTCCTTGGAAGTTTTCTATATTGCCTTCTTTGTAAGAGGTTGTCATCTGTGCATGGTTTATCTCTTTTCAGGAAGGCAAACCTGTTGATACCTTGGAGGGTGCAAACCCAGCCAGCCTGGCCAATAAGGTCGCAAAGTTAGCTGGCCCTGCCAATGTTGCCGAGTCTGCTGCACCTGCTAGCTTGGGGGTGACTGCTGGGCCTGCTGTACTCGAAAAGGTCCAAGAAATGGCACGGCAAAATGGATCTTCTGCTGCTGAAAGTACACTGAAGAAGCGTTTGGAGCAGCTTGTCAATTCCCATCCCATCATCTTATTTATGAAGGGAAATCCAGAAGAACCAAGGTGTGGTTTCAGCCGAAGGGTGGTTGACATTTTGAAGCAGGAAGGTGTTGAATTTGGGAGCTTTGACATCCTTACAGATAATGAAGTACGTGAAGGACTGAAGAAGTTCTCTAACTGGCCAACTTTTCCTCAGTTGTACTGCAAAGGTGAGTTGCTTGGTGGATGTGATATTGTTATTGCTATGCATGAAAGTGGTGAACTGAAGGATGTAATGAAGGAGCACAACATTCCTCTCCGGCAACAAGGAAGCAAAATTGAGGAGCCAGTGATGTCTGAATCTGCAAATGAGCAGAGTACTGAGGCAATTGGGGTTACCGAAACTCAGAAAGCTCGTTTGGAGAGCCTCACTAATTCTAACTCAGTGATGATATTTATCAAAGGTTCACCCGAGGAGCCCAAGTGTGGATTCAGTGGAAAGGTTGTTCATATTCTTAAGCAAGAGAAGATTCCTTTCTCAAGTTTTGACATTCTTACAGATGATGAGGTTAGGCAGGGCCTAAAGGTTCTATCAAACTGGCCTAGTTACCCTCAGGTGTACATCAAGGGTGAACTGGTTGGTGGTTCGGACATAGTGATGGAGATGCACAAGAGTGGGGAACTGAAGAAGGTCCTGACTGAGAAAGGCATTATTCAGCAAGAGAGCCTAGAGGACCGACTCAAGGCCCTAATTTCCTCATCCCCAGTGATGCTGTTCATGAAGGGCAACCCTGATAATCCACGTTGTGGCTTTAGTTCGAAAGTCGTGAATGCCTTGAGAGGAGCAGGAATAAGCTTTGGGTCGTTCGACATTCTATCTGATGAGGAAGTTAGACAAGGTCTCAAGACATACTCGAACTGGCCCACCTTCCCCCAACTCTACTACAAATCAGAACTAATGGGGGGCTGTGACATTGTTCTCGAGTTGGAAAAGAGTGGAGAGCTGAAGGCCACTCTCTCGGAGTAGCTGGTATTTTGGTGCTGTATCGTTTGTCTTATGGTGTTTCGAGCATCTGTCCTATATCGAATTGCTCTATTGATGCCATTGTTATGCCAATGTATTTCGTAGATCCATGTTTTAAACTTGGATATCCTAGTGCTACGTTTGCTTCAACTGTGACAGCTGCAGAAGAAATAACTTATAAGTGGCCTGTTAGTCTTCTATTACCACTTCATTTTTGCTGCCTTGGTTCAGTCTGGATGTTGGAGAACATAAGTATTATTAACTATCATTTCACAGTTCAAAGACGTATGGTTCATAACATTTATAAAGTGTTTGTGTATGTCCCTACTAATAATGTCATGGTTAGTTGAAAAGTGTCATTGCTCTCCATGCCACGTGTCATTGTTCTCCAGGCCATGGTTAGTTTTATTGGAAACTTTTTCATCCATTATGGTACTTAAGTTGGAGATGCAAAATAGAAAGATGCTGCAGATGTGACATGCTGTCCCTCTTCCCTTTAAATTCCGTTTGATTTGTCTTCTCAACATGTATTGTTGCACAATTACACTTTCATGCCACATAAACAGTAAAATCAGAAAATAACAGCAAACAATTTCTTAAAAAAAATTGTGGTTGAACATGTACATATGTGTTGTAACATCCTGTAAAATTTCACCTAGGAAAGACATCCATGGAGGCCTGTACACACACACAATAAACAGTGCTAAAAAAAGACGCATTTGGAGCACTCACTTCTATTTCTTTTTTGGCACAGACGACTTATGGATGCCTTTTTGCGGTGAAATTTTGCATGATGTTAGAGCAATTGTTGATGTTTGTAAAAAAAATAAAATCATTTTTTTGGTTTTTTTACAAATTTTATCAGAAATTGTTGTTCATGCGGGTGCACTATGCTACAAACCTGTGGAGAACCGGGCAGCAATTTGTTTATGGCAAGTTTCAGACTTGAATAAAATATCAAATGAATTCCGGTAACTAACTAGATAAATTACATGGTGCAATAAGTTGGCCCTGAGAGTTGCAGTAAAATTATCCTGATGCCTTTGTTGAGCTTAGAGCTTCCTTCTCTGCATCTCCAGCCTTCTTTTCTTCTCTCATACGAGCCCTTGACAAAGCGTCGGTCATATCTGAGTTCATAGGCATAGCAGCTTGCAGCAGTTGAACGAAAGTTTCAACATCCTTGAGATCACCTTCGTCTCCAAGATACTTGAGTATCATCTCAATCATCGCAGGCCTCGGGATCCAGCCGCTCCTCGGATCGTAAACACAAAGGGCATTTTTTGTCAACTCATAGGCTTTCGCAGTATCACCTTTCTCCGCGTAGCCAATTGCCACGATGGCCCAACTGCTCGAAGGAGGCATCTTCCCCTTCTTCAAGAAGTCATCCAGCAGCGCTTCGGCCTTGTCCAGCATGTCTTTCTGTCGGTATCCAGTGATCAAGACATTCGGAACATGGAAGTCGAATGCGTTTTCGCTCGACTCCCACTCTTTCAACAAGGCCTCAGCTTCTTCGATTTCATCAAGCCTCACAAGCATTGCAAGCATTGTAGTGTAGTCCTTATTAATATGCCTCTTGCAGTTTGACATTTGGAGTGCCCACAGCCTCTTCACCTCTGACTTGTCCCCCAGCTGGCCGTAGAGGGAGATCAGGTGGTTGTAGGTATCTGAATCTTTTATGTCAATTTTTGCTTCTGCTTTCTTTAAGGCAGAGATTGCCTTCTCCCTTAGGTTGCCCTTAATGTAGTTGCTCGCTGCAACGGCATAGGTATTCCAATCGACTACAATTTGAGGCTCACACTCCATATCTTCCAGGGTGTTCTCCATCCCGAAAAAATCTGCCCGTGTGCCGTAAGAGTTTATGCAAATTCTGTAGCTGAAGTTGTCAGGCATGATACCACTCCTTTTCATCTCTGCTATCACTGAAGGGACCTTCTCGTGCTGTCCTATGTTAGAATAGAGGCCCATGAGGTTGTTGTAGGGGAGACTGCAGAACACAAAACCCAGCTCTTTCATCTTCTGAAAATGAGCCAAGGATTCGTCAACCATGAGTTCTCGTGTGTAGCAGTTCAGGAGTGCACCATAGGGTTTCTCCGTCTTATCTTTATCAGGCAGTTCATTGAAATAGGCTTCTGCTGCTCCGATTCCATGAACTTGACCGATCAAATCCAGGTGAACAGCATGATCCTTTGGCAAAAATCTGACATAACCCTTAGCACTCATCCACTCGGAGACCTGTGCAAAGTAAAGGTTTGGGAAGAAATTCATGAGGCATTTCAAGGCTACATAAAATACCCCATAATTACTAGCGACAAACTATAGGGATTACTATTATTTTATACATACTTTAAGGGTTTAATGGTTTACATGCTGCAAACCCCTGGTTGCCATAGTTTGTCGTTAATTCTAAACATGAATGTTGAATTGCTGATGCAGGTTAACTGGCGCAGAAGTATTTTAACTACAGACCACATTGAGTTAAAAATAAAACACAGACCAGATTAAACTCCTCATTCCCGCTAAACTTAATGTCTGTGACATAAGGAAAATAAAAATAAATTGAACATGACATTCTCTTCTTTATGCACCATGTGCTACTGTTTCGTACTCAGATCATCTAGTCACACAAAGTCATAACGTATTTGCAATGACTCGAAAGGAAATCTTCCTTGCAGTTCTTTCAACACCTCTTTGGATTGTAGATTGTAGGATTTTCATAGGTATTTTGGTTCTTGGGATTGGGTTGCCAAAATCCTACGTAATACATTCGATGCACCCAATTCCATAAGAATCTCAGCATGAACTTAAACCTCATTTTGTTTTCCCTTTGAGAAGTCCAATGCACTTTGTTTTTATATCTATATACTGTCTCCTCTGATTCCTCCAAAATAACTGTGTTTATTTCCTCTGCACCATCCAAACGCATCACTTGCTGAATTCTTGTGTTTTTAAGATATGTAGGAATCCAGTTAAGTGATTATCAATCATAGGTGTTTCCTCTTAGACTATTCCTGCGTTTTCTACTCCCTCCGTCCCATAATATAAGAGCGTTTTTTACAGTGTCAAAAATGTTCTTATATTATGGGATGGAGGGAGTAGTTCCTGCGGTCCATGAAGTCCTCAACGTTGTCACCATAGCAAGTACCCACGTGATTATACAGCATGGTAAAAATGAGAAACAGATCAGGTCACCATTTCAGAAGCGTCCTGCTCGTATCTGTTAATGGCAGGGAATTTCCCGCATTCCACCGCAAGAGATAAACGGGCGAACAGAGCCATGGGAAGCTACTGCCGCATTTCATCGAATAGCCGACGGGCAGCTAATGGGGCACGGGGAGGGCAGTACCTCGAGGGCCTGGCGGTGGCGGCGGCGCTTGCGGAGCTCTTTGACGATGCGCTCGAGCTCAACGGGGCGGAGGCGGTTGCCGGGCTTCTCCGCCCAGCGCTCGATCTCCGGCACCAGAAGCGTGTCCGGGTGGCCCAGCGGCCACAGCGTGGACTGCAGGCCCGGGGGCCGCCGCGGTGGCCTCTCGGCGCTGTTGGAGGGAGGAGAGGATGCGGCGCGCACAGGGAGGAGCAGAGGAGTGGGATTGTGGGGACGGACTCGGCCTTGGAGAAGCCTGCCGCGCCCCAAGTGGAGAAGGCGGCGCCCGGCGGCGAAGAGGGAAGAGGAGGCCATGGCTTGGTTTTTTTTCTTTCTTTCCCTTTGGCTACTTGGGTTTAAGGAAAGTTTGCTTGCTTCAGCATCAAACAGGAGCGGTTTTACGTTTTACTACAAAAATATCGTGTTTCTTCTTTCAGATGTCAACTTGAGTAAATAACATAAAGAATGTTTTAGATTTCATCAATCATGGCGTGTGTTGAGAACATATTAAAGCCTGTCTCAATATACTACTCTAGTAATAGTAAAGAAAATATTTGCATAAACCCTAGAAAGGGTTATACCCTGAAAATGGTTACATTTTAGGTATCATGAGAAGAAGCACCGTAGAATTGGATCTTTGCCCAATATTGGGTTTTTGGTTTGATGTGATGATTACTTTATGTCAACAATTAAAAGTGATCAAATATTTGAAGACTATGTAAACAAAGGCAAAACATATGCTTTTATTAGAAAATTAGAAAATTAGATTGGATTCTTTTTCATAAAATAAGACATAAAATGTTTGGCATTACATGGACTGTGATAATACCATTTAAACTATCAGTTTGTATGCTCTGTAATCTAGCTTACTAGCTTAATACATCTATAGCACATATGATATTATTTTTCAAACCAGCCATGATACTATAGTGCTGAAAGGATCAAGATGATGACTAGAGGGGGGTGAATAGGCGTTTTAAAACTTTTACGGATTTGGCTTTATCCTAATGCGGAATCAAACTAACGGATACTTTTCAAGCACAAATCCTAAATATGCTAGGCTCAACTAAGTGCACCAACAACCTATGCTAAACAAGATAGGCACTTAAGGAAACTAGCAAGCACAAACTATATCACAAGATATGAAAATGTAGGAACAACTAAGCAATTCAACTAGCACAAGATATATCAATAAGAGCAAGTATGAATTGCGGAAAGTAAAGGGTGTGGGTATGAGATAACCACAAGCGAGTCAGGGGCGCGGATTTATCCCGAAGTTCACACTCGAGAGAGTGCTAATCTCCTGCCGAAGCCAAAGCTCTGAGGCGTCACCAAGTGACTCACCGTATTCTCCCTTTCGAGTCACCCCCAACGGATGAGCCTCGATTCACTCAGGGTTGGTCTTGAAGGCAACCACCACACCTTTACAATCTTCTCCGGAGCACACCACAAACACGGATGCTTCCGGAGCAACTTGACCACCTAGGCCACTTCACACCCTTCCCCGGAGCACACCACAAAAGGAAGCTTCCGGAGGAACCTTGATCACCTAGGCCTCTTCACAAACTTCTCAATATATCACCAAACCGTCTAGGAGGCGGAAGCCTCCAAGAGTAATAAACTCACGAGCTCTCACTCGAACAAATCGATGTGGGGAGCTCAAACCAATGCAACAAATGCAATGCAAGGTCAAGCAACAAATGCTTAACTCACTCTCTCAATCTCACAAGATGCCACTCTCGAAAGTAGGAGATTGAAGAGAGGGGATGCAATGAAGTAAATCAACAAATGACTACAAGATCCATCCACAAACCCCCCTTCACATAGAGGGGAGATAGGGGTTTGGGAGAGGTGGTATGATGCTCAAAATGATGTTTAGAAAGTGTATGAACAACCCCCAAACCGGTGGGGAGGAAGGGCTCTTTTATAGCCAACTTCCAAACTAGCCGTTGGGGCTCCAACAGACACTTCCTGGGCACCCCGTGCCCACGGGGGTCAAGACCCTGTGCCCACGGGGTCCCGTGCCCATGGTACAAGCCTCGTGCGCACGGAGGCCCCGTGCCCACGGGATACCCAGAAATAGCCTGCAGCAGCCCACTAGAACATGCACAACTTTGTCATACGAACTCCGAATTCGATGATCTTGGGCTCATTTTAAAGCTATGGAAAAGCCCAAGGTCCTCACATAGAGAACCACCCAAGATCAACAAGAAAGAATGATGCAAATTATGCAAAGGTTTGAGCTCTCTACATGCGACGTGATCAAGCTATACGCCCGAAAGTCCCTCTTGATAGTACGGCTATCAAACCTATAATTCGTTCTCCCTCCAAGCACCATGAGACCGGCAAAACTTGGAAAACCTAGCTAAGTTATACCTTTGCCTTGAACATTCCACTTGAGCTTGATGTTGACTTTAATGTTTGCCTCAAGTTGGAATCCTTTTCTTGTCCACAATCACTTGGTGAAGATACTCGAAATGCTTCCTCATATTGCAATGAGGGAAGCCTTAACTTAAGCCCATCTTCACATGGACATTATCATGATGTGGACCGCAAGCTTCAAAGCATGTAACCTCCGGCTTCTCATCTTGCACTTGGACTCCTCGAACCCGATGACCATCACCACTTGATGTCATCCACGCATGGGCTACTTGAAATCTTTCCTTTTGATGCAGGCCCATGAGAAACACCTAACCCACATAGACATAGCAAACACATAGCAACTGTTAGGTAACAAAGCACAATTCACAATTACTTACCATACCGCTAGATCACTTGATCCCACATGGTACAAAGATTGCACTTTGTGAGTTGACCATCTAGATAATCTTCGAGCTTCATCTTGGCCAACCAACATCTTTTCTTCATGCCCCATCTTGGTTTCTTGAAAGCCACAATGAACTCTTCATTTCCCTTCATTGCTTCAAGACTACATCACCAAAGACTCATCCATGACCATATCAAGTTCCACTATGAATATCATCTTGGTCACCACACTCTCTCCTAAAACTCCATCGTAATCTCTTGAGAGGCACAATGAATTCTTCACTCTAGTTGCTTGCTTCAAGACTTGATCAACCTAAACCCAACATATGAGCTCACCATGATCTTGTCTTGAAACCATAACTTGAATTCTTCTCTTTAATTATTCTCTCAAGCCCTTGATCCTTAAAAGCCCAAATATGTTAATCTTTGAGATCTTCCAATGAACTCCACCTTGAACAAATTTGGTTGGACATGGAAATCAATCTTGATGGATTCAATAGAATTCCCCGAAGACCAACTTGAAACCTCACTGAACATGGGATCTCGAAAGCCAAAAACCTAGGCCCCGTTACACGGGGTATCTAGAGAGTTGACACTCGACCCGTGCGCACGGTACAAGCCCGTGAGCACGGGGTATCCAGAGAAGGATACCATGAGGACTTCTTCAGGTGCTTTGATGGCATTCTTCACAAAGCAACCCAATGCACTTCAAGCATCACTATGGAACATATCTTCATATAAGATTCAGTACACTTGATGCTCCATAGGAATTGTAATTTAATACCAAGATTAGAGAAAATTTATCTTCATATATATGGACTTCATCCTTGATTCCATCTAGTATCCTTGATGCACCATCTATGGACAATAACTTCAAATATATCTCAGTGAAAACATTAGTCCATAGAGATTGTCATTAATTACCAAAACCATACTTAGGGGCTACATGCCCTTTCAATCTCCCCAATTTTGGTAATTGATGACAATCTCAACAGGAGGGTTTATATAATGAATTTAAAACAGGTATGCAATCTATCCGAGAATAAATTGTATACTTGAGGTGGTTTTGATAGCCTCAAATATCACAAAGATAGTTAATGTTATCAAAACCGGTTGTACTAGCATCTAAATACTACACAAGAATTTGATGCTAGTAGAACCACACTATATAAAGCAAACTCCCCCACAATATATGCACGTGAAAGAACTTGGTGGAGTTTTCTCTATATACACATTCATGCACCAAGCAAACACAACAAATGTAGATATGCATGAATGACAAGAACCATCCCACTTCTCATAAACCCTCTAAACTTCTCCCCCATTGGCAACAAGTGCCAAAATGGAAGAAAAGTCTGGAGGTCCAATATAGTATGAGTTCCTCCTTAATTTGTGCATTTCTCATATGTGAGTGGAATCAAATGCACATACCCATTTAAGAGTACACGGAGGAGCTCACACTATATTGGGGACCCATAGAATGCAACTAGAAGATACAACATGAGAATCACACAGTCGAAAGATCCAAAGAACATATTTTGGACAGGATACATGGGAAGTATCCAATAGGATCATCATGCTAAGAATGGGTCCAAAATATATCCAAAAACTCATGAGTGCAAGGATATAAGAATTACATACAAGCACTCACTATTCATCCTCTTACCGGATCCATCAAAGAATCAAAAGGAGACAATCCCATGGACAGGTAGAAAACGAACATATATCAAAGAAAGATATGCACTTTCTCACGTGTATAAGTTTCTTATGTGGAAAATAATCATCAAGATGAGCATCCACAAAGAAACTTGCACACAAAAAAAGATACAAAAGATAAGAACATGATATCCTTGAATGAATCCATTATTATACAAACTTGATCTTTAGCATAAGAGCTTTGTCACATGGCACATGGCACAAGGCACATGGCGTAAATTGATCTCATTTGCATAAAAATGAATTACTAAGAATGAGAGAAAATACCACAACCAAATTGAGTGTTTTTGCAAATTTACCAATATTGCACATAAGAGCACTTTGAGGAATTGGTATGCAATACATTGCTTAATAGGCATATTTTGGATAAGTGAACCATGAGCATAGTTTTAGAGATCCCCATGATATGCTCCTTCTCAAAATGGATCATAGACGCAAAAAGGAGGTTTAAGATTTTGCAAGAAACACAAACTCAACAAGTACTAATCATGCCAATATGCAACATACACAATGTTGACTCTAATTTAAATAAATGCATGAAGTGAGTACTTGTTATCGAGAGAGCATTGGTTCAAGGGGCCCTTGATCTAGTACACGAACATGAGGGACTTGATCTTGTTCTTGGATAGGTACATGACCTCCCATAGCATCTTGCTCTTGTGTTGGGGGTGATGACTTCCCTTGTGGTGGATCCACAAGAGGGGCTCTTACTCCTTCTTCTTCTACATGGACATAGGGTGTTTCTTGTGGAAGAATATGATCGATCCCCATTGTACTTGTAGCTTGGGAAGGAGCCTCATCACCTACAACACTTGAAACAAATTGCTCCTCATGGAAGCTGTTATTCTCATCACACTCCAAATTTGCCATTTCCTTAATAGATCCCGTGGATTTATTGAGAATACAGTAAGTGTGGGAGTTTGATGCATATCCAACAAATTGACCCAAATTTTGGTTAACCGGGTTTTCATGATGAGAATGAAACACTTACAACCGAACCAGGTTTTCATTTATCTTCTCCCTCAAAACAAAGAATCAACCAAGCTTGGCTCTAGAAATTTTCCATGGTGTCTCCACCTTCCTCATGAATAAGCCAAGCATCCAATGCTTCTCCAAAGTACCTAAAACACATTAAGGTACAATTTGGTCCCCAAACTTATTGGGTCCGAAGTAGTTAGACAACTACAATACATAGGGCAAACTCCACAATAAATATGTGCATATGGATATGAACTCGAAATTCAAGCACATCTTTAACTGTTAAGGATATGATGAAGTTTACCCTATAGAGAGGATCAAGTAGAGCAAGCAAGGCATGAAGAAGAATATAAATAAATATGCATGCACAAGTCTACCAAGATCCAAAGAGCATAAAGGATATACACTACACACATGCTCAAAGGCTTATGTCACTCAAGTTGATAAAGATAGTGCAAGCAGTGAGATAAGGCAAGTTGAAGCACGAGCCGAGAAGAAGATGATCATAAAGTTCTACCACATGAAGAAATACCAGTTGTAAGAGAATAACAATGGTATTTGGAATTAACACTCAGTGGTAGATTCCGAAGATGCAAAAGATCAAAATCATAACCGAAAGCATAAGAAAAGAGTTTCATAGTGTACTTGGTCGGGTGGGCATTTCTGCCCAACGGTCCCCGTGCGCACGGGGTCAAAAGACCCCATGCGCACTGGTTACCCAGGGAGTTACGCAGTACCCCGTGCGCACGAGGGTCAAGACCCCGTGGGCGCAGGGTACCCAGAAAGTTACACAGTACCCCGTGCGCACGAGGGTCAGAAGACCCCGTGCGCACGGGGTATCCAGAACTTTTCTGTTATAACTTCCTGGATACCACAACAAGCACGCTATAAAGGCAAATAAAAACTAACAAGAGATAATTAATGGATACTTTGATAATTTGAATTTCAAAATGAGCTTGAAATACCATATATTGACTAGATAATATTGAATATCAATACTAGGTGGTATTTCTCATATTCACATTCTGGGTTTGTGATGTGCACAAAACATAGCACTCCCCCATAATGTGATGATCCACTAATATCTCACAAAAGCCCCAAAAAAGATTCAAATATGATACACTAAAGGCTCAAGACAACAAACACCACTATATGATGTGCAATGCAAAATGCACATGCTAGATACAAAACCTAAGCAAGCAAGGGGCGAGTAAGTTTCAATGTAAGCAATATAAATACAAGTTACCGCAAAGATGAACATTGGATAGATAATATGAAGATAATCCACATGACTTGGCTTGAACAAATAAATGGTGGATATCCTTTTCTTCATGAACTAGCCAAATCTCCAATGTCCTCCACACACCTATTGATCAAGTTTGAGCTTGATGGTCCCCAACCAAGTTGGGTCCTAAGAAGTTAGTCACAATAGGCTTGGCAACCCAAATGGTCTTTTCCATTTCCAAACCACTTTGGGCACCAACAAACTTGGCAAAAAAATTGCCAACAACATCCTTCCTAAGCGAATAATGATCATTGACTAGAGGAGGCTTAGGGATTTTACCGTTGGGACAAGATGAGGATATGTGTCCCTTCTCACGACAATTATAGCAACATGTGCTCCCCCTTCTCTTCTTCTTTATTTTCTCAACTTGGGGAGCGTTATCTTTGTTCGTCATTGGTAGTGGCCTTTCTTCAACATGAGGTTGACCTTGAGATTGAACTTGAGGCTGCTTCCCTTGTTGCTTCACATTTGAAGCCTTCTTCTTCAATGGACAAGATCTCACATGGTGTCCAACATTCTTGCACTTGAAGCATGTAATGTTGGCCGGATTCTTGACTTGATCTTGTCCCTTCTTCTTTTTCTTGGACTTCTTGGTGTTGGGGATGAAACCAAGTCTGCCCTTGTCATGAGGGGATTTTTGAACACTCAAGATAGCATTGAGAGAGGTATTTCCTTCATGACACATTTCCAAGTCTTTCTTCAAATTAGTGACTTGGGACTTGAGCTCTTTGTTTTCCTCTACAAGGTTAGTATCAACAAAAGTACTAGAGTGTGACGCCCCCGATTCAATCATACACTAATCATACACGCAGATGTCACTACTGCAGGATGCTGCTAACGCGACACTACGATCAGAGACCCTTTGACGAAACTGTGTGCGATGCATTAATCGCAAACGGTGATGTAAAAAAACCGTAAAAAAAGATGCAAAACCTTTGCGATGGCGGATACATCAAACACGGTTCAGATTTTAGTTGCGTGTGCGATGCTGGGCATACGGTTGATCCATACAAACTGTTTGCGATTAGACAGAACAACAGAAATGGGCAGCCATATCAATGTGTGTGCGATATACGGCATACAGTTCGCTCCGATGAACTGTTTGCTATTAGGGAAAGCAACATATACGGTCAGCCAGATCAAGGTGTGTGTGATATACGGCATACGGTTCACTCGAATGAACTGTTTTCGATTAGGGAAGAGAACAGAAACGGTTCAACTTAACAAGATGTGTGTGATACGTGGCAAACAGGTCTGTAATCGGAAATGTGTGGGAAGACCGATAACAACACAGACGATTCCTGTTAACAAGCCGTGTGTGTTGTGAGCAAACGATTCCTGGTGTACAATTGTCAGTGATTGATGAAATCATCACCGACGGGTTCCATTGTTTAGTCCGTGTGTGATGTGATTTGCTCTGTCCGCACAACATCTACGCTCTGTCTACAGAGCATCAACATATATACTTAAAAAGACAGCATTGCAAAACCAAATTAAGCATACAATTACACAAGTGACTACACACATAACATTTCCACACACCAAAGTAAGCAATTGCATGCATACTAAACTAGGAGAAACGAGCATCTAATCATCTACTTCTTGTTGCGACGACGCTTGCCATTGCTGCTTCCGGCTGGATCCCTGGCCATTTTGGGGAAGGAGGCACTTCCTCATGTCAATGATCTGCCTGTACATCTCGTAGCTCGTGTACGCCTCCTTGGCCGCGTACACGACGTGAGCTTTGTCGAGTTTCTCCATCCAGGCCGAGTGCCAGGCACGCTTGTCCTTGTTGCAGGAATCCTTCATGTCTCTGTAGTAGGGATCGATGATGGCCTCGGCGAGGTGAACCAGTGAGTCCTTCTCATGCTCGTTGCTGCCCCAGATCTTGTATTGGCCCTGGATGTCGACAAGATTCTGGCAGGCGATGCCCAAATTCTTGAGCACCTTTACATTGTTGGTGATGTCCACCGTAGCGAACATGTAGTGGGGGTTGTTGACAAACCTGGCGAAATGCTCGCAAGGCCTTGTGGCTAGGTAGTAGTGGTAGACGAGGACGTGATCGCGCACGCACATCTGGGCGACGGCGACCTTGGGACGAGACCCGGCACGAGCGCGGGTGTACTCGAGGTCGAACCCGACCACCTTGTACTTCTCCTCAGCAAGCAACAACTCCATGATGTGGATGGAGTGCTCCACCCAGACCGGGTTGTTGGTGTACACCACCGAGAGCTTCGTGAACCTTCTGTGGGTGTCAACCACGGCATGCATGGTGAACTGCTGCTCATCGTCGGCAGCCGCTCGGAGCACCATTGGAGCCGCGCGGGATACCCTCTAAGAATTTGTCATGGTGGGTGTGCTTCTTGCAATGGTGGGGCGCGATCGAAAGGTTGAAGAGACACAAGGGTTAAGTGGCCGCTGTAATAAATGGGGGCCGGTAGGCCTGTAATCATCACGTCTTGTCACCGCGTTCATAGCGGAGGATTCCAGTGCATGCTTGACAACACCGCACCGCACGCGTTTCATTTGACCACGCGTGGGCTCGAAGAGGCGCCAAATGTATCGTCGGTGAGCCTATTCCCGCGCTACCACGTAGTTTACCGCGCAAGCTTCCCGCCCGGCTAGTTTGGCCACGCGTCGGCTAGAAGAGGGACAAATCGTGGACGTTTATTGGCAAAAACCTTTGTAAAAACGAAGTGTGTGGAATAAATTCGGTCATTAGTTCACCCGTGGGTGATGAGGTCAAAGTTACACAGAAAGGTGATGATGGACACTCGAGTGCGATAATTAATTCTGCGCTCTACAGGGCACACGGTTGAAGAAACCAACTGTGTGCAATAATGTCGAAGATCGTAGTCGAGTTAGCTATACAGATCATGTGCTATGAGATCAACAAGGTAAACAGATTCGAGAATGGTTAATAAAATCTAAGTCCATTGCATATTGAGGTCAAAATAGGGCTACCAATATACGAGTCTCATACGATGCCATTTCAACGATTGTACCACAAAAGCTCGAAATATTACAAGGTTCAAATTCCAGAGTTATATGGCTCAAATTCGAAGATTACAAGGTTCAAACTGATATTAGAAATGAAATTCAGCTCATCAGCTGCAAACGCTCGCGCTGATCCGCTGAACATGGATATCAGAGAGGTTCAAACTAATATTACCACTTGTAAGTCTGGTTTCGAAACCTCATAATTTTTGCAAAGGGGTCAGCCATTGAGAAGTCATGTATGGGGTTGACACGATGACTTCCGATTACTCTGTCATCTGAAGTTCCAAATGAAATTCAGCATTTTTGGAGTCTATTCCATTCTGCCGCAGCCGCCGGCGCTGATCAACAAACCATTCATTTTTGCGAAATAAATGTAGGGCAAACCTCATTACCTTCAGCACCCTTGCTCTGACAACAAAGAACCTGGCGAATATAATCTCCGATAAGGTCCCTCGGTAGGAGTTCAAAGTAATTTATGAGAGATGCATATCTAGGCATTCGATGTGATTGTTATATTGTATCATATTATCCACCACTGGGCCTAATCTTATATGCAAAAGAAGAAAACGTGTTAGTGCCTACATGCAGTTTTGAACACTACTACAGGCCTATTTGGTTTGCAGGATTTGTAAAATGCACTAGCATGCCATCTTCGATCCGACATGATTAACATGGGCATTTGATTACAATCTAGAAAAATGTAGCCTTCTTCACAAGAGGTTGGAGTGGATGAAAAGTTCCCTAAGAAAACTAGTACAGATGAATCCAAAGGAGAAATGCTTATGGATTGTAACCATATGGATCAAGCAACCAATATGGGGGGGGGGGACATGTATGTACTGAAATCCTCCAAAAAATCCTTCAAAAATCGTAGTACGTTGTCATTGTAAACTCGGAAAAAGGTGTCACAAATTGAACTCCCTTATGGTTAACATTTAACACGAAAGGAACATCACCTTGATATATAGCTTCTCCAGGAACGAAAAGCATCTCGGGAAACTGACAACTTGCTCCAGGTTGGGGCCGATAGATTCTAGTGCCAAGACCTTCACTGTGCGCGGTTTCGGGGTCAAGCTTGTCGAAATTATTTTCTGGATGACAGACGAACATACATCTTCAAAATTAGAAATAATGTTAATTTCTAGAAGGAGAGGTAGAAGGCGGCTGCTGTACCTGAACGGGTGTGGATCCAATAACAAGTTCGGAGTATTTGTCAGACGAGTAGCCCACCACTGTCAATTTCGGCGCAGAAATGACATTGATTCTTGTTGGACCTTCTTGATCAACTACAAGTAATCTCTCAAGTGAAGGTGTGTCCTCAATGACCATACCGTGGTACACATCTTGTGATGTCTTCTTGTCGCGCCAGCAACACACATAAATAGTCCGGAGAGAGTCATGGAGGTGATGTGGAAGCTACTCAACCCATTGATCGCCTGAAGACGAAGGTACTCGAATGCAGTACAGCCACGGAGCAGGCGCTCCATGTCACCGTTTGGGAGGCAGACGACAAGGAGCTCGAGGTGCTTCAGTCGTGGTAGAATAAGAGCGGGCGTGTCATTAAGGGGGGGGGGGGGTGGCAGTTCCTGAACTTGGCGACGCGCAGCGTGGGTGCGAGGCGGAGCGCAGACGTTGGCAGCGAGCGCATATGCCCATCATCAAAAGTGAGCTCCTCGAGCTGATCTAGGGCGGGGGATCGGAACCAGTCGTCAAGCTTGGCTTAGTCCTTGCCGTTGGAATGGAACTTGCCCATGCTAAGGCCTCTGGTTGGGTCAGGGTGACTGCCAAGGATCTTGGAGAACGCATCCAAGCTTTTGCGATAGCCATGGCAGAGCTCGTGGGTGTCGATGAGGTCGAGAGGGATGGAGTTCCATAGGGGGCGCCACCGCCGGGAAAGGACGATTGTCCGTGCCCCATATTTGATTGGGAGGAGGGAGATGATGACTGTCAACATATCATCGGTGAGGCTGCTGATGAAGTCTAGGCCTGCTGGAGTCGCTTGCGGTTCTTGCTCGACCCGCCTCCGCTTGTTGGCAGCCCCATTCTCCACCTCCGGAGTCTCCTTGTCAGCGGCGCTTTCTGATAGAAGTGGGAGTACAGGGAATATTTAGTTAAAACAGGGCAATAGAAAAGTGTATTGGTAACTAGAAGTTAGTAGGTAGGAATAGAGTAAGAAAATGGAATAACAATTGGTTGCTTAAATACTACACAATTCATTTGATATTGCTGGGTAAGTCAACATGCAGATACTTGAAAAGAACACTTTCTTCGAACAAAGTTTGGACGGATGATATCGTTGGGGAAGTTAGCATATATCTCATGACCAGGCTCTTTTATGTGCAGTGCAATTTTAGTGCCAGCTTTCAGTACATAAAACTTAGAAATTTCTTTCCAAAGGCCAGTGCCAAAATAGGAGTCACCACGTTCATCAAGTCTTACAGTAGCAACGATTGTAAATCCATAGTTTGTGTTCAGTATGACATCCCTGCAGTCTTGATTTATGTAAAGGGAAAGATTGTGTACTACAGATTCTGTTGCATAGCAAGGGACGCGCTGCAGAAAATGATAGAATTGCTAAAGAAAATATGGTAACATGCAAATATGGGCCCAAATTAAAAGAACTGTACAGCAGTTGAAATCGAAGGACAAAAATCTATAATTAAACAAATAGGGTAAACATGATGTGATGGAAATATGAGAGTAATCGAAAGAACAATACATCATTAATTTGCCTAATATAGAAAGAAGAGGAAAAAAATCCCCTTTGACGTATATGGTGCATGTGGCACCTTTTATCCAAATGTAGCAATATTTAGTATATGTTCAGGAAAGTAGGCCATGCCAACCGATTTAGGGTGAGATTGAACATACCGCGCGCATCCTCAAGTCATCTGGTACGGTGAGATGGAACTCCATGGATGTCTGGCAGAGGCCGCAAAGTCCTGATGTGTCCGCGCACTGTACACTCTATGAATGAAAGAAAACCCTCAAATCAGCTCGAATAAAAATAAATTCACGACGATTTCGGCCGGGTGATTAAAGGAGGCAGATGAACTGGGATAAGAGATGAGATAATATCTCATTAAATTAGTTACCTTGTTGTCCATGAGAAAAAAAACCTCAATACGACGGATTCCCCAACCGGACGGAGCTGGGTCGACCGCGAGCAGCGTCGAGAAAGTCGATGGTGATAGGCGGCGGCAAGCGAAAGTGGCGAAATGCGGTGGGGTTTGCCGGCAGCCTGGCTGTGGCGGCAGGCGTCGAGCTAAGTGGTTGCCGCGCGATAGGCGGTGCCATGCATAGACGCGGAGGAGCTTGTACAGGTGTGAATGGGGACCGGAGGGGGTGGCGGGTGGGGTGAGGGTTTTTGTGACGTGGGGATGGTGAGGGTTTTCTTTTTTCTTTTTTGAATTGGGTGGTGAGGGTTTTCTGTCCCACAAAGAGTTTCGGAGGTAACGGTTTGCTAGAGCCAACCGTGCGTGATTGACGTAACAGGGAAAATGAAAGTCATTGCACACGGTTCTAATTTTGGGAACCGTGTGTGATTGACGTACTACCTCCGTCCTGGTTTATTGGTCCCCTTTATAATTTGTACCAAATTTTGACCAAATATTTAACTAAAAAATGTTTATGCATGTCATCAAAAATTATATCATTGAACACTATGTTCAAATATGCATCCAACGATATAATTTTTGCTGACCTGCACTAACATTTTGTCAGTTAAATCTTTGGTCAAAATTTAACACAAATTACAAAGGGGACCAATAAACCAGGACGGAGGTAGATTCCATCAACCGAACTGATTGCATCCATATCCCACATTTAGACATAAGTAAACATAGATTAAACATACTCAGATATAGATAATAAGCGTACACAAGCATAGTTCAACCATAAATACATAGTTCAACCGTCATTAAGCATACTCAAGCGTACATAGTTCGATCCCACATCTCATCTCATCTGCCGGCACGATCCCGAAGCTTCTCCAGGTACTCGGCGTACGCGGCGCGTGCCACTGCGAGAATACTTCTGCTTGAAGGAGCCAATGGCTCATCCTCTTGCATGCGCCAGAACACTTTCATACGCGTCATCAAGCTTTTGGTTGCAAAATGGGCATCGATAACCGCCGTCCCATGTCCTAATATGCCTGTTATGCATTCCCGCATAAAGCTCCCTCAGGATTTGCCTCTTGTACCTCCTATGGCCATCTTCATTCTCGCTGTCCACATCGTCAGACAACACCTATACAAATAGTAAAAAAATATGGCGTCAAATTAATGTTTACAAACTAATCTCTAGCGAACATTTGGCAGTTGTCAAAATTTGGCATCAAATCAATGTTTACATGCCGTGAAGTAGGATTAGGAATTTATGGCTATTTTTTTATACATATCCAGAGATTATGGTTCGATTTTTAAGCACAATCGTCTATGTATAGACCAATCTTGAAGAAAATAATGGCACAAACATATATGTAGGTCATTCAAAATCAATTGTCAAGTCCTGGCTAAGAATTATTAGCACGAACACTAACCCTAGTCGGATTACTAGTAGAAATCATTTGCACAGATGAAACAACTAATCACTTATCACTTGTACCATTCAAACAATCAATACACTACACGGATCTAACAAAACTTACTCAGATTTCATGGATTGGGAGAACATACCATAGGATTTCTATTCCAAAAAGGGGAGGCAGGAGTAACTAGAGAAACCCTAGGATCTATTTGACACATAAATGGGTATAGATGACTAACCGGTTGTTCGTCGTCGTCGGAGTCGTCGCCGGAGTGGTCGTCGGAGTCGTCGCCGGGGTCGTCGCCCGAGTCATCACCGGAGTCGGTGTGGACCTCCGCCTTCGGCTGTGGAAGCACGACGCCGTCGACGACGTCAAGGTGCAGCGATACCTCACCGGCGGTGACGGCAACCTCTGTCTCCATCTCCACACCGTGCTCCGGTGCTTCAGCAGCCCCGGCGTCGCCACTCCCTCCGATGGGTGCTTCGGCGGCATCCTCATACACTGACGGCTTTGAGGACTGAGAGCGGCGTCGAGGATGCAAGCGGAGAGAGAGGATTATGTGTGTGGCGAGGATGGGGGGTGCGGCCGCTCGGGCACGCCATTAATATGGAGTAGTGGGAGAGAGGCGGGCGGCGGTCAAACCGCTGGCTCGTCTCCCGGTGAGCCTGTGCACCGGACTGCTGGCATGCCTACCGTCGTTTCACACAGCTACTCGCACGCCTCCCGATGACACTGCTCAGCGAGCACGCCTCCCGGTGACACTGCGCAGCGAGCACGCCTCCCGTCAATTCACACACCTGCACGCACGCCTCTCGGTCTGCCTGCGCGGCGGACTGCTCGCATGCGTCCCGTCAACTCACGCCTGCTCGCACGGCACACGGGTCGCGTGGCGACACGTATATTGTTTTTCTATTTGGATGATTAATGCTGCCGCTTTATTGCTTAACCGAAGCTTGGGGCGCGCCCCATAGGGCGCGCACCCCGTCCTTGTGGCCCCCTCGGGCATCGTCTCGCCTTGATTCTTTTTCCCAAAAATCACATATATTCCAAAAAAAATCTCCGTAAGTTTTTATCCCGTTTGGACTCCGTTTGATATGGATTTTCTGTGAAACAAAAAACATGCAACAAACAGGAACTGGCACTGGGCACTGGATCAATATGTTAGTCCTAAAAATAGTATAAAAAGTTACCAAAAGTATGTAAAAGTTGTATAATATTGGCATGGAACAATAAAAAATTATAGATACGACGAAGACGTATCAGTTGCGGCGGTGGAAAAGTGTTTTCGTGAATGCCTCTGGTGGTTCTGGAATATTTGTGAATATATAGAAGGAAGAGCTAGGTGTGTAACATCCCCAGCATCACACTACAGTAATCCCTTATGATCAGTGCCAAGTCATCTTGAATTTACAAAGCTTAATCATATTGGATTAACATGTCATTTCAAATTCCTTCTCTAAATCCAATTCAAATTCCTCTCTGAAAACAATTCAAATTCAAGTGCAAAATGAAGTTGCCCAAAACTTGCTAGAAAAATGTTCATCATTTGACAAAAATTCCATAACAATTATTTGTTAAGGAACACAACATCACTCTTGTGCAAAGATAAGCACTAGCAATTATAACAGCACCATTTCAGAATTTTTAAATGCTATCCTATTTATAAAAAAATTCAAATGAATTCCAAACTTGCCCAAACTTTTTGTGGCAGTGTCTAAAATCACCAGGGATTTAATGAGACACTTCCCAAGTTTTTCCCGAGTCAATAGACTGCCCAAATAATTCTTTTCCTCTCTCTGTTATTAAATAAAAAGAAAAATAGAAAAACTGGAATAGAATAAAGAGAAAGGCCACTGTGCACTCGGCCTAAGTGCACAGTGCCTGAGGCCCAGCCCAGCCGGCCTCTTTCTCCCTCCTCTCTCCCTCTCCTTCGCGCTGTCGGCGCGCGTATGGCCGCGCCGGCGAGCGCCGGCGAAACGGCGACACGACGATGCCACCGACGCCCACCGACGCGAGGAGGGGATAAGGACCCCCTCGTTCACTCCCCCTGGCTCCTCCTCACTCACTTTCCCCTCCTCCTTCGTCCTCCCCATCGATCTGGAGAGGAGCCGAGCGCCACCGCCGTCGCGCCTCCGTCGTTCCCGTGGCCATCGTCATCCACTTGTCGCCTCTCCGTGTCCGTTTGCTCCGCCGTCGACTGCTGCGTTGACCAGTGCCATTTGGCAGAGCCAGGACCCCCTGTATCGAACCCCTCGACCTCGTCTTCAACCTCGGGCTGCCGGCGATCCCCTTTCTCTCCGGCGAGCTCTGCTGCTCCTAAGCTGTCATGGGTCTTTCGTGACTGCTCGGTGAGCTTCACTCCTTCCTCTCCCGCCCCTCTGCACTGCCTATCGCCGCCCGTAGCCGCCGCGCCATGTTTGCCTGAATGGAGCTCCGCCGCCGTTGGTGCTTCCATCGTTGTAGCCGCTGTCGAGCTCGTCTGAGCTCGCAATCGTGCTCGCCGTAGCCGTAGGAAATCGAACACGCCCGTTGCCGCTGCTTGCCGTGCCCGGAGTCGCCGTTCCCGTGCTCACCCGAACGCCGCCGCCGCCGTAGCTCGTCGCCGGCGCTGTTTCCGGTCACCCCAGCTGTCGCTACCACCACAGTTCGATGCGGCGTTTCGCCTTCGTTCGAACGCAACAAACCCCGAGCGAAACGGGCCATCGTAGCGAAATTCCGGCGAGGTCCGAGGCTGCGCCGCCGCATTTTTGGTCGCCGACGTCGCTCCGGCGCCGCCCGCCGATGTGGACGCATGGGCCCCGCCCCTGGGTCACTGCCAGTGGGCCCCGTTGACTGGGTTGACCCAGTCAACATGCTGACTGGGCAGCCCAGTGTCACTGACACGCGGGCCCCATCACATAATTAGTTAATTAAAACATTTTCCTAAATAAAATTAATTAGTTAAACTAATGAATCACTGACATGTGGGGCCCGTGTGCTAATTAACCCAATTAGTTAGTTTTAACCTCTGATTAGCCTTTGTGTCACTGACCAGTGGGCCCCACTGGTCAGGTTTGACTCTGGTCAGCGAGTCTGTTGACTGCTGACATCATCCCCATATCATGCTGATGTCATATTCCACTTTTGACAATTTTTTAATAATTCCAGAATATGTTTAAAACTTTAGAAAATCGTAGAAAATAAACCGTAGCTGAGATCGAAAAACTTTCTACATGAAAGTTGATCAGAAAGACGAGACGAACCCAACCGCGCCATCTGTTTCCGTATCGAGACCCTCTACGGAGGTGAACCCGCAACTTTTAGCCTATTTCCGGTAGATGAATAGTGCATACATACCGGTTATTAATTCCAACTTTAATCCTAAAATAACTAAAATGATTTAGACATGTTTTTAGGCAACCCTGCACTGCACGTTAGCAAAGCATGCTCTGTGTTGCATATGTTTGCCATGTATTTATTTGTTTCCTCCCCCCCTCTTCTCTCTTGGCAGACCCCGATGCCGACGCAGTTCCCGAGACCGACGCAGCTCCGGAGATCGACTACGCCCCTGACGACCAGACGTTTGCAGCAGAGCTTCCAGGCAAGCACCCCCCTTTTGAATATACCGATATCGCCTATTCTCTTCTCTCTTATGTTTGCATTAGAAATTGTCGCTGCTACTATTTAACCTATTTCTGATGCATAGCCTGTTTTTGTAACTACTGTTGATACCTACCTGCTTATCCTAAACTGCTTAGTATAGGCTGGATAGAGACCCACTAGAGACCCCACTTTGTCCTAGTTGCCCCCGCTGGATTATCTAATGACTCGATCAACATGATCGACAACCAGGCCCCGGCACCGCACATCACCCCCTAGTTGTACGACACTGCAGCGTTACTATCGAGTGTCGAGGGTGATACCTCATTTAGCACTTCTGATGTTAACTCTGTATAGTAGCTATTCGGTCGTGGTCATCGAGGGTGATTCCTCCTTCACCACTCCCGATAACGACGCCGTCGTGCAACACCTCAAGTGTGAACCCATCGAGGGTGATTCCTCCGAGTTCACCTTGACGGTTACATCGAGTAGGAATCCAACGAGGGTGATACCTCGGATTCCCCTGATGTTATGAACACACGGATACTTGGACTTTACAACTGTTACTTGGAAAGGCGGGTCAACCCTGAGGGGTACCCGCGTGAGCCTAAGTGGCGAGTGATATGGAGTCAGGTTGACCTGGAGGGTACCCGAGATATAAATACGAGGCGCGGCCGGGCATTCTTAGCCCTTGCCGCAAGTCCTCGAGACGGGGAGATGGGGTCACATCGATCATGAGTCTCTGCTTGTTACCGCATGCTACCAACACACTAACGATTTGGATATTTGATCTGAGTGGGCCTTTGGCCCGATAGCACTAACAATCACGTGGGAACATTTATGGGCACTCTGCGTCGTATGCATCAGCCGAAGCTTAATGGACGTCAGCGACTGAGCGGCGCGCGCCAGGTTGGACCGCGTAACGCAACCGCCTTGATAGTGTGGGTTGCTAGGTCTGCTCACCGGCCGCCCACGCAACGTGCAGGAGTTCCCGGGGCGATGGCCCAAGACCCTTGGGGGTATAGGTTTAGTCCGGTGTGCTGACCTCTCTATTAGGCCTAGGTTGGGTTGCGGCGTATCATTTGGTCGAGGCCGGGCATGACCCCGAAAATTGTGTCCAGCCAGAGTTAATCGAGCGTGGTGGGTAAGTTGGTGCACCCCTGCAGGGAGAACTAATCTATGCATAGCCGGATCCTCGGTAACGGACGCTCGGAGTTATATCCCGATCGACACAACTAGAACTGGATACTTGTGATGAGATATGGATATTAGGGCTCTGGGATTGCTTTCTCGCAGGGAGTCGAGAAAGGATCTCTGGCCGAGGTTGATACCTAATGCTACTACTACTTTTTACTGTGCTAATCTACACTCTTCTAATGATGCAAGACCGCTGAAGATGCTAGTCTTCGATAGGACTAGGCCTTCTCTCTATTCTGGCATTTCTGCAGCCCAGTCCACATATACAGCCTTTCTTTGATAATGTTGCATATGTAGTGTAGATCCTTGCTTGCTGAGTACTTTGGATGAGTACTCATGGTTGCTTTGCTTCCTCTTTTTCCCCATATCCGTTTGATGCAACTAGATGACAGAGCCCCGGAGCCAGCTGCCCCTGTCGACGATCACTACTACTACCCCGAAGATGGCTACTTCTACGAGTTGGCTGATGACCAGGAGTAGGTTCGGAGGGTCCCAGGCAGGAGGCCTGCGCCTTTTCGATCGTAGCCTTTGTTTTGCCCCACCTTCTTAAAAGCATTTCAGTTTTATCTTTTATATCTATACTCAGATATCTGATGCTTCCGCTGACGCTTGTAAGCGAGCTTATGTATTCGAGCCCTCGATGCCCCTGACTTGTAATATATAGCTTGTATTATTTTAAATTTGTGTCTAGAGTTGTGTTGTGATATCTTCAAGTGAGTCCTTAGGCTTGATCGTGTGTATTTGCGTGTATGATTAGTGCATGATTAAGCCGGGGGCGTCACAGGTTGGTATCAGAGCCGATTGCCTGTAGGAATCCCCCTTTCCAACTCCTTGGCCGAAGTTGAGTCTAGTTGTCAAAATTGTTTTACTAACTTGGCTGTGTGGCTTACGGGCCCACGTCGCCAATTGGGAGGTATTAAGATCTTTTATTCCTCGTCTATACTCTGGGACTCTGATCTCTCTTCTTTTCGGGTTAAATGAATTTTACTAACGCCGACACTTAGGATCTCGTAAATCTCGTCTACCCGGAGAGCTGGATATCTGTGCTTAATTCCTTACCATTGATCTGATTAGTCTGATAATCATTTTCCTTTCCATTGGTTTATTTAACCTTTCTCTCCGAGTTGAATTCTACTTCTCATTGTCATTTGACAATCCTGAATTTCCTCTGTTTCAGATGGATCGTTTGTTTCCACCACGCCCTGCGACGCAGCTTGTGCTTCACACTTGGGCTCGTGATGCCCCTGGTTTTCCAGCTGTTCTGATCGCCTTCCTGACCAAACTAGGCTACCGCTGGTACCCCGAGTACATGGTCTACGAGGATTACCACGAGTTCAACCAAGAGCAGTACCATGCTAACGTTCGTATCTATGATCAGCAAGATGACTCAGACACTGAGCTACACCTTTTTCACGGTATCGGCGTGACGATTGAGATGCCAGTCCATGATGTCGCCTACTCTGCTGTCGCACGTCTCCGAGGAGAGCTCAGCATTAGCTTGGATGCCTCTGAGTTCCGATACATTCTGTATGCCCCTGCTGGAGATGCTACTGGGTACTACACAGCTATCTGTGCCCCCGTACGAGCATCGTCGTTACGACCCGCAGGTTCTGATTCAGTGCACTCAGGCTCTGGATCGCACTGTTCGGGCTCTTGTCGTCGAGTTGTTTGCCACTCGAGCACGTCTCTACGATGCTATGACATAGTTGCTACCAGCTGTCCGAGCAGGGATACATCCGGAGTACATCCTTTACCCGCGCAGGACTCAGATGTCTGCTGGTATTGATTGGCCTGCTGTTGGAGGTCACACACCTGCACGTGGGCCTCTTCTTCCAGCTCGAGACCGGGTTCTGCATCAGAGTGCACATGGAGAGCAGGAATTTCCTGCGACGGCCATTCGTCGTCCGCACTTGCAATTACCCCATTTCAGTGGTTTTCCCCGACGTTGATGTAGCCTTTGCTATGTCTCGTTGTGTACTTCCTTACCATGTGCCTGCGTGTCGCCTAGCATATCTAGCTTTTAAATTTGTGCCGTTATGCTATTCGCATGTACCCGACTCTGTGTATGGATCTGTATTTCTTAATTGGCTACTGATAAGTATCTATTACACTGCTTAATTGTTGTCATGACCGGTAAGATGTCACCGTTCTCCCTACTTTTGATCGACACCCCCCCACAGTTCCTCAGGATCGGAACCTGACTCTCCTGTACATCCTTGATTCTGAAGTATCATATGCCCTTTGATTTGTGTGTTATCACGAGCCACCCTCCGAGAGATGATCTATTCCCGATGCTCTGAACCCCTCTACACACTCTATTCAGGTATCGATCGGATGTCCATTTGCTTGAAACTTCTTATTGTACCTTCATCACTTTGCTCTCAATGTTTTCTTAAGTCTCAACTTGAGAGATAATTCTGCCACATTTCCCTGAATTGTTCACCAGATAATTAACCCTATAAGGGTCAGTTCTCCCGAAGTTACCCTTTACTTCCCCACTTAAATCTCGAGACGAGATTTCTTGTAGTGGAGGAGATTTGTAACATCCCCAGCATCACACTACAGTAATCCCTTATGATCAGTGCCAAGTCATCTTGAATTTACAAAGCTTAATCATATTGGATTAACATCACATTTCAAATTCCTTCTCTAAATCCAATTCAAATTCCTCTCTGAAAACAATTCAAATTCAAGTGCAAAATAAAGTTGCCCAAAACTTGCTAGAAAAATGTTCATCATTTGACAAAAAATCCATAACAATTATTTGTTAAGGAACACAACATCACTCTTGTGCAAAGATGAGCACTAGCAATTATAACAACACCATTTCAGCATTTTTAAATGCTATCCTATTTATAAAAAAATTCAAATGAATTCCAAACTTGCCCAAACTTTTTGTGGCAGTGTCTAAAATCACCAGGGATTTAATGGGACACTTCCCAAGTTTTTCCCGAGTCAATAGACTGCCCAAATAATTCTTTTCCTCCCTCTGTTATTAAATAAAAAGAAAAACAGAAAAACTGGAATAGAATGAAGAGAAAGGCCACTGTGCACTGGGCCTAAGTGCACAGTGCCTGAGGCCCAGCCCAGCCGGCCTCTTTCTCCCTCCTCTCTCTCAATCCTTCGCGTTGTCGGCGTGCGTATGGCCGCGCCGGCGAGCGCCGACGAAACGGCGACACGACGATGCCACCGACGCCCACCAACGAGAGGAGGGGATAAGGACCCCCTTGTTCCCTCCCCCTGGCTCCTCCTCGCTCACTTTCCCCTCCTCCTTCGTCCTCCCCATCGATCTGGAGAGGAGCCGAGCGCCACCGCCGCCGCGCCTCCGTCGTTCTCGTGGCCACCGTCATCTACTCGTCGCCTCTCCGTGTCCGTCTGCTCTGCCGTTGACTGCTGCGTTGACCAGTGCCACTTGGCAGAGCCAGGACCCCCTGTATCGAACCCCTCGACCTCGTCTTCAACCTCGGGCCGCCGGCGATCCCCTTTCTCTCCGGCGAGCTCTGCTGCTCCTAAGCTGTCAAGGGTCTTTCGTGACCACTCGGTGAGCGTCACTCCTTCCTCTCCCGCCCCTCTGCGCTGCCTATCGCCGCCCGTAGCCGCCGCGCCATGTTTGCCCGAACGGAGCTCCGCCGCCGTTGGTGCTTCCATCGTTGTAGCCGCTGTCGAGCTCGTCTGAGCTCGCAATCGTGCTCGCCGTAGCCGTAGGAAATCGAACACGCCTGTTGCCGCTGCTTGCCGTGCCCGGAGTCGCCGTTCCCGTGCTCACCCGAACGCCGCCGCCGTTGTAGCTCGTCGTCGGTGCCGTTTTCGGTCACCCAGCTGCCGCTACCACCACAATTCGATGCGGCGTTTCGCCGTCGTTCGAACGCAACAAACCCCGAGCGAAACGGGCCACCGTAGCGAAATTCCGGCGAGGTCCGAGGCTGCGCCGCCGCATTTTTGGTTGCTGGCGTCGCTCCGGCGCCGCCCGCCGACGTGGACGCGTGGGCCCCGCCCCTGGGTCACTGCCAGTGGGCCCCATTGACTGGGTTGACCCAGTCAACGTGCTGACTGGGCAGCCCAGTGTCACTGACACACGGGCCCCATCGCATAATTAGTTAATTAAAACATTTTCCTAAATAAAATTAATTAGTTAAACTAATAAATCATTGACATGTGGGGCGTGTGTGCTAATTAACCCAATTAATTAGTTTTAACCTCTGATTAGCCATTGTGTCACTAACCAGTGGGCCCCACTAGTCAGGTTTGACTCTGGTCATCGAGTCTGTTGACTGCTGACATCATCCCCATGTCATGCTGACATCATATTCCACTTTTGACAATTTCTGAATAATTCCAGAATATGTTTAAAACTTTAGAAAATCGTAGAAAATAAACCGTAGCTCAGATCGAAAAACTTTCTACATGAAAGTTGACCAGAAAGACGAGACAAACCCAACCGTGCCATTTGTTTCCGTATCGGGACCCTCTACAGAGGTGAACCCGCAATTTTAGCCTATTTTCGGTAGATGAATAGTGCATACATACCGGTTATTAATTCTAACTTTAATCCTAAATAACTAAAATGATTTAGACATGTTTTTAGGCACTGCACATTAGCATAGCATGCTCTGTGTTGCATATGTTTGCTGTGTATTTATTTGTTTCCTCCCCCCTCTTCTCTCTTGGCAGACCCCGGTGCCGACGCAGTTCCGGAGACCGGCGCAGCTCCGGAGATTGACTACGCCCCTGACGACCAGACTTTTGCAGCAGAGCTTCCAGGCAAGCACCCCCTTTGAACATACCGATATCGCCTATTCTCTTCTCTCTTATGCTTGCATTAGAAATTGCTGCTGCTACTGTTTAACCTATTTCTGATGCATAGCCTGTTTTTGTAACTGCTATTGATACCTACCTGCTTATCCTAAACTGCTTAGTATAGGCTGGATAGAGACCCACTAGAGACCCCACTTTGTCCCAGTTGCCCCCGCTGGATTATCTAATGACTCGATCAACGTGATCGACAACCAGGCCCCGGCACCGCACATCACCCCCTAGTTGTACGACACTGCAGCGTTACTATCGAGTGCCGAGGGTGATACCTCGTTTAGCACTTCTGATGTTAACTCTGTAGAGTAGCTATTCGGTCGTGGTCATCGAGGGTGATTCCTCCTTCACCACTCCCGATAACGACGCCGTCGTGCAACACCTCAAGTGTGAACCCATCGAGGGTGATTCCTCCGAGTTCACCTTGACGGTTACATCGAGTAGGAATCCAACGAGGGTGATACCTCGGATTCCCCTGATGTTATGGACACATGAATACTTGGACTTTACAACTGTTACTTGGAAAGGTGGGTCGACCCTGAGGGGTACCCGCGTGAGCCTAAGTGGCGAGTGATATGGAGTCGGGTTGACCTGGACTCCTGGAGGGTACCCGAGATATAAATACGAGGCGCGGCCGGGCATTCTTGTCCTTTGCCACAAGTCCTCGAGACGGGGCGACGGGGTACATCGATCGTGAGGCTCTGCTCGTTACAGCACGCTACCAACACACTAACGATTTGGATATTTGATCTGAGTGGGCCTTTGGCCCAATAGCACTAACCATCACGTGGGAACAGTTATGGGCACTCTGTGTTGTATGCATCAGCCGAAGCTTAATGGACGTCAGCGACTGAGCGGCGCGTGCCGGGTTGGAGCGCGTAACGCAACCGCCTTGATAGTGTGGGTTGCTAGGTCTGCTCACCGGCCGCCCACGCAACGTGCAGGAGTTCCCGGGGCGATGGCCCAAGACCCCTGGGGGCATAGGTTTAGTCCGGCGTGCTGACCTCTCTATTAGGCCTAGGTCGGGTTGCAGTGTATCGTTTGGCCAAGGCCGGGCATGACCCCGAAAAGTGTGTCCGGCCGGAGTTAATCGAGCGTGGTGGGTAAGTTGGTGCACCCCTGCAGGGAAGAACTAATCTATCAAGCCGGATCCTCGGTAACGGACGCTCGGAGTTGTATCTCGATCGATACAACTAGAACTGGATACTTGTGATGAGATATGGATATTAGGGCTCTGGGATTGCTTTCTCGCAGGGAGTCGAGAAAGGATCTCTGGCCGAGGTTGATACCTAATGCTACTACTGCTTTTTACTGTGCTAATCTACACTCTTCTAATGCTGCAAGACCGCTGAAGATGCTAGTCTTCGATAGGACTAGGCCTTCTCTCTATTCTGGCATTTCTGCAGCCCAGTCCGCATATATAGCCTTTCTTTGATAATGTTGCATATGTAGTGTAGATCCTTGCTTGCTGAGTACTTCGGATGAGTACTCATGGTTGCTTTGCTTCCTCTTTTTCCCCATATCTGTTTGATGCAACCAGATGACGGAGCCCTGGAGCCAGCTGCCCCTGTCGATGATCACTACTACTACCCCGAAGATGGCTACTTCTACGAGTTGGCTGACGACCAGGAGTAGGTTTGGAGGGTCCCAAGCAGGAGGCCTGCGCCTTTTCGATCGTAGCCTTTGTTTTGCCCCACCTTCTTAAAAGCTTTTCTGTTTTATCTTTTATATCTGTACTCAGATATCTGATGCTTCCGCTGACGCTTGTAAGTGAGCTTATGTATTCGAGCCCTCGGGGCCCCTGGCTTGTAACATATAGCTTGTATTATTTTACATTTGTGTCTAGAGTTGTGTTGTGATATCTTCAAGTGAGTCATTAGGCTTGATCGTGTGCAGATGCGTGTATGATTAGTGCATGATTAAGCCGGGGGCGTCATAGGTCAGGGGAGTCCCGAGGGGCCCACAAGGTAGGGGGGCGCCTCCTCCCCCTAGGGCGCGCCCTCCACCCTTGCCGCCGCCTCGTGGCTCTTCTGACTCGGACTCCAAGTCCCCTGGGTGTCTTCTGGTCCAAGAAAAATCATCGTGAAGTTTTATTCCGCTTGGACTCCATTTGGTATTCCTTTTCTGCGAGGATCAAAAACATGGAAAAAACAAAAACTGGCACTAGGCTCTAGGTTAATAGGTTAGTCCCAAAAATAATATAAAATAGCATATTAATGCATATAAAACATCCAAAACAGATAATATAATAGCATGGAACAATAAAAAATTATAGATACGTTGGAGACGTATCAGTATCCTCCAGATCAACCCGACTACACATCAACTCGCGGGCACTCTCACGGTCAACCCGACTTCACATTTCTCTCGCGGGTACCCCTCGGGGCCAACCCGACTTCAGTCATGGTTCTGTGGTAAAGTCAAATGTAACCGTGTGTCCAAAACAGCAAGGGGGAAACCCGAGGAATCACCCTCGATGGATTCCCACTCGATGTAACCGTCAAGGTGGTCTTGGAGGAATCACCCTCGATGGTCTACACTTGAAGGGTTGCACGACAAAGTCGTTATCTGGAGTGGTGAATGAGGAATCACCCCCGATGACCACGACCGAGTAGCTCCACTACAGGGTTAACATCAGAAGTGCTGACGAGGTATCACCCTCGGCACTCGATAGTAACCCTGCAGAGTCGTACAACTAAGGGGGGTGATGTGCGGTGTCGGGGTCTGGACATCGATCATGTTGATCGAGTCATCGGTCATCAAGCGAGGGCAACCGGGACAAGGTGAGGGGCTTCTGGTGGATCACTAACCAACCTATACTAAGCAGTTTAGGATAAACAGGTAAGATATGAAAGCAGGTAACAAAAACAGGCTATGCATCAGAATAGGATTATACAAAAACAGTGGCAATTCTAATGCAAGCATGAGAGGGAAAGAAATGGGCGATATCGGAATGATCAAGGGGGGTTTGCTTGCCTAGAAGCTCTGCTGCAAAGGAACGGTCGTCGGCGACGTAGCCGATCACAAGGGCAGCATCGGTCTCGGGGTCTACCGGAGAGAAGAGGGGGAAGAAACAGTAAATACAGAGCAAACTGATGCATCACTAAGCATGACATGATGATATGCAGAGCTAGGGGGTGTCCTAACGTGGTATTACATGTTGCAGACAGAGAGGGAAAACGTCCGGAGGGGTTTTCCCGGTGTCAGGCTTTTTTCGGACAGACGAAAGAGAGGGGATGGTTCCATGTTCAACATGCTAGGGGCATGTGACAGGTGAACGGACCGCGTATTCAGATTCTTTGGTTTTTTCTGAGCAACTTTCATATATAAATTATTTTCATCCGAGTTACGGATTATTTTATATTAATTTTTAAAGATTTAAACATTTTCTGGAATTTAATCTAATTCAAAAATAAGAGCGAAAAGGCTAGGTGCACCCGGTGCAGTGAACTAAAGACTGACAGGTGGGACCAGTCAACTCCCCAGTTAGCAGTTGACTGGTCAACTAGGCCAGTAGGGCCCAGCTATCAGTGTCTATGTGTTTTAACTGGGATTAATTAGTTTAGTTAATTCTTAATTAGTGGGTGGGGCCTGTCCGTCAGCGTCAGTGGTCAAACTAAACGTTACAGTAGTCGGGCCCGCCTGTCGGTGACTATTAGCATCGGGATTAAGCGGCTAATAATCGGGGGGTGGGGGCAGCGGTCAGCTGCACAGGCCGGTGTTAAACCGCCCGCACGCACGGTGGTGCCCTCCGGCGACCAACCAAACGGCGGCGGAGCACGGAGCCGGTGCTCCCGAGCTCTATTTGGCCCGAGAGGGGGTCTACGGGTTGCGGGTGTAGCGGCGCGTCCACCGGCGTGGTCGGCCGAGTAGGGGGGTGGCCGGAGTGGCCGACGGCATCGACGGCCGCGGCGGAGACAGGGGCTTGGGCTCGTCGGGATTGCGCCACGGACGCCCATTCGCTGCTCTGAAGTACGCGTTCGATCGCGGGTGGTGGACCGCGTCCATTGGGGGCGGTGGCAGCTGCGGAGGTGAGCCGTAGCGGCGCCGGTGACGAGCGAGGCGGGGAAGCTCACGGGAGGCGCACGGTGGCCGTCGGGGAATTAGTAACTGCAGGGGGCGGCGGAGCAGACGGAGCTCGCCGGCGAGCGAAGGCGTGGTCCCGGTCGTCCCCGAGGCGTGGTCGCTCCCGACTGGTTCCAGCAGCCGGAGTCGAAGCAAAGGACGATGGCGCACCTAGAGGACACGCCGGCAGAGCGCAGGGAGCTCGGGGGGCGCGTGGGCGCCGACGTTCATGGCGATAGCGGCGGCAGTTGCGGTGGATCTAGGGGGAGAGAGGGTGAGCGACGAGGGAGAGAGAGTGGGCGGAGAGGGCAAGGGGAAGTGGGAGTGGAGGTGGCAGGGGGGAAGGGCTCGAGGCGTCGGGGCTGCCCTTATCTCCTCGCCGGCGACGTGGCAGCGCGGGGCGTCGCGCCGGGTCCGGCCGGGACGAGCAGGGGTGCCTCGGTCGGTCGAACAGAAGGGAAGGTGGGGATCGACCGCGGGGGAGGCGCTGGGCCGGCTGGTGGGCTGAGGCCCAAAGGGGGCAGGGGGGTTCTCTATCACTTTTCCTTTTTCCTATTGTTTTACTCTTTCCTTAAAAAAATTCTGTTTTTCTTTTTAGTTCTTTTAATTTTAGTTTTATAAAATATAAAACTTACTCCTAAAATAGTATAACAATTTAGGCCACTGCCACATTTAGTTTAGCATTTAAATAAAACAGGTTAGCATTTTTATAAATCAAATAGCATTTAAAATATTGTTTTAACCACTGCTTTAATTGGTTTAGGCCATTTAAACACCTTGCAAAAATGTTGGTTCACCACCAATATTAACAAATGATTATTTGCCACGTGATAAACATTTTAGTTTTCATGTTTGAGCAATTTTGAATTTCACTCATAACTAGGAATTGAATTCAGGTGGAGTTTCAAATGGGATATTGATCAAAGTGACTAAGCACTGTTTTAGCAAAATGATTAGCTTGAAGTTAGGGATTACTGTAGCATCATTACACAGGGGTGTTACATAGAGGAAGCTTCATTGTTAGATCAACAAGACAAGGAGAGCAATTCATCACAAGATTTTGCAACAATATGTCTAGATGAATCACAAGGACTAGCACAAGATAATAAAGCATTTTGAGTAGAACTAGTGTCAATGTCCGCGATGGCAAACGTCACACTCTTCGATATTTCGAGCAATGTCTTGGTTCATTTTTGACCACCAGTACTTCTGACGAATGTCTAAGTACATCTTGGTACTTCCCGGATGAATAGAGAGAGGGGTGTCATGTGCCTCTTTCATCACCTTCTCTGTCATAAGCTCGAACCGAGGTACCACAATACGATCTCTGAAGTACAAGGTTCCATCTTCAGCAAGTGAGAAATCTCTGGATTTCGCTAAGGCAAGATCCTTTTTCATCAGATCAACGTGAGCATCTTTGGCTTGTGCAGACTTAATAGCTTTGAGAAGAGTTGGTTCCAGGACAAGGTTATTCAGAGAACCCTATGGAACTAGTTGAAGGTTCAGCTTGCAAAGTTCTTCATAAAGGCGGGGTTGAGCTTTATGAACCATGTGGTTATTGCAATAAGACTTACGGCTCAGGGAATCGGCCATTACATTAGCCTTGCCAGTGGTATAGGATATACGGCAGTTGTAGTCAGCAATAGCTTCCATCCATCGTTGCTGACGGAGGTTTAGATCTGGCTGAGTAAATAGGTACTTCAGACTCTGATGATCGGTGAAGATCTCGCAACGATTACCGAGAAGGCACTGTCGCCATAGCTTCAGTGCATAGATAACTGCAGCAAGCTCGAGGTCGTGAACTGGGTAGTTCTCTTCGTGAGGACGCACTTGACGGGAGGCATAAGCAATGACCCTGCACTCTTGCATTAGCACACAACCTAATCCTTGACGTGAAGCGTCTGTTGACACACGAACACGTCACGTGTACCCTCGACGCCGGGGGTGATGCACCGCAGCTCACGTCGAAGGAGACCCGACCGACAACGCGATACGCAAGACAGTCGGCGGGCGCTTTTGCAGACCCGAAACCCCGCACGCCCGGGAGGGACCCCGTCAGGGAGTGCGGTGGCTATGGGCTGCCCTAGGTCGATTTGCTCGCCTCTAGAGCCTTGGGATTCACATCTCTCAAACTCTAGGAACAGCGAAGAACGAGAGAGAAAAACGGTGGAGAGATAAAACGTAGATTGAAAAAGTAGTATATTGATATGTCAATTGTGTGTTGTTCAATCGGCCGTCACCCCCAACATATATAAGAGGCGTCTGGACTTCCCGTACAAGTAAAGGATTCATCTAGGCTTTCCTTACACGAAAAATTACATCAATTCACGTCCTAGAGTCCTAGTTCTATTCCAACTCGGATTCAGTCTGAATCTGGCCCAAACTCTATCTTCCTTCTTGCACGGGCCGCTGAATTTGCATATGAACTCTGATCAAGATGGCACAAATATCAAATTTGTGCACCTCGACGAGATGAACGACTCTCGTGTTGATCACTTCTCCAAACAAGGCCGTCTTGAATACTTTACGAGGTCATCTTTACCTTCCAGTCGGATTCGGTCTTGCAGCAGACTGGACTGTTCGAGTCTCGTAGTGAATTTGCAGGCCGTATACTATCTCAGATGATGACGACTCCAAAACTAAAGTTGACCGTTTCGACGATACGCACAACTTCCATGTTGAACACTTTTTCATTCGAGGTCATCTAGATAATCTTTCGGGCACATCTTCAGCTTCTGGTCGGAGCACTCGGATCTCTCCACTCGGATATTAGAGACTTTCACTCGGATCGTCCGACTGGACTTTTTCACTCGGATGTTAGAATCTTTCACTCGGATTTCCCAACTAGATTTCTTCACTCAGACGGCAACTTTCACTAGGATGGCAAAACTTTCACTCGGAAGACAATCTTTCACTCGGATGACTATATTTTCACTCGGAAGGCAATCTCTTACTCGATCGGCAAGTTTTCATTCCGACGGTAATCTTTTCACTCGGATGACTATATTTTCACTCGGATGATAATAAGTTCACTCGAACAGCAAACTTTCACTCGATCGGTAAGTTTTCACTCGGATGGTAAGCTTTCACTCGATCGGTAAGTTTTCACTCGGATGGTAAGCTTTTCACTCGGATTTCCCGACTGAAAACATAGCCTGATCTTGATTTGTCTCTCCAGGTTTCATACGACCTTGGATTGAGACGAATTATATATGAAAATCGATCGGCTCGATGAGACGAAACTTTTCCGTGTTGAAGATTTTTCAATTCAAGGCCTTCTTGAGGGCCGAATTGCTCGCGCGACCAATCAGACAGGGTGTCTGGTACTTCACGCCATATTTCCGTTTAGGTTCGGTCTACAGTGTATTGTCTCTAACTTTTGCATACGAACTCGGATTGAGATGATTTATATATCAAAATCGATTGCCTCGACGAGACAAAGACAATTCCTTTAGAGCACTCCTTCATCCGAGGTCATATTGAAGGCGTGATCGGCCAAAAACCATTCAGAACACTGAATTCTGCCACTCGGAGTACAATTTCGATCCCTGAGATGGGTTCGGATGATGATAACCTAAACCTCAAAGTTGTTCCACTCGGTGACGTGAAACTTTCCATGCTGAAAACCCTTTCACTCGAGGCCATCTTATTTTCCTTTTACACCGTGTCAAAATCTGATGTCAATACATGCCCCCCTATTTTTCGGCAAATCTTGCATGCCGAAAAATAATATGCATAGTGTTTGTTCTAAGGACGATGTCAACACTTCATCGGCCATTTATATATCTCAGGGCGATAATTATGTACCGGCCATGTTTGTGCTAAGGGCGATAATCGTATATCGGCCATTGCCTACTTAGGCTTCTTGCCACACACTCGGGTGGTATTTCTTCAAGTACTTGCCATTGAGAGCTCTAGGTAACAATGCCCCTTGTATAGATTCCACCAAATATGAGTTTCCGGGAACTACTCTTGCGATCCTAAAAGGACCTTCCCAACTCGGAGACCACTTCCCAAATTTTCTATCTCTTGAACCAATTGGCAGAATCACTTTCCAGACGAGATCACCAACTTGAAAATTCTTCAACTTGACTTTCTTATTGTAAGCTCTTGCCACCCTCAACTTGTCTCTCTCTATGGCCTTTAAAGCAGCCAAACGTTTATCGGCAACCTCATCAATATTTTCCATCATCAAGTTATAAAAGTCTATTGCCGATAAATCATTTTGTTTAGCTATTCTCAAGGCATTCAAATTTACTTCCACTGGTAAAACAGCTTCTTGACCATATACTAGCTCATATGGAGTCACCTTCGTAGCACCATGCCTTGAGATTCTATGAGCCCACAAAGCTTCAGACAACAACTCATGCCACCTCCTCGGATTATCCTCAATCTTCTTCTTGATGAGCTTGATTAAAATTTTATTGCTAGACTCAGCTTGGGCATAATACGGAGAGGAACTGAGCAACTTTATGTTATAAGATTTGGCAAACTCTCTGACTTGGTGTGACATGAAAGATGAACCTTGATCTATAGTTAACGTTTGAGGAATACCGAATCTATGAATAATGTGCTCGGTTATGAATTGAATTACCTCCGTATGTGTCATGTTCTTGAGAGGTACTGCTTCAGACCATTTAGTGAAATAATCAGTTGCCACAAATACGAACCGATGCCCCTTCGAGGAAGACGGATGAATTTGCCCAATAAAGTCTAAACCCCATCCTCTGAAAGGCCACGGCTTGATAATAGGATGTAACATAGCAGCAGGAGCCAATTGAATATCACCAAATTTTTGACAAGCTTCACACCCCTTATAATATCTAAAGCAATCATTAATCATAGTCGGCCAATAAAACCCAGCACGTCACAATAACCATTTCATCTTGGGAGCCGACTGATGAGTGCCACAAATGCCATCATGTACCTCTCCCATAGCAACTCTTGCCTGGTCCTCGTCCAAGCACTTTAGAAGAACATCATCGACTGTTCGGCGATAAAGACCATCATCTCTCATTGTATACTTGAAAGCCATACGCCGAACAGCCCTGTCCACCCTTTCACTTGGATTACGCAAGTAATCAACAATGGGCTTCCTCCAGTAGGGATTGTCACCTGCACTAGATTTTTTGTTAATGGCCAAATCAGTGGGTTCTGGTTCGGCCACTTCCATACTGGTAAGACAAGACATCGGTGTTTGAGAAATATGAAACATGCCATGATCAACATGATATCCGGATGCTTGTTGTGCCAACTCATTTGCTTTCCAATTGTCATGTCTAGATATATGAGCAATGCTAAAACAACCCAAAGTAGAAATTATATCTAGACATTTATCAAGATAAATATTAAGTGATTTGTCCAAACACTGAAAGACTTTGGATATTTGCTGCACCACTAGTAACGAATCACCATAAGCCTCAATATGTGTAACACCTATAGCAAGTAACATATCTAGGCCAAATAATAATGCTTCATATTCGGCTTGATTGTTTGTGCAAAAATATTCTAAGCGGCATGAGGCTTCAAAAACAGCACCATGAGGAGATATGTAAACAATACCAACACCTTGGCCATTGCTACAAACTAAACCATCAAAATATAATCTCCATGGTACTAATGAGACAAGGTTTATATCAACATCATGCTTGTCATCAATCCGATGTTCAACAATAAAATTAGCAATGATTTGGCCTTTCATGGATTTTAGAGATTCATAAGCTAAATCATATTCAATCAAAGCATAAGCCCACTTGCCAATTCTACCACTAAGAATTGGCCTATGCAACATGTATTTAATGACATCGGTTTGACAAGCTACTACGCAAGCACTCGGCACTAAATAATGTCTCAATTTTGTGCAAGCATAATATAAGCATAGACATAGTTTTTCAATAAATGTGTACCTTGTGTCGGCGTCCAATAATCGCCTGCTCAAATATGTAATAGCATGCTCTTTTCCTTCGGTTTCTTGAGTCAAAACAGCACCAATAACACCTTCCTCTGCTGCAATGTAAAGCTTAAAGGGCTCCCTATGCTTGGGCGCTTTCATCACCGGAGGAGTGCACAAATAATACTTGATCATATCAAATGCTTCTTGCTGTTTTGCCCCCCAAGTGAAATCAACATCATTCTTTAACCGAAGGATAGGAGTAAATGCATCAACTTTCCCTGATAGATTAGCTATGAACCTTCTCAAATAATTGGCCTTGCCAAGGAACTTTTGCATATCTCTCTTGCATGTTGGAGCCTCTACTTTCTGTATGGCCTCTATCTTTTTGGGATCAATCTCTATGCCATCTTCATGAATAATGAAACCCAAAAACTTGCCAGCTGACACACCGAATGCACACTTCAAAGGATTCATCTTCAGTCCATACTTTTTCATTCTTTCAAAAGCTAAACGCAAATCGGCCAAGTGAGATTCAAAAGCATCCGATTTGACAACAATATCATCAATATAAACTTCAAGTATGACACCGAGTAAATCATGAAAAATCAAATTCATAGCCCTTTGATATGTGGCGCCGGCATTTTTTAATCCGAATGTCATCACTGTCCACTCGAATAAACCAAGGAAACCAGGGCATCGAAAAGCTGTTTTAGACATGTCCTCTTCGGCCATAAAAATTTGATTGCATCCGGCATTACCATCTAGAAAGCTAATAACCTTATGTCTAGAAGCATCATTAATAAGCATATCGGCTATTGGCATGGGATACTCATCTTTGGGTGTAGCCCTATTCAAATCTCTGAAGTCAATGCACACCCTCAACTTGCCGGATCCTTTCTTCTCCACTGGGACAATGTTAGAAATCCACTCGGCATACCTGCAAGGTCTAATAAAATTAGCTTATCTCCTCCTTGATCTGGTCATATGTTTTTGGATTAAACTTTCTGGCTGATTGTTTATACGGTCTAAAACCGGCCTTTATAGGTAACCGATGCTCCACTAGCTCTCGGCTTAAACCTGGCATCTCATGATATTCCCATGCAAAGCAACAAACATATTCTTTCAACTGCTCGATTAACTTAGCTTTACCATCGGCTCTCAAATTTTTGTTTACAAACGTCGGCCGAGTGACTGAACCATCTCCAATATCTATCTCTTCTAATGGATCGGCCGATGTAAAACCTTGTCCAAGTTTATCCATGTCATCCAACTCCTCTATAGATTCATACATATCGTTCTCACTGGACCGATATTTCACAAGACGTTTTTGTAACCACTCGGAACTAGAATCCATTTAAATACATCATACCTTGGAGCCGATTGCACTCAGTTGGCTTTAAAGAGACGGGCATGAAACCATTCTTGGTCGCGCTGAGAAAATCAAACTCTGACAAGTTACGTCCCGTTAAGCAAGTAGCATTGGGATTTTGCCAATCCACCGATGCATCGGCCAAAGCAACACAGGCCGAGTTATCCGCATGAATGACTTCCACTTCGTCATCAACCCACTGGATAAAAAACTGGTGCATAGTAGATGGCACGCACTGGTTTGCATGAACCCAATCACGGCCTATTATGACATTGTAATTACCTTGCACCTCCGCGACAAAGAACGCATTAGCCAAAGTTTTGCTTCCGACTGTAAGCTCCACATACATCACACCTTTGGCTTCAGTTTTCTCTTTGCCTTCAAATCCATTGAGCACCATATTCGTCTTTATTAACTCTTCATCGGGCAAACCCAATTTCTTGAAGACAGAATAGGGCATAAGATTTACCACAACACCACCATCAACAAGCATCCGAGTGAGCGGCGATCCATTGATATGACCTCTGACATACAATGGTTTCAGATGCGTTACTGGTTCTTTTGGCTTGTCGAATATTGCATTTTTAGGGCCAAAATCCAGCTGAGCCACTTCCCCTTCTTCATCTATAGCGCGAAATTCAGCGGGTAAGTAATACACCATATTGATATCCATACCTTCATGAACCGGTGTAGACTCGTAGTCCAACATATCCTCCTCTTCCCCTAGTTTATCAACCGATTCTGAAATCTGTCCGAGTGAGAGGAAGCAATAGGTAACGTAGATGATGCAATGATTGCATCGTCCTCTTTTGGTGGTGTAGGTGCTGTTATGATAGGTGTAGAAGCCACTGCATCTTGTATTTGTTTAGGCCTCCACACTTGTTTTGTAGGTACCATGGGCCGAGTGTCATTGAATAACTTGTCCCTTTGCTTCTCGGCCTCCTGTTCTGCCATCTCTTGACTCCTTAACCTCTGTAGTTTCCTCTTCTGTGTCTTTGTTAGCCCTAGAGGACATCACTTTGGCTAAGTGTATTTAGGATGTCTTGTCTTTACCTGGCTGGTGCTTGCTTCATGGTCATTAGCCGAGTGCTTTGGCGCGATAGCAAGTATCGGCTCAGTCGGACTGCTATGCACAATCGACTATTGTATGGTGAATGTTTCGGTGCCCAAGATGAGTGAGTCGGTATCGATTTTTTCCTTACCTTTTCCTGACTCGACTGCTGCAGCACTTGGTGACTTAACACGCCATTCTTTTTTACTTTCCAGATGCATGAAATTTCCACTCGGGCGCACCTTTTTACTCGGATGGAATCCACTCGGATGGATTTCACTCAGATGGAATCCACTCGGATGGAACTCACTCGGATGGAATCTACCCAGCCACATTTTTTCACTCGGATGGCTTCCACCTGGGTGCATTCTTACACTCGGATAAATTCCACTCGGTCGCATATTTTGACCAGCCGACTGATAGTCACCAATGTTTAGTCGGCCATTATATGAGTAGTCAAGTCGATCCCAAACAGATTGCCTTTGCTCTGCTAGAAACGGTGCCCTTAGTCCACTCGGTTTCATATACCGACTGAACATATCAGCTGATGGTGACCTTGGTCGCTTCAAGTCTAATGGCCGGTTAGAGCTAGAACCGGCTGACTGGTTGGCATACTTGGACAGCAACATATCAAAAGTTGGCTTGATTCACTTGCGCTGTACTTTAGCTTCATTCCTCTTCCACTTGCCAACTTCTAGACTCTTGGGCTTGACAAATTTAACACGAGTATTTTCTTGCACTTGTGGTTGCCCCCCCGAGTGTTGGATTCTTGATGGTGATTTTGATTACCTCCTTGCCATCGGGTTGCTTATCAAGTACGATCTGTCCCCCCAAGACCTTGTCGCCCTCCTTGTCTTTCCTGGGCTCACCAACAATGACATTAGCTTTATTAGCAGATTCGGCTACCTCTGGCCGAATGAGTAGCTTCTTCCCCTCCAAATCCATGGTATTCATTGGAAAGGGTTGTTTATCAACTTGCATCTCAGAAAAGTTCAATCGTCCGTCATTAATGGCCGATTGTATCTGTCATCGAAAAACATTGCAATCGTTAGTAGCATGAGAAAAAGAATTATGATACTTGCAATAAGCGCGCTGTTTCAGCTCTTCAAACGGCGGTAAAGTATGAGATATTCTAATAATTTTAGCTTGCAGCAAAGCATCAAATATTTTATCACACTTGGCAATGTTAAAAGTAAACTTCATCTCTTCATCACGATTCTTATGAATCGGTTTTAGATCATTGCAAGTAAAGGGTTTGGCCTTAGATGGCCAAACAAATTCAGTAGCATAAATATCACCCTCATCATCCGAGTGATCACTATCATATTCAACCATATTCATCTTTGGACGATCAGCTTTGTATCTATGCACTTCTTTGAGATCTTTGCTTCAGCTTTCCTGAGCCAAAGCCCTTTGTAAGACTTGGTTAATATTTAAGAACTCATAGCCTTCTAGCTTTTCTCTAATGGGAGTTCTCAAACCACTCAGCACTAGGTCTGCCAAGTCTCTCTCGGTTATCACCAAACTATAACACCGGTTTTTTGTTTCTCTAAATCTCTTGACGTAATCGGAGACCGATTCATCATGCTTCTGTTTAACCGATGTTAGATGTGACAACTTGAGCTCATTGTCGCCGCTATAAAAGTGATCATGAAATTTTTGCTCTAGCTGCGACCAAACTCGAATGGAACCATGTGGTAAAGAAGAAAACCATGAAAATGCGGTACCAGTTAGTGATAAAGGAAATAAACGCACTTTCAATTCATTTAGTGAGCCTGCTTCACCTAATTGTGCTAAATATTGACTAACATGCTCCCATGTGGTTTTCGTGCCCTCTCCATTGAACTTAACAAAATCTGGAATCTTATATCCCGAAGGGCACTGGATGGCATCAAAGTACTCGGGATACGGTTTTTGGTAAATCCGATTCCGAGGTAACTCAACTCCAAAAATCTCTCGAAGCATCTTAGCCATCTCCTCTCTAAGATTAGCTAGGGCATCGTCCGTAGTAGACGATGAAGCTTGTTGCAGTGGCATAGGAGTAGGACTACTAGCTGTAGGTAGGAACTGTGGCATGTATGCTGAACCATAGTTCGGCAGTGGCCGAGTGGTTGTAGCTGTAGGTAGGGTTTGGTTCGGCATTGCCACCGAACCTGGCATGCTCATAATAGGATTAATGGGTGCAGCCACAATCTGATTTGTTTGGGTAGGATAATAAGTCATCGGCATGGGAGGCGCCGATGAGATAGTTAAAGCCAGATTAGGGTTTTGCACACTAGCAGCTACACCATCATTACCACTAGACGATTGAGATATATTCTTTTGAGCATTAGTATTTTCTATGAAAGTTTGATAAACCAGATTGTTACCATCACCAATACGGCTCTCAATCTCAGCCCACTGCTCAGGAGAAAAGGTAGTACTTACAGAGGGTTTAACCTGCTCGGCTTGAAGAGGAGGAAACTTGATTTCTTCAATCGGAGTGATGTTGCCTTGGCGATCCTTCTTGTATTTTGCAAGGAACTCCTGCAAATCCTTCTCTTTGCGTGCCTTCTTGTACTCCTCATAGACTTGGCGATGATCGGCCGATATCTCATCAAGACTGGGCTTAATGATGTTATCGGCGTTTACCTCAGATGGCTTGGGAAGATTAGACATGGTGGATGATGACGATTGATCTTCAGTCCCCCGCGGAGTCGCCAAAAAGGTGTATTGACACACGAACACGTCACGTGTACCCTCGACGCCGGGGGTGATGCACCGTAGCTCACGTCGAAGGAGACCCGACCGACAGCACGATACGCAAGACAGTCGGCGGGCGCTTTTGCAGACCCGAAACCCCGCACGCCCGGGAGGGACCCCGTCAGGGAGTGCGGCGGCTATGGGCTGCCCTAGGTCGATTCACTCGCCCCTAGAGCCTCAGGATTTGCAGGTCTCAAACTCGAGGAACAGCGAAGAACGAGAGAGAAAAACGGTGGAGAGATAAAACGTAGATTGAAAAAATAGTATATTGATATGTCGATTATGTGTTGTTCAATCGGCCGTCACCCCCAATATATATAAGAGGCGGCTGGACTCCCCGTACAAGTAAAGGATTCATCTAGGCTTTCCTTACACGAAAAATTACATCAATTCACGTCCTAGAGTCCTATTTCTATTCCAACTCGGATTCAGTCTGAATCTGACCCAAACTCTGTCTTCCTTCTTGCGCGGGCCGCCGAATTTGCATATGAACTCCGATCAAGACGGCCCAAATATCAAATTTGTGTGCCTCGACGAGACGAACGACTCTCGTGTTGATCACTTCTCCAAATAAGGCCATCTTGAATACTTTACGAGGTCATCTTTACCTTCTAGTCGGATTCGGTCTTGCAGGAGACTGGACTGTCCGAGACTTGTAGTGAATTTGCAGGCCGTATACTAGATCAGATGATGACGACTCCAAAACCAAAGTTGACCGTTTCGATGATACGCACAACTTCTATGTTGAACACTTTTTCATCCGAGGTCATCTAGATAATCTTTCGGGCACATCTTCAACTCCTGGTCGGAGCACTCGGATCTCTCCACTCGGATATTAGAGACTTTCACTCGGATCGTCCGACTGGACTTTTTCACTCGGATGTTAGAATCTTTCACTCGGATTTCCCGACTAAATTTCTTCACTCGGACGGCAAATTTCACTAGGATGGCAAAACTTTCACTCGGAAGACAATCTTTCACTCGGATGACTATATTTTCACTCGGAAGGCAATCTCTTACTCGATCGGCAAGTTTTCATTCCGACGGTAATCTTTTCACTCGGATGACTATATTTTCACTCGGATGATAATAAGTTCACTCGGACAGCAAACTTTCACTCGATCGGTAAGTTTTCACTCGGATGGTAAGCTTTTCACTCGGATTTCCCGACTGAAAACATAGCCTGATCTTGATTTGTCTCTCCAGGTTTTATACGACCTTGGATTGAGACGAATTATATATGAAAATCGATCGGCTCGATGAGACGAAACTTTTCTGTGTTGTAGATTTTTCAATTCAAGGCCTTCTTGAGGGCCGAATTGCTCGCGCGACCCATCAGACAGGGTGTCTGGTACTTCACGCCATATTTCCGTTTAGGTTCGGTCTGCAGTGTATTGTCTCTAACTTTTGCATACGAACTCGGATTGAGATGATTTATATATCAAAATCGATTGCCTCGACGAGACAAAGACAATTCCTTTAGAGCACTCCTTCATCCGAGGTCATCTTGAAGGCGTGATCGGCCAAAAACCACTCGGAACACTGAATTCTGCCACTCGGAGTACAATTTCGATCCCTGAGATGGGTTCGGATGATGATAACCTAAACCTCAAAGTTGTTCCACTCGGTGACGTGAAACTTTCCATGCTGAAAACCCTTTCACTCGAGGCCATCTTATTTTCCTTTTACACCGTGCCAAAATCTGATGTCAACAACGTCGCAATAGATGATGAAGTCCTTGCGAGAATCAGGTGGAGCAAGCACTGGGACAGATGTCAGCTTGTCCTTGAGTGCCTGGAAACTTTCCTGACACTTGTTTGTCCAATCGAACTTAACGCCTTTGTGAAGCAGATTGGTCAGTGGCTTGGCGATCTTGGAGAAGTTCTCGACAAAACGACGGCAGTAGCTGGCGAGTCCGAGAAAGCTTCTGACTTGCTTGACATTCTTCGGAGGGGTCCAGTCAAGAATAGCCTGAACGCGCTCTGGGTTGATGGCAATACCATCCTTGGAGATGACATGCCCAAGGTAGGTTACTTCAGGAAGCCAGAATTCGCACTTGGAATACTTGGCATAAAGTTGATGCTCTCGAAGCTTTTCTAGAACAAGACGAAGATATTCAGCATGTTCTTCTTTGTTCTTGGAATAAACAAAGATATCATCCAGATAAACCACGACGAACTTGTCAAGGTATTCCATGAATATATAGTTCATCAGACGAGAGAATGTAGCTGGAGCATTGGTTAAACCGAATGACATGACGGTGTACTCATATGAACCATATCGAGTAACGAAGGCGGTCTTGGGAATATCCTCTTCACGCACCTGGATCTGGTGGTAACCCAACCTCAAGTCGAGTTTAGAGAATACAGAGGATCCAGCAAGTTGATCATACATATCATTGATCCGAGGGAGGGGATACTTGTTCTGAATTGTAGCTTGGTTGATAGGCCGATAGTCTTGGACCAAACGATTTGTCCCATCCTTCTTCTTGACGAAGAGAGAAGGGGCTCCCCAAGCAGAGGAACTTGGACGAATGAAACCAATGCGAAGAGATTTGTCGATTTCCTCCTTAAGCTCAAGGAGTTCATGAGGTGGCATCTTGTAGGGTCGTTCGGCAATAGGAACGGAGCCTGGTTTCAAGTCGATGACGAACTCGATAGCCCGAGTAGGGCGTATTCCTGGAAGTTCTTCTGGAAAGACGTCTTGGAAGTCGCGAACGACTGGAATCTTTTCAATTCCCTCAAGAGGTGTTGCGTTCAACGCATTCAAGACATAAATTCATGCATCAACATTTTGAACAATCCGAGCATGGTAGCTTACTATCTCATCGGAAGGATGTAGGAGATGAACGACTTTGGTGGCGCAAACGATAGAGGCAGTACGTGCTATCAACCATTCCATTCCCAGAATGAGGTCAATATTGGAAGACTCCAGAATAATGGGAGAAAAATGGAATTATAGCCCTTCAATTTCAACGGGGACGTCGCGACCAATCATGGTGGTCCGACAATGGCCCGCAGGGGTGCGTACCACTATCGAAGTGTTCATGGGCTCGCATCGAATGTCGTGTGCGTATGCAAAATTTTCTGACATGAATGAATGCGATGCTCCTGAATCGAATAAAACAGAAGCCAGTACTGAATTAACGAGAAGAGTACCCATCACAGTAGCAGGCTGGTCTTGAGCTTCATTCAGATCAACGTGGTTAGCTTGACCATGATCATAAGGTCTGGCATTGTTGTTGCGGTGCTGGTTGTTTCCACGGGCATTAGAAGGCAGAGCCAACTGATTCTGATTCTGAGGGCAGTTCCTGGAAAGATGACCTGGAAGGCCACACTTGAAGCACAGACCATCTTTGGGGTTGGAAGTAGGAGCTCGGGGTGGTGCGGTTCGAAGAGGCTGCCTTGGTGGTGGAGGAGGCAGATGAGGCGCAACATAGGACTGTCTTGGCGTAGGTGCAGTTGGACGATACATGCTGTGGGGAATCCAAATCCGACGCTTCTGCGCTGACGGGCCCGATGATGAGCCAGTGTCACAGCTACGCCTGAGAGATCCCTGGTGTTCCTGAAGACCAGTCTCAACCTGAATGGCCTTGTTCACTAAGGTGGCGAAGTCGGCAAAGTCATGAACGAGGAGCGCTAGCTTGATATCAGCTCGAAGTCCGTCACGGAACTTTTCTTGCCTACGAGCATCAGTAGCAATGTCTTCTTCAGCATAGCGGGACAAGTCAAGAAACTCCCGTTGATAAGCATCAGCTGTCTTGTTGCCTTGGGTGAGGTTACGAAACTCGTGCTTCTTCCTGTCCATGATTCCCTAAGGAATGAAATGAGCACGGAAGGCAGCTTGGAAATCCGGCCAAGTGATGACCGTTCCAGCAGGTTGAGTACGCCTGTTGCTGTCCCACCATTGAGCAGCGGGACCCTTCAGAAAATATGACGCAAAGGTGACATAGCTAGCAGGGGCCACACTAGCAGACTCCATTTCATACGTTATGTCGCGGAGCCAGTCATCAGCATCAAGGGGCTGAGTTGAGCTGCGGTAGATGGTCGGGTTGAGGCGCATGAAGTCCTGCAGAGTTACTGGGGCTGGCTGCTGATTCATATTCGAACGAGGAAACTGAGCCATCATTCCTTCCATGAACTGATGATTCAACTCAAACTACTGCATCATTCCGACCATGATATAACCATCCTGGCCATGGCCACCTGGTCTAACCATCCTGCTAGATGTAACAGGGGTACACCACCACCACGGCCACCTGGTCTAACCATCCTGCTAGATGTAACAGGGGTAGTTTAGCATTGAGCAATTGCAAAGACAAGGAATCATTCATGATATAACATGCATAACGAAAGGAGTACGATGGATACCACATAGTAGTCAACATGACAGTGTGTGTACTATTCAAAATACAGCTCAACGAAATAATTGCAGACAATCCAACTCTGGGGTGAATGCGATTACGAGATCCTAATGTTAGAGTTAGCAAATTCGTTTAACCCGAATAGAAGAGAGATCAGAGTCCCGGAGTAAAGATCGAGGAGTAAAAGATCCTAACACCACCCAATGGCGACGTGGGCCCGTAAGCCGCACAACCATGTTAGTAAAAGTTCTGTAATGACTAGACTCAACTTCGGCCAAGGAGTTCGAAAGGGGGCTACCTATAGGCAGTTGGCTCTGATACCAACTTGTGACGCCCCCGATTCAATTGTACACTAATCATACATGCAAATGTGTACGATCAAGATCACGGACTCACGGGAAGATATCACAACACAACTCTAGACACAAATTAAAATAAACAAGATTTATATTACAAGCCAGGGGCCTCGAGGGCTCGAATACATATGCTCGAATACAAACGAGTCAGCGGAAGCAACAATATCTGAGTACAGACATAAGTTAAACAAGTTTGCCTTAAGAAGGCTAGCACAAAAGCAGCAACGATCGAAAAGGCAAGGCCTCCTGCCTGGGAGCCTCCTAACTACTCCTGGTTGTCGGCGGCCTCCACGTAGTAGTAGGCACCCTCCATGTAGTAGTAGTAGTCGTCGTCGAAGGTGGCACCTGGCTCCTGGGCTCCACCATCTGGTTGCGACATCCGAGAAGAATGGAAAAGGGGAAAAGGAGGGAGCAAAGCAACCGTGAGTACTCATCCAAAGTACTCGCAAGCAAGGATCTACACTACATATGCATCGGTATCAATGAAATGGGTAGTATCTGTGGACTGAACTGCAGAATGCCATAAGAGAAGGGGAAAGCCTATCCTATCGAAGACTAGCATCTTCAAGCATCTTGCAGCATCAGAAGAGATAAGAGTGGCATATTATAATATTAGTAAGTATGTTGTAACATCGCCCGGAGATCACTTCCTCGACTCCCGGCGAGAAAGCAATCCCGGAGCCATCATTTCCATTACATGCCTCAGCATCTAGTTCTAGTTGTATCGGGATACAACTCCGAGCGTCCGTTACCATGGACAAGGCTATTCAAATAGATCAATCTTCCTTGCAGGGGTGCACAAACTTACCCAACACGCTCGATCAACTCCGGCCGGACACACCATCAGGTCATGGCCGGACTCGACCGATCAACACACCGCAGTCCTACCTAGGCTCAACAGAGAGGCCAGCACGCCGGTCTACATCCTAAGCGCTCAGGGGTCTTGGGCCCATCGCCCTTCGCACTCCTGCACGTTGCATGGACGGCTAGGATCAGTCCTGGCTACCTCCTTATATAAGGCAGGTGCTTACGCGGGCCACCCGGGCGCGTGCCGCTCCATTGCTGACGTCCAAAGAGCTTTTGGCTGATACATACGATGCAGAGTGCCCATACTTATTCCCGCATGGTGGTTAGTGCGAAAAGGCCAAAGGCCTACTCGAATCAAATATCCAAATCGTTAGTGTCTTGGGAGCGCGCGGTAACGATCAATGATCCATGATATGTGGTCCCGTCGCCCCGTCTCACGGACTTGCGGCAAGGGCTAAGAATGCCCGGGCGCACTGCGTGGAAAACTCTCGGGTATCCTCCAGATCAACCCGACTACACATCAACTCACGGGCACTCTCACGGTCAACCCGACTTCACATTTCTCTCGCGGGGACCCCTCGGGCCGACCCGACTTCAGTCATGGTTCTGTGGTAAAGTCAAATGTAACCGTGTGTCCAAAACAGCAAGGGGGAAACCCGAGGAATCACCCTCAATGGATTCCCACTCGATGTAACCGTCAAGGTGGACTTGGAGGAATCACCCTCGATGGTCCACACTTGAAGGGTTGCACGACAGAGTCGTTATCGGGAGTGGTGAAGGAGGAATCACCCTCGATGACCACGATCGAGTGATGACCCACAAGTGTAGGGGATCTATCTAGTCCTTTCGATAAGTAAGAGTGTCGAACCCAATGAGGAGCAGAAGGAAATGACAAGCGGTTTTCAGTAAGGTATTTTCTGCAATCACTGAAATTATCGGTAACAGATAGTTTTGTGATAAGATAATTCATAACTGGTAACAAGTAACAAGTGTAATAAAGGTACAGCAAGGTGGCCCAATCCTTTTTGTAGCAAAGGACAAGCCTGAACAAACTCTTATATAAAGCAAAGCGCTCCCGAGGACACATGGGAATTATTGTCAAGTTAGTTTTCATCATGCTCATATGATTCACGTTCCTTACTTTGATAATTTGATATGTGGGTGGACCAGTGCTTGGGTGCTATCCTTACTTGGACAAGCCTCCCACTTATGATTAACCACTCTCGCAAGCATCCACAACTACGAAAGAAGAATTAAGATAAATCTAACCATAGTATGAAACATATGGATCCAAATCAGTCCCTTACGAAGCAACGCATAAACTAGGGTTTAACCTTCTGTCACTCCAGCAACCCATCATCTACTTATTACTTCCCAATGCCTTCCCCTAGGCCCAAATCATGGTGAAGTGTCATGTAGTCGACATTCACATAACACCACTAGAGGAAAAACAACATACATCTCATCAAAATATCAAAAGAATACCAAATTCACATGATTACTTACAAGACTTCTCCCATGTCCGTAGGAACAAACGTAACTACTCACAAAGCATATTCATGTTCATAATCAGAGGGGTATTGATATCATTAAGGATCTGAACATATGATCTTTCATCGAATAAACCAACTAGCATCAACTACAAGGAGTAATCAACACTACTAGCAACCCACAGGTACCAATCTGAGGTTTTGAGTCAAAGATCGGATACAAGAGATGAACTAAGGTGTGAGAGGAGATGGTGCTGGTGAAGATGTTGATGGAGATTGACCCCCTCTTGATTAGAGGATCATTGATGATGACGATGGCTTCGATTTCCCCCTCCCGGAGGGAAGTTTCCCCGCAGAATAGCTCCGCCGGAGCCCTAGATTGCTTCTGCACAGGTTCCGCCTCGAGACGGCGGCGCTTCATACCGAAAGCTTCCTTATGATTTTTTCCAGGTCAAAACCCTCCATATAGCAGAAGATGGGCAACGGAGACCTGCCAGGGGGCCCACAAGCCCTAGGGGCCCGCCCAGGGGGGTAGGGCGCGTCCCCCAGGCTTGTGGCCACCTGGTGGGGCCCCCTCTGGTATTTCTTCGCCCAATATTTTTTATATATTCCAAAAAAATTCTTCATAAATTTTTAGAACTTTTGAAGTTGTGCAGAATAGGTCTCTCAGATTTGCTCATTTCCGGTCCAGAATTCCAGCTACCGGCATTCTCCCTCTTTGTGTAAACCTTGTAAAATAAGAGAGAAAAGGCATAAGTACTGTACCATAATGTGTAATAACAGCCCGTAATGCAATAAATATCAATATAAAAGTATGATGCAAAATGGACGTATCACCGAGTAGCTAAAACTATAGGGTTAACATCAGAAGTGCTGACGAGGTATCACCCTCGGCACTCGATAGTAACCCTGCAAAGTCGTACAACTAAGGGGGGTGATGTGCGGTGTCGGGGTCTGGATGTCAATCATGTTGATCGAGTCATCGGTCATCAAGCGGGGGCAACATGGACAAGGTGAGGGATCTCTGGTGGATCACTAACCAACCTATACTAAGCAGTTTAGCATAAACAGGTAAGGTATGAAAGCAGGTAACAAAAATAGGCTATGCATCAGAATAGGATTATACAAAAACAGTAGCAATTCTAATGCAAGCATGAGAGGGAAAGAAATGGGCGATATCGGAATGATCAAGGGGGGTTTGCTTGCCTGGAAACTCTGCTGCAAAGGAACGGTCGTCGGCGACGTAGTCGATCACAGGGGCAGCATCGGTCTCGGGGTCTACCGAAGAAGAGGGGGAAGAAACAGTAAATACAGAGCAAACAGATGCATCACTAAGCATGATATGACGATATGCAGAGCTAGGGGGTGTCCTAACGCGGTACTACACGTTGCAGACAAAGAGGGAAAACGTCTGGAGGGGTTTTCCCAGCGTCAGGCTTTTTTCGGACAGACGAAAGAGAGGGGACGGTTCCATGTTCAGCATGCTAGGGGCATGTGACAGATGAACGAACCGCGTATTCAGATTCGTTGGATTTTTCTGAGCAACTTTCATATATAAATTATTTTCATCCGAGTTACGGATTATTTTATATTAATTTTCAAAGATTTAAACATTTTCTAGAATTTAATCTAATTAAAAAATAAGAGCGAAAAGGCTAGGTGCACCCGGTGCAGTGCACCAGAGGCTGACAGGTGGGACCAGTCAACTCCCCAATCAGCAATTGACTGGTCAACTGGGCCAGTAGGGCCCAGCTGTCAGTGTCTATGTGTTTTAACTGAGACTAGGTATGTGCCCGTGCGTTGCCATGTAATCGATTTTTTTTAATGCACTAACAGAATCATACGGGACAGATTCTAATACAAAACAAATAACTAAAAGGAGATTATAAAGTCCAACATTCATCTTTACATGTAAAAAAACATTCCTTGTGACAAGTAGATTAATTAACTGGGAATAAAATTATAAAATTTAAAAGATGTGGCAAATCGTAAAAAGCAGAGAGTTCAAGAAATCACCTCTTTTCGTTCGATAAATCCTGCGTTGTCCATATCATATACCTCAGAGGAAACTGTCTGCGCGCCCATAGAAATGTTCAGAAAATAAAAATGGTACTATCAAAATGGACAAAAACAAAACATCCGATGATAACTTAAAATCAAAATTTTCTTCCAGTGGAATGCTAGGGTGAAATACATTCAGAGCACGAACGAAGTCAGCAATTGAATGACCCTTTTCTTGACATCAAACAGGTCAAAGTAATGGACAACACACGAGGATAACCCATCCATGGATTCGTTCGATGAAGTGTGGGAAAAAGACACTAAGTTGTAGGAATACATAGGAAATGCAGCACAACTGGCTAGGGAGTGAACTTTCTCATATATATACTTGGCAGGAAACGGGTTGCAACTTGCAACAGGCTCCTCGATACACTCTTTAAATTCCTTTCCCTCATTTTTCTAGGATCTTCACATACATGAAGTATCTTGCAAATCACTTGCCTAGTTAGCTTATCCTACTATTTCATCTAGCCCCAGCCTACACGTGGTAAAACAGTATACAGTTAGGACTGATATATAGCATGGCTTTCAGTTCATAAGACAAAAGAGCACCACAAAAGCCCAGCACAATATCAGGCTCTTCAATCAAAAACGGAATTCAGAGTAATTGCTTTGATAATTCGACACATAAAGAAACAGCTCAAAAGATAGCTAGAAAAGAAAAGAAAGAGGTCACGAACCTGTGGACATGCTTTTTTTGGAAGAACAGGGCATTTGGCATGCATCGGTCCGAAAATAAAAAACATCAATCAAGAAAAGGTAAGATGTTTAGCTTCATCACCGCAAGAACGGCAGCCGCAGTCTCTTCGTCTATCTCCCTCGTCGCCACCGCGCGACATGGACGAAGACGACATCGGCTGCTCCTGGCCTCCGCCCCGCGCTGGACTGGGACATGGTACCACCGGCTTCGCGTCGACGACATGAAACGCCGAAGAATCGCTCAGGCCAGAGGCAGAGACAGACCCGTCGAACCGGCGGCGGCGGCGACGACCCCCACTGCGTAGCCGGCAAAGGAGTCAGCGGCGTGCGTCGGCTCGCAACCACACAGCGGCCATGCTGTTCCTGCAGCCACTGCACAAAGGCACACGTCAACACCCAACAGAAAAAAAAAACTCAAATTGGCAAAGGGAGGCGGGCGCAGATCCCTCGCGGCTCACCTTATCATGTGCGCTCGAGTCCTATGTCGCCTCATCCTTCGGGAACGCAATCGCTGATCGGGGTGTCCAGTGTGGCGGCCCCTTCCCTCGTGTCATCAATTCATCATCAGCAGTGAACTCGGCCGCGGGCTTCTCACCGGGGTAAATGATGGAGAAGAGACTTGCTGGACAGCGAGGGAGGCGGCGCTGAACCGGGGTGAGACGCTGGATGACGAAGGAAGGAGTGAGGCGGGCGCGCCTGTACGGCGCGGGAGTGGAAGCTAGGTGCGGCGACGACCTCCATGATTGGGCTGGGTTGGCGGCGTCTCCGTGTCTGAACCCTAGAACTGGGTTTCGTTTGGAGGGAAAGAGACATGGGAGTTGTGCGGGGCATGTTTCATCCGCGTCAGGACTCAGGAGTAGTCCTGGCCATGGGCAGCCCGGCCCGGCCCGACGCTGCTCCCGGGTCAGACTCGGGCCTAGATTTTGAGCCCGATGACCGGGCCGGGCCGGGCCAGGACTCGTCGTTTTTGCGCTGCCCGAGACCCGGCGGGCTTTTACGTGTTCGGGCCGGGCTTGGGCCCAAAAATCAGGCCCGATGGCCGGGCCGGGCCGGGCCCGGGCCTAGGTTTTTTGCTTTGGGCTTGGCTAGGCCCGGCCCGAAGCCCGGCCCAGCCCGAGGTTTGGCCAGGTATACTCAGGAGTCAAGCGAGGACCGGTAAAACCGAGCGTAATTAACGGGTGAAAACCGAAGGTGGGACGTGGGGTGGGAGGTTGGACGAAAGGCTAGGCAGGATACGGTCCTTTTGGCAGGAAAAGGAACCTTAGGTTCTTTTTAGAAGAATAGTAGAGATTAATTAGTTTAGTTAATTCTTAATTAGTGGGTGGGGCCTGTCCGTCAGCGTCAGTGGTCAAACTAAATGCTACAGTAGTCGGGCCTGCCCGTCGGTGACTATTAGCATCGGGATTAAGCGGCTAATGACGGGGGGGGGGGGGTGGCAGGTCAAGCTGCAACGGCCGTTGTTTCAACTGCCCGCACGCACGGTGGTGCCCTCCGGCGACCAACCAAACGACGGCGGAGCACGGAGCCGGTGCTCCCGGCCTCTATTTGGCCCGAGAGGGGGGGAGGGTCTACGGGTTGCGGGTGAAGCGACGCGTCCACCGGCGTGGTCGGCCGAGTAGGGGGGTGGCCGGAGTGGCCGACGGCGTCGACGGCCGCGGCGGAGACAAGGGCTCGGGCTCGTCGAGATTGCGCCACGGACGCCCATTCGTTGATCTGAAGGACGCGATCGATCGCGGGCGGTGGACCGCGTCCATTGGGGGCGATGGCAGCTCCGGAGGTGAGCCTAGCGGTGCCGGTGACGAGCGAGGCGGAGGCCGCTATGGATGCTAGTCGGGGAAGGGGATACGACGCACGACAGGGGGAGCTGGAGAGCTTGCTGGTCTCCAGGGGTGGCCAGGAATGCGCTGACGCGCTCGGCGTCCACGGGCGCGAGCCCTCGCCATGGCAGCGGCAAGGTGCGGTGGCGACGGGCTATGACTACGGTGAGGGGGGGGGTGCGCGTAAGTGCTCGTGTTCAAGCTCGAGGGGGAAGGAGAGGGGGTAGACGGGGAAGCTCACGGAGGGGCGCACGGTGGCCGTCGGGGAATTAGTAGCGGCAGGGGGCGGCAAAGTGGACGGAGCTCGCCGGCGAGCGAAGGCATGGTCCCGGTCGTCCTCGAGGCGCGGTCGCTCCCAACTGGTTCCAGCGGCCGGAGTCGAAGCAGAGGACGATGGCGCACCTAGAGGACACGCCCGCAGAGCGCGGGGAGCTCGGGGGGCACGTGGGCGCCGGCGTTCATGGCGACAGCGGCGGCGGTTGCTGTGGATCGAGGGGGAGAGAGGAAGAGCGACGAGGGAGAGAGAGTGGGCGGAGAGGGCGAGGGGAAGTGGGAGTGGAGGTGGCAGGGGGGAAGGGCTCGAGGCGTCGGGGCTGCCCTTATCCCCTCGCCGGCGACATGGCAGCGCGGGGCGTCGCGCCGGGTCCGGCGGGGACGAGCGGGGGTGCGTCGGTCGGTCGAACAGAAGGGAAGGAGGGGATCGACCAAATGGGATATTGATCGAAGTGACTAAGCACTGTTTTAGCAAAAGGATTAGCTTGAACTCAGGGATTACTGTAGCATCATTACACAGGGGTGTTAGATAGAGGAAGCTTCATTGTTAGATCAACAAGACAAGGAGAGCAATTCATCACAAGATTTTGCAACAATATGTCTAGATGAATCACAAGGACTAGCACAAGATAATAAAGCATTTTGAGTAGAACTAGTGTCAATGTCCGCATGAGGCTTACACGATGTTACCTTAGTCAAAATAGCCTCATGAGCAAACTTTAGCCTTTCATGGGAGATTAGAAGGTCATCATGAGAGCCCGAGAGCTTTTCATAACTTTCTTCTAATTTTCCGTAATTGCTAGTTAGCAAGGAAAGTTGAGCCCTTAGCTCAACATTCTCCTTCAAGATAGATGCTTCACAAGAAGTAGAGTTAGTAGCACAAGCATCATTGACAATATGGGAGGAGCTAGAAGAAACTAGAGACTTCACATGAGTAGCTTGAAGTTTCTCATAGGACTTAGAGAGTTTGATGAGCTCTCCTTTGACATTCTTGTAGCCAAGGTCAAGGTGCTCAAAATCCTCTTTAAGTTGATCATGAGCAACTTCAATCTCTTCTTTAGAAGATTTTAAGTCTCTAAGAGTTTCTAGAGCATCAAGAAGGTTACAATCAAGTTTTTCATTTTGTTCTTGCTCTTCGTGAAGTAAATCATTACACTTACCAAAATGAGTAATAAGATCTTTAAACATCACATAAGTGTTCTTATTTACCCCACGAAGAGAATTACCAATTTCATATATTTCTTGACTCATATCCCTATCACATTCATCATCACTCTCATCAATATCATTACTAAGAGTAGATGATACCTTGATATTACCTCTTGTCATGAGGCACATGTGAACATCGGAGGTTGATGATGATTCTTTTGGAGAGGGAGTTTCTTTATCAGCAAGAGTAGGATATCCATGTCCGTCCTCTTGGCACTCATGGCATTTCCTCTCCAACGTGGTGATGTCCTTCTTTGGCCTTCAAGCAATTTCCTCATTAATGACGTGTGCACTATTTTTTCCTTATTTCCTCTACATTTTTAGCCAAACAACAACTAGAGGAAATAGAAGCATAGAGATCATGGGAATAAGGAGAATCAAGCATATCATCACAAAAAGTATTCAAGGAATCTCTAAATGATATGCATGGACTATCAACACAAGAATGTATGTCATTTCTTGCTAGATATGCTCAAGTCCATGGAAGCTACAACACTAGCATGTATACATGAAAGATCATCAATGTTTAGCACAACATCATCATCACAAATGATATTTCCAGTCACCATGTCATTACCTTGGGACATGCCATAAGATGGTGAGGTGGAAGAAGTAGAAATGTCCAAGCACACGGAGGAAGAAGCAATATGGAGTTCTTCATGATTTGTAGATGTGGAGAACTCCTCAATTGACTCCTCCAAAAGATGATGAACCTCACCAAGATTGGACCCACTATATATTTCTTCAAGTTTGGTCCACATCTCATGAGCCGTCACACAAGTCATGATTGACCCAAACACTTCGAGGGATATAGACCGGATTAGGGCATTTTTAGCACCATACCCACAAAGCATATCATCATTTTCCTCACTAGATGGAAAAAGGTCATCCTTCCACGGAGAAGCCCCTACAAGAACAATTCGCACAAAAATTGGACCCATGGTCCGAAAATGACAAAGCATGCGAATTTTCCACAAGTGATAGTTTGTGCCACTAAAACAAAAAGTGTCATCGTGCACTATACCACTGGTCGACATCTTTACTCTCTAGGTGGAGAAGCCTACCAAGGAGAGACCAAAGCTCTGATACCAATTGAAAGGATCAATATGACGACTAGGGGGGGTGAATAGGCGTTTTAAAACTTTTACGGATTTGGCTTTATCCTAATGCGGAATTAAACTAACGGATACTTTTCAAGCACAAATTCTAAATATGCTAGGCTCAACTAAGTGCACCAACAACCTATGCTAAACAAGATAGGCACTTAAGGAAACTAGCAAGCACAAACTATATCACAAGATATGGAAATGTAGGAACAACTAAGCAATTCAACTAGCACAAGATATATCAATAAGATCAAGTATGAATTGCAGAAAGTAAAGGGTGTGGGTATGAGATAACCACAAGTGAGTAGGGGACGCGGATTTATCCCGAAGTTCACACTCGAGAGAGTGCTAATCTCCGTTAGAGCGGTGCTGAAGCCAAAGCTCCAGGGCGTCACCAAGTGACTAACCGTATTCTCCCTTTCGAGTCACCCCCAACGGATGAGCCTCGATTCACTCGGGGTTGGGCTTGAAGGCGACCACCACACCTTTACAATCTTCTCCAGAGCACACCACAAACATGGATGCTTCCGGAGCAACTTGACCACCTAGGCGACTTCACACCCTTCCCCGGAGCACACCACAAAAGGAAGCTTCCTGAGGAACCTTAACCACCTAGGCCTCTTCACAAACTTCTCCATATATCACCAAACCGTCTAGGAGGTGGAAGCCTCCAAGAGTAATAAACTCACGGGCTCTCACTCAAACAAATCAATGTGGGTAGCTCAAACCAATGCAACAAATGCAATGCAAGGTCAAGCAACAAATGCTCAACTCACTCTCTCAATCTCACAAGATGCACTCTCGAAAGTAGGAGATTGAAGAGAGGGGATGCAATGGAGGAAATCAACAAATGCCTACAAGATCCATCCACAAAATCCCCCTTCACATAGAGGAGAGATAGGGGTTTAGGAGAGGTGGTATGATGCTCAAAATGATGTTTAGAAAGTGTATGAACAACCCCAAACCGGTGGGGAGGAAGGGCTCTTTCATAGCCAACTTCCAAAACTAGCCGTTGGGGCTCCAACGAACACTTCCTGGGCACCCCGTGCCCACGGGGGTCAAGACCCCATGCCCACGGTACAAGCCCCGTGCGCACGGAGGCCCCGTGCCCACGGCCTCAAACCCCGTGCCCACGGGGTACCCAGAAATAGCCTGGAGCAGCCCACTAAAGCATGCACAACTTGTCATACGAACTCTGAATTCGATGATCTAGGGCTCGTTTTAAAGCTATGGAAAAGCCCAAGGTCCTCACATAGAGAACCACCAAAGATCAACAAGAAAGAATGATGCAAATTATGCAAAGGTTTGAGCTCTTTACATGCGACGTGATCAAGCTATACGCCCGAAAGTCCCTCTTGATAGTACGGCTATCAAACCTATAATCCGGTCTCCCTCCAAGCACCATGAGACCGACTAAACTAGGAAAACCTAGCTAAGTTATACCTTTGCCTTGAACATTCCACTTGAGCTTGATGTTGACTTTAATGTTTGCCTCAAGTTGGAATCCTTTTCTTGTCCACACTCACTTGGTGAAGATACTCGAAATGCTTCCTCATATTGCAATGAGGGAAGCCTTAACTTAAGCCCGTCTTCACATGGACATTATCATGATGTGTGTGACGCCCCCGGCTCAATCGTGCACTAATCATACACGCAAATGCACACGATCAAGCCTAAGGACTCACGGGAAGATATCACAACACAACTCTAAAACATAAATAAAATCATACAAGCTTTATATTACAAGCCAGGGGCCTCGAGGGCTCGAATACATAAGCTTGCGTACAAGCGTCAGCGGAAGCATCAGATATCTTAGTGTAGATATAAAAGAAAACGCAGAAAAGCCCTTAGAAGGTGGGGCAAAAGAAAACACTACGATCGAAAGGCGTAGGCCTCCTGCCTGGGACCCTCCGATCCTACTCCTGGTCGACGGCAAGCTCGTAGTAATATCCACCCTCGGGATAGTAGTAGCGAACGTCGGCGGGGCCGCTGTAACCGGGGCTCCGTCATCTGGTTGCATCAAAAGGGGTATGGGGGAAAAAGAAAACAAAGCAACCGTGAGTACTCATCCGAAGTACTCAGCAAGCAAGGATCTACACTACATATGCAACATTATCAAAGGGAGGTTGTATATGTGGACTGGGCGGCAGAAATGCCAGAATAGAGAGAAGGCCTAGTCCTATCGAAGACTAGCATCTTCAGAGGTCTTGCAGCATTAGAAGAGTGTAGATTAGTACCGTATAAAGTAGTAGTATCATTAAGTCTCAACCTCACCCAGAGATCCTTTCTCGACTCCCTGTGAGAAAGCAATCCCAGAGCCATACAGTCATCAACCTCGTCCGGAGATCCCTTCTCGACTCCCTGCGAGAAGCAATCCCAGAGCCATAATATCCAATGCTAGTTGTATCGATCGGGATACAACTCCGAGTGTCCGTTACCGAGGCTCCGTCTATGCATAGATTAGTTCTTCCCTGTAGGGGTGCACCAACTTACCCACCATGCTCGCTTAACTCCAACCGGACACACTTTTCCGGGTCATGCCCGGCCTCGGCCAAACGACACACCGCAACCCTACCTACAGCTCAGCAGAGAGGTCCCCGCCGGTCTACATCCTAAGCGCAAGGGGGTCTTGGCCATCGCCCCTCACCCTCCGGGTCGTTGCGCACAGGGTGGATACCAGCATCGCCTCGGGTGGCCGACACGATCCGACCGTGCCGCAATGCTGAACTGGACGTCTGTCAGAGCTTTCGGCTGATGCTACGATGCAGAGCGCCCCTACTATGCCCACGTGATGGTTAGTGCTATCGGGCCAGAGGCCCACTCAGATCACATATCCAAACTGTTAGTACCTTGGGGGTGCGGTAACGAGCAGAGACTCACGATCGATGTGACCCCGTCGCCCCGTCTCGAGGACTTGCGGCAAGGGCCAAGAATGCCCGGCCACGCCTCGTATTCATCACTCGAGCACCATACAGGCAACCCGTCTTCACATCACACGCGGGTACCCCTCAGGGTCGTCCCGCCTTTCCAAGTAATAATAGTACAATCCAAGTATCTGTGTGTCCGTATCATCAGGGGGAATCCGAGGTATCACCCTCGTTGGATTCCTACCCGATATATCCGTCAAGGTGAATTCGGAGGAATCACCCTCGCTGGGTTCACACTTGAGGTGTTGTACGACGGCGTCGTTATTGGAAGCGGTGAAGGAGGAATCACCCTCGATGACCACGACCGAATAGCTACTCTACAAAGTTAACATCAGAAGTGCTACACGAGATATCACCCTCGGCACTCGATAGTAATGCTGCAGTGTCGTTACAACTAAGGGGGGGGGGGTGATGTGCAGTGCCGGGGTCTAGTCTTCAATCCCGTTGATCAGGTCTTCGGATAATCCAGCGGGGCAATCGGGATAAGTGGGGTCACTGATAGGTCTCTACCCAGCCTATACTAAGTAGTTTAGGATATGTAGGTAATTATCAACAGCAGGTTATAATAAACAGGCTATGCATCAGAATAGGTAAAGCAGTAGCAGCAGCAATTCTAATGCAAGCATGAGAAAATAGAATGGGCGATATCGGGATGATCAAAGGGGGGCTTGCCTGGTTGCTCGGTGGCAAGGGCAAGGTCGTCAATTGTATCGTCGGTCTCCGGAGCTGCGTCGGTACCGGGAACTACGTCGGGGTCTAACGAGAGAGAAGAAGAGGAGGAAACAGTATAAATACATAACAAACATGAGCAACAGAGAGCAGGCTACGCTAACGTGCAGTGCAGGGTTGCCTGAAGACATGTCTAAGTCATTTAGTTATTTTAGGAATTTGTTTGGATTTATTTCATTAGAGTCATGCACTATTCATTTATCTGAAACAGGCAAAAAGGTGCATGTTCAGATAGTTAGAGGCATCTAACAGGTATGTGGGTAGTGTATTCGGATCCGACCCATTTTTCTGATCGTTTTTCATATATAAATTATTTTCATCGGAGTTACGGATTAAAAGATATGATTTTCTAAAGTTTTTATTAATTTCTGGAATTTAATTATTTATTTAAATTCAACATTATCCGAAACAGTGTAAAGTGACGTCAGCATGACCTAAGCATGATGTCAGCAGGTCAACAGGGGCTGACCAGGGTCAAACCAGACTGGTGGGGCCCACATGTCATACACTGTGGCTTTAACAGAGGGGTTAAATTAATTATTTGGGTTAATTAGCAGGTGGGGCCCAGCAGTCAGTGACAGGTTAGGCTAATTTAATTATTTTTATTAACCTAATTAATTAATTAGGCACCTGACAGGGGGGGCCATATGTCATAGACACAGGGAGAGGGGCCCCACCAGTCAGTGACTGGGCAGTGCCCAGTCAGCCAGTTGACCAAGTCAACTGGTCAACTGGGGCTGGCCTGGCCCACTGGCAGTGGCACTGGGGGTGGGACCCACCAGCCACGTCGGACACCACCACCGGTGAGACGAATCGCGGCGGCGACGGCCGGAACTTCGCCGGAGTCCGTCGGAAATCGCCCACGGTGCATCATTTCGCGCGCCACAACTTGCGTTCGAGAGCTAGGGAAAAACCGCGTCGAGTGGTGTGGTCGGAAGGGGATGGGGCTTGCCGGAAATGACGCCGGCGACGACGTTTGCGGCGGCGGTATTCGGGTGGATTCGGCCGCGCGTGCACAACTCGTTTTCGAGCGCACTAGGTAGCTAGGCGGCCTACTGGGAACTCCTGGAGTATGACGGGCAAAGTGGCGGAGCTCGGGCGGCACTGCACTAAGCAGTTCGCCGGCAATGGCGGCAACCGGAGCAACATACGACGGCGGCTTCGCACGGGCTAGGGAAACGAGCAAAAGAAGGAGGGAGGGGGAAATGGAGCTCACCACAACGGTCACGAAAGACCCACGACAGTTTCGGCGCAGCAGCGAGTCGCCGGAGACAGAGACGAACGACGGCGGTCGGAGACGCGTTCGGAAGGGGTTCGGCGCTGCAGGGCCTCCCCGCTTCGGCTGGAGCCACCAGAGGAAGGAGCCGACCGCGGCGGAGCAGATGGACAGGTCCAAAGGCCGCGGGGTCGTCGGTGGCCGCGTCGGAGCACGGCGTGCGGCGTCCGTTCTGCTCGGCCAGAGAAGAAAGGGGAGGGGAATGAGCGAGTGCGCGAGGGAGAGGCCAGGGAAGCGCCAGGGCTCGCCCTTTATCCACCACGAGTGGGCGAGGCCGCTGTCGAGCAGGAGGAGAGGGGGGCCTGGGCGCGGGCGTGCGTGCGCGCAGAGCGCTCGACAGCGAGGTGCGGGGTGAGCAGTAGGTGGGGGATGAGGTGGGGATTGGGCTGGGCCGGCAGTGTGGACTCAGTCCAGTGCCCTGGGCCTTTTCCCTTTTTTCCCTTTTCTTTTCTCTGTTTGCAAAAATGTTTGGGCACCAAATGAATTTTGTAAAAAGTGTGACCTAGTCCATAAATATCAGTGCATTATAACCTAACACCAAAAACTAGTTTGGGCAAAACATCATTTCATATTTGATTTAGATTAAATAAAAGGTTATTAAATATTGTTTTTAGTCACTGTTTGAGGATGTTTGAGTCACTTACCCAACTCCAATGATGTTGGTTTCAATTTTAGAATTGTCTCTGATTTACTTGCTATCTAATGAACAATTTAGTTTCTGATTTGAACAACTTTTATTTTCACTCTTAGTTTGAATTTCCATTTGAATTTGAATTTGAAAAGAGATATGATACTAATGATGATTAAGCACTGTTGATCATGATGACATGGCATAATCAAAAGGGTGATCACTGTAGCTTAATACATGGGGTGTTACAATGTGGACCGCAAGCTTCAAAGCATGTAACCTCCGGCTTCTCATCTTGCACTTGGACTCCTCGAACCCGATGACCATCACCACTTGATGTCATCCACACATAGGCTACTTGAAATCTTTCCTTTTGATGCAAGCCCATGAAAAACATCTAACCCACATAGACATAACAAACACATAACAAGGGTTAGGTAACAAATCACAATTCACAATTACTTACCATACCACTAGATCACTTGATCCCACATGGTACAAAGATTGCACTTTGTGAGTTGACCGTCTAGATAATCTTCGAGCTTCATCTTGGTCAACCAACATCTTTACTTCATGCCCCATCTTGGTTTCTTTAAAGCCATAATGAACTCTTCATTTCCCTTCATTGCTTCAAGACTATATCACCAAAGACTCATCCATGACCATATCAAGTTCCACTATGAATATCATCTTGGTCACCACATTCTCTCCTAAAACTCCATCGTAATCTCTTGAGAGGCACAATGAATTCTTCACTCTAGTTGCTTGCTTCAAGACTTGATCAACCTAAACCCAACATATGAGCTCACCATGATCTTGTCTTGAAACCATAACTTGAATTCTTCTCTTTAATTATTCTCTCAAGCCCTTGACCCTTAAAAGCCCAAATATGTTAATCTTTGAAATCTTCCAATGAACTCCACCTTGAACAAATTTGGTTGGACATGAAAATCAATCTTGATGGATTCAATAGAATTCCCCGAAGACCAACTTGAAACCTCACTGAACATGGGATCTCGAAAGCCAAAAACTTAGGCCCCGTTACACGGGGTATCCAGAGAGTTGACACTCGACCCGTGCGTACGGTACAAGCCCGTGAGCACGAGGTATCCAGAGAAGGATACCATGAGGACTTCTTCAGGTGCTTTGATGGCATTCTTCACAAAACAACCCAATGCACTTCAAGCATCACTATGGAACATATCTTCATATAAGATTCAGTACACTTGATGCTCCATAGGAATTGTCATTTAATACCTAGATTAGAGCAAGTTTATCTTCATATATATGGACTTCATCCTTGATTCCATCTAGTATCCTTGATGCACCATCTATGGACAATACCTTCAAATATATCTCAGTGAAAACATTAGTCCATAGAGATTATCAGTAATTACCAAAACTATACTTAGGGGCTACATGCCCTTTCAAGTGCATTATCTCTTTTTATATTATTATTAAATACCAGCCTCTTGGTTCAAAAACACACTTCTTAGTGAGATTTTCCGCATTATATCTATATGATGGTGTGTGTAGTAAAAATTTATTGAGATTCATCAAGTTATTTAGTTTTCATCATTATAGTGTGTGTGACTAGGAGACGTGCTTGTATGGTTATATGTGCGGCCTGTGTGAGCTCGCTTTTTATGTGATATATAAATAGAGTAGAATTTACAGTATATATTTTCGGAATCTATAACTCCCGAACGTGCTATATTTTGCAATCTCGTCCCAAACACCCTTGTTGTCGTTCGATCGCCCGCACATATCTTGGCGCACGCGAACTCGCCACGTCATCCCAGCGACTCGTTCGCGTCGAGGCGAAGTCTTCCGAACGCCCCCCTACCCCCATTCTGCCTTATCCATTCCTCCTCACTCTCCACACACATCTTGCGTGTCGAGCGCCCGAGCATGAGCTCGATCCCGAGCAACCCAGCTGCCTCTTCCTCCGGCGTCCGGTGACCGTCGGTGAGCGTCGCGAGATTCCTTCTAAGCCGCTCCGTGCCGCTCCTCTTTTCTCTTGCTCGGAAATTCGCCGAGGATGGTAGGGATGGCGAGCTGCAAAGGGGGGCAGCGGATAGCGGCGGCGCTTTGAGGATGCCGCCGTCGCCCGGGAGCTCCGCTTCCGCAGGAGCTAGGGCATCACCGACGCGGCGCAGCTTGAGGAAGCGGCCACAGAGGAGAAGTTAAACGGCGCGATGGCTCTGGGACTGGGCGTGGCAGTTTGGGGCGGGCGCGACGGCTTCGGGACGGGGCACAGCGGTTTGGGGTGGGAGCGACGACTTCGGGACAGGGCACGACGGCTCCAGGACGGATAGCAGCGATTTGGGGCGGGCCCGACCGCTCCGGGACGGGGCGCGGCGACAGTCTGTGCTCGTTGGGTCCCCTCCGAGCTCGCCATCATCCCTCCGAAAGGTGAGCAACGTCTTATCCTCACTCCCCGATTGTCCGCGCGATATCAGGGTCCTATTCTCCTCTCACTGATTCTTCTCGAGAATTTATGCTCTCTCCCCCTTTCCTTTCGATTAGATCAACCACCCTGAAGCCCATTCAGCACAAAGGCCCATCTGAGCCCATTCCCCATTCCCAAACCCTCACACTCCTCCGCCGGCATCGAACCGCCGGAGCGGCCGCGCCACCATGCACCGCCTCCTCCCTCCTCGCGGCTGCCTGCTCCGACGCCTGTCCACGGCCGCCGAGACCGCCGCAGCCTCGCCCCATCCACCGCGGCGCCCGCTGGCCGATTCACTCTACCGCCGCGTCACTGCCGTATGGAACCCGCGCCTCCCGCTGACTCCCGTGCTGGAGCAATGGGCGGTCACGGAGGGCCGGGCCGTCGAGAAGAACAACCTCATGTGCATCGTCAAGAAGCTCGTCCGCCTCCGCCGCTTCTCCCACGCGCTCGAGGTCGCAGTCACCCCAACCCCGAAGGGAATACTCCCTTTGCGCGCACCCCACTCGCTGATTCTTTGTGCTCTTGCAGCTGTCAATGTGGATGACCGACCGGCGGTACTTGTACCTGTTGCCTGGCGACGTCGCGTACCGGCTGGAGCTGATCAGCAAGGTGAACGGCCTCGAGAGTGCCGTGAACTACTGGAAGGGCTTGTCGATCCAGGTGAAGAAATCTCAGTGCTACGGCTCCCTCCTGAAATGCTATGCGGAGGCAAAGTCCGTCGACGAGGCCGAAAAGCTCTTCGGGGAGATGCAGGACTTGGGAATGATGAGTTCATATCCTTACAATGTGATGATGAAGCTTTACTGGGAGACCGGGCAGGTTGAGAGGGTGCACACCATGTACAGGACTATGGAAGAGAGCGGCATCAAGCCTGATGTATTCAGTATCAACATTCTGTTGACGGTGCTCGCAGCTGCTGGGAATTTTGATGGCATTGAGGAAATTACCAAGAAGGTCAACCCGGAGATCGTGAATTGGCACTCACATGCCATTGTAGCCAGGGCTTTCATGGAAGCCGGGCAGCAAGAAAAGGCCTTGCGAGCTATCCAGGAATCAGAAAAGCAGATACGTCGGAAGGATGGGAGGGTTGCATATGGGTTCTTGCTTTCCATGTTTGCTGATTTGGGAATGAGTAGTGAGGCGGACCGGGTTTGGAATGTCTACAAGTCCAAAGTGCCGGCATGCAACTCGATGTACATGTGCAGGATAAGTGGGCTGCTTAAGATGAATGACATTGATGGTGCTGAGAAAGCCTTTAGAGAGTGGGAAAGTAGGTATGTTCACCATGATATCCACTTAACAAACTTACTGCTAAATGCTTACTGCACCAAAGGTCTTATGGAGAAGGCAGGAGCTCTCCTGGATGAAGCCATCGCCAAAGGGAGGACACCTCACCGTGGTACTTGGTATTGGTTGGCTAGTGGATTTTTCCAGGACGGCCAGGTGTCGAAGGCGGTGGATATGACAAGGAAAGCTCTTGCTTGTGCGTCTTCTCGATGGGAACCTGACCTAACAAATGTGCTAATGAGCCTGGAACATTTCATGGAGCAAAAGAATGTTGAAGCAGCCGAGGAGATGGCAAGCCTGCTACGGAATTTAGTACCTTTGACAAGGGATGTTTACCACATTTTACTGGAGACATATGTTCATGCAGGACAACCAGTGTCAGATTTACTTGATCGCATGAAAAAAGATGGTTTTGAGGCTGATGAAGAAACAGATAAAATCATCGCTGGAATATGGCAGTAGATATCCGCAGCTTCCTATCACTAAGCAATTTCGTTGGTTGTTTATTTTCCATGGCAGGTAGCTGCTAACCCATCCAATTATTAGTTTGACTTCCTTCAACTGCTTAGTGCTTATCTAAGACACTGTAATTCTTTAATCTTCTATATGACGGCGTCACAGGGCAGTGGGGATGTCAAATATATTCTTAGAGTATGTTCATTTGAAATTTGCACAGGTTTGTACTTCTGTTAGGATCAGATAAGATATGATGTAATGCAACTGTTCAGTAGTGTCACAAATCAGTCTTAAGCCAATCTCCCTGGCACCATCTACCACATCAAGTTCTTCCACTTGCGACCTAACTGCTTCTCTTTTTCTTTTCTTTTTTTTTCTGTTTTCATGGCATCCAAAGTCGCTATGGGGGCATGTCTGACATGAGCTGATAGCCTGATAATACCTTGTGTAATAAACCAGAGATTTTTTTTTTTATGAAAGACAATAAACCAGAGATATGGACTCTGAAGAGATGTATGCCCATCGCATGAAAGGCATCTTACTGAAGTACATTGCACATTTAGCTTTTGTTCTTCATTTGAGAAAAATATAGTTTAATTCTTTTTTGTGTGCTCATATGATGCCTACAATATGGGAAGGATGGTTGTGAGAATGCTGGATCTAGGTGGCGGCAAGTTGTCCCTCAAATGGCCTGAATTTTTGTGGAGCTGGCCACTAGCGATAGCTAGGCCTGGCATCAACCGAGCCGGGTGGAATAATGGTTCAGATCACTTGTGGAAGGCCAGCAAAGACTGGAAACAACAACGAAAGTTGCTGCACAAATGGATCTTGGTAAGTATTTCAGTATGGCTGGTAGTTGGGGCATTATTTGTCTGGAACTGAAGAATGAGGTTTGTTGTACATTTCACATTTGAAAAACCCAGTTCGATTCACGTGATCTGCAGCACTTAATGGAGGGTGAGCCAATAATGTGTTATAACTAGAATTGCCTTCAGCTTCTTTACTTTCATGCATATGTGTTTAAGAAATTTAACATTTTAATCGAAATTATCTTATGCAGGAGCGCCTCGTCAGGATCCTGGAGAACTTGTGTGATTCTTTTTCCGAGTTTGCCACCGTCCTGATGGGAACACGTACGTACGCCGGCCAAAGGAAATTTTTATTTCTCCAAGCAACATGGACATATTTTCCTTTAGTTTTTGGTTCTCTACGGTTTCTTAGGAGAGAGAAGCCATGTGAAGTTTCTATTGATTTGCGTCGCCTTCAGTTTAAGGGGAAAGAAAAAGCTTCCGTTTGTTGATTTGTTGCGGGGGCCAGTCCAGTCAGCGATTAATCACCCATCTCGCGTCCGTCCACGAGCACCATGTGATATGATTGCATGTCTAAATTCCGTTCTGCTTTGGGTGTGGTTGGTTAACCCACTCTTATCTTTTTCTTCCGCGTATCACACACATGGTATCATTTTGGCCCCTTGTCGTACGATTTGCTTGCATACATATATAGCATCTTCGTGTACTAACTTTCTCCGGTGTGGTACACTCTTCTCACTTGCTTATGCAACACAACAATCTGGTCACTTCTCCATCCATGTGATACGTACGTCTGTCCGGGAAGAATCTGTCCCCAGAGCAAGAATTATGTATGAGATGGTACAAAACATGGCCGCCTGACCGCCCCCGTATTTCTCTGATCTATCGGCTCGGTTCTCTCTTCTTTTGCCGCTTCCAAAGGGCGAGTCTGGATGTGGAGCTCGTCCTGGTTTAGGTCCAAAGCTACTTTCTCGGCTAAGCTGCAAAATGCGTGGGTGGACAACTGAGTAACTGACGGTGCTACGTGTTGTACTTTTTTTCTTCTTCTGAAATAGGAGTACAAGCATCAACTCCATGCAGCCATCAATTTCAACACACAGTCACACGATAGATATCCTGTATTCGGATCAGAAAGATTAGAAGACAATCGCATTAGGTTAGAGTGATCTTTGGCAGCTAGCATAGCAGTGTCCAAAGATTCCTGACGTCCTAAGCACTAGTACGTCGTGCAAGATTTTGGTTTAGCGAGAAAGCGGCGTGCCGTGACATCAGGGTTCCATGGGGCTCTCGCCCCCATCTTTCCATTGACAACAAAGTTTGGTGGGCGATGTCACGGCGCACGGAGACGGAAGCCTCTCGTCCCTTGGCCCTGAACGTACGTGGGGATGAATGGATGGTGCTCTGCTCCTACCTGTCGCTGTGTTGCTGCTACACGCACACTGCACGTGAAGCATGAACTTTCTGGAGGAGGAGGACCATCATATCGGGCGCGCTGGAGGCTGGGTAGGCCACACACGTTCGGCGTGATCCGGGCCCGTTGATGAACTGGAATGATCTACGAGGCTCTTTACAAATCACAAATGCATTCCGTGCACCGTCGACTGGAGTAATTTAGCCGAAATCCTCCCCTAATCTGCCGCGCCTGTAATCAACACAAAAACAGAAGTCACTGTAACGCTAAATAAAGTTATGCTTTACGTAGGAGGCTGGTTCGTGGCTTCGTGCGCTCGTCGAAACATCGGCATCACATCCATGGAGCTTTCTACTACATGCATGCGTCTATGGAGCGCACCTTTCTCACACGTACTCCTTGTGCCTCGCCTTCACTTCCAAACGTGACGGCGAACGCCGCACGGCACCGCTCTTCGCCCAATTCACGATCGCCGTGAGAGAGTGTATTTACATGCTCTCATAACTTGTCGGGAAACGACTTGCTTACGAGTCGTCAAGTGGAAAACGAACGTGTCCAAAAGAACTCGGCCAGTTCCCGTGCCGTGCCAAATCGGTGGTCAGCTCGTCAGTAGTTTGCAGCTGGTGCCCACCTGCCTGGCGCTCTAAATTAATCTTCAAGCTGACGTGAGGATTTCGAACCCATGCTAGCTAGGCATGGACAAATTTTGCTTTGTGTAATTTGTATATTTTCCAAGACGCTAGTACTCGTTTCCCACGGGAATCTAGGAGGTGTTCCTCGCGTAATCTCCATGTGTGATCCCCGTTTTCCAATCCAAAGCAAGTTTTTAATTCTCCCAAACCACTGTGCCTGGGTGAAGGAGATGGCACACGAAACCAGCGACGAGGAAGACATGCCAATCTACAGGGACTCCACACTCCAGGCTTGGAGGTCTCGTCGGTGCCATGTGCGTATGCGGATATGCCCTCTTCTTGTCTCGTTGCACCACGAGAGGATGTGCTAATGGGATCTCCAACGTACGGTCTTCTGTTGCTGGACATAAATTATGTGTATATATAAACTGCACGGCAGAGAGATTGTCTGTTGTACTTTGTGGGTGGATTTTAGCAGTCCAGAGATTTTAGCAGTCCAGAGAGTTTTACTAACATAAGCGTTGGTTCGTTGAAAGAGCCCCTTGTTGGATGCCTTGCTACTCTAGTAGTAGCATTATAGCATATCCATGTGACAAGGAATATTCCACTGAAGAAAAATTATTGCAACAACGGTGGCACGTATCTTACGGGGAATCTTCCCATCAAACAACATACGATGCGCATAAGAGCATCTCCCATAGTTCATGTAAAAACCTCCTCGTGAAAATGGTTTTTACGATGTTTGTATAATTTTAGGAAAGTTGTCAGGTGACGTCTTTTCTTAGTTTTCATAAACATCTTCCCCTTTTTTCTTATATCTCCCGTTAAATAAGCCTACCTAATAGTCTAGGGCTGCAAGTCAATGACATGTGCGACGGTGGCAGTCACCATCGCCACGCGACGCATGGTGGCGACGGAGCATGGAGGTGCGGGGCGGCGCGCCTTGAAACTTCAGGCGGTTGCAGCTCACCTAAATTTTACGGGAAGGATCATCTTCCCATACATGTGGGGGGGGGGGGGGGGGGGGGGGGGATTTACGTGATTTCGTAAGAGGGGGGATTTACGTGATTTCGTAAGAAAACGTGTTTACAGAAATGTTGGAGGGTTTATTTGGCTCAACTCCTTGAAAATGATAGTTTTTTTACGCATGCAGGAGCTTCTGGAGAAGTTCTAAGGATGGATCATCCTTCCGTTTCTTTTTATTTCATATATTAGGTTTGTCTTAAGTCAAAGTTTCTAAAGTTTGACCAAGTTTATAAAAAAAGTATCAATGGTGACAATACCAAATCAATACCATTAGATACATCATTAAACTATATTTTTATATGGTGTTTATTAGTTATTGTAGATGTTGATATTTTTAATATAAATTTGGTTAAAGTTTACACAAATTGACTTAAAACAAAACTAGTATGCGAAAAAAAATTAAACAAAGGGGGTAAGATATTTAGACAGTGTACTTGTACATGACGTCAACCAGAAAAGTTGAACGAGCATGTCAAAATGGTTCTATTCCTAGAAGCCACATAGTTAAAAGGATGATCAAACCGTATGATTGTTTCACTTTCAACCGTGTAATATGTCGTGTTGGCTTTGTTTAGTTAATGAAGTTTCCCTCTGTGTGTGGTGGTGGGCGGGGGGCGGGGGAGGGGATTGTGTGCTGTGTCAGGGCTTCACACCTGGTGCACCTTTTTCTAGTTAACATCTTAATATATATGACATAGATAATATTTGGATTCTAATATGTCATGAGCTTTCAAATTAACATTCAGAACATGGTCGACGAGAAAATAGACAAGTAAGACACTAAATAGTGTCAAATGTAATTTGGGCTTTAAATTTAGCACATCCTTGCTATTGACAACAAATTTATCATTGCCGGTTTATGTTTCTAATTTATGATGGAATTTTTGTGACACAATTCACAACTTTTTTGACATTTAAAAGTCAACAGAAACCGGGTGCACCACCAGCCCTAGTGCACCAAGTACTTTCCCGGGAGAAGAGGCACGTGTTTCCAGCTGAAAGATAGTGTGGGCCTATAATAATTATAAGGAGACACGGGAAAAGTTTGGGCACTACTCCACCTTAGCTAAACTTCATCTGGTCAAAACTCTCTCTAGGACATGTGTCCTCCAAAGAGACATGCTACCTCCTCAATGAGATCAAATAGCACACAACCCGTGTTTTTTAAGCACACAACCAACTTATTACACCATGATTTTCCGAACTATATATAATATAGTCATTTTCTTTCTTTATCTCGCACCACATCCGGCTTCATTGTTTTCTTGTTCCAAGCAGGGGACCTCTTCACTGTTGTGCCACTACGGGAACGTCGACCACCATACGAATCTTGACTCTTAGATTTTGGGTTAATGAATTTTATTATGTTGGATTAGAAGTTTCAAATTTAAAAAGGTTGAATCATTTAAGTTTAAAATGTTTAGATTTAAGTATGGATTAAGACTGGAAAAATTGAGTATTAATTCTTACATTATGTTTCTCCTTGTTCCTTTTATTGGGCGAGTGATGGGGGTAGGTTGAGGTGAGAGGATTTTCATATACACAATCTTGGTGAGTCAAGTTTACTATAGTGAGCATCCTCTCGAAGATTGTATAATATTTTTGCAAAACATGTAACACATAAGAATATGTAGGGCTCTGTTTCAAGAAAATAATATGAAGTAATGTGTTTCACATGATCGACACTTTCATTATGCTTTCTATGCACAATTGTAAATTGGTAAACATTAGCTAACTCCTAGAAGTAATATCCATATCTAGCAAGGTCTGTCAAAAGGTCAAAGCATTTCTCAAACTAGGTGATTGAATTAGAATCATTTAGTTGTATGTTCAGATTTTGGAAGCCCTGTTTCGATTTATAGATGCATAATTTTCTCTGTTTATTTTTCTAATCTTGGCCACATTAGATGAGTAATCAATAGTGGGAAATGTGTGCATTAGTTGGGTTTAATTTTGCAACTAAAATAGTGATACGGGGAAAGGCCGCAAGGGTGGTCTGATCTTTACGAACTGGAGGTGGATTTGAGAACTAACACAAGGAACAAGGGTAAACAAAGTGGAAACAAAAAAAAATACTCAAATAGGACAAGATCAACACTAAATACTCCTCAAATCCTAAGTCAAATACAAGAGATGCATCTTAGATCAAAGAACAACAAAGGAAAGTTAAGTAACAATGGTAGTTCTTCCCAATCTCTAGGAGATATGAAGGTCTTGAGAGATATTCTTCCCCAAATCTCAACGGAGATGGAGGCCTTGAAATCCATGAGGATTCCTATCCAACTAGGAGGTCTTGATCATCTAGGATATCCATGAGGCAAACAAATCATGAGCCATATGGAGTTGCGCGAGATCGAAGATGACATGACTTGCAGATGGTCGACGAACGGTGAGTACTCGACGACGTCCACCTACAAGGCGCAATTCTCAAGTGCAAAGCTTACCACTATGAACAAGACCGTTTGGAAGCCCCCCCGAAGGTTAAGTTCTTCATGTGACTTGCTATTCAAAATAGGGTATGTACTGATGACCAGCTTGAGAAGAGAGGTTGGACAAATTGTGAGTCGTGCACCCTATGTAAGAGAGCTAATGAGACCATGGGGGCTAAGCATTTGGGAGTCATTATGTCGCGAGTGTAGTTGTTTTTTATCATTCCCCATTGATGTGCTCACCGAGCAATAACTTTGTAACACCTTCTCTTTAATTAATGAATGAGGCAAGTCTTTTGACTCTGTTTCAAAAAAAAAAAAGATTCACATAACCTCTTCTTTGTTGTGACCACTCAGAATTTTTTTAAACACGTGCCATATCAACTTCTGGCCCGCCATCTGAAAACAGTCATAAACCCTCTAGGGTTTTGTCAGTGAAAAAAATTCCAAATCCCAAATTGGTCTGAAGTGAAAGCATCAAGTTCAATGTCATTTCGAAAAGGGCACTACTATACGGATGACACTTACCAGCCAAAATTTATACGACATTCCATATCACATGATCCATGGGCAAGTCTAAATAGTAGCAGGCAGTTGGATAAGCCATCGTGCAAGTGTCGTTCAGCAAAATGTCATGTGTGAAGTACTTCTGTTTTGGAAAAAACATTCCATCCTGGCAGTAGGCACTAGAGGCTTCCTCGTTTCGCCTCAAAGGGTGTGTTTGGTTGCCCGCATGAGGCCGAACCAGGCCCGCGCAGGAAGGAAATGGGTTGTTTGGTTACCTGTGTTCACTGTTTGACCTGCATAGTGATGACCCACAAGTATAGGGGATCAATCGTCGTCCTTTCGATAAGTAAGAGTTTCGAACCCAACGAGGAGCAGAAGGAAATGATAAGCGGTTTTCAGCAAGGTATTCTCTGCAAGTACCGAAATTGGTGATACCAGATAGTTTTGTAGCAAGGTGATTCGTAACAAGTAACAAGTAACAATAGTAACAAGAGTGCAGCAAGGTGGCTCAATCCTTTTTATAGCAAAGGACAAGCCGAAAGTACTTCTTATAATGTGCAAAGCGTTCTCGAGGACACATGGGAATTCTCCTCTAGTCACGTTCATCATGTTCAGTTGATTCATGTTCACTACTTTGATAATTTGATATGTGGGTGGACCGGTGCTAGGGTGTTGTTCTTACTTGAACAAGCCCTCTTATGATTACCCCCTCTCGCAGGCATCCACAACTACGAAACAAGAATTAAGACAAATCTAACCACAACACGAAACAAATGGATCCAGATCAGTCCCTTATGGAATAACGCATAAACTAGGGTTTAAGCTTCTCTCACTCTCACAACCCATCATCTACTTATTACTCCCCAATGCCTTCCCCTAGGCCCAAACATGGTGAAGTGTCATGTAGTCGACGTTCACATGACACCACTAGAGGAAGATCAACATAAATATCTTACGGGGAATCTTCCTATCAAACAACATACGATGCGCATAAGAGCATCTCCCATAGCTCATGTAAAAACATCCTCGTGAAAATGGTTTTTACGAGATGTTTGTATAGTTTTGGGAAAGTTGTCAGGTGACGTCTTTTCTTAGTTTTCATAAACATATTCCCCTTTTTTCTTATATCTCCCATTAAACAAGCTTACCTAATAGTCTAGTGCTGCAAGTCAATGACATGTGTGACGGTGGCAGTCACCATCGCCACGCGACGCATGGTGGCGAGGGAGCACGGAGGTGCGGGGCGGCGCGACGTGGAACTTCAGGCGGTTGCAGCTCACCTAAATTTTACGGGAAGGATCATCTTCCCGTACATGTGGGGGAAGTTGGGGGGAGGGGGGATTTACGTGATTTCGTAAAAAAATGTGTTTAGAAAATGTTGGAGGGTTTATTTGCCTCAACTCCTTCAAATGATAGTTTTTTACGCATGCAGGAGCTTTTGGAGAAGTTCTAAGGATGGATCATCCTTCCGATTCTTTTTATTTCATATATAAGGTTTGTGTTAAGTCAAAGTTTCTAAAGTTTGACCAAGTTTATAAAAAAAGTATCAATATTGACAATACCAAATCAATATCATTAGATACATCATAAAAATATATTTTTATATGGTGTTTATTTGTTAATGTAGATGTTGATATTTTTAATATAAATTTGGTTAAAGTTTACACAAATGGACTTAAAAGAAAACTAGTATGCGAAAAAAATAAACAAATGGGGTAAGATATTTAGACAGAGTGTACTTGCACATGATGTCAACCAGAAAAGTTGAACAAGTATGTCAAAATGGTTCTATTCCTAGAAGCCACATAGTTAAAAGGATGATCAAACCGTATGATTGTTTCACTTTCAACCGTGAAATATGTCGTGTTGGGTTTGTTTAGTTAATGAACTTTCCCTCTGTGTGTGGTGGTAGGCAGGGGGGGGAATGTGCGGTGTGTCGGGGCTTCACACTGGTGCACCTTTTCCTAGTTAACATCTTAATATATATGACATAGATAATATTTGTATTCTAACATGTCATCAACCTTCAAATTAACATTCAGAACATGGTGGGGAAGAAAATAGACAAGTATGACACTAAATAGTGCCAAATGTAATTTGGGCTTTAAATTTAGCACATCGTTGCTATTGACAACAAATTTATCATTTTTGTTTGCATCATGTAGATAGGCTTGAGATTTTATTCATGCTCACATGAAAGATAATAATTGAAACACAAAGAGTGCATCATGTAGCATGTGAAAAACACATTTAAGTCTAACATACTTCCTATGCATAGGCATTTTATAAGCAAACAAATTATCAATACAAGAAATATCTAACATATGAAAGGAGAAGAATAAAACATTGATGATCTCAAAATAACGAGAGATAATTTAGTAACATGAAAATTTATACAACCGTATTTTCCTCTCTCATAACAATTACATGTAGGATCATAATCAAATTCAACAATATAGCTATCATATAAATTTTCTCTTCATGATCCACATGCATAAAAGTCTTATAATCTTTCAAGATAGCGGGATTAACATCAACTAAAGTCGTGACCTCTCCAAACCCACTTTTATAAAAATAATCATAAGATTGAACACTCTCCGAATATGTGGGATTCCTTTTACCTAAAGTTGACACTCTTCCAAACCCGCTTTCAATATTATTGCAAACATTATTATGAATATCATATTCTTATGGCTAGTTTTGCATATCATTAACACAATTGACATTAATAGAATTTATACTGACATCATTGCAATCATGCTTTTCATTCAAGGAGCTATCAAGTGTGGGTGCAACAACAATAATTTCATTTTTAGCATAAGGAACTATGGCAAGTTCATCTCCATAAGCATCATAAATATTGGCATCATGGCCACAAGCATGGCAAGCATGAAATTCATCAAAAAGGGATATTTTAAGCGAATCAACGGGATCATAATTATCTATAGATTCCTGCATATCATTATTCTCTTCCAAAGCAGCAAACATTCTCCCATTGAATTCACTAACATATGCATTAGAATCATAGTTTTCATAGCAATATTTAAGTATGGCACAATTTTCAGATTTGTAGAAAGTAGCATCATGCTTTTCAATCAAAGAAGCAACTTCATAAGCACCCTTAAAAGCAACAAATTATTCAATTTGTTCGATATCATAATAACTATAAACATCTTTGTCATAAGAAGATAAGATTTCATTATCGTTAAACTCACATAGGTAGGGAAGGTGTTTTTTAGGGTTCTCAGAGCAACAAGTAAAATCATGGATTTCACATAGATTCCAAGCATAGCAAACAATACGTGTTTATGGAAATGCCATATATCTCGGAATGGATTTGATCGTATACTTCTGTAACTCCAAAAATTCTGAAACATTAGGACAATGTGGGCAATTGTATATCAATTATGTCAAAACAATTCAGAACAAAAGCACGTTCCAGTCTTTTTTATCAATTCTAGAACTGGGCGCAAAAGTTTCTATTTTTTCATAGAATCAAGTCAGCTATCAACCAAATCATCCCAAAGGCTTTACTTGGCACAAACAATAATTAAAACATAAAAACACAATCATAACAGTAGCATAATTGTGTGAACACTCCAAAAGTATAAATGATAACTAATGGGTTGTCTCCCAACAAGCTCTTCCTTTATAGCCATTAAGATAGGCTTTAAGACTTCAATGATGCTCACACGAAGGATAAGAATTGAAGCACAAAGAGAGCATCATAATACATGTGACAAAGACATTTAAGTCTAACATACTTCTTATGCATAGGAATTTTATAAGCAAACAAATTATCAAGACAAGAAATATCTAGCTTATGCAAGGGAGAAGAATAAAACATTGACAATCTCAACATAATGAGAGGTAATTTAGTAACATAAAAAATTTCTACAATCATATTTTCCTCTCTCACAATAATTACATGTAGGATCATAATCAAATTCAACAATATAACTATCATATAAAATTTTCTTTTCATGATCCACATGCATAGAAGTTTTATAATCATCCAAGATAGTGGGATTAACATCAACTAAAGTCATGACCTCTCCAAACCCACTTTTATCAATAATTTCATAAGATTGAACATTCTCCAAATATTTGGGATTCTCTTTTCCTAAAGTTGACGCTCTTCCAAACCCACTTTCAATATTATTGCAAACATTATTATCAATATCATATTCATCATGAGTCTTAAATAAAATTTCGACCATAATAAGCATCACCCCAATCATGGTCATTACAATAAGTAGTGGACATAACAAATTCATCATCCCCAAGCTTGTAGTTTTGCATATCATAATCACAACTGACATTAATAGAATTTATACTGACATCATTGCAATCATCCTTTTCATTCGAGGAGCCATCATGAATCACTTTATAAATATATTATTTCAACGCCTCATCACAATTTTCAGATTAATGATTTTCAAGCAAAACTTCATAGAGATAATCAAGTGCACTCAACTCACTAGCAATTGGTTCAACATAATTAGATCTTTTGAAAAGGTTAGCAAGTGGATGAGGATCCATATGTCTTTACTTTTCCTTTCTGTTTTTGAGTGTTCACATGAAGGCAATTAAAAGCAAGCAAACGAGCAAATGAAAATATTTTTGTGTTTTTGTAAAAAAAATTAGAAGTGGGGGAGATCAAAACGAGAGACAGAGGCAAATAAAATAAGCGCAAGTAGATGATAGTTTGTGTGTAGGTACTTGATAGGTTTTGATGATGTCTCCCCGTGACGGCGCCAGAAATTCTTCCTGCTACTTGTGAGCTGCGTTGGGATTTCCCTGAAGAGGAGAGGAGATGTAGTACAATAGAGATAAGTATTTACCTCAGTTAAGAGACAAGGTTATCAATCCAGTAGGAAAACCACACAGAACCTCATTAGCAGCACCTGCACACACAAAAGCAAATACTTGCACCCAACGCAAACAAGAGGGTTGTCACTCCCCTTGGCAGTTACTTGCAAGGATTAAATCTTGTAGTGGTAGATAGATAAAGTAAATTGCAAAATAAAAGAAAGGAAATAAAATTGCAGCAAGGTATTTTTGGATTTTATATATAATAAAAGTAGACCCGGGGGCCATAGTTTTCACTAGAGGCTTCTCTCTCGAACAAAAAGCATACGGTGGGTGAACAAATTACCGTTGGGCAATTGATAGAAAAGCGCATAGTTATGACAATATTCAAGGCAATGATCATGTATATAGGCATCACGTCTGAGACAAGTAGGCCGACTCCTGCCTGCATCTACTACTATTACTCCACTCAGCGACCGCTATCCAGCATGCATCTAGAGTATTAAGTATAAAACGGAGTAACGCCTTAAGCAAGATGACATGATGTAGACAAAGTAAATCCAAGCAATATGAATAAACCCCGTTATTTTACCCTTAATGGAAACAATACAAATACATGTCTTGCCCCCTACTTTGTCACTGGGATATAGAGCACCGCAAGATTGAACCCATTACCAAGCACCTCTCCCATTACAAGATAAATCAATCTAGTTGGCCTAACCAAACGGATAGATCGGAGAGAAATACAAAGCTATAACAATCATGCATAATAAAGTTCAGAAAAGACTCCATTACTTCTCATAAATATTCATATCATAAACCCACAATTCATAGGATCCCAACAAACACACCGCAAAAGAAAATTACATCGAATAGAACTCCAAGAACATTGAGGAGAACATTGTATTGAAGATCAAAGAGAGAGAACAAGTCATCTAGATACTAACTATGGACCCGTAGGTCTGTGGTGAACTACTCACACATCATCGGAAGGTAGCAAGGATGATGTAGAAGCCCTCCGTGATCGATTCCCCCTCTGGCAGAGTACCGGAAAAGCTCTAACATTCCCGCTTCGTCCTTTTTCCCCCGCCGCAAGCTTCTATAAGTAAGAGTGTCGAACCCAACGAGGAGCAGAAGGAAATGACAAGCGGTTTTAGCAAGGTGTTTTCTACAAGCACTGAAATTGTCGGTAACAGATAATTTGATAGCAAGATAATTTGTAACGAGCAGGTAATAGTAACGGTAACAAAAGTGCAGCAAGGTAGCCCAATCCTTTTTGTAGCAAAGGACAGGCCGGAACGGTCTTTTATGCTAATAAGCAAAGCGTTCTTGAGGGTACATGGGAATTTCATCTAGTCACTTTCATCATGTTGGTTTGATTCGCGTTCACTACTTTGATAATATGATATGTGGGTGGACCGGTGCTTGGGTGCTGTTCTTACTTGAACAAGCCTCCCACTTATGATTAACCCCTCTCGCAAGCATCCGCAAATACAAAAGAAGAATAAAGATAACATCTAACCATAGCATTAAACATATGGATCCAAATCAGCCCCTTACGAAATAGCGCATAAACTAGGGTTTAAGCTTCTGTCACTCTAGCAACTCATCATCTAATAACTACTCCACAATGCATTCCGTTAGGCCCAAAGATGGTGAAGTGTCATGTAGTCGACGTTCACATAACACCACCAAGGGAATCACAACATACATACCATCAAAGTATTGAACGAATATCAAATTCACATGATTACTTATGACACGACTTCTCCCATGGCCTCAAGAACAAAGACAACTACTCAAAAATAATATTCATGCTCAACATCAGAGGGATAATAAATAGCATAATGGATCTGAACATATAATCTTCCACCAAATAAACCATCTAGCATCAACTACGAGATGTAATCAACACTACTAGTCACCCACAGGTACCAATATGAGGTTTTGATACAAAGATTGAACACAAGAGATGAACTAGGGTTTGAGATGAGATGGTGCTGTTCAAGATGTTGATCAAGATTGGCCTCCCCAAGATGAGAGGGTTGTTAGTGATGACGATGGCTTCGATTTCTCCCTCCCGGAGGGAAGTTCCCCTGGCGGAATTGCTCCGCCGGAGGGCAAAAGTGCTCCTGCCCAAGTTCCGCCTCGAGACGGCGGTGCTCCATCTCAAAAGTCTTCTCCTTATTTTTTTCTAGGGCAACTGACCTTATATACCAGAAGATGGGCACCGGATGATGGCCAGGTGGCCCACTACCCACCAGGGCACGCCAGGGGGGGGGGGGGGGGTAGGCGCGCCTTGGTGCCTAGTGGGCACCTAGGCGGCCTCCCCTGGCATTTCTTTTCTCCAATTTTTTTATATATTCCAAAATAATTCTCCCTAAATTTCAGCTCATTTGGAGATGTGCAGAATAGGTATCTGTGACATAGCTTTTTCAGGTCCAGAATTCCAGCTGCCGGCATTCTCCCTCTTTGTGTAAACCTTGCATATTATAAGAGAAAAGGCATTAGAATTACTCCACAAGGTGTTATATTGAATGAAAACACTATAAATAATAGTAGAAAAACATGATGCAAAATGAACGTATCAACCGCCAACGGGATTGACAACCCTCTTGTTTGCGTTGGGTGCAAGTATTTGCTTTTGTGTGTGTAGGTGCTGCTAGCGAGGCTTTGTGCGATTCTCCTACTAGATTGATAACCTTGGTTCTTAATTGAGAGAAATACTTATCTCTACTGTACTGCATCTCCTCTCCTCTTCGAGGAAATCCCAACGCAGCTCGCAAGTAGCAGAGGTGCCGCCCAGGGCAAGTGCCGAAACTACGGGCACTACCATGAGGAGACATGGCTAACTCATTTCTGCAAGGCGATCCTTTCCCCGAAGCTCGAGTGCCTGCCTATGCCTCTATACTTCCCGAAGCACTTCCAGGCCGTGCCTCAGGAGTTTAGCTGAATTTGAACACCGGCTGCGCATGGAGGGTTACAGTCCGGCTGATGAACGGCAGGATCACCCTCGATCAGGGTTGGCCCCCCTCCGCCACTGTCCACCTAATTAGGATCCGGTACATGGTCACCTTCAAATTGTTGACTCCCGACACTCTGAAGGTGACCGTCTTCAAAGATGAGGACATTGAAGTGATGGCCAAGTGCGGGAAGCACGACGACGCCTTCACAGTGAACATCTAGGAGAGCTCTATTGCCTATACTGTTTTGGTTTGGATTATGTCACACTAGTTTGGTTGAAAACTGCTTGGTTAAGTGTCATACTATGTTGAAAACAACTTGATTTGATTTAAAACTATGTTTATATTCTATCTTTTTGTCTTTGGTTTGTGTTGCATGCCTAGCGTGCTGGTATCTCACCACCTCCCACTACTGCAGGATGTTGCTAACGCGACACTACAATCAGAGACCCTTCGACGAAACTGTGTGCGATGCATTAATCGCTAACGGTGATGTAAAAAATCCGTCAAAAAAGATGCAAAACTTTTGCGACGGTGGATACTTCAAACACGGTTCATATTCTAATTACGTGTGCGATGCGTGACATACGGTTAATCCATAAGAACTGTTTGCGATGAGATAGAACAATAGAAACAGGCAGCTGTATCAAGGTGTGTGCGATACACGGCATACAGTTCACTCGGATGAACTGTTTGCTATTAGGGAATGCAACAGAAATGGTCAGCCAGATCAGGATGTCTGTGATATACGGCATACGGTTCACTCGGACGAACTGTTGTCGATTAGGAACACAACAGAAACGGTTCAGTTTAACAAGATGTGTGTGATATACGGCATACAGTTCACATAGATGAACTGTTTGCTATGAGCCAAAAGACACAAACAATTCGTGTAAACAAGATGTGTGTGATACGTGGTAAACATCCCACTCGGATGAACTGTTTGCGATGAGAAAATATAACACAGACGGTTACTAGAGTTAATTCATGTGCGATTCTGTGTGTAGTAAAAACTTTGAAAAATGCAAACTAGTTGCTTGCGATGGCTAGGAGTATAGCACATGATGCGTGTGCGAGTACTCGTGTGCAATGATTAGTAAGTTACACATACATTTCCTTATGTTAAAACGTGTCCCGCAATCCACGCCAATGGTTCCCGCCTCTCCCCTCATCGGTTTCCCGCCACCAGCAAGTGGCTTGCTCCATATGACCCAGGCGGCAACGCACCGTAGCGACACTATGCGCAGATCTAGTCCACACCCATCTACCATTAGTTATTCCAAGCATGCCAGGCACCGACAAAAGCTTTGATGTCGACCCCTTCCTGCGTTACATCTTCGGTGAGGAGAACGAGCCGGAGCAGGTCGGGGAGCAAGAGCTTCATCGGCCGGTGCATGCATCATGGCCCATCGGCAGCGATATCATCGTGCCAGTCCTTGAGGGCGCAATGGACATATTGCAGAGGACGCGTGATGAGCAGTTTGCTATCCACCGTGCAAGAGATCCAGAGCTGCTAGGCTGAATGATCGATGACCCACCCGAAGAGTCGCCGTCACCTGTGCTCATCGAGAGCCTGATGCCCCGCAAGGAATGGGCGGAGGACCTCTGTGATTCAGTTATGAGACAGCCAGCCTGCGGCTTCATCATTGCCGGCGGCGGCCATGTCAACCTCGATCCCGACGATGTGGTGGCCAGGCTCGAGCGCATCCTTGGCGGAGTTGACGTCCCCGACAAAGTAGAACATCGCCAACGTGGTGTGTTGAGGGTGCAAGTGATGGACGGAATTTGCTACCAGGGCGGAGACATGGAAATGGAGCGGTTCTGCGGAGATTTCATGCGCGCGATTGCACGCTATCAAGCTCTTCTGGAAGAGGCCCAGCAGCCCCAAGAGCCTCCCAGCGCCAGCAGCTCCATAGGCGGAGACGGCTGACGTGGCCGCGGGTCGGGACACTCAGAATGAACGGCCGCAGGGGTGCCATGCTGATCATGGAGTCCGAGAAGACCGTCATCAGAAGGCCGCCAGCTCAGACTTTCAGCCTATATTTTATTATAATTGTATGGAAATGTCGCATATCGACATTTTAAGTTATTAAGCATATGTAGCTCGTGTGCGTTTTGGGTGTTGCCGCATGTGGCATTTTAAATTATCCTGAATATGTAAGACAATTATTAACCGTTGCCATTGTAAATTTGCCTCAACGGCGAGCAGAGCGCGCAGGGATGCCAGAGCGGAGCGCGCCATGGCAGCCTCAATGATGAGCAAAATGTGCGGACGTACGCGAGCAGAGCGTGCCGCGGCCACCTCAACGACGAGCAGAGCACACGGGGGAAGGGGGGCGAGCAGAGCGCGCTGTGGCTGCCTGTACGGCGAGCAACCACACCTGCATATTGCAATTATGGTCAACCTTCTGGCACCGCGTGGGAGGCGCGACAGCCCATCCATCAGACACGATGGTGATATCTGGACCGTGTGTGATAGTGGGCAGATACGTACACGTCCGAGAACGCGAGCCCACGTACGCCATCCGGGAACCGTTTCGGGCTTCGATCCCATAACCATCAATAAATTTTGAGCTTGTTTCTCGTCACATTCCAGATTACCACGCAATAAGTAATTGCAAATCTGTTCACACTGATCAAACCTAAACGTGTTCCCACTTAGCATTGGGCTCTAAAAACTACCCACTTGAAAATTACTTCACAATTCCTCTCCTCATCACCCAAAAAACAGGTCTTTGCCATGGCCGGTAGGAGGAGTTTCGGTCAACATATAACCAGGGAGCAAAGACCAAGGTCGCGGAAGCACTAGAGAGGTCCCGCCGCTACGTGGCAGCCGCATCAGCTATGTCCTGGCGCGGCGCGGAGCCCTCGAACGAGCTCTCACGGGCACGCGAGGGCTCTCACAAACGCTCACCGTATCGGCGATCGCGACGAGCTGGCGGTGCTGAAGTCCTTGACCAGCGATGACAACATTCTCGCTGGCCTAATTAAGCAGCAGTAGCTGGTTGACAACTTGATGAAGCTGCTCGAGATTAGCGATGCCTCGGTTGAGAAGGCAACCATCCTCGTCAAGCAACTCATGGGTGACAATGCAAAGGTCCTCAAGGTGCTCGCCGAGAAGGAGGAGGAGGCCGCCGGCTAGAAGAAGCTGCATGAGCAGAGCAGGGCCTCGGGTATGACGCCGAAAGCGGTCGTCGAGGAACTGATGGGTGACTTGAGGAAGCTCCGGATCAAGCACGAGCTGGAGGTGGAGGAATCCGTGGTTGTTGTTAAGCAAAGTCGTGAGGAATTGAAGAAGGAGTTGGAGGATCTCGTCGCCCGGCGATCCATCGAGGCGTAGAGAAAGTAGTGACCCAGATCGTTGTCTGCGATTTCCTTCTTCTCTTGCCCCCGTGTCTTCTGGGCGTTGCCGCATGTGGCATTTTAAATTATCCAAGATATGTAAGACAATAATTATCCGCGCCATTGTAAATTTGTCGTCGTACTATCCGTTGCTATTTTATTTGGCGTCGTATTATCTGTTGCCGCATGTGGCATTTTAAATTATCCGGAATATGAGTTGAAAACACGAACAAAGCAATTGCTAACATTGGGCGGGGCCATGGGATCACAAGCAAACACCCTCCGTCCAGGTGCTTTAATTAACCGCATGTTAAACAGCGATCGGCCGTCATTAATGGAGAAGTTGTGAGTGAGGCGGGCGGCTGGTGGATGGAGGTCAAAGAGCTCGCTTCCCGGTGAGCATGAGCGGCGGACTGCTCGCACGTGTCCCGTCGAGCCTGCATGGTGGACAGGTCGCACGCGTCCCGTCGAGCCTACGTGGTGGACTGCTCGCACGCGTCCCGTCGAGCCTGCACGGTGGACTTCTCGCGCTCACCCCATCTAATCAAACAGTTGCACGCACGCCACCGACTATATGGTTAAATTTTAGCACAAAATACAAAGATGACCAGTGAACGAGGATCGAGGTAGTACTCTCCCATAAAAAGAGGGACGTGTGGCCGCACTTAAATGGTTACGGGAACACACACGGTTCTTATAATACAACCGTTTGCGATATTAACGTGTCAGCTATTTGTTTCAAAAGGACTTTGTTGGCTATTAATGTGTGCGCCTTGTCTCAAATTGGACGATTTTTTTACCACGGCATATATGTGCCATGTCATGAAATCATGCCAAGTTTCATGATTTTGGGTGAGTTTTAGATTTACTGGGATTTAAAAACCAAGATTCTCAATGTTTCAGGACGATGAGATGTTTGTAATTCATTCCCATTCCTTCAGTGAGACCTAAACATGCACCCAACGACACATGTACGATTTTCCACCCATTTTGCTTCACTAAAGCATGTGCTTGTAGTTTAAATTTGAATTACGGACATTAAATGCCTAGAAAACTCAATTAATGTATAAAATGGCCAAACTAACCCTGAATAGTTTCAAATTTTAGCACGACACTCCTGTTATTCTATGTTGCCTGTAGAAAAAAATACAAGGCGGGAAGAGGCAGCGATTATCGTTTCGCCCACAAGAGGGCACGTTTCCCTACCGGAACCACAAGAGTAGCGAGAAGCTCCGGTTTGTAAGAGGCTAGTAATAAAGCTTGGCCCAAATTGGACAATTTTTTTACCACGACATATATGTGCCATGTCGTGACACCATGCCAAGTTTCATGATTTTCTGGTGAGTTTTGGATTTATAGAGATTTAAAAACCGAGATTCCCAATGTTTGAGGCCGAGCCAGGATGCCGAGATGGTTGAATTCATTCCCGTTACTTGCATGGGACCTAAACATGCACCCAAGGACACATGTACGATTTTTCTAGCCATTTTGGTGCAATGGAGCATGTATTTGTAGTTCAGAGTTGAATTATGGACATTAAATGCCTAGAAAACTCAATTAATGTATAAAAAGGTCAAATGAACCGTGAATAATTTCAAAGTTCAGCACAAATCTCCCGTTGTTGCATGTTGCCTGTACAAGGCGAGCAGAGGGAGCGATTATCGTTTCGCCCACAAGGGGGACACGTTTCCCTATTGAAACCACGGGGTTCTTGCGAGAGGCTCCGGTTTGTAGGAGGTTTGTAATAAAGCTTGGCCCAAATTGGATAATTTTTTTACCACGACATATATGTGCCATGTCGTGACACCATGCCAACTTTCATGATTTTTGGGTGAGTTTTGGATTTACGGGGATTTAAAAACCGAGATTCCCAATGTTTGAGGACGAGCCAGGACGCCGAGACGGTTGTAAGTCATTCCCATTCCTTGCATGGGACCTAAACATGCACCCAATGACACATGTATGATTTTTCTAGCCATTTTGGTGCACTGGAGCATGTATTTGTAGTCCAAATTTGAATTATGGACATTAAATGCCTAGGAAACTCAATTAGTGTATAAAAAGGCCAAACGAACCCTGAATAATTTTAAATTTTAGCACGGATATCCTGTCGTTCGATGTTGCGTTTATAAAAAAATACAAGGCGAGAAGAGGCAGTGATTATCGTTTCGCCCACAAGGGGGACACGTTTCCCTATAAGAACCACGAGGCTTCTTGAGAGAAGCTCCAGTTTGTAAGATGCTTGTAATAAAACTTGCCCCAAAATTGACAATTTTTTCCACAACATCTATGTGCCATGTCATGACACCATGCCAGGTTTCATGATTTTCGGGTGAGTTTTGGATTTATGGGGATTTAAAAACCGAGATTCTCAATGTCCGAGGCCGAGCCAGACACCGAGACGGTTGTAATTCATTCCCATTCTTTGCATGGGACCTAAACATGCATCCAAGGACATATGTATGATTTTTATAGCCATTTTGGTGCACTAATTTGAGTTATGCACATTAAATTAATGCTTATAAAACTTAATTATAATGTATAAAAAAGGCCAAATGAACCATGAATATTTAAAGCGGTTCTGGTCACCCGTGGGTAACCACTGTGCGCATGCGTCGTGCTAGCTCACGCTTCTTTCTTTACTAAGTTTTCCATATTAATGGTGTTATATATCCAAACACGCTACCGTTTCCTACCACTCCTCCCACCGGTTTCCCGCTGCCAGTGTTAGTGCTCATAGAAGGCTAAGCGGCGACACACTGGCAATGTAAAGATTGCACACAGTTTCTAAAAGCACAAACGTGTGTGATAGTAGGGAGTAGGTCCGACACGGTGACCAGCGTGAAATGCCTTAAAGGCAAGGAGGCAACTATTATCAGCAAGGGCGGCTTCCCATTTGCTAGCCGAGTCGAATAGAACGCAGAAGTTAAGCGTGTTGGGGCTGGAGGAGTCTAAGGATGGGTGACCGGGTGGGAAGTTGCATATCTCAAGCTTCATTTAATCGCCATGATACAATCATTATAGACATTTAGCATCTAAATGTGTCTGTAGTGACCTGTCATGTCGATTATAAAAACCTTGAGATCCTTGTTTTGGTAATTTGTAGAATGATGTTTTTTTGTTATTTCTTGTTCTAAAAAATCGGAGAATGATCGAGATCTGTAGGCCCACACAATCTATCCCTTTGACCCAACGTACAAGAAGGGTTTGACCATGACGGTTTCCTCTTGCTCTGTGTGCCATGTTAGAGTGAATCAAGTTTGAGCACATGCGTTGGACGACACCTCCTGCCCCCACCCGCCTCGAAGTTGCGGAACCGACATCATACGTCTTTAACCTGGCTGGGGGTACAATGTTCGGTTTGTAATGTTACTAATGTAGTTGGTGTCCCATCGAAGTTGTGCATTCTGGATTTGAACAAATCACACACCACCCTTAGTGGTTGTTTGGTTACCACATTTTTAGAGAACTAGTTTAACCAAAGCCAATTGCCCCCTGAGTTTAAGGAAAACACTGTTTGGATAGTCTAACTAATCCATGGATTAGAAAAACTAGTTTCCTCTACACCCACAATTCCGCGTTTTGGGAAAAATGACAAATAGTTGTTTTTGCAAAAACTCGTTTTCCTAAAACTACAACGGGACTTCTCTTCATTCTCGACGGGTGCGGCGGGCATTCCCCTTGAAGGAGCACGTCAAGGAAGGGTCGGCGACGGGGGTGGAGAGGAACAACAACCCCAAGGAGTCTGTACTGCTGCTCCATCTCTTCTTGTCGCCGGCGGGCGGCCGCAGTTGTGGTGGAGGAGTTGTTTTCGGTGGCGAGGAGGCGGTGGAGCTGGAGGCTAGAGTGTATATTGAGGGCCTCGCCGGTCTTCACGCTAAGGGACTCGACGTGGGCGTCGGGGGTGGGTGACCACGGGGTTGAACTGGAACATTACGTCCGGGCGCTCCGGCTCCTTGGTGAGCGGCATGACAGTATGGGAGAGAGGTCCTTTGATCGTGGCCAATGATGGTGGGCCCTCGGGACGCACGACGAGGTGGAGCAGCTCGAGCCACTGTGTGGTGTCGGCGATCTTGGCAGGACTGCGTGGCCACAGTGACCTCGCGCTCCATGGTCGTGAGGCGGAGGAATATGCAGAGGTCGAGGAAGTGCCGGCACTCGAAGGTGACCCCGGCCGACGTGGACGACGCGCGGCACCCCGGCCAAGTGCCGGCGCGCGACGGTGACCCGGGTCAAGGAAGGCCGCTGCCATGCGCTGCATGGTGTCGCCGCCGGGCGCCGCTAGTGACGCGATGTGTTAGAGGGCCGCTTTCGCGGTGTCGAGATGCCTGGCGGCCACACAGTTGACGAGGAGGTGGATGAGGCAGACGACACACTTGTCGGATCAGAGCTTCGGCAACAACCACAGCTGTTGTGGCAGCGGGGATCATCAGCCGTGCGCTCCTCTATCCAAATTCCAAAACGCTCAAAAATGGTGGCTATGTTGGAGTATTATGTAATCCAGCTTTAACAAAACGACAACTTAAAAGTAGTTTTCCTATAATTCCTCTTGAAACCCATTTAGGTAAAACTTGTGCCAAATACTCGTTATCCAAACAAGGCCTTACATTTTGTCGGTCCGCATGCAGGGTATAAGGGGTGTTCTGATCGAGCACGTCTCCCTTGTGCGGTTTATAGAAGACACACATACATGTGAGCTCCCCGAGGTCTATATATATCATCCTTGACCGATAACAAGGGGGGCCCACACAATTTATCCCTTTGACCCAACATACGAGAAGGGTTTGACCATGATGGTTTCCTATTGCACTGTGTCCCATGTTAGACCAAATCAAGTTTGAGCACATGAATTGGACAACACCCCCCCTCCCCCCGACTCGAAGTTGGGGAGCCGACATCGTACATCTTGAACCTGGCTTGGGGGCGAGTATGGTGTTCGGTTTGTAATGTAGTTAGTGCCCCCTCGAAGTTGTGCATTGGGGATTTGAACACACCACACACCACCCAGACATATTTTTGGGCCGCATGCAGAGTATAGGAGGTCCTCTGATCGACCACATCTCCCTTGTTCGATTTTTTGTGATGACACGCATATCTGTGGGCTCCCCGGGTCTATATATATCATCCCTTTGACCGATAACGAGGGGTGTTTGGCCATGAATGGATTCCTCCTAGTTCGTGTTAGAGCCGGTCACCGTCACATGTTCGAGCAAAGTTCGAGCTCATGCGTTCTCAGGATTCCCTCCCATACGCTCGGATTGGTGGGTTGGACCGACACCGTACCCTATGTATCTCATCCTTAATTAACTGGCTTTCATGGTGGTTGTCTGTATCGAGAGGCAGGCGCCACATCTAAATTGTACATTATTTGATATTGAAAACACATCACCCCTTCCAAGGTACATCATTTAGGGCCGCCTGCAGGCGGTGCATGTTTTGTGGCCCCTATCGTGCGATTTTTTATGATGGTCCAATCTATTGGCCCAACTGGGACGTATGATGGTCCATTTTTATCGACAACAACAGTGGTCGTTTGACCAAGCGATAGATTCACTGGTCCGTCTTATGGTAGGTCATGGCGACATGCATGTATGACGAAAGTATCAGTACGTGCATACGTCCCGCCGACACGAAGTGGGAGGTGGGGCAAGCACCCTAGCTAGGCAGCTACGACATTATGTCATTATTGATATATCCAAGGGGGCTTTCCGATTTGCGAGGCAGGTGCCACCAAAGTTGTGCATTGTGTATTTAAACATCAGACCCTATATTCCTACATATGTTTGGCCACTTCTAGGTGGTTCTTGACTTCTGGCCCCTCTCATCGATCTTCGATGACGCACCCAACCGTGGGCCCACGTGGTCAAAGTTGTGCATTGGGAATTTGAATATCACACACCACCATCTTCATTCATATATATTTGGGCCACATGCTGGTGTGGTTGTCTTCTAACCCTCTCTCACGTTTTTTTGCTACGAAGACTCAGATGACACTCAACGGACATGGGTGTACTGACTTAACCGTGTGCGATGCAAGTGTGTTGTGAAATCACCACGACTGCGCAAGCGCGAGCAGGGGTCACTGGTACAACGAGGTGCTATACAAACGCTTTTTAACCCCTTTCCGCGACGGCATTTGGAACCGTCGCCAAGTGAGTGTGGGCGATAGGGGGTCCTTCCCACACAACCCAGAAACCATTGGGGATAGGGAGCCTTGATGCATATACAGTACTCGCTACTCGTTTGTGCTCGCATTGCCATCGCAGTCGGTATTCTGTAGTGCTACGTTTACGATGCACGACCCATCACAAACGGTTCACTATTATAGAACGTGTATGATAAGCAGACAATCACACACATTCGCTTTTCCCAAACCGTATGCGATAACTAATTAAGAAGATTAGCTAATCGTCGTACGAGTGTCGGACAGCATTACGAAATGTTGGACCATCATAACATTGTCGTACACGACAACTATTGCACACGCTATTCTGTGGTGCAACGTTTACGATGCATACCACATCAGAAACAGTTCATGGTTGTGAATCGTGTACGATAAGGCAACTATCACAAATGTTTAGTTTGCCCGCACCATTTGTGATATTGTCTGACATCACACACGCTTTGCAAACGGCAACTGTGTGCATGCTTGCACACGTTTCCTCTGTGTGAACCGTGTTGGATTATGGTGTATATCGCAAACGTTTGTGTTTTACCAACCGTGTGTGTCGTAACGACCTGCAGAGCATAATTTCACCGTAATTTAATTGCTGCTATTTCAAATTGTACCGGATTGGAATTTGAATGTATGCTATAGCTTTATTCATATCCATCAGGTTCGAACAACCAATGCATTATTCGATTCATAGGTACATATGTTCAAGAATTACATAAGAACCAAATAAAGAATGATGAACCACATTTGTATACTTGTACTATTAAAGACGGTAAAGAAAAAGGCGAAATATATTCTGGTTGCTGAACAAGGTGAAGCGGAATGCCCAAAGTGTGCCCTCCTCCATGCAAAAGGCATGCACGACTCTAGTCCAACCCCTTGTGATGGCCGACCGCCCATCCTTCACGGTCTTCATGAAAACATCTAGATAATCATCGTGTTCTGGTAGAAATACTTTAAACTTTGCGTGCCCACCAATCATGTAGTTTGAGAGGTAATCTTGAGTAAACTGCTTTGGGAACCACTGCAAAGGAAAAACATTCAGACATTGTCATCTAACACAACTCATTATGGGCAGAAAAAGAAGGCTGCAGAGTTCTTACTTACCATCCTGCAGGTTCATCGATATCTCATTGCCCCATACGCAGAAAGGGACGAAGCGCGGATCTTTACCAATGACATATGTACCTAAAAGCACCAAGTTAATATTAGAAGCTAAACATCAATTGCACAATGATGTAGTACAACACTCTTTTATAATATCTTATAACATCCAATATACTCACATATTAGATGAATTAACATCTTATATTATGGGCCGGAAGGAGTTTATTGCATTCTTACAAATTATCGGCTGATTAACTGCTGATGTATCCATGGGTTAGAGTTAGTTTGAACTAGTTCGGGCTCAAATAGCCCTAAAGTATATCCAAACATGAGGGCTAGTTTGAGCTAGTTGCATCTAACCCACCCAAAAAAACTATCCAACCCAAGAGGTGCTAATTGGAGCTAGTTCTCCTAGTGCATTTATTGTCAATCTAACCCTGTCATCCAAACACCTCTTTGGATGGAGTTAGTTCAGGGTTAGTCATGAGCTAGAAACTAACTCTAACCTCTAGCTAAGTTGAGTATCCAAACAGGGTTGTGTTGTTGTTGTTGTTGTTGCTGCTGCTCTTCTACGTATATCTAGACATCATCAGAACATTAAGGTAACACTCTTCCTTGTTGCTATGCAGCCTAGGATTGCATATTTAGACATTAAGTACAGTGCATGTTGCTATGTAGCCTCAGATATATTACATATGGCCCTAGTTAACCTAACGATAAATGGGTTACAGATATATTCAGTTAAAAGTCTGATTCACTGATTAGTCCCTTATCAGCCCCCGACCTATATGGTACCAGCTACCGATATCCTGAACAGTGAGTATATATAAGCCATGGGATGAAACTAACCTCGATGGAAAACAGCAGTCGTTCCCAAAATTGTCCAGTGTAGGTACATCGAGAGGCATGTTAAGCACAACAGGCTAAACATCAACCAAATATATCCATGGCAGACAAAATAATCTCCAAAAGATAGCTTCAGTGTGCAGGTTTAAGCATGCTAGTAAAGCAAAACAAGTGGAAAGGTGTGTTAACTGCAACAGGCCTAACATTTAACAACAAGCAAACACAGTCATTCAAACTGGTATTGTGCCGGTCTAAGTACACTGGTTATTGTTAAATAAAAATGGAAAGGCGTGTTAACTACAAGATGCAGCAACCAAATGTAGTCATTCATAGTGGTATTGTTAAAACTGGTATTGATGAAATTGAATTGCACAGTTCATACTTGCACATATAGAACATCACGTTGTGAATAACTGGAATAAACAAGGCATACTACGAACAAACAAAGATAGCATTTGAAACTGGACATATGCTAACTACAAACAACCGAACAATCAAAAAATTTAAAAGAGGCATATGCTAGCTATAACAAGCTTAACAACAAGCAAATATATGCATTCCTATCGGTATGTCTAAAACTGGATTGATGAAATATACTGCACAGTAAATAATTGCACATATAGAGCATCACATTGTGAACAACTAAAATAAACAAGGCATACTGCAAACAACCAAATATAGCAATTAAAACTAGACATATTCTCACTACACTACAAAAGGGACTCAACAAAACAAATCATGGGTTCCCCCTGTGAAGAGGCACGGCAAAACAAATCATGGGTTTCCTCACTTGTCACAGATGGGCTCGTTCCCGTGGGAAGAGCACGGACCCTGGATGCACTCCATGTTGTCGCAGATGGGCTCCTTCCCCTTGGAAGAGCATGGCTGTAGGGTGCCCTCCCTGATGTCGCAGACGGGCTCTTTCCCCTTGGAAGAGCAGATGGGCTCTTTCCCCTTGCAAGAGCCGGAGAGGGTGCCCTCCTCGTGGTCGCCGTCGATGAGGTCTGACTTGGAAGCTGTGGATCCCAAGCCAGCGTCACAGAACATGTCCTTCAGAAATGACAAAAGGGGCTCGATGGCGATGTAGGATGGCAAATTCTTGACAGCGAGCCAGAGGAGATCAGCGGCGGGGCCATGGATGAGATCGACGGCGGTTGAACCCGAGGGGTTGGGGGTGGGCCACTTAACCTGTGACATAGCCCGCCTCAGGCCGTCGCTGTCGATGACCTCGATGTCGTAGCCGGCATCCGCGACATACCCACATACTCTAGCCCGCTGATTGAGTGCCTGCGGCCAGTAATGGTCGTCAGTTTCCTCGGCGACGTTGGGCGAAGAGACCGCGATACACCTCTTTTGGGCCAGTCGCTCCTCGAGCTCCACGAGAAGCATAGCCGGGCTTAGGCTGCGATGCTCTGGAGTGGGGGATGGGGATGGGGATCTGTGGGAAAGGGGGCGTTTGGCAGGCGTCATCTAAGAAACTCAGGGCGGCCTGGGTATGGAGATCGGTGGGTAAGCTGCACAGGCAAACCGGCAGATTTTGACAATGGAGGCCTTGCGGCGGCGGCGGCGGCGACGACGACCTTGCTAGGGTTTCGAGTGAGGGAGGGGGTGTGTGTGTGTGCGCGCGCGCGTGCCCGAGGAGGTTTTGGTGTGTGTGTGTGTGTGTGGAGGGGGGCGGGGTGTGTGTTTGAGGAAATGACGCGGCTACTGAAAATTTTACTACGCGGGAGTCAAACGCGGGAGTGAAATGCCGGGGCTATTGAAAATTTGGATGATGGTGCATCGCACACGGTCCGTAGATAACAACCGTGTGTTATGAAACAGAAAAACCCTCGAGGCGGGCAGATATTTTCGAGGGATGCAGGCGGGAGCGGGAACAAGAAACATCACACACGGTCGAAACATAATAACCGTGTGTTATCAAACAGAAAAAAGCTGCAGGCGGGTAGATATTTTTGAGAGGGGAAGCCTCATGGAGCCCAATGTACTGTGCGGATGTGCGTGACAGGGGCACCGGCGTGGCACACGGTTAGTGTGAGTGAACCATGTTTGTTGCGTCATCCGACTTGTCTAATGTTCATAAATTTGGCGAAAAATGACGCGGGAGAGGGTCAGAACACGAACACACTTGCATGTGGACCAAATATATGTATGAAAAGGGTGGTTTGATGTTCAAATACCAAATGCAACTTCGATGTGGCACCTATCTCACAAAGCGCACGGTATTGCTTGCCCCCCTACCTCGTGTCGGCGGGAAGGGAATCCTAAGCTATGAATGCATGCCCCCCCCACGGAGGTACCTAGCAAAGTGCGAAGTAGCAGTCCCCCCCCCCCCCCCCCCACACACACACCCACTTTCAGTCGGCGGGCCAGAGAGGCATCTCACCAAGATGGATCATAAAACGGACCAAGAATAATCCACCTTGGTCGTACAACCTCTCTCTTGTTGTTGGTCAAAGTGATGGCCGTCCATGCGACCCCGGAGATGGGCTAGCTCGCCAATAATCACGCAAGTAGCTAGTCCTCGAAGACAACAACTGCCTGCGTGTGGCCCAAACATATGTATGGAGAGGTGTGTTTGAATACACAATGGAACAACTTTGATGTGGCACCGTGCTTTCGAACCAGAAATCCCCACACTGAGTGAGGGTTAGTTGACAATGCATATGTATGTCACACCACACTTCAAGCCGATGACGGGGATTCATGCATGCATGCGTGCATAGTATGCGCTCAAACTTAATTAGGTCTGAATCTCACCATGACTTGTACTACGATAACACGAACCAAAGGAAGAATCCGCCATGGTAACCTATCTTGTTGTCGGTCAAGGTGATCATGGATGTCCACGCGGGCCCATGAATATATAGGCTTGTCGCCGATAACCACGCGAGGGAGTGTACCGTTCGAAGACAACCACTACATGCATATGTATGGAGGTGATGCGTGCATGCATGTTTGAATACCATTTCACAACATTGATGTGGCACGTGCGTCATTGAAAATCGTACAGTCCCCACATAGAGCAAGATCGGTTCATGACGTGTCATGGTACTAGCCACTTCGACTCGATGTGAGGGATTCATGCGTACACATGCATGTGTGTGCTCAAACTGTATCATGTCATCCCAGAGCATGACCTATATATATACCGTGTTACAAACAAAAAAATAATCCCCTCCTAAGTCAAATTAACCTCTCTCGTTGTCACGCAAAGTAGTGATGGACCAAGTGGGCCCATAGATGGAAAGCATCGATATCGCTGATAACCGCTTACGTGGGTGCGAGAGGACAACCACCATCGCTTTGCATGTGGGCCAAACATTTGTTGAATACCCAAAATGCACAACTTTGATGTGGCACATGCCTCGAAAACCATAAAGTCTCCGCACAGAGCGAGGTTCATGAAGCGTACTACATATGATGGTCCCTTCCCCCTCTTCGACGCATACTATATGCTCCTACCATAATACAACCCAAAAAGAATCCTCCTTGCGTGCGAAGATATAGCTGGTGGGTCCGAGCTGTCAGCGGGAGGAACTTTTTTTCATGAAATACAGAGGCGCTTCCGATGGGACCCTGCTGTCAGGTGGAGGAATCATTATTTTGCGTGTAATAAGGAGGCACTTCCTTGCGTGCGGCCGTGGACCCAGCTGTCATCCTCTGCACATTTGACCACGCCGCGCCGAGAGCACCAGGGCGGTGGACGACGGCGAGGCCTAGGAAGGTAACGACCCAGAGCCGGAGAAGACTCGGCAGTTGTTTCCCACACGGAGGGGAGTACGAGGGTTTACTGGTTCGTCTGCCATCGCCGGAGAATAACATGAGATCTGGGTGAGTACAGGGATGGCCAGACCAGCGATGGGAGTAGTGTGGGGCGGTTAGGCATGCGCGGCAGCACAGCCGGCCACGGGAGGGATGAGCAGGCAGTACGGCTGGCGCTGGTTTGGGCGGCTGGAGCAAGAAGACCAGAGGTTGAATAAGCAGCACGGCAGTTGGATTAACAATTGTTTGTGGACTAAGTTGACAAAGCCTTTCATACACGTCAACCTTGTAGACCCACAAGTCAGCCTCCAAATCTGTCCTAAACAGCATACAGCCCGAAATTTCTAGCCAGATTCAAATTAATTTAAAAAATAAACATACCTTAATGTAAAATCCAATGAAATTTTACCCGCACAAAAACAATGAAATTTAAAATATCAATATCGTAAAGAAAAAAGTAATTTGGAACTAATTGCTTGTTTGCTGTATTTTTCATTTTACATCCCATTTCTTATTACTTATAACCCATTTTCTGGGCAAGCCGAATGCATCCCTCCTTGTCTTGAAAGATTTCAAGCCCAGCAGGGCGTAGAAAAGCAAGTAGACCTCCATTGGTTATTCTGCAAAAAACAAAATAGCTGGGCTAGCCATTTTTAGAAAGAAAAAACAAAACTGGGCTGGTCATGTGGTAATCATATATGAAATAAAAGTCTGGGCTAGACGGGCCACAGTTGACACCTTGCTCCGTCCCGAAAACAAAAAAATAATACTGCGTGAGCTGCTGGGTCCCCGGTGTCAGCCGCTCCTTGTGCAGTTATCTCGCTTATTGACTACGTTGACAGTGGCATGCGACCCAGATGTCAGGAAACCATCAGGAGGAACCATTTTTTTTTTGTAATAGAGGAGGCACTTGCTTGCCTACTGCCATGATCTTGGTGGGTCCCTACTGTCATCCTCACCATGTATAGTTATCTCCTTATTCCTCTCGGTTGTTGACCATGTTGACAACACCGGACGGCAGCGCCGCGGCGAGCAAACCAAGGCGGAGGACGATGGTGAGGCCTCAGACGGGAACAAACAGGAGCCAGGGAAGATGCACAGAGTTTTAGGGTGCGATGTGGCTGCGTTGCGTGCGCGACAGCACAGCCAGCCGTGGGAGACAGGAGCAGGCGGTCCCGCCGGTGCTGGTTTGGCTTTGGCGGCTGGAGGAAGAAGAGACTGAAGAAACACGATAGACTCCAATGGTCAAGGTTGGCACAATCGTTTGTTGACTAAGCCGGCACCACGTAGCATACTTTTTTATAGGAAGAAAAGAAAAACTGGGCTCGTTCGCCAGATAACATTCCCGAAACTACCACCGTTTGATCTTGCGTCGCAACTAAAACTGCCAGGAAAATGCGTTTGTTTGTTGTCCTCCTCCCAGGGAACATTCGCCACATAACATTCCCGAAAATCAAAGACTTGAGAAGGCGTACAGAACAAGCTAGTGTACCAGTAAAGAGACATTGCAGAGTTTTAGAAAAAAGAGAGACGTGCTCCTGTAGCTGGTTCGAATCCAAACCTAGACTATGACTATATATAGTGCTATGCTACTCTGCAAGTAATGAAACTGACATATCCAACGTTCGCTTCGCCTCTTCTCTAGTTACTCTGCCTAGCATCAGAAGCTCTGGCTGCAGCAACCATGTCCGCTGGTGGCTCGTCCACCTGCTCTTCAGCAGGCAACAACCAGATATGCGCCAAGTCGCCACCCGTACCATCCCCTGTGGGTCTCATCACACCCCCGCGGGCACACTCACCACATCTGGTTGCTCATCGCAACCCACTGCCGTTGGTGTGGTGCCACTGCTGCAAATCACACAGAGTCATCCGTCGCGTCTCAACTAGAATCCTCAACCCTAGCCAAGTCTTCTAGAAATGCCCGAATCATGGGGTAATAATATGTTTAAGTGTTTTTCGCCTGCTTTCAGTTGCTGATTTTTTAAATAGTTTCGTTGATGACCTTCCAATTTGATTCGTGCAGAAAAGGGAAGATTCGTGTGATTTGTATTTCTGGGAAGTTGCTGATGTGGGGGAATGGAACTACGCTGATTATTTGGTTAGCCGAGGAATCCCAATACAAGTAGGTTGGGGTGTTGGACAAGTAACTGAAGGAACGACAGAAGAGGAAGATGCAGAGCAGAAGGTTAAAGATGTAGTTCATCTGAGTATGGCCAAGTAACAGCTGTTGAACAACCTTGATAGCAATGAGGAGATGAAAGAGCTTGTGAAGATAATGGGCAAGATCGTTGTGCTCTGTAGGATGATTGTCTCTTTATTTGCAGTGTATGTAGCACTCATGATGTATTCAGTGGCTATGACATGAGCACTTTGCTAAAACTAGTAATGAATGAAACCTGTTTAGCAGGCTGTGCGTAGTGTTGTGAATATTTAATGATTTCTATTAACGGAAATCGGGGGTATCCTCTTTTGCTCATAAATAAATAAATAGCATAGGCCCTTTTGCTAATAAATAAATAAATTAGCGGAGGCCCTGTCGGGTCAGCTTTGTTCCCATTCGAAGACGTCGAGCAAAATGCAGTCCAACAGCAACTATGTCATCAAATACAAGTTTCACAGCCAAATATGACTACAACTAAACAACAATGTCATCATATTTTAGTCGTCATACAATCACCAAACACAAATCAACATACATAATAAGTGATGTTCTCACAGCAAAATACTAAACAACAACTTTATCAGGTTTCAGTTGTCATAGCAAACACAATTTCACATAGTAGATAATAAGTCGTCTTCTCACAGGCAAATACGACAAAAGCAATCTAATCATCATCCGCAGCAGCAGCGTCAACATCTTCGCCATGTGTATCAGTCTGAATCGTATTTCCCCCCAGTGTCATCTTCTTCTTCATCCTTAATGTCCTCGAACGTTGGCGTCTGATTGATCAACTCTTGTATGTCCACAGCCTGACAGGCAATCTTTTTGCCAGCGTCATTGACGTGATGGTTCTCAAAGATATTAGGAACATCTGTGAAATCTTCTACATCAGGAGCAGTGTAAGCATCATCTTGTTGTGCAACTTCATTAAATGAATTCCTCTGCTCAAACCTTTGCAATACTCTCCAGTCATAGCTACATGCATATGTGTCTTCCAAGAAAAATATCTGTGTTGCTTGATTTGCCAAAATAAAAGGCTCATCGGTCTGGTAAGCCACCTTGACATTGATGGATTTGAAATAATCATCAGCTCCGGGTTTTGCGATCCTGGAAAACAGGTTATACCAACGACAACACAGCAGAACCATGCACCGATGAACCTTGAAACTGGAGATATACTGTAACTGAACAATGTCTGCTATGTTAGCATACATTCAGTTGTCTCTTCACCGTACTTATCCGTGCTCATGATGGCACTGTTTTGTGTCTTCCTGCCTTCGTCGCGTGCAAGGGTGTTGTAGTGCACATCTCCAACAATTCAAGATTCATAATGTCTTACCCGAGTATCAGGACCCATTGCTAGTGCGTAAAGGGCATCATCAACTGCCTGCCCATCCTCCCGCATCTTCTTAACCTATGGTTAGAAAATAGACAAGCTGATCATCTTATGTACTCAATATATTAAAAAAACTGACAGTGCAATTCAAAAGCTTACATGGCTCTTAAACCATTTCGCAAATCCTGCCATAACCAGTTTGTCAATGTTTCTTGGATTTTGTGATAGTAACTCCTTTTTGTAGATTCTGCACAACATAGTGATCGCGTCAAACATCTAAATATATAAGAATGTGCTGCAAGTTTAGTAGATTATGATGTATAAGCTGCAGTATTAGCACTTACTCGATATAAGGTAGAATCTCAGGACAGTTATTCAATACATACCAAACCATTTTGTCCAAATCTTTAGGTTTGTCGTCTTGTCGACTCTTCCCTGTAACTCAAACAGAACAATCAAAAACATTGAGCTCGGGATTGTCTTAACCCACCTCTTTGCTAAGCTGATCAGCTGTTTCAATGTATTTTGAGCAGAATGTCAATGCTTCTGTAGCAATGTAGGCCTTTGCAATGGAACCCTTAGGTCTAGCTCTGTTCCTAACATAGCCCTTGAAAGTGCCTAGCCGCCTTTCAATAGGGTACATCCAGCCATACTGTAGTGGACCTCTAAGTAGTGCCTCATCAGGTAGATGAACAGCCAAATGCACCATCACATCAAAGAAGGCTGGAGGATATATCTTCTCAAGGTCACATAGGATAGTTGGTATCCTGTCTCTAAGATGCTCCAAAGCATCTATCCTGATATTTCTACTGCAGAGTTCCCTGAAGAATTGTCCCAACTCTGCAACTGCTCTGTATAAGTCAGGGCGGCCCAATCCTCTTAAGGATAACATGTAAAACCCTTTGAAGTAGGACGTGGCAGTCATGAGTTTTGAACCCTTGTACCTTGTTTCCATCTGCACTGACTCTCCTTTCAGGGTTGGAAACAAATCCATGTGGGAATCTCACACGTGACAGGACCTTGCAGAATTCTTTTCTTTTTACCTTGTCCAAGACATACACAGCTGGTGCCATATCCCGTGATGCACCATCACCGTCCACCTGCAAATCCCTTCTGATACACAGGTGTGTCAAATCAATCCTAGATTTTAAGGTATCTTTTGTCTTGCCTTCAATATTAAGAAGTGTGCCGATAATGCCGTCACATATATTTTTCTCAATGTGCATCACATCAAGATTATGCCGCAGATCCAAATCTTTCCAATACTCCAAGTCCCACAAAGTGGACCTGTGGGTAAACAATAATCTCTCTTCTGCCCTGCCACGCTTCCTTTTCCCGCTACCATTATCAGGATGGTTTCCTGGTGTAATATGCCTGACCTTCTCTAATTCCACTTGCAACTCATCGCCGGTGAGCCTCTTTGGCGCATCACAGTTTTCATGCTTTGCATTGAACACATGTCTTCGGTATTTTGTAGGACACGGCTTGTCCTTGGCAAGGAAACAGCGGTGTCCAATGTAACAGATCTTGCTAAGTATTGTGTATGACAGCGGATTCCTATCACAGCGAACACATGCATTGTAACCATATGTCGTTCGCCCTGACATAGTGCCCAAAGCTGGATAATCATGGATGCACCAAATTATAACAGCACGCAGAAAGAAATCAGCTAGTGGGCTGCTATATACGTCTCGAGTGAGAACACCCCTCCATAGTTGTTGAAGTTCCTCCACAAGAGGCTCCATGAATAAATCAAAATCCTTTCCAGGACTTTTTGGACCTGGGATGAGCAAGGCCATCATGTAGTTTGATTCTTTGGTGCAGATATTTGGTGGCATGTTGTAAGGGATAACAAGCACTGGCCACATGCTATATGTGGCTCTTTGGTGGCCAAATGGCTTAAATCCATCTGTAGCTAAGCCAAGTCTAATGTTTCTCGGGTCAGCAGCAAACTTTTTGTGTTTCTGATTGAAGCTTTTCCGGTCACTACCATGAGATGGATGGCTCATTACATTCTGATCTCTGTACTTCTGGTTCCTAGAATGCCACAGTACATCCTCTCTTGTTTCAGCATCATGAAATAACCTCTGCAATCTTGGTATAATTGGAAAATGTCTCAAAACATTATGAGGAATCCTCTTCACAGCATCGTCATCTTTCCATCTTGATGATTTGCATTTTGGGCATTCACTTAAGTTGGCATAATCCTTCCGGAACAGAACACAATTTTTCTTACAAGCATGGATCATACCATATCCAATTCCAACTACACGAAGGAAATTCTTCATTTTACTGTAGGTGTGTGGCAGCTCAGACGCACTGGGAAAGATTTGCGGAAAGCAGCCAACATCGCATCAAATGATTTGTTGGTCATCCGGTCAGATGTCTTCACCTGAAGAAAGGTGACCATAGCTGAGAATACTGACAGCTTATTTCCTGGGGTGATTGCCACGTTGCATTGTTCCAACATGCGGGCCCACCGTTTTTCTTCTGCAGGTGAAAGTTCATGAAATGCGTGAGCATTTCGTAGCATTGTTTCAATGTTGGTCAAACTCGCTGGCTCCGCCGCCACCACCTCCTCCTCCTCCTCTTCCACTTAAGCATCAGGCAGATCAAGATGGTGATCTGCTGCTTCCAAATAGTCAGTAACATTGACGTTCACAGCTTCACCATGATGAACCCACATAGTATATGTGACCGACATCGCTTACAAGTGTTGATGATTTTCCACAGTTGACGGGGGTCTTGTAATTGAATTCATACAACTGCTACACGGGTAGAGCACATCTGATTTCGGACCACCGTACTCAGCTCTGATAAAGTTCATGAAGTTTTCAACCCCCTTGACATATGCAGCGGAGAATCTTCGAGCAGAAGTTATCCAAGTCCTGTCCATCTGCTAGACATACAAATTAGTTCTTCTACTAGATATTACAGGAAAAACATATATGCTTTTTTATAAAGTCCAAAAAAATACCTAGGTCGATGGCTAAAGCTATGGCAAGATATTTGGACAAGCAGAACTAAGTAACGAAATATATGTAAAGCTAATTCAGCAAACAGATTTGAGTGCTAAATTATGGCAGGCTATTTCAGTAATGAGGCCGAGCACACAACCATCGAAGGCCATCTGAGCAACAAAGATCGAGTATAAAATGGTGTCGAGCTATTTCACCTAACAGATTGGCTACTAGACCATGGCAATCTACTTCACAATAAATATATGGCAGGGTATTTTAGCAACTAATCGAGCGGGCATGCCATCTCAGCAAGGCAGATTGAGTGCAGAACAGGGCAAGGAAGCTTCTTAAGCAGAGCATATTGACTGTAAACTATTTTGGTAAATAGTGAGATTAACAACGTCTATCAGCTAGTAATAGTCAGCGCTACTCCGACATGCACGGGCCTCAGTCTAGAATGCGCATACCATGGGAGAAGCTGACCGCCGTGCATCTCCACAAGAACGTCGCCAGCGGTGGCGGCGCGGCTGGAGGACGACAGTCTACGAGAGCGTACTGTGGGAGTGAGAGGATCGCCGTGTGTCCCCTCGACGAACCGCGGCGCCGACGTATCGGCGCGGCGGGGAGGGCGGCTTTGGCGGAGCGAATGGAGTGGAGGGGGGCGGGGGGGGGGGGGGGGGGTTGGGGAATATTATTGGCTAGTTGGCCGAAGGGCAGTTGAATTTGGGATTTGGGGGGAATTTTCGCGCGGTGGGCGGGGGAATTTGGTGCATGGTCAGTTTCTCCAAATGCGGTCCCACGTGTCAGTGAAGAGGCAAGCCGAAGCGCGTTCCGTTTGTGTGAGCCGTGTGCAGGACCGACCGTGTGAGGGGTGCAATGCGACCGTGACAGGCGTGCTGTGAGTGTACCGCCTTTTTCCTTTTAAACTTGGTGCTTCACGTGATCCATCGATACTACTACTAGTAATCCAGTAATCCCGACTAAAACGGCGCGGCCAGGTCTTTTCCTGCGCGATATGCTGGGAGGTTGGCTTAGTTGGTTTTTTAGGACTTTATTTTTTTATTAGGACAAGGCTTAGTTGGTTTGACAGACAGAGCGAGAGAAAGATGTGAGATGCGTGAATGTGTAGTGGACGTACTATTGGAGTGCCTAAGAAAAATTGTGTATGTATACTACCTATGTGTTTATTTACTTCACATGTTAGCTTTGTCTCGGCTCAAACCTTCTAAACTTAGACCAAGTTCATACACACATAAATGAATCATCATTCAATATATTTTCATACAATATATCTTACGATTATTGTGAAAGTTCATATACACTGGACGAGATTCATGAAAACACAGCAGATTTTCATTACATTTCGAACTTCTAGACGACAGAAAAAGAAAATAAACCCGACCCTAAACCTATTCTACGGCGGCGACCGACGTCCACTTTCCTTTGTACTTCCGCATCGGCGACGACGTCCTCCATCTGCCATCTCCATGAACAGCGGCGGGGTTCAAGACCCGTGAAGTGAAGGTGCGGTCTCCGGCGAGGAAGAGTAGAACACGGGAGACGGACCGGCCAGTTGGCACACCATGCCCTGCCGCCTCCCATGCCCTACTCATCCTCGGAGGAGTCCCCGACCTCGGTGGTGCTGATGGACGTGAGGTCGATGATGATGGACGTGGACGGTCCGTCGCTTCACCTGCCACTTGTGCCACCGAACGTTGGACGGTGACAAGTAGGACGCGTAGCTGGCGGTGCTCCCGTCATCGGCCGCCAGTGTGGCCACCGCTTGTGCGGTCGCGTCCGTGTCCGGCTACGCCGGTATTGTGTTGCGAGCGGCGAGTTGAGCGAGGGCGGCGGCCTCAAGCTTCATCCCCGAAGACAAGCTCCCCCGCAGAGCGTTCCCGCTTGCGGTCATGGTGGATGTGGTGCCAGGTAGGAGGATGTGCTATGGTGTGGAGTTTAGCTGGGTGTTGCCGCTTTAAGTAGTGCATTCCGGTGAGGCCAAGCGTCCGGGTGCGTCAATAAGTCGCCGGAGTTGGTTCCTCGGGCAGCGAGCCTGCTTAATGATGGCATACGGACAGACAGCATGAATGCGGGCAGCTGGCGCTGGCTGGGAATGTACACACGCGACGGCCTAAGGTTTTTTGTGTGCCAGGGTAGTCAGCTGCGGCCGTGGCAACGTTGGACATGCCCTTTGCTCACATGCAATCCCACATGTCATTGCAAGACGACCCGACATGGTCTCAAGTCCTGGGGATGCAGTTGGCCGCGCTAGAACATTTCGCGGACGTGTCGCGGCGGGCGCGCACTTCGGCGCCCCGTGCATCCTCGACGAGCCGGGTGTTGATCTGCTGGTCGTGCCACAATGGCAGCACCACCCCCGGCACCCTGAAGCCGAGCGTGTCCAGCGGCGATGAGCGTGTCGCTCACCGCGGTCGCCGTGCCCAGAGGCTGTGCGGGAGCTGCGCCATGTTGTTGGTCCCCAAGACCCACATGAACGATTGCCGGTGGCGATGAGGTCATGGGCCAGCTCCTCCATTGGACTAGTCTGTGCCACGTCATCCCGACAGGTGTGCCCCACATGTCAGTTTCCCTGTTTTCCCAGCCAAATTCGAGTGTCAGTATGGCCTCATTAACACTCGGCCGACCTCTCTCTCTCTCTTCTAGCCTAGTAGTACTCCCTCCGTTTCTTTTTAGTCTGCATATAAGATTTGGTCAAAGTCAAACTTTGTTAACTTTGACTAAGTTTATAGAAAAAAAAAATCAAGATTCCCAATATGACATCAATATTGTTAGATGCATCATGAAATTAATTTTCATACCATATAGCTTTAGTATTATAGATGTTGATATTTTTTTCTACAAAGTTGGTCAAACTTTATAAAGTTTGACTTTGACCAAATCTTATATGCAGACTAAAAAGAAACGGAGGGAGTATCCGTAAATGACGCGGGCGGGGTAGGGGGACGGACATCGGTTTGCTCTCAACTGCGGTCCCACAAGCGAGGGAAAACACAAGACGAAGCACGTTCCATTCGGTGAGCGACGTGCAGGGTCCACCGTGCCGGGGTGCAATCCGAACACGACAAGAGTGATGTACACCGTCCGTTCGTTATGAACTTGCATACTTCGAGTACTCCTTTTTTTTAACACAGTACAGACGCAACCGCTCATACATGCGCGCATACACTCACCCCTATGAACGCACACACGCACACCCTACCCCTATGAGCACCTTCGAGAGACTGAGCCATCATATCTATAATACTGTATCTCTACTCTTATCTCTACTCTCAGTGATGATGGTGTGCCTGCCATCTTGCAATATAGACCGTCCGATCTACATCTGACGGATAGAAAGCAAACTATGGCAATTTTGCAAAAGGATACCCGCACCTCTCTTGTTCATCCTTATCTCCTACAACTTCATTGTTGAGTAATTAAAAAAGGAAGCCTCTGGAACAATCTGGCATGGTGGCCGCTGTCGGCGTCGTCCATCCCCATGCCTTCGCTAAGTCCAATCACCAATCACCACCGCGCCCCACTCCTCCTCACCTTATCTCTCATCTTTCTCGAGATATCATGTTTTGATGAAATTCTCGAGATACCATTTTTACACATGGGATTACTCCTTCATGGGTCAATCACAACAGGTGTTTTCTAAAAAAATGCATCCTGATGTTCCGTGCAATGCACGGGCATCTTGCTAGTCATCTTGAGATTTATGAAGTCACCGCCTCGTCGTCGACAGGAACGGTGGGGAGGTCCGGACGTCTGCCACGTGAAACTCCGAAACTTTGGTCCCATCCCACCCTACAACTCTCCAGGCTCCAGCCATCCGTCTTTGCAAACTCCGCACAGTCAAAATCGATTGAACAATCGTCACCGGAACCACTATTCACACCAGAACCTTCGTTGCTCGGCCTACGCTAGCTACTTGCCGCCCGGTCAACACTGCCCCAAAACCACACCTCCTCTCCAGCCCATTCCCCCACCTATCGATCCCCTAGCCCGCATCAGACGTCCCCTAGTTCATCGGAAAGCCATGGTGCACCGCAAGATCATGTACTACAAGATGCTGACGCCGGAGCGCCACGCAGAAATCGCGGCGGCGGTCAGCGCCACAGACCTTCGTTCCCAAGCTTGCTTTGCGGCGGGCCAATCCCCGAGTTCTCTGGAGCCAAGCTCCGAGGAGGAGGAAGCCGATCCAATGTTCATGGCGGAGGTCGCGGTGCAGAAGGCCCCCGATGCGTATGAGACGATGGACGTCAACTTCGTGCCGGTGTCCGGGTCCCCCATGGTGCAGGCGGACCAGCGGTTCAACCTGGCGATCCTAAAGGAGGACCGGGAGGCGGAGGCTCAACTCAACGCGGAGCGCGCAGATACCGCTGCCATCGAGGCCCTCCTGCAGGCGGAACCGGATGTCGTGGATGTGAACCGGGTGGCGGAGGCTCAACTTGACGTGGAGCGCGCGGATGCCGCTGCCATCGAGGCCCTCCTGCAGGCGGAACCGGACATCCTAGACTTGAACCGGGCGGCGGAGGCTCAACTCGACGCAGAGCGCGTGAATGCCGCTGCCATCGAGGCCCTCCTGCAGGCGGAACCGGACGTCTTGGACTTGAACCGGGTGGCGGAGGCTCAACTCGACGCGGAGCGCGTGGATGCCGCTGCCATCGAGGCCCTCCTGCAGTGGAACCGGACGTCCTGGACTTGAACCAGGCTGCGGAGGCTCAACTCGGCGCGGAGCGCGTGGATTTCGCTGCCATCGAGGCCCTCCTGCACGAGGAATCGAATGTCGTGGACGTGAACCGGGCAGTGCTCGCGTCCGTGCAGAGCGCCCGCATGCTCCGCGTGAACGAGTAGCTGGAGTCTGAGGACAACCACGGTGCGGAGACACACGTCGGCAACTACGCCTGGTTCGCGCCGACATCCAAAGACAACGAGGCCGTCTCGTTCCGTGAGCAGTGATAATTTTTCTTTATGTTGCTGTTTTTAGGGATCTTTTGCTGTGTAAAAACATATATCTATGCAAGTCGCCTGACTTTCATCATTTGGGTCAGTCGACCATTTCAGGTGGTTGGATGAATATCCTACATCTCCTAACCCTTTTTCTTCCCCAATAGACCACCGCACGGACCGCATGGATCTTCCCCAACATGCGGTTGGATAAACATACTGTATGAACGAAAATTATGTGTCAGCGGTAGGATGGCTGAGTTTGGTTTGATCACATGCGGTAGCACGTGTCAGTGAGGGTACGTTCCCTTGGTTGGGTTTGAGGCGTGCAAGAGCGACTGTGAGAGGGTGCGGTGCGACCGCGACAGCCGTGCGCAAGTGTACCTCCTTTTCATTTAAAAAAATTTTAGGCAAGCTTGGCAAAAATGTGTGGTAAAGTATGGCAATGCAAGGCCTAGACCCAAACAGGATACAAGTACGTACGTACTACTTGTGTTAAAAAAGAAAGGTGGGGTTTTCCTTCGCATGGTTGATCGATACAAATCCTCGTCTGACGTGTCAATTAATGCGTATTTTTTCCTCCAACGCCCAAAGAGCTAACCATCTCACTCTTCATTGCTTGATTAATGCAGCGCCATGCAAACCAACCCTAACACTTCCGCATGCATGCAAGGGTATATTAATGTCCTTGGTTGCTAGTACGAGGCAAACCCCATCAATTTTGCCTCGATTAGTGTTAGTGGCCTTCTGCAAATTGTAATTTTGATACTGGCCTTGTATACAAAAAAATGGAGGTACTAACTGTTTGACTTCCTTCCCCATTGCGGTGATGTCGACGATATCTCGAATGTTGTGGCCTGGGCGAAGTGCGTTCGACGGAGCACACCATTGAGGGAGACCAAGGTAAGTCATTCGCAAGCCGCCTGCAAGCCGAGACAACCGCCTTCTTTGCATCCAGGAAGTCCGTTGAACCAAAGGAGGCATAAATGTACTAGTACTACACAATAGCGTCGTCCGTCCAACTTAGTGCGGTAAGGTGGTTTCTCAAAGAAGACGATGGAGAAGCGGAGTCAGCGAAGAGTGAAATGATGGTTGCTTTGTCCGTGCTTTGTGATTTGACGCCTCACAGCTTTGTGATTTGTGATAGAAGGGACAGGGGAGTAGACTCTGTGCTCTATACTGTACATGCATCCAAGCACGGGAGAAAGAGGAGAGAGGTTGCATTTTTCTATTCCTTCAATCAATCAATTAGGGAGCTTCGGTTCCATCTTTTTGGCTTTGGCAGCACCCTCCACAATGGTTCCCATTGATGCCAAAAGCTATTTTCACATTTGGCTACACATTGTGGATGCCCTTAACCGTACCACTTGGTTTTGCTTTTGTGTGCTATCTATACAAATCTCAATTATATTGATCTAAAAAATTATAGTATCAAGATTAGTAAAAAGGAGGTGATTTTGCCGCGCGGAAGGCGGGGGAGGTTTCTTATTTTTAGAGGACGTTGGCCTGGCGGTTTGCTAACATGCGGTCCCACGTGTCAGTGCTTTACCAACCGATCCGCATCCCACATGAGGCAGAACAACGGCAGAAGCAACACGTGGTTAACTTGAAGAAGATGAGGGAGAAGCGGATTCAGCAATGAGTGAAATGATGGTTGCTTCGTCCCTCCAACTTTTTTTAGCATTACTTCGTCCCTCCAACTTAACTGCGGGAAAGGTGCAGCTTTGTGATTTGACGCCTCATTGCTCATTACTACGCCGGCGCCATGACTGGGGTGCTTCACCCCTGCTGCTCTGCACTGTTATTTTGGTATGGCACGTGGACCTGGTTGCTTGATGTCCCACATGTTGGCGAAAGGGACTAGAACATTTATGAAAGCGAGCGCTCCACTCTTACGACGGAGGAGTACACGACACGGCGCTCAGTGAACTGTTACTTGTACTGTAGTACTACTATAGTTTTGCTGTTTCGCATGATCCATTGATACAAACCAGATTAAACAGGCAAGGGCGGGATTTTTCCCGCGCGGTAGATGATACTAGCCTTACATTTCAAAGGCAATTTTAATGTATGCAAACTGAATAATTAAGTAACAATATGAGATCTAGTAAAGCTAAAAACACATATGATTTATTGTGTTAGAGTGTAGTAGTAGTGTTGTATTGCATAGTTGTTAGATGTAACATGCGAGAACATGTAGAGATATACTTTTGGAGGGCCTACAGAGAGAAATTGGGCATAAAGTGGATTCAAATATTTGTATTCGTCTTCATAGCATTTGTAACTCATATCTATAGTTTGTATAGTAGACGTGAATGCTTGTTCGCTCTTACGAAACCAGTACAGCAATAATGGGGTGGCGTGCGCCAATTTAGGCACTGGCACGTTGGCCTACTTGTCTCCACAGAGAGAGCGAGAGAAGAGATAAATACACTACGGTCAGTGTATTTCAAGCGAAAAGCGTAATATGGTCACCGGACTTCAGAATACGCTCATTACGGTCACTATATACGTTTTGCGGTGATTATACGGTCACTTGTTCACCATTCAGCATCAGATTGCACTCTGTTGACCGGCCAAATAGTCTGCGTGACACTATATTGGCTGGTTAAATTGACCACGCTCCTTGTGGGTCCCACCTGTCAGTTCGCATAGGAAAAAGGTAAGATAAACACAAATTTACGTAGGCGCGACAAGACTCCAACCCGTGCGTTGGAACCACCTGGTTGTGTATGTGTCTGTCAGTGCTTGATGTGTGCGCATGCACGTGTAGGTTGAGCACTTGAGCGTGAGTGTGTTTGTTGGTCGTGTGGTGTGTGCATGCATGCGTGCGTGTGTGCGTGTGAGTGTTGCATGCGTGCGTGGCTGCGTGTGTGTGTTGCATGCGTGTGTGGATGCGTGTGTACGTGTGAATGTCGCGTGCATGCGTGCGTGTGTGTATAATCACCACACCAGCTCCTGTGTGTTAAAACAGACGGCTCAGCATACCAATACAAGGCCACCTTGTCCGTTGTGCCCGTGGTCATGACTTCGAACCACCGTCCAATATTTTTTTATCGTTTGTTTTCATTCTTATACACGCCGACAGGTGGGACCAATGGTAGTGAGATAATGTGATGCAACACTAGAGGTGCCACGTGGAGCGTTTAATTGGTCAACTAGTCGTGTCTTGAGCAAATACAGAGCTGTACGGTGAGCCCGTGACTGTATAATGACTACAAAACGTAAATGGTGACCGTATTGAGTGGATTTTGAAGTCCAATGTATGTAGCGTGCTTTCGCTTCAAATACAATGATCGTTACTGTATATATCGCGAGAGAAAAATGAAACATGCGTGAATGTGCTGGGGGCGTACTTTTAGAGGACCTGGAGATAGTTTATGTGCGTATGTGAAAGGGGCGTAGAGGGGGTGCATGCGATGGAGAGAGAGATGTTCTTCATTTCTCTTTATTATGACTAACTTTATATATAGTATAAAAATATAAAAATTCACAGTGCGGAATAAATATTATTGGGTGCACCATGCAATGCAAATTAACGTTCATACTCCTCCATATAACTTTGTAATGTTGTATATATGTACAAATCTAAAATAAATTTTTGGCCACACTTTGTGTGGTTTTATTCAAAAGGAATGTTGTATGCGAAATAAACATGAAGAGAGGGCTTTTTAGATCAATGGGGTACGTGATTTAATATGTGTGAATGTGTGGTTGACGTATTTGGCAGGGCATAGAGAGGGTATGTGTATGTTATGCATTCGAGAGACGCATGGATAGAGGGGTCGGCGGGGGGGGGGGGGGCGACATGGGAGAGATAGCACGAGAAATGAGAGAGGTCTAGAGAGAGAGATGAATAGGATGTCATGGCAAGAGATGCCCTTGAGTGTGTATATGCAAGGGGGGAGGGGATAGAGGCACGAGGAGAAAATATTTTGTGTGGTGTCTGTGTTGGTATGTGTGGGTGTGAGAAGATAACGAGACCTAGGGGCAGAGGGTGTGTCATCGTGTGAGGTCCGGTGGGCCGAGGTGAGGCCCTTGCTTCGGTTCCGTCCTGCGCCACATTGGTCGGCCCGTGACGCATTCAGGGAGACCCATGGAGGACTAGTCGTACAAGACAAAGATACCAGAGTTGTGAAGGACTCTGTGTCCACTGACAAAGCCAGCTAGGATTTGTAACCCTAGGTCCTCGGACTAAGGTAACCCCTTATCTCTGATATTACCATTCATCCAGCCTAACTTTAAGGGGCATCCTACAGAATGCTCTGCTAGAATCATACTCGTTAATTAGGAAGAGAAGTGGAGACAATGCGTGCGAGACAGGCCTAAAGATAATGTGTGTGCGGGAGACACGTAGGCAGGTCTATGTATATAGAAAGGGTCGATGGGGATTGTGCGTGTGTATGCGTGTGAGAGGAAGAGTGCTTGTGATAAATGTTAGTGAAAACTGTCGTAAATGGTTGTGAGAGGGAGGGAGGGTGATATCGAGAGCATGTCTGCGAGAAATACACCTCAGGAGAGAGTGTGTGAGCATGTGTGAGAGACCACCGATGGATATACACCGTGTGTGCGTATGTGTGAGAGACAAAGTCAGCGCGTGTGTGAGGAGGGGCCTATGGAGAGTGAAACTACACGTAAAAGGCTGATGTACACATTGATTAAAAATATAAATTGTATCCAATTATTAGGATGGGATCATGATATTTGCAATTCGCGTAAGGAACGGTCATTGATCCATCAGACATCTATATTCTATCGAATATGAGCATGTCTATGTTATTATTCGACATAATTGATCCACAGAGTCAGTACTTTGAACTCCAGACAATGCATCGCTTTAGCAATTCGAATATAAACATGAGTATAGTTCATGTTCTGTGTGTAAAGCACATTATACATACAAAAGTTACATAATGAACATTATAAATAGCTAGCTATGAACTAGCATACATTTGAATTCAACTTAAGGTGGTTTAAAAAATTCAAATTCAACATGAAGTCCATTCAATTATTTAAATTCGAGATCATGGCATTTGTAAATCATACCTAAATTATGGGGGCACCAATCTTTGCTCTGCTTTTGTACATAATAGCATATATAGTCGTGTACAAAATAGATTCAAATTTACCTCCTCCATTCCAAAATAATCATAGTTATAGGATTTTCAAGTGTCAAAATTTCAAAAAGAATTGCATAATTTAATGAGGTTTTCAAACATACAAGGTCAAATTTAACATTGTCTATTTAGTTCAATCCTCAAAGTTCAAGAGTACTCTAAACATGAATGCTTCTGTTTCAAAATTTCGAACGAAGCGCCAAAAGAGCCTCTACTCGCCCAAAACCGCATGAGGCCAATGTTTGGTATAAGGAAATTAGTTTTCTAACTCCGACCCGTGAAGCTTACCGGCCCAACGTCTATAGGTCTAAACCGGGGTAGGTTTGTAACTTCATCTAGACGCCACGCAACCGCCTCTGAAAAACATTCATACACCGTGGCCGCCTAAACACACATTCGCTCGGCCGAAATCGCTCCCGCCCACTATTTAGGACACCTGGGATTACCGTCCTGCCCCCGACCCGCAGTAGGTCCGAAATTAAAGAGGGGGCAAAGTTTGTACTTTCCCCAAATTTCAAACAAGCGCGTCACTTCTGTTTAAAAAAAACAAGAGTGTCCCAGACCGAAACATGGTTCCCCTTTAGCTCCCCCTCGCCCGCCCCCCGTCCGATTCCCCATTCGTACTCTGTGGGCGCCAAAACTACCTCTCCACCAGCCGCGAAACCCCGGTGTCCTCCGTCCGTCACCCCATCCCACCCATCAAACGCCGCCCTCCTCCAACACGCCGGAGCCGATACCCCGACGTCGTCGTCCACCGCAACCGCAACCGCAACGCCCTCCATGGATAGTAGTTGAAGCCGAGGCCGAGCTGCCTCCAGGACGTCGATGTGCGCCATACCCGAGCCAGTTCAACCACGCCGTCCTGCGCCTCACCGCTGCCGCTCCAACGTCGCCACCGTCCACCGCACCGGAGCTGTTCCCGCTATGCCGTCCTTCGCCACCCCGGATCTGCTTCCCCTCCGCTGACAGACGACCACCGCAACACAGTCAACAATTTGGCCATGGGTTCGTCCAAGGCTCCACCCTCCTCCAAAACATTGGTTCCCCCGATAAAAAGAGGAACATCGCCGCGATATCAGGAGGACACAGCACTGGCAACCAGATTTGGTACTCCTCTTACCTTATTCGTGCAAATCTTACGTGTCTGCTTACACGGTATTCATCCCACAGAAGACACTAGTTGACCGCTACTTCCTACACCTTCTTCCTGATACTAGATGTTCCTAGTAACTCGCGATGCACAAGGTTTCTCCTCAGATACTATTTCACCTTAGCTAGAGGTCCGTCGCCCCCCTGGATTTCAATTCCCGGTCAGTTGATTCCCAATTAAAGGAAGCATTCCCCGACGTAACAGACGCTAGTCCGCCTATTACGCCGGGGAAGCAGCACCTCGGTGTTTATCTCAGGGGTGTGTGGGGCCTAGGAGCTGCTGGCGCCCGATCTGGAGGTCGGCTAGGCTTAAAGGGATGGACAGGGGGGCACTGCCAAGCACGGCGGTGGTGTGAGGTCGAGGGGAGGGCGGGGCGGCGGAGGCAGGGGTCTGGGCCGGTGGTCGCTGGCGGTTCGAGAAAGATCGTCAACAGTGACTGGTGGGAGGTAGACGAAGGCCATCTGCCCGTTCCTTGTAGATCGGACGGTTCATAAAAAAATCGACTGACCTATTTATTTTCAGTCGACTATTATTTTGATTGGACCACATGTGGTGGTGTGCTGGAGGAGTACCTGCATTTCCCAGCCATCCTTGTGCTCATATATTACAAAATCATACGGAGTAGAATCTAATTTTGTTTGCCATGCAATGTTGTAGAGCTATCATATGTCTCCTGTCATTTATTTTTCAGCCACCTGCTATCTGCTACTTTTACAGTGCACTAGTTCTGCACACACTTCACCCATACTCTCACTATTGTTTTTTATGCATGGGTATTTCAGACTCTGCCAAACTGTTGACAGAAGCACAAAATAAAAGAGAGAAGTCTCTCCTGCTTTCTTCGTTGGCAGGCAAGACACGTCTCGACACTTTAATGGTTGCATGTTCAATAGATGGAGACGGTAAACGTAGCTCTGGAGTTGATGATCTCGCTCGCCATGAACCACCATCCCAGGTGCTTGCTTTAACTTTCGGTGTCATATGTGGTTGCATGTTGCATATGGTGTCTAGCTTGTATTCGAAAGGCCAAAGTCGGTCTTTATTAAGATAAGGAAATATGTTTTTTACATGAACCACCATCCCTGGAGCACCAGAAGCCAAATAGCTAGTCAGGGCACTGGCCGAGCCAGTGACAAGCCCAGCACAGACAGGCATCACCTGCAAGCCAACTAAAAAGCCACGGTGGTGGCCAAGCAGCCCGCCTCCCACCAGGCTCTCAGGTCCTCGATGATCATGCTCACCACTCCAGCCGAGTCTCTAGCTTGTATTACTTCCAATTTGGTTAAATTGCATCTGCTTAGCTTACACATTATACCTTTCAATATGACATGCCTTCCTGTTTTTGGTACATACTACTACATCTGTCTATTAACCATGTTCTTACCTCAAACTAATGTTCTTGTGTATCCCTCATCAATCAATTATGATGAGACAGTCAGGCCAATGGACTGCTGTAAGAAAAGATCCTCTTTTAAAGAATGCAGTGTCAGCCTCCCCACATGATTCTCAAGAAACAACAATGCTAGATGAAGATAGTCAACGTAGCTCTGTAGTTGATGACCGCATTTCCCCTACACCACCATCGCAGGTGCTTGCTCTAACTTGGCAGCGTGATATGTGGTTGCATGTTGAATCTAGTGTCTAGATTGTAATTCTTCCAATCTAGTTAAATTGCATGTGCTATTCTCCTTAGTTTATACATTATACCTGTTAATGTGACATGCCTTCCTATTTTTGGTACATAGTACATCTGTCTATTAAGCATGTCCTTACATAAACTACTGTTTTTTTGTATCCCGCATCAATCAATTATGACGAGACACCTTTAGTATATGCAGAGTGATATTGGTTGCATCTTTTGTATGATTTATAGTATGCATTGCTTCTAATTTGTTGAAACGCCATTTATGATGGGACGCTTTTAACTTGGCAGTCATATTGGTTACATCTTTCATGTGGTGTCTAGCTTGCATTGCTTCTAATCCGTTGAAATGGCTTCCGCTTAGTTTACACAAATAGTTGTGAATATGCCATGCCGTCCTGTTTTTTGTACATATTCCATCCTCGTATCATGTTTTTGCCTTACATCAAAGTAGTGATTGTCAGTATCATGCATGAATGAGTTCTGAAGAGTGAATTTTATTGCTTTTTCTTGTTGGTTTTACTTGACAATGCAAAATCAATAAAGCAGAAGGAAATTAGCAAGGCAGTGGATAAAGGTGCTCCTTCCAAACAACTGAAACGGAGGGCCTCTACAGATTCTACTCCGCCACCCCCAAGAAGATTTGCAAGACAACACATGCATAGACACTCAACGTAGCTGTGTTGATGATGAGCACGTCTCCCCTAGTCCACCATCACAGATGCTCCCTCTAACTTGGCACTGTTATATGTGGTTGCATGTTATGTATGATGTCTAGCTTGTATTGCTTCTAATTTTGTTGAATTCCATCTGCTTACTTTACACATTATACTTGTGAATAAGACACGAGTTCCTGTTTCTAGAACATACAATATATGTCTATCACACCATGTTCTTACATCAAAGTACTACTGTTGTGTAACCTGCAACAATCACTTATCATAAGACACGTTTAACTTGGGAGTGCGATATAGGTTACATCTCGCATTCTTTTCTAGCTTGTACTACTTCTAATTTGTAGAAATGGCACTTATGATGAGACAGTTTTAACTTGGTAGAGTGATATTCGTTGCATCTTTCATATGGTGTCTAGCTTTCATTGCTTCTAATTTTTTGAAATGCCTACTACCTAGCTTACACATCATAGCTGTGAATATGCAATGCTGTCCTTTTTTCTTACACATTCAATCGTCCTATCATGCGGTCGCCTTACATTAATGTAGTGCTCGTCAGCATCCTGCATCAATGAGTTCTGAAAAGCAAATTTTTATTCATTTTTCTTGTGGGTCTGACTTGACAAGGCAATAAAATTAAGAAAGAGGAAGGAAAAAATTAAGGTAGGGACTGATGGCGGTCTTCCCGCGAAACCGGCATCCCATGTGCTTTCTCTAGCTTGGCAGTGTGATATTATCTTGCATGTTGCATACGGTGTCTAGCTTGTATTGCTTGTAATTTGATTCAATTACTTCTGCTTAGTTTACACATCATAGCTGTGAATATGCAATGCTGTGAATATGCAATGGCACTAATGACGAGAGACCTTTAACTTGGTAGTGTGATGTTGTTTGCATCTTGCATATGATTTATTTCTTGTACTACTTCACATTTGTTTAAATGCCAGTTATGACGAGACACTGTTAACTTGGCAGAGCGATATTTGTAGCATCTTTCATATGGTGTCTACCTTCCATTGCATTGCTTCTAATTTATTGAAATGGCTTCTGCTTTGTTTACACATCATAGTTCTAATTATCTCATGTCGTCCTGTTTTTCGTACATATTACATCCTCCTATCATGCGGTTGTCTAGCATCAAAGTTCAGTCCATCTGTATCACGCATCAATTCATTCTGAAGAACTAAATTTTTATTCCTTTTTCTTGTCGGCTTGACTTGACATGGCTTAGAGAAAGAGGAAGGAACACAGAATGGCAGGGGATGGTGGTAGTACTCCAGACGCACTGAAACGGAAGCGGAAGAACTATGCTGATTCTGCTGGTACTGATGGTGCAATAGAAGGTCAAAGTCTACCGGAAAATTGTACAAACACGGTATCCCGTGCTACACCAGCTGCAAAACAATCCAAACAGAAACTAATAGCTGACACCAAACAAGCAGTGACAGCCCTAGTTGTTGCAACACCTTCCACAGTACCACCAGCTGCACGAGTTACTCGTTTGTCAACTCAGCTAGCAGCACGTTCCCAAGCTCCCTTGCTACCTGACACTACTTCCGAAGCACTCTTGACACAAGACGAGTTGGCAAGATCAGATGAACCTTGTGAGCTTCAACAGCAAGAAGGTATTTGCTGGAGTCAAGTTACAGTTGCATGCTTCTTTATATGTAGTCTCATAGTTTGATGTACACTAACACTTCCTATGTTCGTTGTTGGATTAGCACCTAGGCACCAGAGGAAATAGACATCAGGGATAATGCTCGATAGGTTAACTAAATCTAGAGGAGGAAGAATGGAGATCCGTTTTGAGGCAGGTTTAAAAAGGCCACGTGATGCTACAGAGTCAGCCAAGTTAGTATCAGAGGCAGCGGTTGCCGTTAGGTGTCATGCACGTGTCCTCCCAACATGGATTCAGTACAGGAATGACAAAGACAAAACCCAGTTCAACACCTTCCTCGACCATCTATCTGCAAGTATGGTTATGTATGGAAATTAGTAATATCGTCTTGCTCTGTCCCATACTTTCTAGGTTGCTGGTAATGAGACTCCCATAATTTTCAACAGATGAGGTTCAAGTTGGATAGCCAAGATGAGGCAACCAGACAAGAATGCACCCATGTTTTCAAGTCTGCTCTGCGATAGTATCAATATAACTTGAGGAAAACTCACTTTGAAGGCAAGGCTAACAGTGAACTTGCCCAAACATCTCCAGTGGAAAATATATCGGATGAAGACTAGAGAGGCCTCGTTAAACACTGGTCTGATCCAAAGTATCAAGTACGTTATATATATATGTGATCAGATCACATGTTGAACTCCTATTTACGCATGTGCCTCACAAATCTATCTTCTTGTAGGTGAACTGTTCAAAGAACAAGGCCAACCATACGAAAGTGAAATTCCAACAGACGACAGGATCTCGTAGCTATATTGCACACTACGAGGCTCTTGTAATTAGCTATTGTTTCACTCTTTTCGCTGTGCCATATTATCAGATCTATATTGACTTGTTCCAAATGCAGAGGAAAGCCCGCAAGGACTAAAAAGTACCTGAACCAAATGTTGTGGAAATCTTCAAGGACTGTCACACCAGCAAGACGAAGGGCATGACTACACTGGTCAAAGTTGCTGTTGTAAGTCCTTAATCCTCATACCTTTTAACTACTACTTACTCTAACTTGTGCATTGAACTGGACGGTTTGCAGCCAATGTCTATTACTCTTTTCAATTTTATACACAATTGTGTTAGCGTATCATTGCACCTTACAAAGTTTAAAAGAGAGGAGTGATGTTCCTTTGATCTTGATCTGTAATCTAGTTTCGTGCTGGACTTGTCTACACAATGTTACAATTGCATGTTTGTCTGTTCTCAGTTGTTTTGTGATATGAATGATGTCATAGTATGCTTACCGTATTATAAACTTTGTCTCTTTATCCTTAGTTGTCAATACAATGTGAAGAAATAGACAATACATTAGCCATGGTACATGGTCATATGTTTGGAACCTGGTTTTATTATGTACTTTTAGTAAAATACAACTAATATTTTACACGGGTTCACCAGAATAAGTTCTGTATATAGACCAAAGCTACTTTGTTTGGTTTTGCTGCCTCCTTAATATCTTCTGTTCTGGTACTACTAATGTAAAAACTCAACTTTTCAGCAAGCTATGGAACAAATGGTGGAACCGCCACCTTCTGAAGGTGACGAGGCTACTATAACCGCAATGTCACCTCTTGCTGCAGTGGGCCAGTACCTGTCCACTAACAGTGCCAAAAGCACATTCTTGCGTAATACTAGGTTGGTTATTAAGGCAATCTCGTCCAAACTGCCTCATGATCAAGATATGCAAGCTCAAAACAATGTTATATCTGCGCTCCAGACACAAGTCCATTCCCTAACAGAGACCCTTTGTGAAACAAGGACAACCATTGTTCGATGTCGTCAAGATATGCATCGTTTTGAAACTAGACTATCAGACATTTGCTATGTTGTTCAGGAGCCTAGGAGAATTGAAGGCGAAAGTTATGGTGCTCCATCGGACAGTACAATATGAAAATGTAACAGTCAGGTCAAATGAACTGAGCTTCTGAACTTCTGGTGGTGCATTTATCTGCCGGACTGTTAACTTTTATGCCAACCTTCCTTTTGTTTTATGGTTGTAATTTGTTTTGTTGAAATACAAAATTTGTTCTTAACGTGCAGCGACCGGCTGAAAAAAACATCAAGCCATTTTTGTATAGTGTAGGGTGTTCCCTATATTTGCACTAGTGGCGAACTTTGATGCCCAGTGGATGTAATCTGTGCAATCGCCTTAATAGCCTAGCATTAGTTTCTGGCTTATTTATTTCCCTAGTCTTCTTTTTCCTTGGTTTGCTAGTGGCCGCAACAACCATGGTCCATATACGGACCATGGTAACCTTGAGCCTGCTACAAGCCGTAGGACCCATGGGCCTCCTACGGGCCGTCGGATAAATGGGCCTCCAATGGCCCGTAGATTCAGTGGGCCTCGGGCCGTCGGATAAATGGGCCCACATGGGCCTTAAACGGGTGTAATTGGTATCTGACCAGCATGGTAATGGGCCGTTAATAGGGTGAAAGACAGCAAAGGCTTAATTCTGTCATAGGCATAATGGGTCGTTAATGGGCTAGAATATATGACGGGCTGGAAATGGCGCAACGGGTTAACAGGCCACAAACGGGCCGATTCTAACCACGGGCCGAATTTGGCCCATTAGGGGAACATGCCAGTAACGGACCAGAAGTAATCGAGGGACGGAAAGGAGCCCAAGAATGTATGGGCCGTTAGTAGGGCGAAAGCTAACATGGGCTGGAAACGGCCCACGTGAATCATGGGCCGTTACTGGGCATAAAGAAATTTACTGTTTATTATGGGCTAGAGTCACTGCGGCCCATTAAAGGGCCCAAAGATACGAAAGGCCTCGTATGGGCCGAAAGACGTCGTGGGCCATACATGGGCTGAAAATGAAATGGGCTGGTATTATACTGGACGGCCCACATGACGCTGTTGGGCTGATTTTGGGAACGCCATAACGGGCCGTGAGTTACCGGGCCGTAAAATGGGCTATATGCGAATAGACCATTAATAGGCTTTTCATGGGCCGGCCCGCTATCTTTTGAACAAGTCAAATGGGTCGGCCTTTGTAAGCTAAATGGGCCAGTGTTGGGCCGTCGCACGTGTCGACATATCATAGGCGCGTATCTGACCCAATGACGAGTTGACACGTGTTTCCTTCGACCAATGAGAATTTTACACGTGGAAAATTGCCATTGGTCGTTGCTGTTAATGGGTTATCGGATCCAAAACCGGACCCGATAGATAAACTACGACCCGTTACGGTGGATGCCACATGTCGGTTACCCTTGACGAAAGCACTTCCATGACGCGTCATTTATCGTCATGGAAGTGAACACTTCCGTGATGATAATTTTGGTATTGTCGTGGAACACTTCTACGATAGCACATGTATGACTATCTTGATTCTGTCATAAAATCGTCATGGATGTACATGCATGACAGAAAACGTGACCTACTATGACAAACACGTATCACCACGGAAGTGTATTTTTTTTGTAGTGTAGCAGGAGAATTTCTGGTGCCGTTGCCGGGGAGACATCATCAAAACCTATCAAGTACCTTCACACAAACTATCATCTACTTGCTCTACTTTTTATTTGCCTTTTTATTTGCATTTGCCTCTATTTTACATCTCCCCCACTTGTCATAAAAAAACAACAAAACACAAAAATACTTTATATTGTTGCTCTGCTCGTTTGCTTGCTTGCTCTTATTGCCTTCATGTCATGAATCAAGAATAAGGAGTAAAAGCAAAAATTAAAGATAACTATGGATCCACTTAAATTTTTCTACTTGGATCATCTTTGATCCATTTGTGCTTGTGCTGAAACCCTAACTAGTTTAGTTGAGGGAAAATCATTAGATGGGCATGCTTATTTTGTGCGCCACCATTTGTCTAAAAATGGTAGACTCTTATGGAATCAAATAAATTGTTTGCTATGCTATGCTTGGAATCTATGTGAAATTTATGATTTTACTTGTTGCTCTAAGAACCCTAAAAAACACCTTCCCTACCTATGTGAGTTAAATGACAATGAAATATTATCTTCTTATGCCAAGGGTGTTTATAGTTACTATGATATTAAACAAATTGAAGAATTTGTTGCTTTTAAGGGTGCTTATGAAGTTGCTTCTTTGATTGAAAAGTATGATGCTACTCTCTACAAATCTAAAAAAAGTCATACTTAAATATTGCTATGAAAACTATTCTCCTAATGCCTATGTTAATGAATTTATTGAGGGAATGTCTGCTACTTTGGAAGAAAATAATGGTATGCAGGAATCTATAGATAATCATGATCCCTTTGATTCAATTGAAATATCATCTCTTGATGAACGTGATGCTTTCTATTCTTATGGCCATGGTGACACTATTAATGATGCTTATGGAGATGAACTTGCTATAGTTCCTTATGTTAAAAATGAAATTATCGCTATTGCACCCACACTTGACAGCTCCTTGAATGAAAAGCATGATTGCAATGATGCTATTATAAATTGTATTAATGTTAATTGTGCTAATGACATGAAAAGCTACAAGCTTGGGGATGATAATTTTGTTATGTCAACTACTTATTGCAATGATCACGATTGGGTGATAATGCTTCTTATGATCTTGAAAATTTATTTAAACCTCATGATGAATATGTTATTGATAATAAAGTTTGCAATAATATTGAAAGTGGGTTTGGAAGAGTGTCAACTTTAGTTAAAAAGAATCCCACATATTTGGACAACTTTCAACCCTATGATATTTTTGATAAAAGTGGGTTTGGAGAGGTCATGACTTTAGTTGATGTTAATCCCACTATCTTGGAAGATTATATGATTTGCATGCATATGAATCATAAAGAGAATGTTTTACATGATAGTTATATTGTTGAGTTTGATTATGATCCTACATGTAGTTATTATGAGAGAGGCAAGTATGGTTATAGGAATTTTCATGTTACTAAATTACCTCTCGTTATGTTGAGATTGTCAATGTTTTCTTCCTTGCATATGCTAGATATTTTTTGTCTTGATAGTTTGTTTGCTTATAAAGTTCCTATGCATAGGAAGTATGTTAGACTTAAATGTGATTGCCACATGTCTTATGATGCTCCCTTTGTGCTTCAATTCTTGTCTTTCTTGTGAGCAACATTGAAATCTCAAAGCCTATCTTAATGGCTATAAAGGAAGAGCTTGTTGGGAGACAACCCAATAACCTTTTACTTTCTATTTTGGTGTGTTGCCAAAAATATTGCTACTGTTATGATTGTGTTTTATGTTTTAATTAGTGTTTGTGCCAAGTAAAGCCTTTGGGACGATTTGATTGATAGTTGACTTAATTCTACGAAAAAACAGAAACTTTTGCGCCCAGTACTGGAATTATCATAATTCATTGGAACCTGATAAAATTCCGAAATTTTTACATATGATTGATATACATATTACCCACGTTGTCCTAATTTTCAGATGCTTTGGAGTTACAAAAGTATGGTATTTGTTCAAATCATTATGGACTATTCTATTTTAGATAGATTATGTTTTCTATTGCATAGTTCGCTTATTTTGATGATGCTATGGATTATATCGGGGGAATAAGTCATGGAGAAGTTGGAATACAGTAACTATATGCAAGAATAAAATATGAATGGGTTCATAACAGTACCTAAAGTTTATGATTTGCTTATTATACTAACAGATCTCACGAGGTTTCTGTTGAGTTTTGTGTGCTGAAGTTTTCAAGTTTTGGGTGACATCACGATGGATGAAGGAATAAGGAGCGGAAAAACCCTAAGCTTGGGGGTGCCCAAGGCACCCCAAGGTAATATTCAAGGAATACCCAAGCGTCTAAGCTTGGGATCCCTCAGAAGGCATCCCCTCTTTTGTCTACAATCTATCGGTATGTTACTTGGAGCTGTATTTTTATTCATCACATGATATGAGTTTTGCTTGAAGCGTCTTGTATTATAGTCTTTGCTTTGTTTGATTTTTAGTTTGCCACAATCATTGTTTGCTGGACACACCTTTTGAGAGGGACACACATTTATTCGTGATTTGTTAGAATACTCTATGTGCTTCACTTATATCTTTTGAGCTAGGAAATTGCTCTAGTGCTTAACTTATATCTTTTAGAGCACGGCGGTGGTTATATTTAATAGAAATAGTTGCACTCTCATGCTTCACCTAAATCCTTTTGAGAGTCTAATAAATATTAATGGAAATTTGTACGGGTTATAAGACTAGTCCATAAAGGATATGTATTCAAGAGGGATATAATAAAAAAATTCATGTAGATCACTAAATATGATATGTTTGATTCCTTGCAATAGTTTTGCAATATTAAGATGGTAATATGTGGGGGTACTAGTGGACGACTGTGGTTTAGTAAGAATATTGATGTTAAGGTTTGTGATTCCCGAAGCATGCACGTATAGTCTCTAGTTTTGCGATGAAGTTGGAGCATGATTTATTATTGAGTGTCTACCTTATGAGTAGTGGTCGGGGACGAGCGATGGTCTTTTCCTACCAATCTATCCCCTAGGGGCATGTGAGTAGTACTTTGCTTCGAGGGCTAATAAACTTTCATAATAAGTATGTGAGTTCTTTATGACTAATGTGAGTCCATGGATTATCAGGCACTCTTACCTTTCCGCAATTTGCTAGCCTCTTTAGTACCGTGCATTGCACTTTCTCACCTCGAGAGTCGGTTCAAACTTTGCCGGTGCATCCAAACCCCCTAGGAGCATGCGCAGTAGTACTTTGCTTCGAGGGCTAATAAACTTTTGCAATAAGTATGTGAGTTCTTTATGACTAAATTTGAGTCCATGGACTATACGCACTCTCACCCTTCCACCTTTGCTAGCCACTCTTGTACCGCACAACTTTCACCGGTGCATTAAACCCACCACATAAGCCTCCTTATATCTTCCTCAAAACAGCCACCATACCAACCTATTATGGCATTTTCATAGCCATTCTAAAATATATTGCCATCCAACTTCCATCGTTCCGTTTTTTATGACATACATATTCATTGTCATATTGCTTTGCATGATCATATAGCTGACACAGTATTTGTGGCAAAGCCACCGTTCATCATACTTATACATGTTAGATCATTGCACATCCTGGTACACTGCCATAGGCATTCATATAGAGTCATATTTTCAGTTTTATCGAGTTGTAATATCGAGTTGTAAGTAAATAAAAGTGTGATGATCATCATTATTAGAGCATTGCCCTAGTGAGGAAAGGATGATGGAGACTATGATTCCCTCACAAGTCGGGATGAGACTCCGGACGAAAAAAAAGTGGCCCAAAAGAGCCCAACAAAAAAAAGAGAAAAAGAGAGAAGGGGCAATGCTACTATCCTTTTCCACACTTGTGCTTCAGAGTAGCACCATGTTCTTCATGTAGATTCTCCTGAGTTGTCAGTTTCATATACTAGTGGGAATTTAACGTTATAGAACTTGAGTTGTATATTCCGATGATGGGTTTCCTCCAATAGCCGAGGTCTTCATGAGCAAGCAAGTTGGATGCACGCCCACTTAGTTTTCGTTGAGCTTTCATACACTTATAGCTCTTAGTGCATCCCTTGCATGGAAATCACTACTCCTCACATTGATTTCAATTTATGGGCATCTCCATAGTCCGTTGATTAGCCGCGTCGATGCAAGACCATCTTCCTTTTTGACTTCCCCTTATTGACCTCTATCACCGCATTCTATTCCACCTATAGTGCTACAGCCATGGCTCATGCTCATGTATTGTGTGGGGTTGAAAATGCTAAAGCGTGTTAAAAAGTATGATCCAATTGCTTGGCTTGTCATCTGGGTAGTTCATGATTATTATTTTTATGCTAGGAAGACTAAGCATGATGGGTTATATTATTTTGTAGGGATAGCGTTCTTTAGCATTCTTTATTTTGAAAGGCATTATTGTTTGTTAGTATGCCTGAGTATTGATGTCTTTATATCAAATGATAGACTATTCTCTTGAATCACTCATTTATCAATATTCATACCGTAAATGAGATTACATGGTACACATGATAGGTAGCATTTCACATCCAAAAATTTGTTTTTATCATTTTCCTACTCGAGGACGAGCAGGAATTAAGCTTGGGGATGCTGATATGTCTCCAACATATCTATAATTTTTTCATTGTTTCATGCTATTATATTATCAATCTTGGATGGTTTATATGCATTTTTATGCTATTTTATATCATTTTTTTGACTAACCTATTATGTAGCGGCCCGACCCAATAGGGTCAAGTCTATGTGCTTTCTGTGCCATCTCTGGATCAGTATGCTGGCACACATAGTACTTTGATGAAATACCATAACATCACATGTAAAATGAATACCGTAGATCCAGAGTATACCTTTTTTATCATAGCGAAAAGAAACCAATAAGGGTGTGGGGTCCCTTCAACGGCAATGGCAAGTTGAGTGTAGACCATAACCCTATATTGTAACTCTTACTCGTCATAGAAATATCTGCAACATGATAAGTTGCAGCCATGTAGGTCAGTACATTGAATGTACCGGCAAGATCACAATAGAAAGCAGATGAAAAGACTATGCTATATGCGATGTGGCTTTGTGGCTCTTTGTCTGAGTTTTTGCATAAAAGCTAGTTTTTCCCTACTACAAAAGATTGTCGAGGAACCTTTACTACAGAGTTATCTAATATGACATGGTTCCGCCAACCGATGTCTCATATCCCAAATAATTATAAGGTCCCAACAATTAATTATCAGTCCAGTGTTCAGAGTTCCGAGATAGATCCAAGTCCAGAGGCTCAAATTGTCCATAACCGGGGACACGGCTAATCGGTTAGGTTTTAACTCTGCAGAGTTTTGTGCACTTTACCCACAAGATTCGATCCCTCCTTTTAAGTTCTCGCACTACATGGTGTTTGAGAACAGGATGACCGAAACATGGTCTTTCAAAGAGTTTCCCTAACTACCGCCAGTGCCCATCCAACACTACCATTCGTCTACATCTGCTAGCACTGGACCAGTCAGAGTCACTACGACAATCAACCAAGCCAGAGCCATAGTGACTAGTGGCTGCACAGGTAAGCATCCGGGCATGAAGTATTCGTCTGTCTCTTTGAGTCTGAGTGGAACTTTCCGCATGAGTACTGGCCTACTCCAGCTCACATTAGGCAATTCCCCTGGTAAACCCCAGGTACCTCCGACCATTCCACCCAGTAGTGTGTACTAAAATCTTGTCTCGGGTCTAGGTAATTCCCTTGGTAAAACCTAGGTACCTACTCTCGGGTCTTGAAGTCTTGAGGTCTTGAAGATGCAGGCCTTGGAGTTGACAGCATGAAGTTGTCATCATTGACGTAGAGCACCACTCACGAACACTCATACCAATACCCGTCTACGATAGCGTAGCATTAAAATAAATAACGCTCCTGGGGCATCAGCAACAAGGGTGTGGGTTCCTACCTCATGCTTCTACCCAACTACAAGATTCAATATACTACTGGAGGAATTGTTGAAATGGTGACACTAAATGCAATAAAACATAGGTATGAACATATGGTCAAAGTGAACTTGCCTGGTAAAAGTTGATGAAGTTTTATCGCTCTCAAAAATAACTTGATAGAACTATTCATCACTCTCCGATGAAATCTATATTAAACAAACATTGCATTCTCATAAGCATTAACTCTAGCAAGCAATTCTAACAACCATATTAACAACCATTAAATACAGTAATAAAGAAAACAATAAGAAAAACCAAATAAAAATCCAAAAAGAAACTTCAAAGAAAACTATAAAGAAACAGTAAAGAAAACTCTATGACTTAACTTCACAACTACAAATTAGTTTTGTCCTAAGTAAAACTTAACAGCAAAGAAATCAATAAAATAATAAATTAACAGAAAGGAAATTATAAATAAGCTAAAAGAAAGAATTAACTAAAGTTTTTACTAGCAAAAAGAAACACTTAAAAGGGTAATATAAAACTCTATTTATGACCTATTCAAGTTTTAATACAAAACTAAAAAAACAAAATATTAAAATTATTTTAACTAACAAATAAAAGTGGCTACTGTTAACTAACAGAAACAAAACAAAACTTGTCAAAAATGATAAAAGAAAATATTTAAAATCCATTTAAAACTAAAAGAAAAATAATTAACTTAAAACTAATCAAAACAATACTGTTTTTGCAATAATTAAATTTTAAGAGAAACCAAAAAATAAAAAGTGATGTGCTACTCGATAAAGTACTATTCTAGTGACAAAGTTCAAAAAGAGTGAACTAAAAACCTATTTTTAAATAAGCAAAATAGTGAGTTGACCAAAATTCATCAAATTCAAAATTTAAACTTTTCAACCTTGGCTCAAATTGAATCTACAGAAACTAGATGAAATTTGGGTTCTAATGCAAAAACAATCAGCTAAAAAAATTAAAAACATAAAAGTTATTAAGAATCTAAAAACAGAACAGAAAAAGAAAACAGAAAAGAAAAAAACTACGGGACAGCTAACAACAACGTGGCAGCCTCTGATTGGCTAGGGGCTGTACGCGATAGAAGCAAACAGGTGCTCAACCTAGGCTTAATAGAACCGCATCCGTCAAGATAAAAAAACAAAAAAACGCGGTTTACTTAAAATAAACTGAAGCGGTATTCGGGTTCTAATCTACGCCGCACTTTTGATCGGACAGTGGTGGTCAGCTCCGAGGCTTACAGCGGTGGCGGGGAGGATCTCCGGCGAGATGGCGGCTCGGTGGTGGTCGGGGACGGCGCTCCGGTGGTCGGCGATGATGGCGAGGGGGTCCAGGTGATGCAGTCGGCGACGGCGAGCAAGATGTTGGCGGTGGCGTGGCTCCGAGAGCACTGTGGCGGGGGCGCGAGCTCGATGGCGGTGGCGGCAGTGGGCTTCTCCGGCGAGGAATAGCAACAACGCTGGTGCGTGGAGAGAAGGGATTCAGGGGGAAATCGAGCGAGGAGAAAGGGGCTTACATAGGGGTGGGTTGCGTGGGGCAGGGGACATGCTCAAACGGCAAGGAACCGCAGCGGGATTCGATTCCGGCGATGTTCCGGTGAAGAAGAGGAAGGTGAGCACGGGATTGATATGGGCGGTCGGTGGGTCCCAGCGGCAAAGAGAGGGAGGGGTGGGAATAAAATGGGGTGGCTGATCTGATCGAGATTCGGTGCGGTTGTGCGCGCGAGTAGGCTGGCCTGCTAGTGGGCTAGGGAGAGAGAGAGAGGTGGGTTGGGCCTGGGCGACTGGACTTTTTCTTTTAAAACAAAAACAAAGAAAGAAAAGTAGAAAATAACATAAAATAAGAAAATGTCATAGGCATATAATATATCAAAAAAATTAGATTTTTCCTTCCTAAAACATGAACTATTTTTCAAAGTCAAATGAAGTCCATAAAAATTCAAACAATGTAAACAGTGCTACTGTTGCATTTAAAATCAATATTTTTTAAAAATACCAAAATGATTTCAAATTTAGTTTCTCCAAATATTTCAATAAAGGGAATCATTTTACCCTTATTTGCGTATATTTTTTCCAGGAGAAAAATAATTTGAATAAAAACTACAAATGAGTTTGAATTTGAATTTCAAATCATTTGCAAACATTTTTCTGTTTTTCCTTGGCCAAATATATTTCAAATGTCTCTGAAAGTTTGAAGTGGCATATTCCTTCTCGCATTTTGATTATTTCCAAAGAATTTGAAATTTGGAAATTCAAATAACTTCAAAAGGGAAGAGGGTTTCAGAATAACTTCAAAATGTCTTTCAAAATATTTCTTTGAAACTTCCAACTCTCTTTCTTAAAACTTGAAGAAGTCATTTTATCTTCTCTCATGAAACTCATTGAGTTGCATAAAGTTTCTGAATTTGAAATATTTTCAAATGGAATTCAAATCTTTTCAAAAACCCTTTGCATTTCATTAATGGAAGAAGTCATGTCATCTTCACTCTAGGGTTTTGTGTTTGAATTGAATTTAAATTCATGGGGATCATATGCATGAGTGAAAGTTTGGGAAAGTCCTTTTATTCCCTCTCATTTAACTTTCAAAAAGTTTCAAAATTCACACAATCAATCACACAATAGACAAACAAACAACCCTGATTATTTATTTAACATAACATTCCAAAATTTAGAATTTTTGAATGTTACAAACTACCACCCTTAAAATGAATCTCGCCCTCGAGATTCGGAGAGGCTAGAAAGAAGGTTAGGTTCGGTGGTCTTCTTGAAAAATCCATTGTTTGTCACAAGGGCCTGGGGTGCGACCACCCTTAGAAGCATGGTTATAGTTCCAACAAAACTCATGTACTCTATCCTTAGAGTTGACGGTGTCGGTCTTCTCATATCCTCTGGGATAACTCCTTCACTGGTGCTCTTCCGGTAGGGGCATAACCTTTTCCTCAGAATCTTGTGTCCTTTCATCCTGGTAAGGCTCTTCCGAGACTGGGTCTTCTTAGCTGACAGGTTTGTCACCAGTACTAAACAACTATCAAAATCTCATGGTGGTCAACACTTAATGGTTTCTCCTGCAGGAAATGGGTCTGGTTGAATCTCAGCGTATAACCTACAATTGGCAATGGTTACCTATACATGGTTCCATCGTTACCATTCCAAGGTTCTTGGCTTGTCATACCAGCATCTTCTAGGATTTTAAGGCTCTCCAATTTTCCATAAACATATGATAGTTCATGATAGAAGTCTCCGGTATGAGGGCCAATCCATCCCATACTTGAATCATTACTTCATACACAAACAGTGAATCACGTATTCTAACACTTGGGCATCCTCACAAGCATTGCAGAAATTCTCTTGTCCTTATACTGGGTTCGGGTAAATCCATTGATTTTACAAGCCAACAAAGCATCTATCGTTTCTCCACAACTCTCGGTTTTTTTGCGTAAACTCTTGTGATACGTCTACTGATGAAATCATAGCTTCTTCTAGATTTCTTCCTTCAACAAGGTTATGTCTGCTCCTTGGGTTCTTGGCTCCTTTCCTGAGCACATACTGGTGTAGTGACCTAAGGTCTTGCACTTGAAACATGTGATATAACTTAGGTCCTTCTGTGCAGAGATTTGGCTCTTCCTGGTATACTTTCTCTTCTTCTTCTTCCTTGTTTCTTCGTACTAATCTGGGCTTCTCTTTCCTGTGGGTCATACTCAAACTCCACTGTCTAGAACTCTCCCAGATACTCTTTACACTCCTTCGCGCAATTCTGAGAGATATGTCCTTCTTCTCCACAGGAATAGCGTGTCTTGGTGCAGTGTTTGGTTGGTTTGCCTTTAGATGTATCTTTAACTTCTTCCTTCATCATAGGTACTTCCGGTTGGTTCCTGAGGGCTTCTTTCATTCCTTCTTTCTTTTACCGGATGATTTACTGTACCTTGGGGTAAATGTGACACTGAGCGGGGTAATGCTTAGTTCCTTCACACAGGAAACAAGAAACCTGCCCAGTCGGGCATTCTTCAGCTGGGTGATTTCCTTCACAATGAGGGCATCCATCCTTGTGTTCTTCATGGGTGTGTCCTATTTCTCCATAGATCTTGCATGCACAAGGCTTCTTCATTGTGCTGTCATAGGGCTTCTGGATAAGCTGAGATCTTAGCAGAGTCATCTTGAACCCAAGCTTTGGCTCCATTCCATCCTTGTATAGCTTGATGTATCTCTCGCCATGATGTAGTACCCTGTGTGATGTGTCATAGGGTGTATGGAACCATATACTCTCCTTCAACACCGTACTCCTTCATGCAATCTTCCATGTTCTGTATCCACTATGCTACCTCTAGCTGAGCCATCGATCTCAGAAATACAAGTCCATCTTCATTCATCATCTAGTGGGTCCAAGGGTTTTGGGATGAGATAAGAGAGAGAGAAAGATACCCATGGAAACAATATAGTTTTCAGAACTGGTTTTATTTGCGGCTGTCGGAAAAACATCACAAAAGGAAAACTCACAAATCATCGCATCTAACTTGAGTATTTAACAAGGGTTTGGTGTTCTAAAGGTCATATAAATATGGGATCCTTCAGGGTCTTCGAAGTCCTCAGTTGTTGTAGCTTCAATCCTTGTATTCTGAGCTGGTCCCCAGTTGATTCTCCGTGTGGTCAAAAGGATAAAGGGGTATATTCTAACTATTTGAGGTGAGGGTGCTATGTTATAAAGTAAAAAAAGATATGAAATAAAGGAACTTTTTGAAAATAAAGTTTTAGAGATATCCTTTCCTAGGGCTTTCCTGTTTCTAGGGTCACGTCCTACAGTCAATATGTGCTCTGATACCATCTCTATAGCGACCCGGCCCAATACGGTCAAGTCTCTGTGCTTTCTGTGCCATCCCTGGATTAGCATGCTGGCACACACAATACTTCTATGAAATACCATAATATCACATGTAAAATGAAAACCATAGATCCAGAGTATACCTTATTTATCACAGCAGAAATAAATCAATAAGGGTGTGGAGTCCCATCAACACCAACGGCAAGTTGAGTGTAGACCGTAACCCTATATCAAAAATCTTACTCGTCATAGAAATATCTGCAGCAAGATAAGTTGCAGCCATGTAGATCAGTAAATTGAATGTACCGTCAAGATCAGAATAGAAAGCAGATGAAAAGACTATGTTATATGCAAAGTGGCTTTGTGACTCTATGTCTGAGTTTTTGCATAAAAGCTAGTTTTTCCCTACTACAAAAGATTATCGAGGAACCTTTAGTACAGAGTTATCTAATATGACATGGTTCCGCCAACCGATGTCTCATAGCCCAAATAATTATAAGTTGTTGATACGTCCATTTTGCATCATGTTTTCCTATTGTTATTTATATTTTTTAATCATTATAACACTTTGTAGAGCAATTCTAATGCCTTTTCTCTCTTAATATGCAAGATTTACATGAAGAGGGGGATTGCCGGCAGTTGGAATTCTGGACCTGAAAAAGCTACGCCAGAGATGCATATTCTCCACATCTCCAAATGAGCTGAAATTTCAGGGAGATTTATTTTGGAATAAATAAAAATTATTGGAGAAAAGAAGTACCATAGGGGGCCACCCAGGTGCCCACTAGGCACTAGGGTGCGCCTACCCCCCTGGCGCGCCCTGGTGGGTAGTGGGGCCCTTGGCCAGCCTCCGATGCCCATCTTCTGGTATATAAGCCCATTTGCCCTAGAAAAAATAAGAAGAGGACTTTCGAGACAGAGCGCCGCCGTCTAGAGGCGGAACTTGGGCAGGAGCACTTTTGCTCTCTGGCGAAGCGATTCCGCCGGGGATACTTCTCTCTGGGAGGGGGAAATCAAAGCCATCGTCATCACCAACAACCCTCCCATCGTGGGAGGTTCAATCTTCATCAACATCTTCACCAGCACCATCTCATCTCAAACCCTAGTTCATCTCTTGTGTTCAATCTTTGTATCAAAACCTCAGATTGGTACCTGTGGGTGACTAGTAGTGTTGATTACATCTTGTAGTTGATGCTAGTTGGTTTATTTGGTGGAAGATTATATGTTCGGATCCATTATGCTATTTAATACCCCTCTGATCTTGAGCATGAATATGATTTGTGAGTAGTTGCTTTTGTTCTTGAGGACATGGGAGAAGTCTTGTCATAAGTAATCATGTGAATTTGATTTTCGTACGATATTTTGATGATATGTATGTTGTGATTCCCTTAGTGGTGTTATGTGAACGTCGACTACATGACACTTCACCATCTTTGGGCCTAAGGGAATGCATTGTGGAGTAGTTATTAGATGATGGGTTGCTAGAATGACACAAGCTTAAACCCTAGTTTATGCGTTATTCTGTAAGGGGCTGATTTGGATCCATATGTTTAATGCTATGGTTAGATTTTATCTTAATTCTTCTTTCGTAGTTGCGGATGCTTGCGAGAAGGGTTAATCATAAGTGGGACGCCTATTCAAGTAAGAACAGCACCCAAGCACTGGTTCACCCACATATCAAATGATCAAAGTAGCGAACGTGAATCAAACAAACATGATGAAAGTGACTAGATGAAATTCCCATGTGTCCTTGAGAACGTTTTACTTATTATAAGAGATCGTTCCGGCATGTCCTTTGCAACAAAAAGGCTTGGGCTACCTTGCTGCATGTATTTTTAATTTTGTTACTTTTCACTTGTTACAAATTATCTTGCTACCAAATTATCTATTACCGATAACTTCACTGCTTGCAGAAAATACCTTGTTGAAAACCGCTTGTCATTTCCTTTTGCTCCTCGTTGGGTTCAACACTTTTACTTATCGAGAGGACTACAATTGATCCCCTATACTTGTGGGTCATCAAGGCTCTTTTCTGGCGCCGTTACCGAGTACTGAAGCACTTTTGGTGAGTGTAATTTGGTAAGGAAAATTTTATATTACGTGCTGAAATATACTGTTACTTGTTACTATGAAAACAATCCTTTGAGGGGTTTGTTCCGGGTATCTTCACCTCGACCGGAAGCACAAAGAGTTGCACCTCAACCTACTGCACCTACTATTTTTTTTTGAGATTCCTTCGGGTATGATAGAGAAACTGCTAGCTAATCCTTATACAAGAGATGGAACATTACATCATGATATGCACCTAATCTATGTGGATGAAGTTTGTGGATTATTTAAGCTTGCAGGTTTACCCGGAGATGAAGTTAAGAAGAAGGTCTTCCCTTTATCTTTGGGGGGGGAGGCATTGACATGGTGATGCGGAGCATCCCTCGACCATCCCCATGGACATTCCATCACCACCGCAAGAACAAAGAAGGCCAATGACAAGAGCTCGCGCACGTGCACTCGAAACCAAGGTTAACTCTTTCCACTTCGAACTTCATCCAGATTCACATGAGAGTTGGGTCCTACCTCAAATGGAGATGTTGTGCATTATTAGGTACCAAGAAGAAGTCCATGAAGAAGCTAGGAGGGAGACCCGATCATCCATGGAGAAAGAGGAAGAAGAGAGATGGCTGACGCGCGAAGCAAAGGAGGTCCCGGACCACCCCGGCCCTCCCCTACAGCCGGCGGAGCCCCTGGCTACCCCGGGTGCCCTGCCCCAACCTGGGCGCGGCCCCTGCCAGCCCCGGGTGCCCGTCCATGGAGGGCCCGGGTGCCCGCACCCCCCTGGGCGCTACCCCCAGCAGGCCCCGGGTGCCCGACCCCTCCCGCCTGGTGCCGCCAGCCACCACCCCGGGTGCCCGGGCCACTACCCCCGAGTGCCCGGCCTCTACAGTGCCAAAACTTTTCGGTGCTCAACTTAACTATCCCATCTATGAAAAAGAATTATATGCTTTAGTTCGTGTTTTGCATGTTTGGGATCATTATCTTCGCACACATGAATTTGCCAAACATACCGATCATGAGACACTTAAATACCTTAAAGGTCAAACCAAGTTGAATAAACAGCATGCTAAATGGAGTGAGATTATTGAATCTTTCCCTTATGTGATCAAATACATTAAGGGCAAAGAAAATGTTGTGGTGGATGCTCTTTCCCGCAAATGCATGTTAATTACTCAACTTGAATTGAATGTTGTTGGATTTGACCATATCAAAGACTTGTATGAGCACGATGTTACTTTTGCTACTCCTTATGCAAGTGTGTGACGCATACATCTTGGGAACGATATTATATCAAAAATGGTTATCTAATGAGAGCTAACAAACTATGCATCCCCCAGTCTTCTCTTCGTTTCTTACTTTTGCAAGAGGCTCATGGAGGAGGACTCATGGGACATTTTGGACGCGACAAGACTTTTGCCACGCTCTCCAAGAACTAGTTTTGGCCCAAGATGTTTCGTGATGTCTCACGCTTCACCAACCGGTGCTCTACATGCCACAAAGCTAAGTCACAATCTCAATCCCATGGTTTACATATGCCACATCCTATTCCACATCAACCATGGGAAGATATTAGCATGGATTTTGTGCTTGGATTACCTAGGACTCAAAATGGCAAGGATTTCGTATTTGTTGTTGTGGACCGATTCTCTAAAATGGCCCATTTTATCCCATGCAATAAGATAGACGATGCTTCACATGTTGCAGATCTTTTTTGTAGGGAAATCTTGAGGTTACATGGAGTGCCAAAGACAATTGTGTCGGACCGAGACGTCAAGTTCTTAAGCTACTTTTGGAAGACGTTATGCGCCAAGCTCGGCATCAAGCTACTATTCTCCACGGCATATCATCCTCAAACCGATGGCCAAACGGAAGTCACCAACCGGACGCTCTCCATTCTCATATGCGTGTTGATCAAGAAGAACATCAAGGAGTGGGAGGAGTGCTTACCCATCGCCGAGTACGCCTACAACTGCGCAAGACAATCTACTACCGGCAAGTCCCCCTTCGAGGTTGTCTACGGCTTCAACCCTTTGTCGCCGTTGGACATCCTCCCTCTACCGCTACAAGAACGAGCGAACATGGACACTAGCGCAAGAGCCACCCACCTCAACAAGATGCATGAAGAAACAAGGTCCAAGATCGAGCGTCAAGTACACCGCCTCGCCACCAAGCTCAACATCAACAAGTCACCGATGGTGTCCCAACCGGGCGATATCGTATGGTTACATCTCCGCAAGGACCGCTTCCCCAAGGAGCGCAAGTCCAAGCTACTTCCGAGAGCCGATGGACCCTTCAAGGTGCTCGCATGCTACAACAACAACGCCTACAAGATCGACATCCCACGTGACAAGTACAACGTAAGCGACTTCTTCAACATCAAAGACTTGGCCAAGTACCATGGTGATGAAGATCATGATCCGTGGACGGATCTCTCCCAAGGGGGGGGGGGAGATGATGCGGAGCATCCCTCGACCATCCCCATGGACATTCCGTCACCACCACAAGCACAAAGAAGGCCAATGACGAGAGCTCAAGCATGTGCACTTGAAATCGAGGTTAACTCTTTCCTCTTCGAACTTCATCCGGATTCACATGAGAGTTGGGTCCTACCTCAAATGGAGACGTTGTGCATTATTAGGTACCAAGAAGAAGCCCATGAAGAAGGTAGGAGGGAGACCCGATCATCCATGGAGAAAGAGGAAGAAGAGGGATGGCCGACGCGCGAAGCAAAGGAGGTCCCGGACCACCCCGGCCCTCCCCTACATCCGGCGGAGCCCCTGGCTACCCCGTGTGCCCGGCACCAACCTGGGCGCGGCCCCTGCCAGCCCCGGGTGCCCGGCCATGGAGGGCCCGGGTGCCCGCACCCCCCTGGGCGCTACCCCCAGCCGGCCCCGGGTGCCCGGCCCCTCCCGCCTGGTGCCGCCAGCCACCACCCCGGGTGCCCGGGCCACTACCCCCGGGTGCCCGGCCTCTACAGTGCCAAAACTTTTCGGTGCTCAACTTAACTATCCCATCTATGACAAAGAATTGTATGCTTTAGTTCGTGTTTTGCATGTTTGGGAGCATTATCTTCACCCACATGAATTTGCCATACATACCGATCATGAGACACTTAAATACCTTAAAGGTCAAACCAAGTTGAATAAACGGCATGCTAAATGGAGTGAGATTATTGAATCTTTCCCTTATGTGATCAAATACATTAAGGGCAAAGAAAATGTTGTGGTGGATGCTCTTTCCCGCAAATGCATGTTAATTACTCAACTTGAATTGAATGTTGTTGGATTTGACCATATCAAAGACTTGTATGAGCACGATGTTACTTTTGCTACTCCTTATGCAAGTGTGTGACGCATACATCTTGGGAATGATATTATATCAAAAATGGTTATATAATGAGAGCTAACAAACTATGCATCCCCCAGTCTTCTCTTCGTTTGTTACTTTTGAAACAGGCTCATGGAGGACTCATGGGACATTTTGGACGCGACAAGACATTTGCCACGCTCTCCAAGAACTAGTTTTGGCCCAAGATGTTCCGCGATGTCTCACGCTTCACCAACCGGTGCTCTACATGCCACAAAACTAAGTCACAATCTCAATCCCATGGTTTACATATGCCACTTCCTATTCCACATCGACCATGGGAAGATATTAGCATGGATTTTGTGCTTGGATTACCTAGGACTCAAAATGGCAAGGATTCCGTATTTGTTGTTGTGGACCGATTCTCTAAAATGACGCATTTTATCCCATGCAATAAGATAGACGATGCTTCACATGTTGCAAATCTTTTTTGTAGGGAAATCTTGAGGTTACACGGAGTGCCAAAGACAATTGTGTCAGACCGAGACGTCAAGTTCTTAAGCTACTTTTGGAAGACGTTATGCGCCAAGCTCGGTATCAAGCTACTATTCTCCACGGCATATCATCCTCAAACCGATGGCCAAATGGAAGTCACCAACCGGACGCTCTCCACTCTCCTACGCGTGTTGATCAAGAAGAACATCAAGGAGTGGGAGGAGTGCTTACCCATCGCCGAGTACGCCTATAACTGCGCAAGACATTCGACTACCGGCAAGTCCCCCTTCGAGGTTGTCTACGGCTTCAACCCTTTGTCGCCGTTGGACATCCTCCCTCTACCACTACAAGAACAAGCGAACATGGGCACTAGCGCAAGAACCACCCACCTCAACAAGATGCATGAAGAAACAAGATCCATGATCGAGCGTCAAGTACACTGCCTCGCCACCAAGCTCAACATCAACAAGTCACCGATGGTGTTCCAACCGGGCGATCTCGTATGGTTACGTCTCTGCAAGGACCGCTTCCCCTAGGAGCGCAAGTCCAAGCTACTTCCGAGAGCCGATGGACCCTTCAAGGTGCTCGCACGCTACAACGACAACGCCTACAAGATCGACATCCCACGTGACAAGTACAACATAAGCGACATCTTCAATGTCAAAGACTTGGCCAAGTACCAGGGTGATGAAGATCATGATCCGCGGACGGATCTCTCCCAAGGGGGGGGGGAGATGATGCGGAGCATCCCTCGACCATCCCCATGGACATTCCGTCACCACCGCAAGCACAAAGAAGGCCAATGATGAGAGCTCAAGCATGTGCACTCGAAACTGAGGTTAACTCTTTCCTCTTCGAACTTCATCTGGATTCACATGAGAGTTGGGTCCTACCTCAAATGGTGACATTGTGCATTATTAGGTACCAAGAAGAAGTCCATGAAGAATGTAGGAGGGAGACCCGATCATCCATGGAGAAAGAGGAAGAAGAGGGATGGCCGACGCGCGAAGCAATGGAGGTCCCGGACCACCCCGGCCCTCCCCTACAGCCGGCAGAGCCCCTGGCTACCCCGGGTGCCCGACAACTTTGGCTCCGGGTGCCGGGCCCCAACCTGGGCGCGGTCCCTGCCAGCCCCGGGTGACCGGCCATGGAGGACCCGGGTGCCCGCACCCCCTGGGGCGCTACCCCCAGCCGGCCCCGGGTGCCCGGCCTTGGAGCCCCGGGTGCCCGGCCCCTCCCGCCTGGCACCGCCAGCCACCACCCCGGGTGCCCAGCCTCTACAGCGCCAAGGTCGCAGCCCCCTGACCGGTCCGGGTGTCCGGTCCCTCGCGCCCCGGGTGCCCGGCCCCTCCTGTTGCATCTACCTCCGGGTGCCCCGGCGCCTTTACCCCGGGTGCCTGGACCCTCCTCCATGGTCACGCGTTTTTCGGGATAAATTACCCATGTACCCTTGTTTTACCCCCAATTCGTCCCTAGCCTATATAAACTCTTCCCCTAGCTCATTTGAGAGGTTAGCAAAGTATTTGATAGACACTAGAGAGCTTTGCTCCTTGTATCCCCTCCCCTTGGAGATCAAGCCCCCACCTTGGGAAGAATCCTTGTGGATTATCAAGGCCTCCCCTTGGATAAGATCAACATCAAGACCTCATCTCCTAGGAGTGGGAAGAACTTTACCCTAGTGCTATTTTCCTTGAATTGTTCTTGTATGCTTGTGGATCTCATGTATGCTACTCTAGTGGATGTGTTATTTGGGTTTGTTTGAGTGATCTCCCTGTTGTGTTCTTGTGTGTTCATCACTTTTCCCCCCTCCAAGTGTGAAAAGATCCCCTCTAGGGTTTCACCCTACAACATCTTGGTATCATGAGCAAGGTTGATTCACATCTTGGAGTCCCATCCCCCCATTTGCTAGCTTGATTTTGTTGTTTTTCGTCCTAATTCAAAAATCCCCACAAAAATAGCCCCAAAAAATTTTCTTGCAGTTTGTTGGATCTTGTGAGATTTGGTTGTTTTGGTTCATGGATTTGTCGTTTGGCAAGTGGATCTAGCCCCTACACCTTCATCCCCACCCTTCCCACCACGAAATCCACCGAATTTGGCCATTCCCCAAAGATTTCCACCCAAATCCGAGACCCCCGGGTGCCCGCACCCCCGGGCTGTTTGCCTATGACCACCCCGGGCACCCGCACCTCCCCCCCCCGGGTGCCCGCACCCCCCCCCCCCCAAAACAGCCCAACTACACCACCATTTTGGCCATAAGTTTCACCTCCCAAGTCCATTTTTCGTGTTCTTTAGCTCGTTTAGAAGCTCTTGACATCCCCCATCCACATATATCATTACCACCACCATTTGCCTCCATAAAAAATTTCACCATAAAAGCATCCACCTTCCGCATTTGATCGATTTTGAGTTGCAGTTTCCGTTTCCTAAGGTGTTTCGGCTACTTAGGAACGTGTGACATCGACATCACCGCCATTCATCATCGCCACGGAGTCTACATCGCCAACAATCTTCACCGTTGACACCGCTAACCATAAGCAAGGACGGTAACCTCGATGACACTTAGTACATTTCCTTGCTTTTGCATTGATAACTCGAGCCATTTTGCGTCACTTACCCACCAAGACTAGCGAGTTGAGAATTGCTGAGCCACACTATATTGTGCACCGTAGTGATCTTGCTATCATCATTGTGCCCTAAGTCTATCCCGTGCATATCTTACATACTTGTCTCATATCATAATTGGCTCGAGCATCAAGCATAGTGAAAAAAAAGAAAAGCTTTTAAGCAAAAGTGGAGAAACAAAGAGCTTGTAAGCAATAGCATTGAGCCATTTTGCATCGCTACATCATCTTGGTCACCACATAAATAGCATAGTTGGGATTGAAGACGGCACATTTCTCTCATAGGTTGGTGCACAAGCATATCTTGTCCATTTGAGCAATCGAGCTAGCGTCTCTCTAGCATCCGTACAACAAGAGCATTTTCCGTGGTTACATTTCTTGAGCTCACTCCTTGGTTGTGCGGATACCATCTATCTTCCGTGTGTGTGTTCCTCGTGATATTCTTGGGTTTGATCTATTTGCTTTACTTGCAATTTTGTGAACCTTCTCAACCTTATCGATATCTTGACTAACAATTGCTTGAAATTTTGTGCCACCGTCCTAGCCAAGCTCCTCCATAAGCTTTACTTGTATAGGTATGAGAAACGAACCCGGTACCAATTCTCCTATTGTGTCATTACATTGAGTGATACTTGATACATACACAATCCTCGGGAAAAGGTAACTTCGGTATTGTTCTCTCATTTTCCTACTCACCCCACTTGGTTATGATGGATAGGCCAAGTTCTTCGGCGAACCCACTTTTTGAGGAGCAAGGTGACGATTGCGACTACGTCACCAAGAACCACTTCTTCATCGCCCAACGCGCTCTACATCAAGAAAGTGAAGTTTTGGGTGAGCACCTCGAGCAACTCGCCACCGACCTTTGTCAATCGAAAGCAAGGAACCGCGACTACCTCGACGCCAAGCTCACCACACAAATGGAAGAATTCCGCAACATGATCATGAGCCGCGCGTCTTCCTAAACCTCTATGCCAAGACGGCGCCACTCAAGCCGCCGCTCAAGTCGTCAATCTTCGGACTACTCTTCTTATGATGCAAGTCCTCCCCGAGCTCGCTTTCCTCGACCTGACGCCCCTCAAGATCTCCAAGCTCAAGAAAATCCATTCCATGGCAATGGTTTGCAAGACCGAGTGCGAGAACGTGAAAGGGCGAGACGCCAAGCTCAAGAGGCCGAGGACCAAGAGCAACCCCCACAAGTGCAATTTCAAGCACCTCAAGACGGTGATGCAATCCGACAAGCACAAGAGCGGGAAGCACAAGCACTCGAAGCACAACATGCACTCCGCGAGGCCACTAGAGCCATTGACGAGCACAACCGTCAAGTGCGTGAACAAGAGGAAGAACTTCGTCAAGCACGACAAGAAGAAGCCGCACGACCTGAAGAGCAACAAGAAAGGCGAAACCAAGCGCATATGCCTCGTCCTCCTCCACGACAAGAACAACACCAAATGGAGCAAGTGCTTCAAGACCCTCCTCCATGCCAAGAGCGACATCACGAGGAACGAGCATTTGAGGACCTTCCTCCACGGCAAGAGCGACATCAAAACCGCCACTATGATGAAGAACTCCGCTACGGCAAGCTCAAGTTCACCATGCCCAAGTTCTTCAGAAGCAATGATCCCGAAAAATATCTTTCATTGGCACTGAAAGTGAACAAGATATTCCGCCTTGACAACTATGACGAGGAAAAGAAGATCGCCATGGCCTCCCTCGAGTTTCAAGACTACGTCCTCATTTGGTGGGAACAAGTGATCGAGCGACGACAAGCAAGAGGCGAACCACCAATCACAACTTGGACGCAAATGAAGAATGTCATGAGAGCTCGCTTCATGCCTACACACTACACCCATGATCTTTTCAAGAAGTTGCAACTCCTCAAGAAAGACACGAAGACGGTGGAAGAATACTACCAAGAAATGGAGGATGCCATGATAAGAGCCAATGTCAAGGAAGATGACGAGCAAACTATGGCACGCTTCTTGAACGGCCTCAACCACCCAATCAAGTGGATTGCCGACTTCCAACTGTAACATCCCCAGCATCACACTATAGTAATCCCTTATGATCAGTGCCAAGTCATCTTGATTTACAAAGCTTAATCATGTTGGGATAATATCTCAACTCAAATCCCTTCTCTGAATTCTATTCAAATTCAAAGTGAAATTTGAAGTTGGTCAAATATTGCTGCAAAAATGTTCATCATCTAGCAAATATTCCAAAACAATTTGTTGTTAAGGAAAACAACATCACCATCAACCAAAATGTGGGCTAAGCATTTAAAATAGTGCAAAAACAGCATTTTAAATGCAATTTCATTTTTGGAAAAATTCAAAAGGATTCCAAGACTCCCCAAACTTCTTGTGGCAGTGCATCATTTTCCCTAGTATTTGTCTCTGCCAGTTGCTTATATTTGCAAGGTCATCTGATGGCTAAATTAATTGCAAAATGCTACTAGAAAAAGAAAATAGAAAAAGAAAAATGAAAGGCCTAAACCGACAGGGCCTAAGTGCACAGTGCACCTGTCCCAGCCCAGCCGGCCTCTTTCTCCCTCCTCCCGCTCTCTCTCTCTGCGCGTGTCGCCACGCCCGTGGCTGTGCCGATGTGCTCTGGTGAAACGTCGACACCGCGATGCTACAGGGCCGGCGAGGGGATAAGGATGCGCCCCCTCGACCTCCCCTCCATTCTCATCCACTCCTCCCTCTCCCTCGCTCGCTCTCCCCCTCTCTTTCTCCTCCAGATCCGCCGTGCCTCGCCGCTTCCATGGCCACTGTCGACCCCTCGCCTCACCACGATGCCGTAGGAGTTCGCCGTCGTCCTCCACGTCGTTTGGTGCAGGCCGTTCGAGCTGGGGAGCCTTGCACTGCTAGATCGGCCTCCGTCTTCAACCTCGGGCCGCCGGCGATCCCCTTCCTCTCCGGCGAGCTCTGCTGCTCCTTAGCTGTCAAAGGCTTACCGTAGCCGCGCGGTGAGCCACCACCTCCTTTCCCCTCTCTCTGGTTGCTATCGCGCGCCCCCTAGCTACCTTTTCCATCGTGACCGAACGCGACGCCACGCGAGCTCGTCGCCGGCGAGTCTCCGGTGACCAAATGGTCATGGGCCCGAGTCCATCGTCCTCGCACGCACGCGTAGAGCACGCCTAACCCTTTAGTTTGAGCTGCTGCGCGCTGCCTTGCCGTTTTTGCTGTCACCCGATTCCGGCCGCCGCCTCCGCCGCTCGCCATCGACGTTTCAGGACATTTCCGGCCAAGCCACAACCACCGTTAGATGCACCATTGAGCGCTTGTTCGAACGCGCGTCGCGGCGCTCGATTTGGTGCTCCGTAGACAAATCCCGAGCCTCTCTGGCGAAAGCGCCACCGCGGGAGGCTCACCGGAGCGATTCCGGCGACTCCGCTGACCTGGCAAGGGCGTGGGGCCCGCCCAGGGAGACTGCCAGTGGGCCCCGCCGTTCGTTTGATCGTGTTGACCACGGTCAACGTGGGTTACTACTCACCCTAAGCCACTGACGTGTGGGCCCCTACATTTAATAAAACTAATTAGGTTTTAAACTAATCTGTTAATTAGTATAGACACTGACATGTGGGGCCCACCCTCTAATTAGCTATGTTCAGTTTAACTTAACCACTATTAAAGTCACTATCAGTGACAGGTGGGACCCACTGGTCAGGTTTGACCTGGTCAGCCGCCCTGTTGACTGCTGATGTCACTGTGACATCATGCTGACGCTATAAACCTTTTCTGTTATTTTGAATAATTCCAGAAAATGCTTTAATCTTTGAAAATTCGTAGAAATTACACCATAGTTCAGAATGAAAAACTTTATATATGAAAGTTGCTTAGAATGACGAGATGAACCCAACCGTGCCATCTGTTTCCGTGTCGGGACCCTCTACGAAGGTGAACCCGCAACTTTTAGCCTGTTTCCGATAGATAAATAGTGCTTACATACCGGTTAATAAATCCAACTTTAATCCTAAAATAACTAAAATGATTTAGACATGTTTTTAGGCAACCCTGCACTGCACGTTAGCATAGCATGCTCTGTGTTGCATATGTTTGCTGTGTATTTATCTGATTCCTCCCCCTCTTCTCTCTCGGTAGACCCCGGTACCGACGTAGTCCCCGAGGCTGACGTAGCTCCGGAGTTCGACTACACTATTGATGACCCTTCTCTTGCCGCAGAGCTTCCAGGCAAGCACCCCCCCTTTGAACATGCCGATATCGCCTATTCTTTCTCTCTTATGCTTGCATTAGAAATTGCTGCTGCTACTGTTTATCCTATTTCTGATGCATAGCCTGTTTTTGTAACTGTTGTTGATACCTACCTGTTTATCCTAAACTTCTTAGTATAGGCTGGATAGAGACCCACCAGAGACCCCCACTTCATCCCAAGTTGCCCCCGCTGGATTATCAGATGACTCGATCAACGTGATCGACAACCAGGCCCCGGCACCGCACATCACCCCCCTTAGTTGTACGACACTGCAGCGTTACTATCGAGTGCCGAGGGTGATACCTCGTTTAGCACTTCTGATGTTAACTCTGTAGAGTAGCTATTCGGTGGTGGACATCGAGGGTGATTCCTCCTTCACCACTCCTGATAACAATGCCGTCGTGCAACACCTCAAGTGTGAACCTCGAGGGTGATTCCTCCTAAGTTCACATTGACGACTACATTAGGTGGAATGCATCGAGGGTGATTCCTCAGGTTTCCCCCTGGTGTTTGGACACACGGTTACTTTGACTTAACACAGAACCATGATGACATCGGGTCGTCCCTAAGGGGTACCCGCGAGTGTTGGGAAGTCGGGTTGACCTGGAGGGTACCTGAGAGATAATTACGAGGCGCGGCCGGGCATTCTTAGCCCTTGCAGCAAGTCCTCGAGACGGGGCGATGGGGTCACATCGATCGTGAGTCTCTGCTCGTTACCGCATGCTACCAATACACTAACAATTTGGATATTTGATCCGAGTAAGCCTTTGGCCTGATAGCACTAACCATCACGTGGGAACAGTTATGGGCACTCTGCGACGTATGCATCAGCCGAAGCTTAATAGATGTCATGCGATTGAGCGAAGCGCGCCGGGTTGGACTGCATTAAGCACCCTCCTTTGTAATGGAGGCTTCTAGGTCTGCTCATCGGCCTCCCACGCAACATGCAGGAGCGCCCGGGGCGATGGCCCAAGACCCCTGGGTGCATAGGTTTAGTCCGGCGTGCTGACCTCTCTATTAAGCATAGGTCGGGTTGCGGCGTATCGTTTGGCCGAGGCCGGGCATGACCCAGAAAAGTGTATTCGGCCAGAGTTAATCAGCATGGTGGGTAAGTTGGTGCACCCCTACAGGGAAGACACATCTATGCATAGCCGGATCCTCAGTAACGGACGCTCGGAGTATGGCTCTGGGGTTGCTTTCTCGCAAGCAATCGAGGAAGGACCTCTGGGTGAGGTTGAGACTTATTAATACTACTACTATATATTGCACTGATCTACACTCTTCTAATGCTGCAAGACCGCTGAAGATGCTAGTCTTCGATAGGACTAGGCCTTCTCTCTATTCTGGCATTTCTGGAGCCCAGTCCTAAAATACAGCCTTTCTTTGATAATGTTGCATATGTAGTGTAGATCCTTGCTTGCTGAGTACTTTGGATGAGTACTCACGGTTGCTTTGCTTCCTCTTTTTCCCCATACCCGAACGATGCGACCAGATGACGGAGCCCCGGAGCCAGCTGCCCCTGTCGACGATTACTACTACCACCCTAAGGGTGGTTACTACTTCGAGTTGGCCGACGACCAGGAGTAGGATCGGAGGGTCCCAGGCAGTAGGCCTGCGCCTTTTTGATCATAGCTTTTGTTTTGCCCACCTTCTTAAAGGCTTATCTGTCTCTCTTTTATATCTGTACTCAGATATCTGATGCTTCCACTGACGCTTGTAAGCGAGCTTATGTATTCGAGCCCTTGAGGCCCCTGGCTTGTAATATAAAGCTTGTACTATTTTAATTTGTTTCTAGAGTTGTGTTGTGATATCTTCAAGTGAGTCCTTAAGCTTGATCATGTGCATTTGCGTGTATGATTAGTGCACGATTGAGCCGAGGGCATCACAGGTTGGTATCAGAGCCGACTGCCTGTAGGATCCCCCTTTCCAACTCCTTGGCCGAAGTTGAGTCTAGTCATCCAAAGTTGTTTTACTAACTTGGCTGTGTGGCTTACGGGCCCACATCGCCAATTGGGTGGTATTAGGATCTTTTATTCCCCTTCCTTACTCTGGGATTCTGATCTCTCTTTTACTCGGGTTAAATATTTTACTAACTCTGACATTAGGTTCTTGTAACCACGTCATCCCGGAGAGCCCCTTCACTACAGTTGATCGCTTGCTTCGCCAGAAGATTCTGCAGATACTCCTCGATGTTTCCCGAGACCCTGTGCCCACTGCTTCGCAGTTCCTGACCACCGATAAATCCCTGTGAATAACATCCTTGCCATTTGTACCTTCATCCCCAGTTGCTCTTGTTGTTACAAGTTACCCCTAATACTCTCCGTTGTTCCGAGAATCCTTTGTGCCTTATGCTTTGCAGCTTCTTTCGCACTGCGGATAACTCACTTACCCGGGGTCCGTTCATTCCCAGTTGTTCATATGCTTTCCAAAATACTTTGAAATGCTATCTGATCTTCCAAAAATTCTCTGCAGCCTACTGCTCTTGATTTTCCTTGCCGGCCTGAATTATGGTTAATTCCATATGTCTGGCAATATTTATTAAAATCTTTTGTGATTGTCATTCTATTTCTATGGATTCAACATGTGTGCGAATACTCGCAACCATCAATTAATCACTGGAAATTTTCTTTCCAGCTCAGACATCACTCCGGATATGAGCTGGTTCTTGCCCAATGAAGATTTGATCGGTGTGCCTCTAAGTCTGTTCAACCTATCCAGCTTCGATCAGAGCATCTGATTCTGATACACCGATCTAGAAATCAAAATTTCTTTGTATTTAAGCATAGAATTATTCAGATGTTTCTATAAGACAATGCCTTTGCATTCCTTCTTCCTCTGATTGACTAGCGATACTCACATCAACTCCGACGTGAATCACCAGATCCATTGTTGGGTTGTTATCTGGCAGTGTCCTTAACATCCAAATTCTTGTGAGTTCTTTCACTGATACATACTTGTGTTAATTACTCCTGAAGTTCGTGGTATATGTTCCTAAGATGCCCCGATGGGTTGAACCTATGCCTTCTTAGTCTGTGTGAACCCGATAATTTTCGTGGGCCATACTCCTCTGGTATATCACCAGGTAGTTCTTCACATTCATTTAATTTTTAACAGAGCAGTGAATGAAAGATTATGCATTGGAGAAGTTGGAGTCAACCTTGAACTTTGTGTTCATGCCCATAGACACGATGTAGATCTTATGATGGAAGCTTCTCTTAAAATCAATTGTCCCCTTGGTATAAGTTCATCTTGTATCCGTGAATTGTTCCTTTGCAACTCTTGTGCTCTTCAGATCCAACCTTTTACTTGAAAAACCATACCAATGCTACCTCGAAGCATGACTGTGGTATTTCGGATATTAACAAGAACATTGGAGGCACATTGCCAAATGCTTCTTGATCTATTATCCAGACACCGTTGAGTGGATAACATCATGAATTCCCTTGCCCCTTTATCTAAATGGTGATGTACTTGTTGTTCTGACATGTATATCATGTTCTATTTTTCCTTGGAAAAGATACACCCCTAATTCTTGTGTATAAACACATTTTCCTTTCCATTGGTTTGTTTAACTTTTCTTGTGATCTATATGATATAAGCAAAAATAATTCCCTGCCTATAAAACACCCCGATGTACAACCTTGTCAGTGAGACCCTGTTACTATTGTTGATGACATTCCGGTAACCCCCGATGGACGAGAACTTTTCCTATTGGTCCTCCTCATTTTAACGAGCAGGAAAATGGTTCTCTTCGTCCCTCGCCCTTGGTACCGATGTTGACACCAACATAACTGACAGACTATTCTCTGACATACCTTGTTGTCGTGACCGGTAAGATGTCACCATTCTCCCTACTCTTGATCGACACCCCCCCACAGTTCCACAGGATCAGAACCTAACTCTCCTGTACATCCTTGATTCCGAAGTATCCTATGCCCTTGGTTTTGAGTATTATTACGAGCCACCCTCCGAGAGATGATCTATTCCCGATGCTCTGAACCCCCTTCTCACACTCTGTTCAGGTATCGATCGGATGTCCATTCACTTGAAACTTCTTATTGTACCTTCATACTTTGCTCTCGATGTTTTCTTAAGTTTTAACTCAAGAGATACTTCTGCCACATTCCCTGAATTGTTCACCAGATAATTAACACTATAAGGGTCAGTTCTCTCGAAGTTACTCTTTACTTCCCCACTTAAATCTCGGGACGAGATTTCTTATAGTGGAGGAGATTTGTAACATCCCCACCATCACACTACAGTAATCCCTTATGATCAGTGCCAAGTCATTTTGATTTACAAAGCTTAATCATGTTGGGATAATATCTCAACTCAAATGCCTTCTCTGAATTCTATTCAAATTCAAAGTGAAATTTGAAGTTGCTCAAATATTGCTGCAAAAATGTTCATCATCTAGCAAATATTTCAAAACAATTTGTTGTTAAGGAAAACAACATCACCATCAACCAAAATGTGGGCTAAGCATTTAAAACAGTGCAAAAATAGTATTTTAAATGGCATTATATTTTTGGAAAAATTCAAAAGGATTCCAAGACTCCCCAAACTTCTTGTGGCAGTGCATCATTTTCCCTAGTATTTGTTTCTGCCAGTTGCTTATTTTTGCAAGGTTATATGATGGCTAAATTAATTGCAAAATGCTACTAGAAAAAGAAAACAGAAAAAGAAAAATGAAATGCCTAAACCGACTGGGCCTAAGTGCACAGTGCACCTGGCCTAGCCCAGCCGGCCTCTTTCTCCCTCCTCCCGCTCTCTCGTTGCGCGTGTTGCCGCGCCCGTGGCCGTGCCGGCGCGCTCTGGTGAAACGTCGACACCGCGACGCTACAGGGTCGGCGAGGGGATAAGGATGTGCCCCCTCAGCCTCCCCTCCATTCTCATCCACTCCTCCCTCTCCCTCTCTCGCTCTCGCTCTCCCCCCTCTCTTTCTCCTCCAGATCCGCCGTGCCTGACTGCGCTCACCGCCGTGCCTCGCCGCTGCCGTGGGCACCGTTGACCCCTCGCCTCGCCATGATGTCATAGGAGTTCGTCGTCGTCCTCCACATCATCCGATGCAGGCGGTTCGAGCCGGGGAGCCCTGCACTGCTGGATCGGCCTCCGTCTTCAACCTCGGGCCGCCGGCGATCCCCTTCCTCTCCGGCGAGCTCTGCTGCTCCTAAGCTGTCGAAGGCTTACCGTAGCTGCGCGGTGAGCCACCACCTCCTTTCCCCACTCTCTGGTTGCTATCGCGCGCCCCCTAGCTACCTTTTCCATCGTGACCGAACGTGACGCCGCGCGAGCTCGTCGCCGGCGAGTCTTCGGTGACCAAATGGTCATGGGCCCGAGTCCATCGTCCTCGCACGCACGCGTAGAGCACGCCTAACCCTTTAGTTTGAGCTGCTGCGCGCTGCCTCGTCGTTTTCGCCGTCACCCGATTCCGGCCGCCGCCTCCGCCGCTCGCCATTGATGTTTCAGGCCGTTTCCAGCCAAGCCACCCCCACCGTTAGATGCGCCGTTGAGCGCTCTTTCGAACGCACGTCACGGCGTTCGATTTGGTGCTCAGTAGATGAATTGCGAGCCTCTTCAGCGAGAGCACCGCCGCGGGAGGCTCACCGGAGCGATTCCGGGGACTCCGCTGACCTGGCAAGGGCATGGGGCCCGCCCAGGGAGACTGCCAGTGGGCCCCGCCGTTCGTTTGACCGTGTTGACCACGGTCAACGAGGGTTACTGCTCACCCTAAGCCACTGACGTGTGGGCCCCTGCATTTAATAAAACTAATTAGGTTTTAAAATAATTTGTTAATTAGTATAGACACTGACATGTGGGGCCCACCCTCTAATTAGCTCTGGTTAGTTTAACTTAACCACTATTAAAGTCATTGTCAATGACAGGTGGGACTCACTGGTCAGGTTTGACCTGGTCAGCCGCCCTGTTGACTGTTGATGTCACTGTGATGTCATGCTGACGCAATAAACCTTTTCTGTTATTTTGAATAGTTCCAGAAAATGCTTTAATCTTTGAAAATTCGTAGAAATTAAACCGTAGTTCAGAATGAAAAACTTTATATATGAAAGTTGCTTAGAACGACGAGACGAACCTGACCGTGCCATCTGTTTCCATGTCGGGACCCTCTACGGAGGTGAACCCTCAACTTTTAGCCTGTTTCCGGTAGATGAATAGTGCATACATACCGGTTAATAAATCCAACTTTAATCCTAAAATAACTAAAATGATTTAGACATGTTTTTAGGCAACCCTGCACTGCACGTTAGCATAGCATGCTCTGTGTTGCATATGTTTGCTGTGTATTTATCTGTTTCCTCCCCCTCTTCTCTCTCGGTAGACCCCAGTACCGACGTAGTCCCCGAGGCCGACGCAGCTCCGGAGTTTGACTACACTGTTGACGACCCTTCTCTTGCCGCAGAGCTTCCAGGCAAGCATGCCCCTTTGAACATGCCGATATCGCCTATTCTTTCTCTCTTATGCCTGCATTAGAAATTGCTGCTGCTACTGTTTATCCTATTTCTGATGCATAGCCTATTTTTGTAACTGCTGTTGATACCTACCTGTTTATCCTAAACTGCTTAGTATAGGCTGGATAGAGACCCACCAGAGACCCCTACTTTGTCCCAAGTTGCCCCCGCTGGATTATCAGATGACTCGATCAACGTGATCGACAACTAGGCACCGCACATCACCCCCCTTAGTTGTACGACACTGCAGCGTTACTATCGAGTGCCGAGGGTGATACCTCGTTTAGCACTTCTGATGTTAACTCTGTAGAGTAGCTATTCGGTGGTGGACATCAAGGGTGATTCCTCCTTCACCACTTCCGATAACGACGCCGTCGTGCAACACCTCAAGTGTGAACCTCGAGGGTCATTCCTCCTAAGTTCACCTTGATGACTACATTAGGTGGAATCCATCGAGGGTGATTCCTCAGGTTTCCCCCTGGTGTTTGGACACACGGTTACATTGACTTAACACAGAACTGTGATGACATCGGGTCGGCCCTGAGGGGTACCCGTGAGTGTTGGGAAGTCGGGTTGACCTGGAGGGTACCCGAGAGATAATTACGAGGCGCTGCCGGGCATTCTTAGCCCTTGCAGGAAGTCCTCGAGATGGGGCAACAGGGTCACATCAATCGTGAGTCTCTGCTCATTACCGCACGCAACCAATACACTAACGATTTGGATATTTGATCCGAGTAGGCCTTTGGCCTGATAGCACTAACCATCACGTGGGAACAGTTATGGGCACTCTGCGACGTATGCATCAGCCGAAGCTTAATAGACGTCATGCGACTGAGCGGCGCGCGCCGGGTTGGACCGCGTTAAGCACCCTCCTTTGTAATGGAGGCTGCTAGGTTTGCTCACCGGCCGCCCACGCCACGTGCAGGAGCGCCCGGGGCGATGGCCCAAGACCCCTGGGTGCATAGGTTTAGTCCGGCGTGCTGACCTCTCTATTAAGCCTAGGTCGGGTTGCGGCGTATCGTTTGGCCGAGGCCGGGCATGACCCAAAAAAGTGTGTCTGGCCAGAGTTAATCGAGCGTGGTGGGTAAGTTGGTGCACCCCCGTAGGGAAGCAAACATCTATGCATAGCCGGATCCTCGGTAACGGACGCTCGGAGTTGTATCCCGATCGATACAACTAGAACTGGATACTTGTGATGAGAAATGGATAGTATGGCTCAGGGGTTGCTTTCTCGCAGGGAGTCGAGGAAGGACCTCTGGGTGAGGTTGAGACTTATTAATACTACTACTATTTATTGTACTGATCTACACTCTTCTAATGCTGCAAGACCGCTGAAGATGCTAGTCTTCGATAGGACTAGGCCTTCTCTCTATTCTGGCATTTCTGCAGCCCAGTCCACATATACAGTCTTTCTTTGATAATGTTGCATATGTAGTGTAGATCCTTGCTTGTTGAGTACTTTGGATGAGTACTCACGGTTGCTTTGCTTCCTCTTTTTCCCCATACCCGAACGATGCGACCAGATGATGGAGCCCCGGAGCCAGCTGCCCCTGTCGACGATTAGTACTACCACCCCGAGTTGGCCGACGACCAGGAGTAGGATCGGAGGGTCCCAGGTAGGAGGCCTGTGCCTTTTCGATCATAGCTTTTGTTTTGCCCCGCCTTCTTAAAGGCTTATCTGTCTCTCTTTTATATCTGTACTCAGATATCTGATGCTTCCGCTGACGCTTGTAAGCGAGCTTATGTATTTTAGCCCTCGAGGCCCCTGGCTTGTAATATAAAGCTTGTATTATTTTAATTTGTGTCTAGAGTTGTGTTGTGATATCTTCAAGTGAGTCCTTAGGCTTGATCGTGTGCATTTGCGTGTATGATTAGTGCACGATTGAACCGGGGGCGTCACACCAACCCTACTCCAACCTTCTCGAGCTAGTTCATCAAGCGACCAAGGCCGAGCGACAAGTGCAAGATGACTTCAAATATGCCAAGTACTCTTCCAAGACTTACGGATCCTACACTCAAGCTCCCGCGACTTCGGCACCTCCTACCTCAACTAGAGCAACACCAAGTACCAGCGACAAGTCAAGTTCCAAGCAAGTTACGCCTTCCTCGACTCGTCCTCCAGCAAGCACCTACAAATCCAAGACTCCCTCATCTTTGGCACCACCGAATGACCCCGTCAAGACAAGTTCTATAAAGTGCTTCACATGTGGTGGCCGAGGACACAAGTCCTTCAAATGCACCAACAAGCAAACCATGATCTTCAACGATGATGACACATACAACAACATGAGTGAAGAAGAAATGGAAGCCCTTGAGCATGTGGCCATGCACCAGCGCGTGAATGAAGATGAAGATGATCAAGTCTTTTGTGACAATGATTCAAGTCCCTCTCTCGTGGTCTCCAAGGTCTTGACGCTTCAACACCACCAAGAAGAAGACCAACGGTGCCACATCTTCCACACCAAGGCCGACATCAACGGGCGTTCCATGAAAGTCATCATCGACGGAGGAAGTTGCCACAACTTGGCAAGTGAAGAGCTATGTTCCAAGCTGCAATTGTATAAGAAGAAGCATCCTCGTCCCTACAAGGTCCAATGGTTAAGCGACTCCGGCACTATTCAAGTGGAGCGTACAGTGCAAGTTTCCTTCAAGATCGGCGCCTACGAGGACACCTTGGAGTGCGACGTGGTTCCTATGTCGGTGTGCCATCTTCTCTTGGGAAGACCTTGGCAATTCGACCGCGGCGTCATCCACAATGGAAGAACAAACCATTATAGCTTCAAGATGAAGGGCAAGGAGTATGTCCTACGACCTATGTCACCAAGCCAAGTGATCGCCGACAAGCAAGCATCCACACATCATGGAGAGACTAGTGAGAGAGTGAACCACCACAAAGAAATTGAGTGGCACAAGCCCAAATTGAGTGACTCTTCACCAAGAGAGAAAAACTTAGTCTTCCTAGCCACCAAAAGAGAGATGAGAGAAGTGTGTGAGAACCCATCGAGTGTCATCCACTATGTCCTCCTATGCAAAGATGAGGTGGCAAAACCTAACACTTCTAATCCTCTTCCTCTAGTGTTCTCTAACTTGTTATAGGAATTCGAGGATGTCTTCCCCGATGAGCTACCTCCGGGTCTTCCTCCTATACGTGGCATCGAACACCAGATCGACCTCATCCCCGGAGCACATCTTCCGAACAAGGCTCCCTACCGCGTCAATCCCGAAGAAACTAAGGAGATCCAACAGCAAGTACAACAACTCATCGACAACGGTTATGTACGTGAAAGCTTCAGCCTTTGTGCCATTCCGGTTATCCTTGTGCCTAAGAAAGACGGTAGTTTTCGTATGTGTTCCGATTGAAGACCCATCAATGCTATCACTGTTCGATATAGGCACCCCATTCCTCGCCTTGATGATATGCTAGATGAGCTTAGCGGTGCCACCATTTTCTCAAAATTGATCTTAAAAGTGGCTATTACCAAATCCGCATTCAAGAAGGGGATGAATGGAAAACCGCTTTTAAAACTAAATTTGGCTTGTACGAGTGGTTAGTTATGCCTATGGGTTTATCGGAAGCTCCCGGTACTTTCATGCGTGTTATGCATTTTGTGCTTCGTCCATACATTGGAGTGTTTGTTGTGGTCTATTTTGACGACATACTCGTGTTTAGCAAATCCCTCAAAGACCATGTGAATCATCTTAGGGCCGTTTTGCAAACTCTTCAAAAAGAACGTCTTTATGCCAATATGGAAAAATGCACATTTGGTGTTGACAAACTTGTTTGCTTGGGTTTCATTGTTTCTTCAAAGGGTGTCCATGCCGATGAGTCTAAAATTGAAGCAATTAAAACTTGGCCTCAACCCACTAATTTGCAACAAGTGCGTAGTTTCCTTGGCCTTGCGGGTTTTTATCGACGATTTGTGAAAGACTTTAGCACTATTGCCGCACCGTTGCATGCCTTGAGTAAGAAAAATGCACCATTTGTTTGGGGACCTTTGCAATCTACCGCATTTGATGAGCTCAAATATTTGCTTACTCATGCTCCGATTCTTGCTTTGCCTAACTTTGACAAAACTTTTGAGGTTCATTGTGATGCTAGTGGTAATGGAATTGGTGGAGTTTTGATGCAAGAAAAGCGAGCCATTGCATATTTTAGTGAAAAACTTTTCGGTGCTCAACTTAACTATCCCATCTATGACAAAGAATTGTATGCTTTAGTTCGTGTTTTGCATGTTTGGGAGCATTATCTTCGCCCACATGAATTTGTCATACATACCGATCATGAGACACTTAAATACCTTAAAGGTCAAACCAAGTTGAATAAACGGCATGCTAAATGGAGTGAGATTATTGAATCTTTCCCCTATGTGATCAAATACATTAAGGGCAAAGAAAATGTTGTGGTGGATGCCCTTTCCCGCAAATGCATGTTAATTACTCAACTTGAATTGAATGTTGTTGTATTTGACCATATCAAAGACTTGTATGAGCACGATGTTACTTTTGCTACTCCTTATGCAAGTGTGTGACGCATACATCTTGGGAACGATATTATATCAAAAATGGTTATCTAATGAGAGCTAACAAACTATGCATCCCCCAGTCTTCTCTTCGTTTCTTACTTTTGCAAGAGGCTCATGGAGGAGGACTCATGGGACATTTTGGACGTGACAAGACTTTTGCCACGCTCTCCAAGAACTACTTTTGGCCCAAGATGTTCCGCGATATCTCACGCTTCACCAACCGGTGCTCTACATGCCACAAAGCTAAGTCACAATCTCAATCCCATGGTTTACATATGCCACTTCCTATTCCACATCAACCATGGGAAGATATTAGCATGGATTTTGTGCTTGGATTACCTAGGACTCAAAATGGCAAGGATTTCGTATTTGTTGTTGTGGACCGATTCTCTAAAATGGCGCATTTTATCCCATGCAATAAGATAGACGATGCTTCACATGTTGCAAATCTTTTTTGTAGGGAAACCTTGAGGTTACACGGAGTGCCAAAGACAATTGTGTCGAACCGAGACGTCAAGTTCTTAAGCTACTTTTGGAAGACGTTATGTGCCAAGCTCGGCATCAAGCTACTATTCTCCACGGCATATCATCCTCAAACCGATGGCCAAACGGAAGTCACCAACCGGACACTCTCCACTCTCCTACGCGTGTTGATCAAGAAGAACATCAAGGAGTGGGAGGAGTGCTTACCCATCGCCGAGTACGCCTACAACCATGCAAGACAATCTACTAACGGCAAGTCCCCCTTCGAGGTTGTCTACGGCTTCAACCCTTTGTCGCCATTGGACACCCTCCCTCTATCACTACAAGAACGAGCGAACATGGACACTAGCGCAAGAGCCACCCACCTCAACAAGATGCATGAAGAAACAAGGTCCAAGATCGAGCGTCAAGTACACCGCCTCGCCACCAAGCTCAACATCAACAAGTCACCGATGGTGTTCCAACCAGGCGATCTCGTATGGTTACATCTCCGCAAGGACCGCTTCCCCAAGGAGCGCAAGTGCAAGCTACTTCCAAGAGCCGATGGACCCTTCAAGTTGCTCGCATGCTACAACAACAATGCCTACAAGATTGACATCCCACGTGACAAGTAGAACATAAGCGACATCTTCAACGTCAAAGACTTGGCCAAGTACCATGGTGATGAAGATCATGATCCGCAGACGGATCTCTCGCAGGGGGGGGGGAGATGATGCGAAGCATCCCTCGACCATCCCCATGGACATTCCGTCACCACCACAAGCACAAAGAAGGCCAATGACGAGAGCTCGAGCATGTGCACTCGAAACCGAAGTTAACTCTTTCCTCTTTGAACTTCATCCGGATTCACATAAGAGTTGGGTCCTACCTCAAATGGTGACGTTGTGCATTATTAGGTACCAAGAAGAAGTCCATGAAGAAGGTAGGAGGGAGACCCGATCATCCATGGAGAAAGAGGAAGAAGAGGGATGGCCGACGCGCGAAGCAAAGGAGGTCCCGGACCACCCCGGCCCTCCCCTACAGCCGGCGGAGCCCCTGGCTACCCCGGGTGCCCGGCCACTTTGGCCCCGGGTGCCCGGCCCCAACCTGGGCACGACCCCTGCCAGCCCCGGGTGACCGGCCGTGGAGGGCCCAGGTGCCCGCACCCTCCCTGGGAGCTACCCCCAGCCGGCCTCGGGTGCCCGGCCTTGGAGCCCCGGGTGCCCGGCCCCTCCCGCCTGGTGCCACCAGCCACCACCCTGGGTGCCCGGGCCACTATGCCCGGGTACCCGGCCTCTACAGCGCCAAGGGCGCGGCCCCCTGACCGGTCTGGGTGCCTGGTCCCTCGCTGTCGGTGTTCTGGGAACGAGGGTACCCAGACTTGCCTGCCTGCGGCCCGTGGCGTGGCTCCATCGACGGCCCGGTACGGCCCATCTTCAGCACCAACAACGCAAGACCCTCGCGAGGGGCCAAGCCTCGCGAGGCGGACGATGCCAAGACCACCAGAAGAAGCGGCCTCTTCAGGCTGGCTCCTAAGGAGCAAAGATTTCTATGCAAGCCCTCACCTCGTGAGGTTCGGATGACACGAGCCATGACGACCAAGGCCTGGCCGGCGCCAGCGGGCGCAGTACAATAGGTTTCCTCTTTGGTGCTAAAGAGGCAAGCGCAGGCGCGGAGTCCCGAGGCATCAACAAAAGGTTTCCATTTCCATGCTACAAGACCAGGACCGCTAGGACGGCAGGACGGAGGTCATCGCCGAGCCCACCACGGCGTCACGACCAGAAGCTTTGCAGGCGCAGACCACCTTTCATCAGGATAAGATGTACTAGTTGTCTCCCTTCGAATTTGGCCGTTGTGGGATCCCTTCCTGCCTTCATTTTGGGGAGAGGACCAAGGCCACTATAAGTAGAGCCTAGCCACCACCGTAGGAGGGGGGGCGGACGACGGACGACGAAGGATGGACGACGGAGGATGGACGACGGATCATCGAGACCATCCTATCCCTCACCAGCACAAGAACACACCTCCTGAGGTTGTTCTCCCACTGTACTAGTTCATCCTCGGCCCACCTCGAAGCCAATCCACCACAAAGCAGGAGTAGGGTATTACACCGCAAGGTGGCCCGAACCTGGGTAAACTGCCATGTCCCATTTCCTTCCAGTTCATCGAGCTAAGCCGTGGGATCGACGAGTTGGCATACTGGGGAGGTTGAGTTCTTCGCACGCACCCTAGAGTTCGAATCTATCCAGGGTCTGCGGAGCCCTGAATCTGACATTTGGCGCGCCAGGTAGGGGTGCGTCGGAACCTCTCTTCCTCCGGTCGATCCGCCCCCGTTTCGCCGTTCCCATGGCTGATGCTCGTCGAGTTCGTGCTGAGCGCCGGGCCGCCCTCACCGCCCGCGTCGCCCAGACAGCGCCTGCAGGCAACGTCGCTCCCCGCCGTTCCCCATCGCCTGCGGCCAACGCTGCCACCGGCCCCGCTGCCCACGAGCAGTAGGCTTCGTCGTTGCAGCCCTCTATGCGGCGTGACGGGTGCACCGCCACCGCGTCGCTGACTCCGGCGGCTGCATCGTCTTCTCATGCTCGTCGCGGGCCGGCGAACGCGCAGGCTACGTTGCTCATGCGAGTTCCTGCGCTATCGCCCGACCGACGACCTCTACGAGGACTGGCTGAACCGCATCGCCAAGCTCGTCAGCGCCACCGGAGAAGCCCCTGCACCGTTCGTTCGCTGCCTCCCCTGCCGCCTCTTGCGGGCGACATGGCCCACGGTGCGCCTCCTCCACCTCCCAGGCAAGACGCTGTCCCCGAGCCAAGGCATGATGCCCCACAGCGCGACCCGCCGCGCAGGGCATCGGCGCGTGACGAGGAAAGCTGTCAAGTGGTGCAGCGACCGCAAGGAGATGCGCGTGCGCTCCCAGTACCGCCACGTCAAGACCGCGTGCCGCCCGAGGTGGTGGTGCGCGAGCGCCAAGATCAGGCTCCACCTCCACGGCAGGCTCCCGTGACCACGGCTGGTTGTCACGCATTCACCTCGGAGCTACGCCACGTCGTCTGGCCAGGGAAGTTCAAGCCCGACCTGCCTCTGCTCTACAACGGCACCCCCGACCCTGCCCAGTTCCTGCAGCTCTACGAGTTGAGCATCGAGGCGGCCAAACGGCGATGAGAAGGTCATGGCGAACTGGTTCCCCATGGCCCTCAAAGATGGCGCGCGCTCGTGGCTCCTGAACCTCGCCGCGGGATCGATCTCCTCCTGGGATGAGATGTGAGAGCGCTTCGTCGCCAACTTTCAGGGCACTCGTGACCGCCCACTGGCTGTGGGTGACCTGCGGTGCATCAAGCAGCAGCCAGGAGAGACCTTGCACAAATAAATCCAGCGCTTCAACAGCGTTCGCCTCAAGATTCCCAAGGTGTCGGACGAGGCCATCATTTCGGCGTTTACTGATGGCGTCCGGGACGTCAAGATGAAGGAAGAGCTTGCCATACACGAGGAGCTGTGCATAGCTCTGGAGATGTCCAACATGGCAACCAAATGTGCGAGAGCTGAGGAAGGTCGCCTCTCCCGCCTGGAGCTTCCGGGGGCTGACCCAAAAGACAAAGCCAAGGCCAAGGATGTGAAGCGCAAGGGGCCAGCTGTGCTCGCGGCTGAACCGGATATGAAGCGCGGCTGCGACCACCCGGAGTCATCCAAGGGAAGCCGCCCATTCTGCGTCTTCCACAACGTGCACAGCCACAACACCAATGACTGCCAGGAGCTCAGGGCCATCCGCGACGGGCGCCTCGGCCGACGCCCCGAGCGCAACGACCGAGTCTACGACCGTGGGGGAGGCCGAGGCGGAGGACGCTGGGACAACCGCGACCCCCGCCAGGACTGGCGCGATCAGCCTCGTGAGGACCGCTGGCAGGGCCGGCCTCGCGAGGGTCCCTGGAGGGATCAGCCTCGTGAGGACCGTCTTTAGGGCAACGCTGGCCTTCCTCTGCTGCCGCCACCGCCAAGAAGGAATGATGACCACCACCAAGATGATGGGGCTGGGGGCTTCCAAGAGCCTCGTGCCATCGCTTGCATCCTAGGCGGCGCTCAGGCCCCTGCCTCCCATCGCATCTTCAAGCAGTTCGCTCGCGAGGTGAACGCGGCCCTCCCCAAGCTCGAGGCGACGCGTCCGCTCAGGTGGTCCAAGTACGCCGTCACCTTCGACTCCGCTGACCAGCTCAAGTGCGCGGCCGCCACCGGCGGCCTCCCGATGCTCTGCTCGCCTACCATCAGCAATGTCCTCGTCACCAAGACACTCATCGATGGCGGCGCGGAGCTCAATGTTCTCTCCGTCGAGACGTTCGACAGGCTCCAGGTGCCGTACGACCAGCTTCAGCCTACCAAGCCTTTCTCAGGAGTGACCGATGGCTCCACCACCCCGATAGGGCAGATCCGCCTTCCTATCACCTTCGGCAAGCGCGACAATTACCGCACCGAGCTCATCGACTTCGACGTGGCCCACATTCGCCTCCCGTACAACGCCATCCTTGTGTACCCGTCCCTGGCCAAATTCATGGCTGCGACTCATCATGGCTACAATGTCCTCAAGATGCCAGGAAGCTGCGGCATCATCATGATCACCTGCGACGAGAAGGACGCAGTGTGCTCCCTCGAGCGTGCCTACCAGGCTGCGGCGGTCGAGAACCCAGATGATGAGGGCACTGTCTATCCTCCTGAGGCCGCCCCCAAGAAGAAGAAGTAGCTGCTCCACCGAGGACCTCAGGAGGATGGGGCGGCCGGTGGCCCTACCTCAGGACCTGCGCCCACTGACGGGGCGCCTTCCCCTCTCGCATAGGAAGGCGCGCCCAGCGCCCCTCTCAGGCTGGGCTCGGGGGCTCTCTTCTGGAGGGCTTCTGACCTGGCCAGCATCACGAGGGAGGCGCTCGGGCACCATGTGGAGGCGTGCTTCAATGCACGCCTCCGCGAGGAGAGCGCAGGGCGCGGGGCACCAGGCGCTCAGGAGTTCATCACCAAGGCAACCAAGGAGCTTCAGGTGGCCAGAGCTATGCGAGGCGAGCGTCCCCCCGCACCACCCAGCGCGGCTCCCTCCCATGGCGAGGGCGGCGAGCTGCGCACCTGTGTCAACATCCCAGGGCTTAACAGGGCCGCGTCTTAAGAGCTCTTCTGGCCATCCCACGTTGGCCAGTGCGAGGGCCCACCTCACAGCTATGTTTGCATGCCTTTCGGTTTGCTGAACAGCGTTGCCACGGACCAACGCCACATGTAGGGCGTCCTGGCAGCTCATGAGGCCAGGCACCAGGGGATCCTATCGGAGGAGGCGATGGATCCTCGCGAGCCTCCCGGGCCTCCAGAGCCTCGCGAGGTTCAGGACCCGGAAAGCTCGTGAGGAGCGACTTCTGCAGCACGCGTCCCCAGCTACTTCAACACTTCTTCAGCAACGGTGCCAGGTGACATTTTTTGTTTTGTTTAGTTGGGGGCGCCCTTTGGGCTGCATTATTCCCAAGCCGTGTGGGTCCATCCCTACGGCATGTATCGTTCTTTGCATCTATCAGAACTGGCTTTATCCTTTCCATGAGCTGGCTTATGATTATCACATGTCTGTTCGGTGCTTCATCGCCATGAACGTCGTACGCCCTTGCAAACCCACCCACGACCGCCTCATGATTAAGGACTGGCACGGCGTTTGTGCTCGGGTCTGTCCCTGCAGCATCGCTAAACCCAAGTGGCTGAGCTCTGGCTCGCGGGCCAGCTCCCGTGCACGTCACTTCCCATGGTCCTTGGTGCCTTGTTCTCGCATGAGCTAATCGGGGGCGGATAAGTTAGGGCGCGCGACCCGGTGCCTCGCCGCCGTGGGAGCCGCGCGCCGGTTGTCTTTCTTCAGGACTTTCGCATGAGAAGACTGGGCACTGCGTCTGCGCTCGGGTCCGTCCCTGCAGCATCGACAAACCCAATGGCTGAGCTCTATCTGGTGGGCCGGCCCCGTTCACGTCACCTCCTGGGGTCGTTGGTGTTTGGCCTTCTCATGCGATAACCTCAGGAGATTCACTCGGCGCAGGCTACCTAACCATCTCGCAGGACTATCACAAGTGTTTCGAATCAAATTCAGGCGCAAACCGCCTTGAGGTAGGGCCTCATGAGTCCCGCGCTGGCTCACGAGTGCCCATACACACCTCGTCTAGCCCTGCCATGCAAGCCACGTGTCAGGGCGGGGATGTACACGCCCCGGAGTCTCCCCTCAGAGGGAGCTCCCACCCACGAACCAGTGGAAGCCCCATGCTCCACGCTGGCAGACGACACGGTCGAGGAGCGGCTATGCCCATGCAAGAGCGGAAGCACCATGCTCCGCGCTGGTGAATAAACAACTGAGGGTAGCCTAACAACTGCAGTAACCTCAGGAGAGCCACTAGGCTCGCCGCTCAGCCTCACCGCGCCGCTTTTCCCTCGAGAGAGTCGCGCGAGAGGGCTGGGCACGGGGGCTACGCTCAGGTCACGCCTGGCATACGCCACCTCACCAGGTCCCTCGGACCTGGTCTTCGTGCACCCCTCCCGAGCGAGAGCCCGGTGAGAAAAGGTATGGAAGGCTGTTCATACGTCAAGGGGGACTCCTGAGCATCACGACTCAGGAGCCTCACTGGTCACGTAGCCCCTCACCCCTTGGTCTCGTCCTGGCGATCTGGACGACCCAATGGCGGCTGAGGTATGCGCGGGGCCGGGCCCTGCCGACGCAGAACACTAAAGCAAATGGAAAGGAAATCGCGGAACCCTAGCAAATTATTACAAAACATATTGTCTCTTAAAAGTTCAAAGCATGAGTTCTTACGCCTCCATGAGGCATGATAAATGTTGCAGGATTAAAAGGGGGAGAAGCGCCGCCTTCGAGCCTCTTCCTCAGCCTTGGACACCACCGCCGCCCGCCTGGGGAGGCACGTCATCGACAACGTCACCGGCGTCCTTGCCATCAGCCGCGGCCGCAGGGTCGATGCAGAGGAACTTCTGCAGCAGGGCCTCCACCTGCTTCTTCACGGCCTCGGCGGCAGCGTCGTGGAGCTCAGGGTCCACAGGTTCGAGCAGCGCACCAAGGTCGAAGCTGGGGTCCCGAAGATGGAGGTGGCTGAAGATGCGCGTCGCGGCTGAGGTAAAAAGCGCGCAACCCTCTCCCTCCACCATGGGGCCCACTCCGACGACGATGCCCTCATGCGCTGTGGCAAGCTTGGGAAGCAGCCCGGCGGGGCCTTCCTCTGGAGTCACCAGCGGCTTCTCGTACCCTTCCCCGTAGAGGTCCTACAATGCCTTGCGGGACCTCAGCTCGAGGGAGACGAAGGCATCGCGCCCCGTGGCGGCTGCCTCCTCAGCCGCGGCAACGAGTTTCTCCCTGGCATCCAGCCCGGCCTTCTCCTCGGAGACGAGCTTGGTATGGGACGCCTGGGCCGTTTCGGTCTCCTCCTTCAGCTTCTCCAGATAGCTCCGCTCCGCAGCCTGCTCCTGGGCTGCCTGCTCCAGCTCAGTGTCGCGGTAAGAGAGCGCAGCCTCCCGGTTATTCAGCTCCTCCTCCTACACCTCGAGCTGGCGGGTGCGGGCGGCCTGCTGTTGACATCAGATTTTGGCACGATGTAAAAGGAAAGTAAGATGGCCTCAAGTGAAAGGGTTTTCAGCATGGAAAGTTTCACATCGCCGAGTGAAACAACTTTGATGTTTAGGTTATCATCATCCGAACCCATCTTAGGGCTCGAAATTGTACTCTGAGTGGCAGAATTCAGTGTTCCGAGTGGTTTTCGGCCGATTACACCTTCAAGATGACCTCGGATGAAGGAGCACTCTGAAGAAATTGTCTTCGTCTCGTCGAGGCAATCGATTTTGATATATAAATCATCTCAATCCAAGTTCGTATGCAAAAGTTAGAGACAATACACTGTAGACCGAACCTAAACGGAAATATGGCACGAGGTACCAGAAACTCTGTCTGATAGGTCACGCGAGCAATTCGGCCCTCAAGAAGGCCTTGAATCAAAAAATCTTCATCACAGGAAAGTTTTGTCTTGTCGAGCCGGTCGATTTTCATATATAAATCATCTCAATCCGAGGTCGTATGAAATCTGGAGAGACAAATCAAGATCAGACTATGTTTTCAGTCGGGAAATCCGAGTGAAAAGCTTACCATCCGAGTGAAAACTTACCGATCGAGTGAAAGCTTACCATCCGAGTGAAAACTTACCGATCAGGTGAAAGTTTGCCGTCCGAGTGAACTTATTATCATCTGAGTGAAAATATAGTCATCCGAGTGAAAAGATTACCGTCGGAATGAAAACTTGCCGATCGAGTAAGAGATTGCCTTCCGAGTGAAAATATAGTCATCCGAGTGAAAGATTATCTTCCGAGTGAAAGTTTTGCCATCCTAGTGAAAGTTGCCGTCTGAGTGACGAAGTCTAGTCGGGAAATCCGAGTGAAAGATTCTAACATCCGAGTGAAAAAGTCCAGTTGGATGATCCGAGTGAAAGACTCTAATATCCGAGTGGAGAGATCCGAGTGCTCCAACCAGAAGCTGAAGATGTGCCCGAAAGATTATCTAGATGATCTCGGATGAAAAAGTGTTCAACATGGAAGTTGTGCGTATCGTTGAAACGGTAAACTTTGGTTTTGGAGTCGTCATCATCTGAGATAGTATACGGCCTGAAAATTCACTATGAGACTCGGACAGTCCAGTCTGCTGCAAGACCGAATCCGACTGGAAGGTAAAGATAACCTCGTAAAGTATTCAAGATGGCCTTGTTTGGAGAAGTGATCAACACGAGAGTCGTTCGTCTCGTCGAGGTGCACAAATTTTATATTTGGGCCGTCTTGATCGGAGTTCATATGCAAATTCGGCGGCCCGCGTAAGAAGGAAGACAGAATTTGGGCCAGATTCAGACTGAATCCGAGTTGGAATAGAACTAGGACTCTAGGACGTGAATTGATGTAATTTTTCGTGTAAGGAAAGCCTAGATGAATCCTTTACTTGTACGGGAAGTCCAGCCGCCTCTTATATATGTTGGGGGTGACGGCCGATTGAACAACACACAATCGAACAAATCAATATACTACTTTTTATCTACGTTTTATCTCTCCATCGTTTTTCTCTCTCGTTCTTCGCTGTTCTTCGTGTTTGAGAGCTGTGAATCCCGAGGTTCTAGGGGCGAGCGAATCGACCTAGGGCAGCCCATAGCTACCGCACTCCCTGACGGGGTCCCTCCCGGGCGTGTGGGGTTTCGGGTTCTAAAAGCACCCGCCGACTGTCTTGCGTATAGCGCTGTCGGTCGGGTCTCCTTCGACATGAGCTGCGGTGTATCACCCCCAGCCTCGAGGGTACACGTGACGTGTTCGTGTGCGAACACACTTTTTGGCGACTCCGCTGGGGACTGAAGATCAATCGTCATCATCCACCATGTCCGATCTTCCCAAGCCATCTGAGGTAGACGCCGATAACATCATTAAGCCCAGTCTTGATGAGATATCGGCCGATCATCACCAAATCTATGAGGAGTACAAGAAGGCGCGTGAAGAGAAGGATTTGCAGGAGTTCCTTGCAAAATTCAAGAAGGATCGCCAAGGCAACATCACTCCGATTGAAGAAATCAAGTTCCCTCCTCTTCAAGCCGAGCAGGTTAAACCCTCTGTGAGTACTACCTTTTCTTCTGAGCAGTGGGCTGAGATTGAGAGTCGTATTGCTGATGGTAACAATCTGATCTATCAAACTTTCATAGAAAATACTAATGCTCAGAAGAATATATCTCAATCGTCTAGTGGTAATGGTGGTGTAGCTGCTAGTGTGCAAAACCCTAATCTGGCTTTACCTATCTCATCGGCGCCTCCCATGCCGATGACTTATTATCCTACCCAAACAAATTAGATTGTGGCTGCACCCATTAATCCTATTATGAGCATGCCAGGTTCGGTGGCAACACCGAACCAAACCCTACCTACATGTACAACCACTCGGCCACTACCGAACTATGGTTCGGCATACATGCCACAATTCCTACCTACAGCTAGTAGTCCTACTCCTCCTATGCCACTGCAACAAGCTTCATCGTCTACTACAGATGATGCCCTAACTAATTTTAGAGAGGAGATGGCTAAGATGCTTAGAGAGAATTTTTGAGTTGAGTTACCTCGGAATCGGATTTACCAAAAACCGTATCCCGAATACTTTGATGCAATCCAGTCCCCTCCGGGATATAAAATTCTAGATTTTGGTAAGTTTAATGGAGAAGGCACAAAAACCACATGGGAGCATGTTAGTCAATACTTGGCACAGTTAGGTGAAGCAGGCTCACTAAATGAATTGAAAGTGTGTTTATTTCCTTTATCACTAACTGGTACCACATTTTCATGGTTTTGTTCTTTACCACATGGTTCCATTCGAGTTTGGTCGCAGCTAGAGCAGAAATTTCATGATCACTTTTATAGCGGCGACAATGAGCTCAAGTTGTCACATCTAACATTGGTTAAACAGAAGCATGATGAATCGGTCTCCGATTACATCAAAAGATTTAGAGAAACAAAAAACCGGTGTTATAGTTTGGTGATAACCGAGAGAGACTTGGCCGACATAGTGCTTAGTGGTTTGAGAACTCCCATTAGAGAAAAGCTAGAAGCCTATGAGTTCTTAAATATCAACCAAGTCTTACAAAGGGCTTTGGCTCACGAAAGCCGAAGCAAAGAGCTCAAGGAAGTGCGTAGATATAAAGCTGATCGTCCTAAGATGAACATGGTTGAATATGATAGTGATCACTCGGACGATGAGGATGATATTTATGCTACTGAATTTGTTTGGCCATCTAAGGCCAAACCCTTTACTTGCAATGATCTGAAACCGATTCATAAGAATCGTGATGACGAGATGAAGTTTACTTTTAACATTGCCAAGTGTGATAAAATATTTGATGCTTTGCTGCAAGCCAAAATTATTAGAATATCTCATACTTTACCACCGTTTGAAGAGCTGAAACGGCGCGCTTATTGCAAGTATCATAATTCTTTTTCTCATGCTACTAATGATTGCAATGTTTTTCGACGACAGATACACTCAGCCATTAATGACGGACGATTGAACTTTTCTGAGATGCAAGTTGATAAACAGCCCTTTCCAATGAATACCATGGAGTTGGAGGGGAAGAAGCTACTCATTCGGCCGGAGGTAGCCGAATCTGCTAATAAAGCTAATGTCATTGTTGGTGAGCCCAGGAAAGACAAGGAGGGTAACAAGGTCTTGGGGAGACAGGTTGTGCTTGATAAGCAGCCCGATGGAAAGGAAGTGATCAAAATCACCATCAAGAATCCTACACTCGGGGGGCAACCACAAGTGCAAGAAAATACTCGTGTTAAATTTGTCAAACCTAAGAGTCCAGAAGTTGGCAAGTGGAAGAGGAATGAAGCTAAAGTACAGCGCAAGCGAATCAAGCCAACTTTTGATATGTTGCTGTCCAAGTATGCCAACCGGTCAGCCGGTTCTAGCTCTAACCGGCCATTAGACTTGAAGCGACCAAGGTCACCATCAGCTGATATGTTCAGTCGGTATATGAAACCGAGTGGACTAAGGGCGCCGTTTCTAGAAGAGCAAAGGCAGTCTGTTTGGGATCGACTTGACTACTCATATAATGGCCGACTGAACATTGGTGACTATCGGTCGGCTGGTCAAAATATGTGACCGAGTGGAATTTATCCGAGTGTAAGAATGCACCCAGGTGGAAGCCATCCGAGTGAAAAAATGTGGCTGGGTAGGTTCCATCCGAGTGAGTTCCATCCGAGTAAAAAGGTGCGCCCGAGTGGAAATTTCATGCATCTGGAAAGTAAAAAAGAATGGCATGTTAAGTCACCAAGTGCTATAGCAGTCGAGTCGGGAAAAGGAAAGGAAAAAATTGATACCGACTCACTCATCTTGGGCACCAAAACATTCACCATACAACAGCCGATTGTGCATAGCAGTCCGACTGAGCCGATACTTGCTATCCCGCCAAAGCACTCGGCTAATGACCATGAAGCAAGCACCAGCTAGGTAAAGACAAGAGATCCTAAATACACTCAGCCAAAGTGGAGTCCTCCAGGGCTAACAAAGACACAGAAGAGGAAACTATAGAGGTTAAGGAGTCAAGAGATGGCAGAACAGGAGGCCGAGAAGCAAAGGGACAAGTTATTCAATGACACTCGGCCCATGGTACCTACAAAACAAGTGTGGAGGCCTAAACAAATACAAGATGCAGTGGCTTCTACACCTATCACAGCAGCACCTACACCACCAAAAGAGGACGATGCAATCATTGCATCGTCTACGTTACCTATGGCTTCCTCTTCACTCGGACAGATTTCAGAATCGGTTGATAAACTAGGGGAAGAGGAGGATATGTTGGACTACGAGTTTACACCGGTTCATGAAGGTATGGATATCAATATGGTGTATTACTTACCCACTGAATTTTGCGCTGTAGATGAAGAAGGGGAAGTGGCTCAGCTGGATTTTGGCCCTAAAAATGCAATATTCGAGAAGCCAAAAGAACCAGTAACGCATCTGAAACCATTGTATCTCAGAGGTCATATCAATGGATCGCCGCTCACTCGGATGCTTGTTGATGGTGGTGCTGTAGTAAATCTTATGCCCTATTCTGTCTTCAAGAAATTGGGTTTGCCCGATGAAGAGTTAATAAAGATGAATATGGTGCTCAATGGATTTGAAGGCAAAGAGAAAACTGAAGCCAAAGGTGTGATGTATGTGGAGCTTACAGTCGGAAGCAAAACTTTGGCTACTGCGTTCTTTGTCGCGGAGGTGCAAGGTAATTACAACGTCATACTAGGCCATGATTGGGTTCATGCAAACCAGTGCGTGCCATCCACTATGCACCAGTTTTTGATCTAGTGGGTTGATGACGAAGTGGAAGTCATTCATGCGGATAACTCGGCCTGTGTTGCTTTGGCCGATGCATCGGTGGATTGGCAACATCCCAATGTTACTTGCTTAACGGTACATGACTTGTCAGAGTTTGATTTTCTCAGCGCGACCAAGAATGGTTTCGTGCCCGTCTCTTTAAAGCCGACTGAGTGCAATCGGCTCCAAGGTATGGTGTATTTAAATGGATTCTAGTTCCGAGTGGTTACAAAAACGTCTTGTGAAATATCGGTCCAGTGAGAACGATATGTATGAATCTATAGAGGAGTTGGATGACATGGATAAACTTGGACAAGGTTTTACATCGGCCGATCCATTAGAAGAGATAGATATTGGAGATGGTTCAGTCACTCGGCCGACGTTTGTAAACAAAAATTTGAGAGCCAATTGTAAAGCTAAGTTAATCGAGTTGTTGAAAGAATATGTTTGTTGCTTTGCATGGGAATATCATGAGATGCCAGGTTTAAGCCGAGAGCTAGTGGAGCATCGGTTACCTATAAAGGCCGGTTTTCGACCGTATAAACAATCGGCCAGAAAGTTTAATCCAAAAACATATGACCGGATCAAGGAGGAGATCGGTCGTTTGCTTAAAGCTAATTTTATTAGACCTTGCAGGTATGCCGAGTGGATTTCTAACATTGTCCCAGTGGAGAAGAAAGGATCCGGCAAGTTGAGGGTGCGCATTGACTTCAGAGATTTGAATAGGGCTACACCCAAAGATGAGTATCCCATGCCAATAGCCGATATGCTTATTAATGATGCTTCTGGACATAAGGTTATTAGCTTTCTAGATGGTAATGTCGGATACAATCAAATTTTTATGGCCGAAGAGGACATGTCTAAAACAGCTTTTTGATGCCCTGGTTTCCTTGGTTTATTCGAGTGGACAGTGATGACATTCGGATTAAAAAATGCTGGCGCCACAGATCAAAGGGCTATGAATTTGATTTTTCATGATTTACTCGGTGTCATACTTGAAGTTTATATTGATGATATTGTTATCAAATCAGATGCTTTTGAATCTCACTTGGCCGATTTGCGTTCAGCTTTTGAAAGAATGAAAAAGTATGGACTGAAGATGAATCCTTTGAAGTGTGCATTCGGTGTGTCAGCTGGCAAGTTTTTGGGTTTCATTATTCATGAAGATGGCATAGAGATTGATCCCAAAAAGATAGAGGCCATACAGAAAGTGGAGGCTCCAACATGCAAGAGAGATATGCAAAAGTTCCTTGGCAAGGTCAATTATTTGAGAAGGTTCATAGTTAATCTGTCAGGGAAAGTTGATGCATTTACTCCTATCCTTCGGTTAAAGAATGATGTTGATTTCACTTGGGGGGCAAAACAGCAAGAAGCATTTGATATGATCAAGAATTATTTGTGCACTCCTCCGGTGATGAAAGCGCCCAAGCATTGGGAGCCCTTTAAGCCTTACATTGCAGCAGAGGAAGGTGTTATTGGTGTTGTTTTGACTCAAGAAACTGAAGGAAAAGAGCATGCTATTACATATTTGAGCAGGCGATTATTGGACGCCGAGACAAGGTACACATTTATTGAAAAACTATGTCTATGCTTATATTATGCTTGCACAAAATTGAGACATTATTTAGTGCCGAGTGCTTGCGTAGTAGCTTGTCAAACCGATGTCATTAAATACATGTTGCATAGGCCAATTCTTAGTGGTAGAATTGGCAAGTGGGCTTATGCTTTGATTGAATATGATTTGGCTTATGAATCTCTAAAATCCATGAAAGGCCAAATCGTTGCTAATTTTATTGTTGAACATCGGATTGATGACAAGCATGATGTTGATATAAACCTTGTCTCATTAGTACCGTGCAGATTATATTTTGATGGTTCAGTTTGTAGCAATGGCCAAGGTGTTGGTATTGTTTACATATCTCCTCATGGTGCTGTTTTTGAAGCCTCATGCCGCTTAGAATATTTTTGCACAAACAATCAAACCTAATATGAAGCATTATTATTCGGCCTAGAGATGTTACTTGCTATAGGTGTTACACATATTGAGGCTTATGGTGATTCGTTACTAGTGGTGCAGCAAATATCCAAAGTCTTTCAGTGTTTGGACGAATCACTTAATGTTTATCTTGATAAATGTCTAGATATAATTTCTACTTTGGATTGTTTTAGCATTGCTCATATATATCTAGACATGACAATTGGAAAGCAAATGAGTTGGCACAACAAGCATCCGGATATCATGTTGATCATGGCATGTTTTATATTTCTCAAAGACCGATGTCTTGTCTTACCAGTATAGAAGAGGCCGAACCAGAACCCACTGATTCGGCCATTAACAAAAAATCTAGTGCAGGTGACAATCCCGACTGGAGGAAGCCCATTGTTGATTACTTGCGTAATCCGAGTGAAAGGGTGGACAGGGTTGTTCGGCGTATGGCTTTCAAGTATACAATGAGAGATGATGGTCTTTATCGCCGAACAGTCGATGATCTTCTTCTAAAGTGCTTGGACGAGGACCAGGCAAGAGTTGCTATGGGAGAGGTACATGATGGCATTTGTGGCACTCATCAGTCGGCTCCCAAGAAGAAATGGTTATTGCGACGTGCTGGGTTTTATTGGCCGACTATGATTAATGATTGCTTTAGATATTATAAGGGGTGTGAAGCTTGTCAAAATTTTGGTGATATTCAATTGGCTCCTGCTGCTATGTTACATCCTATTATCAAGCCATGGCCTTTCAAAGGATGGGGTTTAGACTTTATTGGGCAAATTTATCTGTCTTCCTCGAAGGGGCATCGGTTCGTATTAGTGGCAACTGATTATTTCACTAAATGGTCTGAAGCAGCACCTCTCAAGAACATGACACATACGGAGGTAATTCAATTCATAACTGAGCACATTATTCATAGATTCGGTATTCCTCAAACGTTAACTATAGGTCAAGGTTCATCTTTCATGTCACACCAAGTCAGAGAGTTTGCCGAATCTTATAACATAAAGTTGCTCAATTCCTCTCCGTATTACGCCCAAGCTAATGGACAAGCTGAGTCTACCAATAAAATTTTAATTAAGCTCATCAAGAAGAAGATTGAGGATAATCCGAGGAGGTGGCATGAGTTTTTGTCTGAAGCTTTGTGGGCTCATAGAATCTCAAGGCATGGTGCTACGAAGGTGACTCCATATGAGCTAGTATAAGGTCAAGAAGTTGTTTTACCAGTGGAAGTAAATTTGAATGCCTTGAGAATAGCTAAACAAAATGATTTATCAGCAATAGACTTTTATAACTTGATGATGGACAATATTGATGAGGTTGCTGATAAACGTTTGGCTGCTTTAAAGGCCATAGAGAGAGACAAGTTGAGGGTGGCAAGAGCTTACAATAAGAAAGTCAAGTTGAAGAATTTTCAAGTTGGCGATCTCGTCTCGAAAGTGATTCTGCCGATTGGTTCAAGAGATAGAAAATTTGGGAAGTGGTCTCTGAGTTGGGAAGGTCCTTTTAGGATCGCAAGAGTAGTTCCCGGAAACTCATATTTGGTGGAATCTATACAAGGGGCATTGTTACTTAGAGCTCTCAATGGCAAGTACTTGAAGAAATACCACCCGAGTGTGTGGCAAGAAGCCTAAGTAGTCAATGGCCGATATACGATTATCGCCCTTAGCACAAACATGGCCGATACATAATTATCGCCCTGAGATATATAAATGGCCGATGGAGTGTTGACATCGTCCTTAGAACAAACACTATGCATATTATTTTTCGGCATGCAAGCTTTGCCGAAAAACAGGGGGGCATGTGTTGACATCAGATTTTGGCACGGTGTAAAAGGAAAATAAGATGGCCTTGAGTGAAAGGGTTTTCAGCATGGAAAGTTTCACGTCGCCGAGTGAAACAACTTTGATGTTTAGGTTATCATGATCCGAACCCATCTTAGGGATCAAAATTATACTTCGAGTGGTAGAATTCAGTGTTCCGGGTGGTTTTCGGCCGATCACGCCTTCAAGATGACCTCGGATGAAGGAGCACTCTAAAGGAATTGTCTTCGTCTCATCGAGGCAATCGATTTTGATATATAAATAATCTCAATCCGAGTTCGTATGCAAAAGTTAGAGACAATACACTGCAGACCAAACTTAAACGGAAATATGGCGCGAGGTACCAGACACCTTGTCTGATGGGTCGCACGAGCAATTCGGCCCTCAAGAAGGCCTTGAATCGAAAAACCTTCAACACGGGAAAGTTTCATCTTGTCGAGCCGGTCGATTTTCATATATAATTCGTCTCAATCCGAGGTCGTATGAAAACTGGAGAGACAAATTAAGATCAGGCTATGTTTTAAGTCGGGAAATCCGAGTGAAAAGCTTACCATCCGAGTGAAAACTTACCGATCGAGTGAAAGCTTACCATCCGAGTGAAAACTTACCGATCGAGTGAAAGCTTACCATCCGAGTGAAAACTTACTGATCGGGTGAAATTTTGCCGTCCGAGTGAACTTATTATCATCCGAGTGAAAATATAGTCATCCGAGTGAAAAGATTACCGTCGGAATGAAAACTTGCCGATCGAGTAAGAGATTACCTTCCGAGTGAAAATATAGTCATCCGAGTGAAAGATTGTCTTCCGAGTGAAAGTTTTGCCATCCTAGTGAAAGTTGTTGTCTGAGTGAAGAAGTCTAGTCAGGAAATCCGAGTGAAAGATTCTAACATCTGAGGGAAAAAGTCCAGTCGGACGATCCGAGTGAAAGACTCTAATATCCGAGTGGAGAGATTCGAGTGCTCCGACGAGAAGCTGAAGACGTGCCCGAAAGATTATCTGGATGACCTCGGATGAAAAACTGTTCAACACGGAAGTTGTGTGTATCGTCGAAACGGTCAACTTTGGTTTTGGAGTTGTCATCATCTGAGATAGTATACGGCCTGCAAATTCACTATGAGACTCGGATAGTCAAGTCTGCTGCAAGACCGAATCCGACTGGAAGGTAAAGATAGCCTCGTAAAGTATTCAAGATGGCCTTGTTTGGAGAAGTGATCAACACGAGAGTCGTTCGTCTTGTCGAGGCGCAAAAATTTGATATTTGGGCCGTCTTGATCGGAGTTCATATGCAAATTCGGCAACCCGCGCAAGAAGGAAGACAGAATTTGGGCCAGATTCAGACTGAATCCGAGTTGGAATAGAACTAGGACTCTAGGACGTGAATTGATGTAATTTTTCGTGTAAGGAAAGCCTAGATGAATCCTTTACTTGTACGGAAAGTCCAGCCACCTCTTATATATGTTGGGGGTGACGGCCGATTGAACAACACACAATCGAACAAATCAATATACTACTTTTTATCTATGTTTTATCTCTCCATCGTTTTTCTCTCTCGTTCTTCGCTGTTCTTCATGTTTGAGAGCTACGAATCTTGAGGCTCTAGGGGCGAGCGAATCGACCTAGGGCAGCCCATAGCCGCCACACTCCCTGACGGGGTCCCTCCCGGGTGTGTGGGGTTTCGGGTTCTAAAAGCACCCGCCGACTGTCTTGCGTATCGCGCTGTCGGTCGGGTCTCCTTCGACGTGAGCTGCGGTGTATCACCCCCGGCCTCGAGGGTACACATGACGTGTTCATGTGCGAACACTTGCTCATCGCGGAGGGCCTTCAGCTCGGCCTCCGTAGTGCGGGAGCGTTTCTCGGCGGCCGCTGCGTCGATCAGCGCCGCATCGCGAGCAGCTGCAGCCACGCCGGCCACCTTCCTGCCCTCCTCGGCGGCAGCCTTGGCTTGGCTCCAGGCCGCCCTGACGGATGAGTCGGCTCGGAGCCACCCTGAAACCAGCCCCAGGCGGTCCACCGCCATGCGCCGGTCGGCGCCCTTAAGATCAGCCCGGAGCCGGTCCTGCGCGGCGAAGGCATCCTCCAGAGCGCCGGGCATGGCGGAGGAGTCACGGTCCGCCAGCATGACGGCGTGGGGAGGAGGTGGCACCGACGCCAGGACTGGCGAAGCAACAGCAGCAAGGACGGCTGGGGGCTCCAAAGCCCTCGGACCCCCAGCAGGTGCGCTGGGGACGGGCGCCTCCGGAGTCAGCTTAGCCGCGGAGGCGGTCCTCTCCGGAGGCTGGGGCCCCGAGCCCTGGGAGGACAACCCCGTCGCAGGAGGACACGAGGCGACCTCTTCTTTCCACGCCGAAGTCGCCGCGGCCGCGGCAGGCCGCTTGGCGCCGGAAGCCCTGGCCTCCTCCTTCTTCCTCTTCGCCACCGACGTCAGCCTGGCCATCAAGAGGAGGATGTCTGAGCACTGCGTCAAGAGCGGGAAGCAAAGACAAGGTGAAGCACTTACTCGTCCTCAGCGACGTACGACCTCTTCCTACCCAGGAGCACGGCGCCCCCAAGCTTCTTGGGCACAAGCTTCGCTGCACTCTCAGGAGCGGACGAACGCGTGACTGCCGGCGGGAAGGTGGAGGCGTTGCCCCGGGGAAGCGGCGTCGTCCCACCCTTCTTCGGGGTCCCTTGCTTCAACTTCCTTAGGGGGGTACCCCTGGACCTCGTGGCAACCCCGGTGGAGCGCGGTGACCCCTCGGCCAGGTGCTCACCGGCGTCGTCATCATCGGAGAGGACGCGGAGGAGATCGCTCTGCCGCGGGGGAGAGGTCTCCCCCACCCCCTCCAAGGTAGCCTCCGAGTCCTCCTTCCCCTCCTCCCCGGAGTGCTCGCCGGAGGATACCGGCACCGGGGAGCTAGGGGGCTGGGAAGGCTTCAGTGGCACGAGCCCCCACTCGTTAAAGGTGGGCATGGCGGCGGCTACCTTCTCTCCGTCGTCGCGGCGGTACAGCGGGAGATAGGCTTCTGGGAGGCCGCCCGGGTCCTTCTCGAGAAAGGTGCGCACGGCCTTGCTCAGCTCCTCATCGGACAGGTCATCCGGGCGCAGCCGGAGGTCGTCTTCTGCACCCTTGAAGCTCCACAGAGGGCGCGAGTGTGCCTGGAGCGGGGCCAGGCACTGCGTCAGGAACTCCCTGATGAGCATGGCCCCTATCAGCTTCTCCGCCTTCAGGTCAGCCATCATCTTCTCCAGCAGCATCTCTGCTCGGGGGTTGGTGAGCTTCTCGTGAGCCCACCAGTCCAGCTTCGTCGGCAACACGGTGGGCAGCTCCAGCCGAGCGTGAGAGCGCTTGGCGTCCATGAAGATCCACTTGTGCCAGAAGTCCTCCACCTTCTTCTCGGCCCTCGAGATCGCGTTGCTGCCGTGAGATGAGACGAAGCAGATGCACCCGGAGCACTGGGTGCTGCCCATCCGGAGGTTGAAGAAGTGGCGGAACAGCGCAACAGAGGGTGCCACCCCCACAAACGCCTCGCAGTAGAAGGCAAAGATCGACAGGAGGAGAATGGAGTTGGGATGAAGATGGAGGGCGTGGATCTCGTAATGGTTGAGAATGGCGAAGAAGAAATTGGAGAAGGGGGGGACGAGCCCAGCAAGGATGTTGTGCAGGAAGAAGGGGTAGAAGGTTTCCCCCATGGATTCCGGATCGGCAGAGCCTACCTGGAGTGCTGTCTCCCACCCCTCATTGGCGTCGCTTGCCGTCAGCGGGAGCATGGCAGCAAGATGCTTCTCCTCAGTAATGGTGGATGCACTAAGGACTGGCTCAAGCGAGGAGGACGAGCGCGCGGCAAGAGCTGCTGACTTCGCTTTCTCGGTCACCATGTCTGGGGAGAAATTGGCAGATCTGGAGGCGCCCTGAGCAAAGAGAGAAGGGGATCTGGAGCAAGACGAAGGGAAGGCAATGAAGGCCCAGCGGTAGGCGCCAAACTTTTTGTTAGCCCGGGACGGTTGCCGAGGCTGCGTGGGGAAGCAGAGACGCCCACGTCCCTTGAAGCACCATGCGTCCACCGAGGCCGCAGGCTTATGGGGCCCGTGGTGCTTCGCCCTTGCCCTCTAGCTTCGCCCCGAAGCCAAGTCCGAGCGCGCCTTGGGCCCGGGGGCTACTGTCGGCGTTCTGGGAACCAGGGTACCCAGACTTGCCTGCCTGTGGCCCGTGGCGTGGCTCCATCAACGGCCCGGTATGGCCCATCTTCAGCACCAACAACGCAAGACCCTCGCGAGGGGCCAAGCCTCGTGAGGCGGACAACGCCAAGACCACCAGAAGAAGCGGCCTCTTCAGGCTGGCTCCTGAGGAGCGGAGATTTCTATGCAGGCCCTCACCTCGTGAGGTTCGGATGATGCGAGCCATGATGACCAAGGCCAGGCGGGCGCCAGCGGGGGAGTACAATAGGTTTCCTCTTTGGTGCTAAAGAGGCAAGCGCAGGCGCGGAGTCCCGAGGCATCAACCAAAGGTTTCCATTTCCATGCTACAAGACCAGGACCGCCAGGACGACAAGATGGAGGTCATCGCCGAGCCCACAATGGCATCACGACCAGAAGCTTTGCAGGCGCAGACCACCTTTCGTCAGGATAAGATGTACTAGTTGTGTCCCTTCGAATTTGGCCGTTGTGGGATCCCTTCCCGCCTTCATTTTGGGGAGAGGACCAAGGCCACTATAAGTAGAGCCTAGCCACCACCGTAGGAGGGGGGACGGACGACGGACGACGAAGGACGGTCGATGGAGGACGGAGGACGGATCATCGAGACCATCCTCTCCCTCACCAGCACAAGAACACACCTCCTGAGGTTGTTCTCCCACTGTACTAGTTCATCCTCAGCCACCTCGAGGCTAATCCACCACAAAGCAGGAGTAGGGTATTACACCGCAAGGTGGCCCGAACCTGGGTAAACTGTCGTGTCCCATTTCCTTCCAGTTCATCGAGCTAAGCCGTGGGATCGACGAGTTGGCATACTGGGGAGGTTGAGTTCTTCGCACGCACCCCAGAGTTCGAATCTATCTAGGTCTGCGGAGCCCCGAATCCGACACTCGCGCCCCAGGTGCCCGGCCCCTCCTGTTGCATCTACCTCCGGGTGCCCGGGCGCCTTTACCCCGGGTGCCTGGACCCTCCTCCATGGTCATGCGTTTTTCGGCATAAATTACCCATGTACCCTTGTTTTACCCCCAATTCGCCCCTAGCCTATATAAACTCTTCCCCTAGCTCATTTGAGAGGTTAGCAAAGTATTTGATAGACACTAGAGAGCTTTGCTCCTTGTATACCCTCCTCTTGGAGATCAAGCCCCCACCTTGGGAAAAATCCTTGTGGATTATCAAGGCCTCCTCTTGGAGAAGATCAACATCAAGACCCTAGTGCTATTTTCCTTGAATTGTTCTTGTATGCTTGTGGATCTCATGTATGCTACTCTAGTGGATGTGTTATTTGGGTTTGTTTGAGTGATCTCCCTCTTGTGTTCTTGTGTGTTCATCACTTTTCCCCTCTCCAAGTGTGAAAAGATCCCCTCTAGGGTTTCACCCTACAACACATGGTATAGGCTATGTAATGATATTGGAGCTTGGGATTGGAACCGATTGAAATTGGAATTTGATCAAAAGTTTTATCCTATGCATCTAGTTCGTCATGATCAGAATTATATATATAATTTTTGGCCTCGTGAAGGAGAAAGCATCTCTCAAGCTTGGGCGAGGCTTAAATACATGATGTATACATGCCCCAATCATGAGCTCTCAAAAGAAATGATCTTACGGAATTTTTATGCTCGGCTTTCTTATGATAATCAAAACATGCTCGATTCTTCTTCGACTGGCTCTTTTATGAAGAAAACTATTGAATTCAGATGGAATCTTCTCGAAAGAATTAAACGCAATTGAAGATTGGGAAGTCGACAATGGTAATGAGTCAGGTATAACACTAAAGTTCGATTGTGTTAAATCTTTTATGGATACCGATGCTTTTCACAAGTTTAGCACTAAATATGGACTTGACTCTGAGATAGTAGCTTCTTTTGTGAATCATTTGCTACTCATGATGATCTCCCTAAGGAGAAATGGTTTAAATATCATCCCCCCTGTTAAAGAAAAGATTGAGGAGCCTATTATAGTTAAAGATGAAACTATCATTTACAATGTTGATCCAGTTGTGCCCACTTCTTATATTGAAAAACCACCTTTCAAAGGGTGGATAAAGGAACATGCTAAGGTTTCAACCGTGGTTAACAAAATTAATATTAGAGCACCTAGACCTTCTGAACAAATTAAGGTTGAACCTAATGTTGCTATGGTTAAATATCTCTTGGTTGATAATATTGATGGGCATGTTATTTATTTCCGTGGTGAAGCTGCCAGAATTGCTAAACCCGATGCTAAAGATAAGAATAAGCCTGTTGTTGGCATGCCTGTTGTCTCTGTTAAAATAGGAGATCATTGTTATCATGGCTTATGTGATTTGGGTGCTAGTTTTAGTGCTATCCCGTTTACTCTTTATCAAGAAATTATGAATGATTTGCACCTGCTGAAATAGAAGATATTGATGTTACTATTAAGCTTGCGAATAGAGATACTATTTCACCTCTTGGGATTGTTAGAGATGTTGAAGTCTTGTGTGGGAAAATAAAATACCCTACTGATTTTCTAGTTCTTGGTTCTCCACAAGATGATTTGTGTCCCATAATATTTGGTAGACCTTTCTTGAACACTGTTAATGCTAAGATTGATTGCGCTAAAGAAACTGTCAGTGTTAACTTTGGTGATGTGTCTCATGAGTTTGATTTCTCTAAGTTTCATATAGAACCATGTGATAAAGAATTGCCTAGTCACTTCAGGAATCAGGAACTTTGCCGTCAGCCATGGCGGATGGCAAAGGCATGCCTGGTGGACGGCAAAGGCCTTTGCCGTCCGCCAGCAGACGGCAATAGGTCCGGCTGAACGAGCTACGGCAAAGGCTTCTTTGCCATCCGCTGGCGGACGGCAAAGATGAAATGGTCTTTGCCGTCCGCCAGCAGACGGCAAAGGACCTGTACGGCAGACATGTCAGCTACAGGCCGTTAGTGGGTTAACGGCGTGCTTTGCCGTCTGCTGGCAGACGGCAAAGACCTTTGCATATTTGCCATCTGCCAGCGAACGGCATAGCGGTCCACGTGGCAGCACCTGGGGGGGTGGCCTATTTGATTTCTTTGCTGTCCGCTGGCTGACGGCAAAGATGCAATGGTCTTTGCCGTCTGCCAGCTGACGGCAAATCATCCAAATAGCCAGCCTATTGCCCCAGGTTGCACAGGTAGCTGACACGTGGCATATTTGCCGTCTACTGGCTGATGGCAAAGCTCTTTGCCGTCTGCCAGCAGACGGCAAAGAGCCTGTATAGCCCCTGCTTTTTCTGATTTTTCTTAAATTCATTCAATTTCACAAATATATATATATATACACATATGAAAATACTTTCGACAAGCATACCAACACATATACATACCAAATCATATCCCTGCCATATGGATATGATCATCCAACACATATACATAGCAAATCAAAAGTCCATATGCAACATATATAGCTAGCCAACATATCCAACAACAAGCATACAATGGTTTCATCCATACATACATATATAGGTAGCAAGTTTCACATTGTTCATCCTACAAAATCAAAACAAGAAGGAAGCATAAAGAGAAGAGTAGACTCCATCAACGCAAGCTTCCTCATCTAAAGCAAATCTGCAAATTGGGAAAGAAGAAAGTTAGAAGAAGAAGAAGAAGAAGAAGAAGAAGAAGAAGAAGAAGACTAGTTAGAAGAGGAAGAAAAAGAAGAAGAAGAAGAAGAAGAAGAAGAAGAAGAAGAAGAAGAAGAAGAAGAAGATTTTTTTCTTCTCTTTCTTTTTCTCCTCTCCTCTTCTTTATCTTCTTCTTCTTCTAACTAAGGTAGGTAAAAATGCCATTTTATTGCTAAGCTAGGTAAAAATGCTAAGTGTAGGTCATTTTAGAGCTAAGCTAGGTAAATAGGTCATTTTGGAGCTTAGTAAGGTTATTATGTCATTTTCGAGGAAAATAAGCTAAGTCTATATCATTTTGGAGGTAACAAAGATTATCATGACATTTTTGACCTAAGTATGCTAAGTATGTCATAAATGAACTGAAGAAGCTAAGAAAACTTACCCTCATCACAACAAATGTGATGAAGATCGCAACTAAGGTAACAATTGATCCAACGGCATAATGATACCAAGCCTCATTATCAATGGCATATTTTCTAATCTTCTTAAGCTTCAGGCGCATTGCATCCATCTTCAAGCGCATTGCATTCATCTTCATCTTGTGATCATCGATGACATCGGCAACATACAACTCCAATGTCATCTTCTCTTCTTCAATTCTTTTAATTTTTTCTTTCAAATACTCATTTTCTTTTTCAACTAAATTTAACTTCTCCACAAGAGGGTCGGTTTCAAATTCCGGTTCACATACCTCCTAGATTAAATGATCTCTATGTCAACTTGATGGCCATAATTGTCATAAATGCGAAATGCAACAAATAGTTATGAAAGAGAATTTACCACATCCGAATCATAAAGCGGGCGAGGGCCGACGGGGATGGACATCAAGACCATGGCACTATGTATAAGAAACAATCATACAAAGTAAGAAAATTATACATACCAACTATATAAATCATACAATCATACAAGTAACTATATAAATCCAGTACAACATAAAAAATTGAATACCTAATAATAATCTGGATCGTCGGGTTCAATAAATGCTCCGGGATCAATAAATGCATCATCATCATCACTATCGGTAATGACGTGCTCATCATCATCATTAATAAATGCATCATCATGTGGAAGGCCACCTTTACGTAATCGGTCAAGCATTGACAGGTCATCCGCAGCAGTAACCTCTTCTAGTTCAGGCTCTTCTTGTTCTGGCTCAGGGGTGAAGTCGGGTTCACTGTCGCTGTCTACTTCAATGTTCTGGGGTGAAGTAGAGCGGTTCTTGAAACATTTTTTGGAAAGACATGTTTCTTGGAAGAATTCTCCTTCATATGTGTCTGGGTTAATGTGAGGTTCATAATCCTCTTCATTGGGGGGAGGTGGTCTAACACGTGGCGGCACTTCATAAACGACATCCCAACCATTGAGATTTGGATCACTTTGACAGGCCCACGGTAGATAGAAAACTTGGGTTGCCTGTTGAGCCATAATATAGACATCGGGAACATCCAAATGGGTGCTTTGTTTGATTTCCACTAGCCCTAAGTGTTCATGAGTCCTTCTAGTCTCCTTCGGCTGGAACCAATAACATTTGAAGACTATGATGTTTGGTGGGTTTGCACCATAGAATTGAAGTTCATAAATTGCTTCAACTCTTCCATAATACTCGGTATCTCCTTCGCCGATAGCAGAGACACAACAATTTGTAGACTTTCGGTCGGCCATAGATAGCTCTTTGCCATAGGTACGAAAGCAATACCCGTTGATGTCGTATTTGTCAAATGAACGGACCTTAAAGTCAAAACCATTAGCGACTTGTCTCAATTCGGCGTCCATTAACTCTGAATTAGCCTACAAGTTTAATACGAAAGGGATTGTTGCATTAGCCACAAATTAGACGAAGAAATGAAATGGTCTAATGGAAATTACCATTTGTTTGAACCAAGAGATGAAACCGGGATAGCCGCCTCCATGCTTTGCCAGAAGCTCATACTCTTCGACGGAATCCTTTTGGATCACCGCTCCATACGAGAATTTGGCGACGTATCGACTGTATCAAATTTATCCGGGAATAAGAGCAGTTCAAAGGAATTAGAAGTTGCGAAACAATGTACCGAGAACTTACTCAATGTACGGCCGCACTTCTGTTAGGTTGGTGAAGATATACAACGAAATGATCTGCCATTCTTCGAAATCCAACGTTAAGGAATTAGAAGCACCGGCTGGTGCGAGATCCCCTTTGAATAGGGTGAGGTTGGATCCACCCTTTTTAGGGTCGTCAGCATTGTACCGAGGCTTCGGATTATGCAAATGATGATTTTTGGCTTCGTAGTGTGCTGTCACGAAGTTTGCCACCTCCTCAGTAATGAATGCCTCAGCCATTGATGCTTCAATTCTACATTTATTTTTACATTTTGCTCGTAGCGTCTTCTGCATCCTCTCAGTGGCGTAGCACCAACGATTTTTCACAGGCCCCCCCAATCTTGCCTCGGTTGGGAGATGCAAAATCAAGTGCTGCATTGGATTAAAGAAGCCCGGCGGAAAGATCTTCTCTAACTTGCAGATCAACTCCGACACCAACTCTTCCATTTCTTCTAGCAGGCCAGGCGATAGTTCTTTTGCACAAAGAACACGGAAGAAATAGCTCAGCTCTGCCAGTACTAGCCATTCATCCTCAGGGATGAAGCCACGCAACATCACCGGCATTACCCGCTCAATCCATATGTGCCAATCATGACTCTTGAGACCAAATATCTTCAATTTATCAAGACTCGCTCCCCTCTTTAGATTCGTTGCATACCCATCGGGGAACATCAACTGCTGTTGCACCCACAAGATAATTTCCCACATAGCTGGCCTTCCAAGATTGAACCATGCCTTTGGCTTCGTCCAGTTCTGCTTTCCTTTCGGTTCTTTCATGTTTTGTAATGGCCTATCACATAGCGCCACCAGATCGACTCTAGCCTTAGTATTATCCTTTGACTTCCCATCTATGCCGAACAATGTACCAAAAAGTGCCTCAGTGATATTCTTCTCAGTGTACATCACGTCGATGTTGTGTGGGCAAAGGAGGTCTTTGAAGTAAGGCAGATCCCACAAGCATGTCTTGTGAGTCCAGGCGTGTTTCGAATTATACCCCTTGAAATACCCTGGACGCTCTGGATCTGGCTCGAGAGCATTTAACTGATCTAGGGTCTCTTGGCCTGTCAACGTAGGTGGTGCAGAGTGTTTGACAACTCTACCTCTGATGAAGTTCTTCTTGTCTTTCCTGAACTTATGGCGAGGATCCAGGAACTGTCTATGCATGTCGAAGCAAGAAAACTTGTGACCGGCCTGTAGCCAACGAAACTCAAGAGCTCCCTTGCATGTGGGGCACGGGAACCTTCCATGCACACACCAGCCAACGAATAGCGCATACACCGGCAAGTCATAGGTCGAGTACATGTACCAGACACGCATTATGAAGTTCTGTTTGCTAAAGGCATCGTATGTCTTGAACCCATTATCCCAGGCTTCTTGCAATTCATCCTTCAGCGGCTGCATGTACACATTCATATTCTTCCCCGGATAGTTGGGCCCTGGAATTATCAACGTCAGGAAAATGTTCTTTCTTTGCATAATCTGTCCGGGGGGAAGATTGAGTGGAAAAACAAATACGGGCCAACAACTGTATTGGGCTGCCGTCAGACCAAACACACTGAACCCATCCGTGCTGATGCCGACTCGAGGATGCCTCGGATCTGCCGCTTTGTCATCATGTAATGCATCGAAGCTCTTCCATGCTTCACCGTCCGATGTGTGCACCATCATCAGCTTCCCATCTGCATCTAGTTGGGTTCTTTTGCCTGTTTTGTGCCATGTCATCTGTCTCACCGTCTCTTCGACCATGAAAAGTCATTAAAGTCTTGGTACGATTGGCATATACCAAAGAACATTTACGGGGATTTTGGTCTGCGTCTTCTCACCCATACCGTTGTCTACCACAATATACCTGGATGACTTGCAAATGGGACAATAGTTCAAGTCCCCATACTGAAGCCTAAATAAGGCACATCCTTTCTCACAGGCATGTATCTTCTCATAGGGCATCTTAAGAGCATGGAGGATTTTGTCTGACTGGTACAGGTTTGCAGGTAGTACATGGCCTTTGGGTAGAAAACGTCCAAATACTGTCATCATTGCGTTGTAGCATTCTCTGCCCAAGTTGAATTGAGCCTTCAGAGCAATTATTTGTGAGATGGCATCCAGCTGACAAAGCTCAGTGTGCTCATGGAGAGGACGTTTTGAAGACTCCAACATTTCATTGAAGGCCTTTGCAGATTCCTCCATCTCATCCTCTGAGTCCCGAGAATCATCAAAGTCTTGCACCATGTCTTGCATCCTGGTACCATGCTCGTCGGTGCGACGACGAAGCACCTCAGCTCTGGCACGTTGGGCAGACTCGCCATGAAATGTCCACACTGTATAATCTGGCGTGAAACCCCACTTCTGCAGGTGTTTGCCCATTTCATCCTCTGTCCTCTTGTGCCAATTGTTGCACCCGGCACAGGGGCACCATGTTGTCCTCTGGCCATTTGCAAATGCGGCTCTCAGAAACCCCTTGGTTTTTGTTAACCATTCAATGGTCATGTCTTTCTGACTAGTGTGACCGGTGTACATCCACGCACGATCAGTCATCTTGCCTAGCTACTAGACACATAAGAAATATATATATATAAATCAGCATGTATATATTCATCAGTTAATGGAGTTTGTCACTTTTATTACGTCCATGGAACCTAGACGCTAATAGGTAAAGATAGGTCCTAATCCCACCCGAGTATGTGTACATTGGGTTCGTTTTCCCATGCTCTGCTCCAGATCCGACGCAAAATTTTGGCAGCACCTCCCCGCTGTTCTCCTGATACACGTCTCGGCAATAAGAAGAGAGGATGTGTACCCGGAGAACAATAGGGGGGCACTGACGAAATTCTGCATCGGATCCGGAGCAGAGCATATGGGAAAACGAACCCAATCTACACATATACTCGGGCTGTCCATGGATAACGTTGGACAATTCGAAAGAATCACGGTTATAAATATGCAAATGCATGCATATTTATAGATGTAACCCTTTCTAACGGGAGACGCATAGTGGTCACGCATACTGATGATTGAAGACACCTATAGCTAGCAAGTTTCATCGGCACGAAGACCGGAACAGAGCAAATGAAGGGGGGAGGAGGAGATGTCATTTGTGCTCACCCACGAACGCAGGGGCAGAGCTCATCGAACACTAGACCCTTGCAGCGACGTAAAAACTGCACATTTAAATCGAAAGATTAGTAACATAGCAATTTTGTTTTTTCTGTCGACCTAACTAAATATTTACAACAGGACAAGTGGGTTAGGGGGTTCCTTGGCGTCGATGGAACCCTAAATAGCAAGTGTCATCGGTGCGAGATACATGTGGCACTCGGCGTTGAACACTAGATCCGCATCCCACAAGTGAAGCCGGCGCCCGGCGTCCCGCAACAATAGTTCTGGTGGCCGATGATGGTCGAGCACCTTGGCGAATTTGTCTGGCAGCCTTTGCGATGAGGATTAAAGCCAAGTTTTGAAATTTTCAAACAACCAAACTGACTTGAGAAAGTTTGGGTGTTTCAAGTTTCAACACTTGCCTTTTAATCGTCATCGCAGAGGCTGCCAGACAAATTCGCAATGGTGTTCGACCGCCATCGACGCCGAGAACTGTTGCTGTGGGACGCCGGACGCCGGCGTCACTTGTGGGACATGGATGTAGTGTTCGACACCGACGGCCACATGTATCTCGCACCGACGATACTTGCTATTTAGGGTTCCATCGACAACAAGGAACCCCCTAACCCGCTCGACCCGGTTTCGTCGGTGATGCACCCCTAATCTTCTTCTTCCTCCTCCTCCTCTTCTTCTTCCTCCTTTTCTTCTTCTTCCTCTTCATCTTTTTCTTCTTCTTTTTTTTTCATCTTTCTTCTTTCTTCTTAACCTAAACTAAACCTAATAAACTTAACCTAAACTAAACTAAATCTAAACCTAAAAAACAGAAACTAAACCTAAACTAAACCAAGCCTAAATTAAACTAAACCTAATTAAACTAAATCTAAAAAATAGAAAAAAAAGGGATGTCTCACCTTCAGGCGCGGCAGGGGGTGCCGGATGGAGGAGGGGGTGCCGGGGCGGCCGGGGCGGGGCGCCGGGTCGGCCGGGGCTCCTCGGGGCGGCGGGGCGAGGCGTCAGGGCGGGGCGGCTCGAGGCGGCGGGGCGCCGGGGCGGCCAGGCCCCAGCGCGGCTCGGGGCGCCAGGGCGGGGCGGCGGGGCGGCCGGGCCGGGGCGGAGGGGCGGCGCGGCGCGGCAGCGCGGCGGGGCGGGGCGGCGCGGCAGCGCGGGGCGGGGCGGCCAGGGCGGCGAGGCGGGGTGGCGGGGGCGGCTCGTGTGTGATGAGGAAGGGAGAGAGAGGGACGTGGGGCTGGGGGCTATTTAGTTTAGGTCACAGCTCTTTGCCGTCTGCTAGCGGACGGCAAAGAGCCTAGCTAACGAACGTTAGTTGGCCACTTTCTTTGCCCTCAGCTAGCCGACGGCAAAGATTCTTTGCCGTCCGCTAGCTGACGACAAAGAAAGTGGCCGTTAGGAGGCCCTCGCTGGTACGCCACCCTTCCTCTTTGCCGTCCGCTAGCGGACGGCAAAGAACTTGCTGACGTCAAACACCGTCTTTGCCATCCGCTCTTTCTTTGCCGTCAGCTTTCTGTATGCTGATGGCAAAGTCCTCCTTTGCCGTCAGCTAGCTGACGGCAAGGAATTGGCTGATGACAAAGATCCTGATTACAGTAGTGAGTAAAAATGAAATAATTGGTCTTGCTTCTATTGTCGTACCTCCAACTGATCCGTTAGAACAATATTTGTTGGATCATGAAAATGATATGCACTTGCATGAAAGAAATGAAATAGATAAGATGTTCTTTGATCAACCACCTATTCTTAAACACAATCTGCCTGTTGAAACTCTAGGAGGTCCTCCTCCACCTAAAGGTGATCCCATGTTTGAATTGAAACAATTACATGATACTTTGAAATATGCCTATCTTGATGAAAAGAAAATATATCATGTTGTTATTAGTGCCAACCTTACAGAGCATGAAGAGAAGAGATTACTTAAAACTCTAAGGAAGCACTGTGCCGCTATTGGATATACTCTTGATGGTCTTAAGGGCATTAGCTCCACTCTATGTCAGCACAAAATTAATATGGAGCCATATGCTAAGCCAGTTGTTGATCATCAACGATGATTAAATCCTAAGATGAAGGAAGTGGTAAGAATTGAAATATTAAAGCTTCTGGAGGCATCTATAATTTATCCCATAGCTGATAGTAGATGGGCAAGTCCCGTTCATTGTATCCCTAAGAAAGGAGGCATTACTGTTGTTCCTAATGATAAAAATGAGATAATTCCACAAAGAATTGTAAATGGTTATAGGATGGTAATTGATTTTAGAAAATTAAACAAAGCTACTAGAAAAGATAATTACCCCTTGCCTTTTATTGATCAAATGTTAGAAAGACTATCTAAGCACACACACTTTTGCTTCCTTGATGGATATTCTGGTTTCTCTCAAATATCTGTATCATGATCCGATCAAGACAAAACCACCTTTACTTGCCCTTTTGGAACTTATGCTTATAGACGTATGCCTTTTTGGTTTATGCAATGCACCTGCTACCTTTCAAAGATGTATGACTGCTATATTCTCTGACTTTTGTGAAAACATTGTTGAGGTTTTCATGGATGATTTTTCCGTTTACGGGACTTCTTTTGATGATTGCTTAAGCAACCTTGATCGAGTTTTGCAGAGATGTGAACAAACTAATCTTGTCTTGAATTGGGCCAGGTGCCACTTTATGGTGAATGAAGGTATTGTCTTGGGGCATAAAATTTCTGAACGAGGTATTGAAGTAGACAAAGCTAAAGTTGATGCAATTGAGAAAATGCCATGTCCTAAAGATATTAAAGGCATAAGGAGTTTCCTTGGTCATGCTAGTTTCTATAGGAGGTTTATTAAAGACTTCTCTAAAATTTCTAGGCCTCTTACTAATCTCTTGCAAAAATATGTTCCATTTGTTTTTATGACGATTGTGTAGAAGCCTTTGAAACACTTAAGAAAGCCTTGAACTTTGCACCTATTGTTCAACCACCTGATTGGAACTTACCTTTTGAAATTATGTGTGATGCTGGTGATTATGTTGTTGGTGTTGTTCTAGGATAAAGAGTTCATAAGAATCTAAATGTTATCCATTATGCTAGTAAAACTCTAGACAGCGATCAAAGAAATTAAGCTACTACCGAGAAAGAATTTTTAGCAGTTGTGTTTGCATGTGACAAATTCAGATCTTACATAGTTGATTCTAAAGTAATTGTTCACACTAATCATGCTGCTATTAAATACCTTATGGAAAATAAAGATGCTAAACCTAGACTCATTAGGTTGGTTCTTTTTCTACAAGAGTTTGACTTGCATATTACTGATAGAAAGGGAGCTGAAAATCTTGTAGCTAATAACTTGTCTAGGTTAGAAAATATCCTTGATGACCCACTACCTATTGATGATAGCTTTCCTGATGAACAACTAGCTGTCATAAATGCTTCTCGCAACACTCCTTGGTATGCAGACTATGCTAATTATATTGTTGCTAAATTTATACCACCTAGTTTCACATACCAACAAAAGAAAAAGTTCTTCTATGATATAAGACATTACTTTTGGGATGACCCACATCTTTATAAAGGAGTAGTAGATGGTATTATTAGGCGTTGTATACCTGAGCATGAACATGAACAAATCCTACGGAAGTGTCACTCTGAGGCTTACAGAGGACACCATGCGGGAGACAGAACTGCACACAAGGTATACAATCTAGTTTTTATTGGCCTACTCTTTTCAAGGATGCTCATAATTTTGTCTTATCTTGTGATGGATGTCAAAGAATTGGTAATATTGGTAGACGACAGGAAATGTCTATGAATTATTCACTTGTTATTGAACCATTTGATGTTTGGGGCTTTGATTATATGGGACCTTTTCCTTCCTCTAAGGGGTATACACATATTTTAGTTGCTGTTGATTATGTCACTAAGTGGGTAGAAGCTATTCCAACTAGTAGTGCTGATCACAAGATTTCTATTAAAATGCTTAAAGAAGTTATTTTCCCAAGGTTTGGAGTCCCTAGATATTTAATGACTGATGGTGGTTCACACTTTATTCATGGTGCATTCCGTAAACTTCTTACTAAATATATATGATGTTAACCATAGAATTGCATCTCCCTATCACCCTCAGTCTAGTGGTCAAGTCGAACTGAGCAATAGAGAAATAAAGTTAATTTTGCAAAAGACTGTCAATAGGTCTTGAAAGAATTGGTCTAAGAAATTAGATGATGCATTATGGTCCTATAGAACTGCTTATCAAAATCCTATGGGTATGTCTCCATACAAAATGGTTTATGGAAAAGCATGTCATTTACCTCTTGAGTTAGAACATCAAGCATATTGGGAAATCAAAGAAATCAATTATGATTTTAAACTTGCCGTAGAAAAGAGGGTTATGATATTAGCTCGTTGGATGAATGGAGAACCCAAGCTTATGAAAATGCCAAATTGTTTGAAGAAAAAGTTAAAAGATGGCATGACAAAAGAATTCAAAAGCGTGAATTCAAAGTGGGTGAGTATGTTCTTTTGTACAATTCTCATTTTAGATTTTTTTGTAGGAAAACTTCTCTCTAAATGGGAAGTACCATACATCATTGAGGAATTTTATTGTTCAGGAGCCATTAAGATCAATAATGCCGAAGGCACTAATACGAAGGTGGTCAATGGACAAAGAATTAAGCATTATATCTCAGGTACGCCTATTAATGTGTGACGACCCCGGCTTAATCGTGCACTAATCATACACGCAAATGCGCACGATCAAGCCTAAGGACTCACTTGAAGATATCACAACACAACTCTAAAACATAAAATAAAGTCATACAAGCTTAATATTACAAGCCAGGGCCTCGAGGGCTCGAATACAACCTCGATGGCATACAAGCGTCAGCGGAAGCATTAGATATCTGAGTACAGATATATTACAGAGAGAGAGATAAGCCTTCACAGAGGCGGGGTAAAAATAAAAACTACGATCGAAAGGCGTAGGCCTCCTGCCCTGGACCCTCCGATCCTACTCCTGGTCGTCGAACGGCTCCTCGTAGTAGTAGTACTCGCCAGGCGGATAGTAGTACTGGTCGTCGGCTGGGGCTTCTGGCTCAGGGGCTCCGTCGTCTGGTGGCATCAAATGGAAAATGGGGGAAAAAGAAAATAAAGCAAACGTGAGTACTCATCCGAAGTACTCAGCAAGCAAGGATCTACACTACATATGCATCATTGTCAAAGGAATGGCTGTATATGTGGACTGGGCTGCAGAAATGCCAGAGTAGAGGGGGAAAGCCTAGTCCTATCGAAGACTAGCATCTTCAACAATCTTCGACAGTCTTGCAGCATCAGGAGAGAGCAGATGAACATAATGTAAAGTAGTAGTAGTAATATCATCAACCTCGACCTGAGATCCTTTCTCGACTCCCTACGAGAAAGCAATCCCAGAGCCGTACTATCCAATTCTCACCACATGTTCTAGTTGTACCGATCGGGATACAACTCCGAGTGTCCGTTACCGTAGGACAGGCTATCGATAGAAGTTTCTTCCCTGCAGGGGTGCACCAACTTACCCACCACGCTCACTTAACTCTGGCCGGACACACTTTTCTGGGTCATGCCCGGCCTCGGCTAAGCAACACGCCGCAACCCGACCTAGGCTTATAAGAGAGGTCAGCACGCCGGACTAAACCTATGCCCCCAGGGGTCTTGGGCCATCGCCCCGGGAACTCCTGCACGTTACGGGGCCACCGAGAGCAGACCTAGCAACCCCTTATACAAGCGCGGTTGCATTACCAGTCCAACTCGGCGTGCGCCGCTCCTTACTGACGTCAAACAAGCTTCGGCTGATGTGTACGACGCAGAACGCCCATACTATGCCCACGTGATGGTTAGTGCTATCGGGCCAGAGGCCCCTCGGATCAAATATCCAAACCGTAGTGGATTAGGAGCGCGCGGAAACGAGCAGAGACTCACGATCGATGTGACCCCGTCGCCCCGTCTCGAGGACTTGTGGCAAGGGCTAAGAATTCCCGGCCACGCCTCGTAGTTATCTCGCGGGCACCATCCAGGTCAACCCGACTCCACATCACTTCGCAATAAGCTCGCGCGGGTACCCCTCAGGGCCGACCCGTCTTTAGTATCATAGTTTAGTGCAAGTCATAATATCCAAGGTAACTGTGTGTCTGACACCGAAGGGAACCCTGAGGAATCACCCTCGATGGAATTCCCGCTCGATGTTATCATCAAGGTGAACGAAGGAGGAATCATCCTCGAGGTCCACCTTGAGGAGTTGCGCGACGACGTCGTGATCGGGGGTGGTGTAGAAGGAATCACCCTCGCTTACCACGACCGAGTAACTAACCTACAAGGTTAACATCAGAAGTGCTGACGAGGTATCACCCTCGGCACTCGATGATAACCCAGCAGTGTCGGCAACTAAGGGGAAGTGATGTGCGGTGCCATGGTCTAGTCTTCAATCCCGATGATCGGGTCTTCTGATGTCCAGCAGGGCAGTCGGGATCAAGTGGGGGTCTCGGTCGTGTCTCTACCCACCTTATACTAAGCAGTCTAGGATAACCAGTAAGGTAGCAAGGCAGGTTACAATAAACAGGCTATGCAGCAGATATAGGAAAACAGTAGCAGTAGCAGTTCTAATGCAAGCATAAGAGAGAAGAGAGTAGGCGATATAGGCATGCTCAAAATGGGGGTGCTTGCCTGTTTGCTCTGGGGCAAGGGCAAGGTCTTCAGGGGTGTCGTCGGGAACGTAGTCGTACTCCGGAGCTGCGTCTGCGTCTGGAGCTACGTCTGCGTCGGGGTCTATCGAGAGAGAAGAGGGGGAGGAAATAGGTAAACAATATGCAATCATATGCCACCAGTGCGTGCTATGCTATGATGCAGTGCAGGGTTGCCTGAATATGCATCTAAGTCATTTTAGTTATTTTTAGAATTATTCTGGGATTTAATATCCGACGTGTGTGCACTATTCATCTGCCGGATTCGGGTCCGGAGTTACGAGTTCTTCTACGTAGGAGGTTCCGATGGAGAAACAGACGGCACGATCAGACTCGGCTCGTCGTTCTGAGCAACTTTCATGTATAAACTTTTTCAATCTGAGCTACGGTTTAAAAGTTATGAATTTATAAGGATTTAAACAAATTTCTGAAATTTTTGGATCTATTTAAAATTCGAATTTGTACAGCAACAGGAAACGCTGGGTGCACCCGGTGCAGTGCACCCAGAGTGGACCAGAGGGGCTGACCAGCGGGACCCAGCAGCTGAGTCAGCAGGTCAAACGCTGACCAGCTGACCGGTCAACGGGGCCAACCGGGTCCCACCTGTCTGTGACTGGGCACTGCCCAGTCAGCAGGTTTGACCTGGTCTAATGACCAGTGGGGCCCCCTTGTCAACGTCTCAGGGTGGCCCATCGGCAGGGCCACGTCGGCGGGGTGCCGGAGAAAGCTCCGGCGAACCTCTCCCGCGGCGGCGCTCTCGCCGGAGTTGTTCGGAATTCGCCCACGGTGGCTCAAATCGTGCGCAAGTGGGTGCATCTGAACGGGCGGTGCTTTGCGTATCCAGCCGTGGCGGTCTCCAGGCCAGAGGTGGCCGGAAACGACGGCGACGGCAGCCGTGGCGGACGGCCGGAGTCGGGAGCTAGGGAAGAACGACGACGCGAGCGCGCTCGAGTTGAATGAATGGGCCAGGGGCACCTTTGCGCGCGTGCGAGTGCAACGGACTCGGACGCGGGACCATATGGTCGCCGGATGGTCGCCGGCGACGAGCTCGAGCGGCAAGGGGTTCAGGCACCGTCGGCGAGCGACGCTAAGCACGGCAGAACGGAGAGAAAACGACGGGGTTCGCGTCGAGGCTCACCTAGCGGCACATGAAAGGCCTTTGGAGGTTTAGTAGCAGCAGAGGGCGTCGGGGAGTCGCCGGAGTTCGTCGTAGAAGAAACAACGGCCGGGGACGAAGTAGAGCTTGATTCCTTCTCTGTAGATCGTCCCGGCTTCAACCGACAGTCGAGGAAGAAGAGGCAATGGCTGGCGCACCTCCCAGACAAGATCCCGGGGCGCGGGGGCGCCGGTGGCCGCGGCTTAGAGCAGCGCACGGTGGTGGCTGCGTTCGGGAGGAGGGGATCTAGAGGGGGAAGAGGATGCGCGAGCGAGAGTGAGAGGGAGGGGTGGTGAGGCGTCCAGGGGAGAAGGCACGGCGTGGCCTTATCCCCTCGCGTTCCTGCTCCCCGTCGCGGTGGCGCGCTGCGACTGACGGAGCGCCGTCGTCCATGGAGACGACGACAGCGAGGCGAAGCAGGTGGGGGAAGGCCTGCTGGGCTGCCTGGGCCGCACTGTGGCTTCAGCCCGGTGCCAGGTAAGTGGGCTTCTGCCCTTTTTCCTTTCTGTGTTTTCTGTTTTAGCTTTATTTAATACCAGAGAGATAAAAGGAATTATTAGAGCAACTAGTTCACTTAGGAAAAATATGGGAGGTGTCCCAATAAATCCCTGGTGATTTTTTAGACACTGCCACAAAAATTTGGAGGCCAAATGAATAGGTTAGATATTTTTTAGAAATTGAAAAGGACAGATTAAGTGCTGCTGGACTACTGTTAAAATGTCCAGGGGCATTTTGGGAATTTATATGAAGTTGGTTTCAGTTTTATAAATGCCTTGGGAATATTTGCAACATTATGGACATTTTAATTTTGCCATTTGAAGAAATGAATATTTGACTTGCATTTGGAATTGGAATTTGAAGTTGAATATTTTCTAATGCAAATTTATTATAATGATCATGGTGACATGGCAGGTTAAGTAGCTTAGCCAAAGTGATGTAACATGGGGATGTTACATAATGTTGAAACTAACATTATTCAAACTATGACATCGGAGGACTACATAAAAGAGACCTTCCAGAACACTCCAAAATCCTGAAAAGGAAGAGGTACGTGATACGGTAAGTAAACCGACTCCAAAAATTCCATAAAAATATTTTCTGTCAGCTCTGGAATATTAGAAAAAATAAGGAACACCGGAGAGGGCCACCCAGGTGCCCACTAGGCACCAGGGCGCGCCTACCCCCCTGGCCCGCCCTGCTGGGTAGTGGGCCCCTCGTGAGCCTTCCCGACTCCGTTTTCTTCCAGAATACTTGTTTCGCAAGATAAAAATTCTTTATATATACTCCCGGACATTTTGACCACCTTATCACGGAAATATCCCCTGTTCTTGTTTCTTGCTGTTTTCTGTCAGATCTATCAAGCCAGGCATCATGTCTTCTTCCACCTCCAACAACGGGGAAGACGATGCTTGGTTGATGCAGATGGAACTAAGGAGAGAGGGAACAAAGGAGGTTACCATGGAAGAAGATGAAGGAGACTCACTTGGAGTTCACCCTCCGGCCTCCGAGAGGGGCACGCTGGCTGGCATCTCTGCTATCCTAAACCCCCATCAAGCCATGAGGTCAATGAATGATCAAAGGGACCAGGAAGTGCAAGAAAGACTCCCTCCTAGGAGGCCCTTACACAGGTTACATCGGAACAATTTTCATAATTTGGTTCACAATTACGGGGTTGAAAATACTCCTCGTATGCACATACCATCCAATTGGGACATATCTCGTCCAAGAGAAAGTGATGCAGGAACAAGTTCTTGGTGGCCTGAAAATAAGCATATTATGGCTGAAGTAGAGAAGAATACTGGGTTAATTCGTCAAGCGCTCCGAGAAATTCAAAGTTTGAGGAAGATACTCACAAACATTTTGAAGAACAAGACCACCACTTCATCCCCGCCACCATCACCAAAGAGGGAAACTTGAGTACACGGGTATGGGCACTCCCCTTGGATTGTGCCAAGCTTGGGGGAGGTGCCCCGGTATTGTACACCATCACTTTTATTACCTTTACCTATTTTTAGTTCGATCCTTAGCTATTTCATGATTTAGTAGAATAAAATTTTAGTATGATCTATTTTCGAGTGCCAGTTTTGTGATCTATCTATCTATGTAATCGAGTTGAGAGTTATATAATAAAGAGTAGTTTGAGTTTTTGCTTCTTTACTTTTATGTTTCAATCCTAGCAAAGAAAATAATGAAAAATATCATATGCTAGTCTTATGGAAAGTAATGACATTACATAAGTAAAAGTGTAAGTGGTAAAATTTATGGAAAGTTGACAACCATAGCATCGGTCAATTATGCAATTCATGAAAAAAAAATAAGGGAAGAGAAGATTCACATGCAAATATACTATCTTGGACATCTTTTATAATTGTGAGCACCCATTAAGTATTTTATACCAAATTGTTGACGTTGGACAAGGAAGACAACGTAATGATTTATGTTTGTTCATATTCACATAGAAGTTATATTGTCATAGATCCTCTAACATGTGGTGCTTGCCCAACATCTATGCTATTCAAAAATCCGCACCAAGTAGAGATACTACTTGTGCATCCAAAACCCCTTAAACCCAGTTTCATGTTACAGGAGTCCACTATACCTACCTATGGATTGAATAAGATCCTTCAAGCAAGTTGTCATTGGTGCATAAGGCAATAAAAATTGCTTCTAAATATGTATGATCTTCTAGTGTAAGGGTAAATAAGCGTTGTACGAACTTGTGATGGCAAAGAAATAAAAGTGATGAACTGCATAATAAAGGTTGCTATCACAAGGGGCAATATAACGTGATGTTCCTTTGCATTAAGAGCTTGTGCATCCAAAAATAAAAATCTCATGACAACCTCTGCTTCCCTCTGCGAAGGGCCTATCCTTTACTTTTATGTATTTACTTTTCATGCAAGAGTCAATAGTGTTCTCTTCTATTCCTTTTTATTTTTCTCTTTTGTAAGCACCATGTGGTGGGGAAAGATCTAGGCACATATATCCAATTGGATATGAGTGATCATGAGTTATTATTGTTGACATCACCCTTGAGGTGAATAGGTTGGGAGGCAAAATTATAAGCCCCTATCTTTCTATGTGTCTGGCTGAAACTTTTTGCTCCATATATATGGTGTGAGTGTTAGCAATCATAGAAGACTAAATGATGGTTGAGTATGTGGACTTGCTAAATAAAGCTCCGACATGAGACCATTCCTGAAAATATGATGAATTGCAATTGCATTGTTGACTGAGAATATAGTTTGTTAGTTTTCAAGAAAGTTTATTCTTTATACTTTGATGTTGTGATGAATTGTTACTTGCTCATGAGAAGTTTTATGATAAAGTTTATTGTTGTTATAATAATGATCATGATGCTACTATGTCTGTATTTTGTTTTTATCGACACCTCTCTCTCTAAACATGTGGACATGATTATCGATATCGGTTTTCGCTTGAGGACAAGCGAGGTCTAAGCTTGGGGGAGTTGATATGTCCATTTTGCATCATGTTTTCCTACTATTATTTATAGTGTTTTTAATCATTATAATAGTTTGTAGAGCAATTCTAATTCCTTTTCTCTCTTAATATACAACATTTACATGAAGAAGGGGATTGCCGGCAGCTAGAATTCTGGACCTGAGAAAGCTACGTCAGAGATACCTATTCTACACATCTCCAAATGAGCTGAAACTTCACGGAGATTTATTTTGGAATAAATAAAAATTATTGGAGAAAAGAAGTACCAGAAGGGGCCACCTAGAGGCCCACTAGGCACCAGGGCACGCCTACCCCCTGGCGCGCCCTGGTGGGTAGTGGGGCCCCTGGCCAGCCTCCTGTGCCCATCTTCCGATATATAAGCCCATTTTCCCTAGAAAAAAAAGGAGAGGACTTTCAGGATGGAGCGCCGCCGTCTCGAGGCGGAACTTGGGCAGGAGCACTTTTGCTCTTCGGCGGAGCGATTCCGCCGGGGATACTTCCCTCCGAGAGGGGAAAATCGAAGCCATCATCATCACCAACAACCCTCTCATCATGGGAGGATCAATCTTCATCAACATCTTCACCAGAACCATCTCATCTCCAACCCTAGTTCATCTCTTGTGTTCAATCTTTGTATCAAAACCTCAGATTGGAACCTGTGGGTGACTAGTAGTGTTGATTACATCTTGTAGTTGATGCTAGTTGGTTTATTTGGTGGAAGATTATATGTTCAGATCCATTATGCTATTTAATACCCCTCTGACCTTGAGCATGAATATGATTTGTGAGTAGTTGCTTTTGTTCTTGAGGACATGGGAGAAGTCTTGTCATAAGTAATCATGTGAATTTGGTATTCGTTCGATATTTTGATGATATGTATGTTGTGATTCCCTTAGTGGTGTTATGTGAACGCCGACTACATGACACTTCACCATCTTCGGGCCTAATGGATTGCATTGTGGAGTAGTTATTAGATGATGGGTTGCTAGAGTGACAGAAGCTTAAACCATAGTTTATGCGCTAATTTGTAAGGGGCTGATTTGGATCCATATGTTTAATGCTATGGTTACATTTTATCTTAATTCTTCTTTCGTAGTTGCAGATGCTTGCAAGAGGGGTTAATCATAAGTGGGAGGCTTGTTCAAGTAAGAACAACACCCAAGCACCGGTCCACCCACATATCAAATTATCAAAGTAGCGAACGCGAATCAAACAAACATGATGAAAGTGACTAGATGAAACTCCCATGTGTCCTTGAGAACTTTTTACTTATTATAAGAGATCGTTCTGTCCTGTCCTTTGCAACAAAAAGGATTGGGCTACCTTGCTGCACTTATTGTTACTTTTGTTACTTGTCACTTGTCACAAATTATCTTCCTACCTCATGCATCTACCCAACTACAAGATTCAATATACTACTGGAGGAATTGTTGAAATGGTGACACTAAATGCAATAAAACATAGGTAAGAACATATGGTCAAAGTGAACTTGCCTGGTAAAAGTTGATGAAGTTTTATCGCTCTCGGAAATAACTTGATAGAACTATTCATCACTCTCTGATGAAATCTATATTGAACAAACATTGCATTCACATAAGCATTTACTCTAGCAAGCAATTCTAACAATCATATTGACAACCAATAAATACAGTAATAAAGAAAACAGTAAGAAAAACCAAATAAAAATCCAAAAAGAAACTTCAGAGAAAACTATGAAGAAACACTAAAGAAAACTCTATGACTTAACTTCACAACTACAAAATAGTTTTGTCCTAAGTAAAAACCTTAACAGCAAAGAAACCAATAAATAATAAATTAGCAGAAAGGAAATTATAAAACAACTAAGCTAAAAGAAAGAATTTAACTAAAGTTTTTACTAGCAAAAAGAAACACTTAAAAAGCTAATAAACTCTATTTATGACCTATTCCAGTTTTAATACAAAATTAAAGAAACAAAATATTAAAACTTATTTTAACTAACAAATAAAAGTGGCTATTGTTGACTAACAAATAAAACAAAACTTGTCAAAAATGACAAAATAAAATAATTAATTCCATTAAAAACTAAAAGAAAAAACTAACTTAAAACTAATCAAAACAGTATTGTTTTTGAATAATTAAATTTTAAAATAGACCAAAAATAAAAAGTAAAGTGCCACTGGATAAACAACTATTGTAATGATAAAGTGCAAAAAGAATTAGTTAAAAAACCTATTTTTAAATAAAAGATATAAGCAAAATAGTTATTTAAACAAATATCATGAAATTTAAAATTTTCAAACTTGGCTCAAATTGAATCTACATAAACTAGATGAAATTTGGGTTCTAATGCAACAAAAGAATCATCTAAAAACAATTAAAAACATAAAACTTATTAAGAATATAAAAACAGAACAGAAAAAGAAAAAAAACTACGGGGCGGCTAAGCGCTACGTGGCAGCCTCTGATTGGCTAGGGCTTTTGCGCGGCAGAAGCAAACGGGCGCTCAACATAGACTTAACAGAACCGCATCATTCAAGATAAAAAACAGAAGAAAAAACGTGGTTTACTTAAAATAAACCGAAGCGGTATCCGGGTTCTAATCTATGCCGCGCGTTTTGATCGGACGGTGGTGGTCAACTCCGAGGCTTACAACGGTGGAGGGGAGGATCTCCGGCAAGGTGGTGGCTTGGTGGTGGTCGGGGACGGTGCTCCGGTGGGCAGCAACGATGGTGAGGGGGTCCAGGCGATTCAATCGGCAATAGCGAGCAAGATGGTAGCAGTGGCTGATAGCTCGTATCCGCGTCCATATTTTCCCCAAAGAGGAAGGGATGATGCAGCACAGCTTCGGTAGGTATTTCCCTCACTTATGAAACCAAGGTTATCGAACCAGTAGGAGAACCAAGCAACACTATGTAAATGCTACCTGTACACAAAGAACAAATCCTCGCAACCCAACGCGTAAGAGGGGTTGTCAATCCCTCCCCGGTAAAAAGATAGATTAAATAGTATGAGCTTGGATAAATAGACCTGAATAAAACACAAAATAAAAGATGCAAATAAAAAGTGCAGGAAGGTATTTTTGGGTTTTTGGAATAATAGATCTGAAAATAAAAGTGAATAAAAGGTAGATCGGAAAACAATATGATAAAAGATAGACCCGGGGGCCGTAGATTTCACTAGTGGCTTCTCTCGAGAAAATAGCATACAGTGGGTGAACAAATTATTGTTGGGCAATTGACAGAACATCGAATAATTATGACGATATCCACACAATGATCATTATATAGGCATCACGTCCAAGATTAGTAGACCGACTCCTCCCTGCATGTACTACTATTACTCCACACATCGACCGTTATCCAGCATGCATCTAGTGTATTAAGTTCATGGAGAAACGGAGTAACGCAATAAGAACGATGACATGATATAGACGATATCTATTCATGTAAGAATAGCCCCCATCTTGTTATCCTTAATAGCAACGATACATGTGTGTCTTGCTGCCCCTTCTGTCACTGGGAAAAAACACCGCACGATGGAACCCATCACAAAGCACCTCTTCCCATGGCAAGAAAAATCAATCTAGTTGGCCTAACTAAACCAAAGATTCGAAGAAGAAATATGAGGCTATAAGTAATCATGCATATAAGAGATCAAAGAAACTCAAATAACTTTCATGGATGTAGATCTGATCATAAACTCAAAGTTCATCGGATTCCAACAAACACACCACAAAAAGAGTTACATCAAACAGATCTCCAAGAGACCATTGTATTGAGAATCAAAAGAGAGAGAGGAAGCCATCTAGCTACTGCCTACGGACCCGTAGGTCTACAATGAACTACTCAAGCATCATCGAAGAGGCACCAATGGGGATGATGAACCCCTCCGTGATGGTGTCTAGATTCGATCTCGTGGTTCTGGAACTTGCGGCGGCTGGAATTATGTTTCGTCGACTCCTCTAGGGTTTCTGGAATATTTGGGGATTTATAGGGCGAAGAGGTCACCGAGGTGGGCACAACCCACCAGGGCGCGCCTGGGCCCCCAAGCGCACCCAGGTGGGTTGTGCCCCCCTCGGAGCACCCCTCTAGTACTTCTTTGGCCCATGTTGTTTCTTCTGGTCCATAAAAATTCTCCAAATAGTTTCTCTGCATTTGGATTCTATTTGGTACTGATATTCTACGAAGTAAAAAAATAAGCAAAAAATAGCAACTGGCACTGGGCACTATGTCAATAGGTTAGTCCCAAAAAATGATATAAAGTTGCTATAAAATGATTGTAAAACATCCAAGAATGATAATATAACAGCATGGAACAATCAAAAATTATAGATACGTTGGAGACGTATCAGTGGCGTGGCACGGGGAGCACTGTGGCAAGGGGGGCGAGCTCGAGTGCGATGGCGACAGTGAGCTTCTTCGGCGAGGAATAGCGCGGCGTAGTGCGTGGACAGAGGGGATTCAGGGGGAAATCGAGCGAGGAGAGAGGGGCTTATATAGGGGTGGGTTGAGTGGGGCAGGGGGCATGCTCAGACGGCAAGGAACCGCGGCGGGATTTGATTCCGGTGTAGAAGAGGAAGGTGAGCGCGGAATTGATACGGGCGGTCGGTGGGTCCCAGCGGTGGAGAGAGGGAGGGGCAGGAATCAGATCGGGTGGCCGATTTGATCGAGATTCGCCACGGGTGTGCGCGCAAGTGGGCCAGCCTGCTAGTGGCCTATGGAGAGAGAGGGGTGAGTTGGGCCTGGGCGACTGGCCTTTTTCTTTAAAAACAAAAACAAATAAAGAAAAGTAATAAAAGAAAATAAAATAAGAAAATGCCATAGGCATATAATATATCAAAAAAATTCAGAAAAAGATTTCCTAAAACATGAACTATTTTTCAAAGTCAAATAAAGTCCATAAAAATCAAAATAATCTAAACAGTGCTACTGTTGCATTTAAAATCAATAAAAATCCTTTTTATAACATACCAAAATGATTTCAAATTTAGTTTCTCCCAATTTTTCATTGAAGAGTATTTGTTTTCAGGAGAAAAATAATTTAAACAAAAACTACAAGTGAGTTTGAATTTGAATTTCAAATCATTTGCAAACCTTTTTCTGTTTTTCCTTGGCCAAATATATTTCAAATGTCTCTGAAATTTTGAAGTGTCATATTCCTTCTTTCATTTTGATTATTTCCAAAGAAAGTGAAATTTGGAAATTCAAATAACTTCAAAATTGAAGTGGGTTTCAGAATAACTTCAAAATGACTTTCAAAATATTTCTTTGAAACTTCCAACTCTCCGTCTTAAAATGTGAAGAAGTCATTGTATCTTCTCTCATGAAACTCATTGAGTTGTATAAAGTTTTTGAATTTGAAATATTTTCAAATGGAATTCAAATGTTTTCAAAAACCCTTTGCATTTCATTAATGGAAGAAATCGTGTCATCTTTACTCTAGGGTTTTGTGTTTGAATGGAATTTGATTTCTTGGGGATCATAAGCAAGAGTGAACGTTTGGGAAAGTCCTTTTATTCCCTCTCATTTAGCTTTCAAAAAGTTTCAAATTCCACTCAATTTCACACAATCAATCACACCAGACAAACAAAAAACCATAATTATTTATTTAATATAACATTCTAAAATTTAGAATTTTCGGATGTTACATATTAACACAGTGCCTAGTGCTAGTTGTTGTTTTCTGCTTGTTTTTGGTTTTCCAGAAAATTAATGCCGAACGGAGTCCAAACGCTACGAAACTTTTTGATGATTTTTTCTGGACATAAGAGACCGTAGAAGCTTTGGGAGGAGTCCAGAGGAGAAACGAGGAGATGGCAAGGCAACAGGGCGCACCCAGGGGGCACGCCCTGATGCCTTGTGGGCCCCTCTTGGCTCCGTCTGACCTAATTCCACTTCTATAACTTCTCAAATATTGGGAAACCAATAGACAGCCACCCGAAGCACTTTTTTCGCCACCACAAGCTTCTGTTCTTCCGCGATCCCATCTGGAAGCCTTTTTTGGTACTCTGCCGGAGGGGAAATCGATCACGAAGGGCTTCTAGATCATCCTTGCTGCCTTCTGATGATTCGTGAGTAGTTTACCATAGACCTACGAGTCCATAGCTAGTAGCTAGATGGCTTCTCACTGGTACAGCGAGGTGCTATACAAACGGTTTTTAACCCCTTTCCGTGACGTCGTTTTGAACCATCGCCAAGTGAGTGACTGCGATAGGGGGGTCCTTCCCACACGACCCAGAAACCGTCGGGGATAGGGAGCCTTGATGCATATAGTTGTCCCTATAAAACTGTTTCTGATATCTCGAATATCCAAAACGCTTCATCCTTGCAACTCGTTTGTGCTCGCATTGCCATCGTAGTCGGTATTCTATGGTGCTACGTTTACGATGCGCGATCCATCACAAACAGTTCATGATTATAGAACGTGTACGATAAGCAGACAATCACACATATTTACTTTTCCTCGACTGTATGCGATTCGATGTAAGAGCGCACACAGTTGACCCTATAAAACTGTATGCGAAGCTTGAATACATCCCACACGATTCATCCGTCGTACCCGCGTCGAATGAAGACCTATCGCACGTGTTCTTCAATGACCAAACATTTGTGATGCGCACAACATCATAAACAGTCCATAATTGCCAAGCGTGTGTGATAAGGTGCCATTCGCAAGCATTTAATAAGAAGGAACTGTGTGCGATGTTGTTGTTAATCGCACACGTTTTCTCTTAGCTGATCGTGTGTGCAGTAGAGATTGATCGCACATGTAGTGGATCCGAGAAACGTGTCTGATCTCCACATATATCGCAGACGTTTTGCTTTTGCAAACCATGTGCAGTGTAATCCCTAATTTATCCCTAATTAATCCCTGCATTTAAAAATCACAGATTTTGAATTTGAAAGTAGGCAATCACTTATTTCATATCAAACCATGTTTATTACAAATATAGGTTCAACCACGCATACATAATTCGATGCACAGGTACATATACTGAAGAACTACAGAAGCACCAAGTAAAGAATGATGAACCACAGTTGTACTAAAGACTGTAAAGAGAGAGGCGAAAGACATTCTGGTTGCTGGAGAAGGTGAAGCGGAATGCCCATATTGTGCCCTCCTCCATGCGTAATGCGCGCATGACTCTAGGCCAACCCCTTGTGATGGCTGCCCATCCATCCTTCACTGTCTTCATTAGGACTTCTTGATGGTCATTGTAGTCTGGATGAAATACTTTAACCTTCATTGCGTGACCACCAATCATGTACTTTGTGAGGTAATCTTGAGTAAACTGCTTCGGGAACCACTGCAAATGAAAAAGATTCAGACATTGTTGTCTAACAACTCATTATGGGCAGTAAAAAGAGAAGGCTGGAGAGTTTGTAGTTACCATCCTACAGCTCATTGTTGTGTTGGATAGAGCGTAAACAAATAATTTGCTTACCACCGTTCATATCTTTTTGCTAATAATCCTTATCAGTTTCCTCACTTGATGCTTGTTCATGAATATCACATTGCCCCATACGCAAAAAGGGTTGATGTGTGGATCCTTGCCAAGGGCATATATACCTACAAGCAACAAGTCAATATTAGAAGCTAACAAGTGTCCAAGCCTGGATCTATGTGCACTACATTATGGAACGTCAGGGGGAGTACAAGCCGAGGGATGAAACTAACCTCGGCGGAAAATGGTGGCCACTCTCGTTGTTGTCCTGCATAAGTAGCGGAAAGGCATGATAAGTACAGCAACCATAACATCAAACAAATATAGCAAAGGTAAACAACATCATCTCCAAATGATAACTTGAATGTGTTGGTTTTAGCATGCTGTTAAAGCAGATATAAAATGGAAGGGAATGTTACCTACAATAGGCTTAACAGCCATCAAATATTGCAATTCAAACTGGTATTGTTGAAAATGAATAGAATGTAGGTCATGCTTAAGCATCACACTGGACAAATGTGTAAAACTAAAATAAAGGGCATGTGTTAACTACACCAGGCATAACTGGAACCAAATATTGTCGTTCAAACTGGTATTGATGCAATCGAGCAGCACAGTTCCGACTTGCACATAATGAACATCACATTGTGAATGACTGAAATAACCAAGGCATAAATGATCAGTATAACAACCAAATATAGCCATTGAAAACTGGACAGAGTCTCACTGCAACCAACCTAACAAGCAAATATAGATAAACAGGGCATATGCTTGAAAACTGGACAAATGCTCACTGCAACCAACCTAACAAGCAAATACAGATAAACAAGGCATCTGCTTCAAAACTGGACAAATGCTCACTGCAACCAACCTAACAACCAAATACAGATAAACAAGGCATCTGCTTGATAACTGGACAAATGCTCACTGCAACCAACCTAACAACCAAATACAAATAAATAAGGCATCTGCTCGATAACTGGACAAATGCTCACTACAACCAACGTAACAACCAAATAATGATAAACAAGGCATCTACTCACTATACACAATCAATTATAGCCATTCGTTAAACTGAAGTGGACAATTCATACTTAAACATCACATAGCCCTATTGAACATTACATTTTTGCATAACTGAAATAATTAAACATGACACAGTTAAAACACCGCATGGCAAAAGCAACTACAATAAAGGGTACGGGTTGGCAAGCTAGAAAAGGTAAGATTTGCTGATAGGACGTTGCCTCACATGTCATGGACGGGATCCTTCCAGTTGAAAGAGCACAGACCCATGGTGCGCTCTCTGATGTCACAGATGGGTTGTTTCACCTTGGAAGAACCTTTGTGGGTGCCCTCCTCGTGGTCGTGGTCGATGAGTTCTGACTTGGCAATTGAGGATCACAAGCCGCCGCCGTAGAACGTGTCCTTCAGAAATGACAAAATGGGCTCGATGGCGTACAAGGATCGCAGATCCTTGACCGGGTGGCGGAGGAGATCAGCGGCAGGGCCGTCGAAGAGATCGACGGTGGTTGAACCGGAGGGGTTGGGGATGGACCACTTAACCAGTGACATGACCCGCGTGAAGCCATCGCTGTCGACGAGCTTGATGTCGTAGCCATCTTTCCCAAGATACAGTAATACGCTAGCCCGCTGACGTGAAGCCTTCGGCATGGAAACGTAGTCAATGGCTTCGCCGGCTTCCGCGGCGAGGTGTTGCTCTGGGATCAACAGGTCGGGGCGAACGGCGGCCACCTCGCCAACGTCCGTTGGAGAGGCCATGATAAACCTCTTCTTGGCCGAACGCTCATCGGGCTCCCCGGGATACATGGTCGGGCTTAGCCTGCGACATTCTGGAGCAGGGGATGTGGATCTGGCGGGGAGGTACACCGCAGGCCTCATCTAAAAACTTAGGGGAGTGGGGCAATGGTATGGGAATCGCTGGGTAACGTGAACTTTATTATCTAAGCTAGGAGGAACGGGTAGACCGCCAGGGGTTGGCGGCGCCGGCGCCGGCGCCGGCGGTGAGCCAGGGTTCGAGGGGGGGCGGGGGCCGGGTGGGGGGACTGTGGAGGGGGGCGGGGTGGGTGGGGTGGTGTTTGAGGATACGTCGCGACTACTGAAAATTTTAGTAATGGTGGGTAGAGATGGTGGTGTATGAGGGAGGGCGACGGTTCATATGCCTCGGCTACTGCAATTTTACTATAAGGTCAGTGCTGGAGGAGTGGGGCGACGGTTTAAGTACGACGGTACTAAAATCTGGGTAAAGGAATTGATGCGGGGCGGGAGTACCCAAGATCGCACACGGTCCAATAAGAATATGCGTGTATGATAATAAGGAAAAGTGGCGGAACCGCTGATTTTTGCAACGATCAAGGCGGGTAGTTTGTTTTTAGATTTCTAGCTAGCTGGTCTATCGCACACGGTTTATCCTAATTTTCAGACGGAGACGTGGAATTCAATCTAAATAAACTATCCGCCTTTAGCTTGCGCAGGTGGTGATTTTACAGCGCACTAGCATCGCACATGGTTAAGCCAGTACCTCCACCTTTGCTCGCGCTTGCGCAGTCATGGGGATTCACAGTGCACTTGCATCGCACACGGTTAAGCCAGTACACCCGTGTCCATTGAGCATCATTGATACGTCTCCAACGTATCTATAATTTTTTATTGTTCCATGCTGTTATATTATCATTCTTGGATGTTTTAGAATCATTTTATAGCAACTTTATATCATTTTTTGGGACTAACCTATTGACATAGTGCCCAGTGCCAGTTGCTGCTTTTTTGCTTGTTTTTTACTTCACAGAAAATCAATACCAAACGGAGTCCAAACGCAGCGAAACTTTTTGGAGAAATTTTCTGGACCAGAAGAAACAAGATGGGCCGAAGAAGTACCAGAGGGGTGCCCTGAGGGGGGCACAACCCACCTGGGCGCGCCTGGGGGCCTAGGCGCGCCCTGGTGGGTTATGCCCACCTCGGTGGCCTCCCGCACCACATATTTGCTCTATAAATACCCCAATATTCCAGAAACCCTAGGGGAGTCGACGAAAATCAATTCCAGCCGCCGCAAGTTCCAGAACCACCAGATCCAATCTAGACACCATCACGGAGGGGTTCATCATCCTCATTGGTGCCTCTCCGATGATGCGTGAGTAGTTCATTGTAGACCTACGGGTCCGTAGTTAGTAGCTAGATGGCTTCCTCTCTCTATTTTGATTCTCAATACAATGGTCTCTTGGAGATCTATTTGATGTAACTCTTTTTGGGGTGTGTTTATTGGGATCCGATGAACTTTGAGTTTATGATCAGATCTATGTTTTTATCCATGAAAGTTATTTGAGTCTTTTGATCTCTTATATGCATGATTACTTATAGCCTCGTATTTCTTCTTCGAATCTTTGGTTTAGTTAGGCCAACTAGATCAATTTTTCTTGCCATGGGAAGAGGTGCTTTGTGATGGGTTCGATCTTACGGTGCTTGATCCCAGTGACAGAAGGGGAACCGACACGTATATATCATTGCTATTAATGATAACAAGATGGGGTCTATTTCTACATAAATAGATCTTGTCTACATCATGTAATCGTTCTTATTGCATTACTCCGTTTCTCCATGAACTTAATACACTAGATGCATGCTGGATAGCGGTCAATGTGTGGAGTAATAGTAGTAGATGCAGGTAGGAGTCGGTCTACTAATCTTGGATGTGATGCCTATATAATGATCATTGCCTGGATATCGTCATGATTATTTGAAGTTCTATCAATTGCCCAACAGTAATTTGTTTACCCGCCATATGCTATTTTTATCGAGAGAAGCCACTAGTGAAATCTACAGCCCCCGGGTCTCTTCTTTATTATATTTGCCTTCGAGATCTATTTTTATTTGCTTTTATTTTCAGATCTATTAATCCAAAAACACAAAAATACCTTGCTGCAATTTATTATTATTTATTTTATCTCGCGTTCCCGCGAGATCTATTTATCCAATCTACTACAATTTTACCTATCTTTTTACCCGTGAGGGATTGACAACCCCTCTCTTACGTCGGGTTGCAAGTATTTGTTCTTTGTGTGCAGGAGCCGTTCACGTGGTGTTGCGTGGTTCACCTACTAGTTCGATAACCTTGGTCTCATCACTGAGGGAAATACCTACCGTAGCTGTGCTGCATCATCCCTTCCTCTTTGGGGAAATACCGACGTAGTTCAAGCCGCATCAAAAGGAATTTCTGGCGCCGTTGCCGGGGAGACATCATCAACATCTACCAGGTTCCTAATCACAAAACTCATCTCCTTGCAATTTACATTATTTTGCCATTTGCCTCTCATTTTCATCTCCCCCACTTCACAAAATTTTCCTTTTTATTCGCCTTCTTTTTCGTTCGCCTTTTTCTCGTTCGATCTTTTGTTTACTTGTGCTACCATGTGCCTTTTATTTGCTTGCATCTTTGCTTGCTAAATATCTATTGATATGGATCCTCATCCACTTGCTAATCTTTTCAAAAGATCCAATTATGATGAACCAATTGTTAGTGAGTTGAGTGCACTTGATTATCTATTTGAAGTTTTGCTTGAAATTCATGAATCTGAAGATTGTGATGAAGTGTTGGAAGAAGAAATTGATAAAGTGATTCATGATATCTCTTTCAATTAAAAGCATGATTGCAATGATGTTATTATTAATTCTATTAATGTCAATTGTGTTAATGATATGCAAAACCCCAAGCTTGGGAATGCTAATTTTGATATGTCCACTACTTGTTGCAATGATCATGATTGGGGTGATAATGATTCTTATAATCTGGAAAATTTATTTAAGCCTCATGATGAATATGTTTGCGATAATATTGAAAGTGGGTTTGCAAGAGCGTCAACTTTAAGTAAAAATAATCCCACATATTTGGAGAGTGTTCAATCTTATGAAATTTTTGATGAAAGTGGGTTTGAAGAGGTCATGACTTTAGTTGATGTTAATCCCACTATTTTGGAAGAGTGTCAACTTTGCATGCATGCGGATCATGAAGAGAATATTTTGTGTGATAGCTATATTGTTGAATTTGATTATGATCCTACATGTAATTATTATGAGAGAGGAAAATATGGTTGTAGAAATTTTCATGTTAGTAATTTACCTCTCATTATGTTGAGATTGCTATTGTTTCTTTCTTCTTCCTTGCATATGCTATATATTTCTTGTCTTGATGATTTGTTTGCTTATAAAATCCCTATGCATCGGAAGTATGTTAGACTTAAATGTGTTTGTCACATGTATTATGATGCTCTCTTTGTGTTTCAATTCTTGTCTTTCATGCGAGCATCATCAAAATTATCAATGCCTAGCTAGGGGCATAAAACATTAGCGCTTGTTGGGAGGCAACCCAATGAATAAAATTTATTTTTGTCTTTTTCTTTCTGTTCTTGAGTGTTTGCATAATTATGCTACTGTTATGATTGTGTTTGTTGTGTTTTATTTAGTGTTAGTGCCAAGTAAAGCCTTTGGGATAGCTTTGGTGATAGTTGATTTGATCTTGTTGGAAAACAGAAACTTTTGCTTCTAGAAAAATATATTTTTAGAATTACCGAAGTGACGAAAAATTCCGATTTTTTTTAAAAAGATTGATATACAAATTGTATCTGTTTTTCTAATTTTTCAGAATTTTTGGTGTGACAGAAGTATGAGAACAATTCGCATCTTTACAGACTGTTCTGTTTTTTACAGATTCTGTTTTCTTTGCATTGTGTGCTTATTTTTATGAATCTATGGTTTGTATTGGAGGGTATAAGCCATGGTAAAGTTATAATATAGTAGATATAATGCAATAACAAAATTTGAATGGGTTTTCTACAGTACTTAAAGTAAAGATTGGTTTTCTTATACTAACGGATCTCACGAAGGTTTTGTTGAATTTTGTGTGATTGAAGTTTTCAAGTTTTGGGTGAGATTACGATGGATGAAGGAATAAGGAGTAAGAAGAGCCTAAGCTTGGGTATACCCATGGCACCCCAAGCCATTATCCAAAGAGAAGCAAGCAACTAAGCTTGGGGATGCCCCGAGTGGCATCCCCTCTTTCTTCTAACGACCATCGGTATTTTACTTGGAGCTATATTTTTATTCGTCACATATCATGAGTTTTGCTTGGAGCGTCTTGTATGATTTGAGTCTTTGCTTGTCTTGCTTTTTATTTTTAGTCATGAATCCTTGCTGGACACACCTATTTGAGAGAGCCAAAATTATGCTATGACTTGTTAGAATTGCTCTCTATGCTTCACCTAAATCTTTATGAGCTATGGAATTGCTCTAGTGCTTCACTTATATCTTTTTGAGCACGGTGTGCTTTAGTATTTTTGAAGAAATGCTCTCTTTCTTCACTTAGATTTATTTGAGAGTTAGTAAATTTTTAAGAAATTCTCTCATGCTTCACTTATATTATTTTGAGAGAAGGAAATTTTTATGCTCATGTTCTTCACTTAGATTTGTTTGAGCTATCAAAAGCAACATATGAAACTAGTCCCAAAGTGATAGATATTCAAGAGGGATATAATAAAAACTTTCATGAAGATCATTGGACAAAATAAACTTGATTCCTTGTAATAGTTTTGCGATATGATGATATAATATGTGAGTCATGTTGATGAGTAATTATGCTTTAGTAAGAATATTGGTGTTAAGGTTTGTGATTCCCTATGCAAGCACGAAAGTCAATAGTTATGCAATGAAATTACATCCTACTTGTGGTGCATTATTCGGTGTTAGTTATGCTTAATGCTCGCTTATGAGATTTTTTGTTTCTTGGTTGGATGCTTCTCAATCTTTTGCTAGCCTTCATTTGCACTAAGTATGATCACTACTTGTGCATCCAAAATCCTTAAAACCAGTTTTGCCATATGAGTCCACTATACCTACCTATATGTGGTATTCTTTTGCCGTTCTAAGCAAATTTGTATGTGCCATCTCTAATTTTCAAAATAAATTTCTCTTTTGTGTGCTCGTACCGCTCATGAAACGGTAGGGGGTGGCTGATATTTTTCCATGCTAGATGTGTTATTCTCAAGATGAGTGTTTATTCACTTGTCATTGCACGAGAGTACGACAAAGGTATTAGGGATGCCCAGTCCTGAAATAAAAAATGAATTTACTTTATGTTGTCAAATAATAAATTCCTTGGAAAGTGTTGGTATGGAAGGCACCCGTGGATACGACTAGCCATGGAAAGTGAAAGTATGGTTGAAAAAGGAATAAACTTTATTTTCTGTTTGGGAACCGCCTATGATATATCTAGCATGGAAAGTATTGGGAACTACTCGATCGTTTTCGTTGACAGGAAAGGCATGCCACCCAAAATGTTTTTTATCTCTATCTTTTTTGCTTTGAGCTCTGGCACCTCTACAAATCCCTACTTCCCTCCGCGAAGGGCCTTTCTATTTACTTTATGCATTTTTTTATTTTGAGTCTCCATCTTCTCTTATAAAGCACCAACTAAGGGGCACTATGACCGTACTTGAGCATTGGGTGTAGCTAATATGCGAGTGTGTTTCATGAATGGATCAATGGTTGAGCATGATGGGCTAGGGATAACTTGCTTTAGTGTTGATATTTTGAAAGACATGGTTGCTTGTTGATATGCTTGAGTATTGAAATCTTCATGTCAAAACTAGACTATTGCTTTGAATCATATAAAAGTCCAAATGTCCATGCTACAAAGAAAAGAATATGTGATGAACATGTTAGGCAGCATTCCACATCAAAAATTCTGTTTTTATCATTTACCTACTCGAGGACGAGCAGGAATTAAGCTTGGGGATACTGATACGTCTCCAACATATCTATAATTTTTTATTGTTCCATGCTGTTATATTATCATTCTTGGATGTTTTACAATCATTTTATAGCAACTTTATATCATTTTTTGGGACTAACCTATTGACATAGTGCCCAGTGCCAGTTGCTGTTTTTTTGCTTGTTTTTTACTTCATAGAAAATCAATACAAACGGAGTCCAAACGCAGCGAAACTTTTTGGAGAATTTTTCTGGACCAGAAGACACAAGATGGCCGAAGAAGTACCAGAGGGGTGCCCCGAGGGGGGCACAACCCACCTGGGCACGCCTGGGGACCCAGGCGCGCCCTGGTGGGTTGTGCCCACCTCGGTGGCCCCCCGCACTGCCTCTTTGCTCTATAAATACCCCAATATTCCAGAAACCCTAGGGGAGTCGACGAAAATCAATTCCAGCCGCCGCATGTTCCAGAACCACCAGATCCAATCTAGACACCATCACGGAGGGGTTCATCATCCTCATTGGTGCCTCTCCGATGATGCGTGAGTAGTTCATTGTAGACCTACGGGTCCGTAGTTAGTAGCTAGATGGATTCCTCTCTCTATTTTGATTCTCAATACAATGGTCTCTTGGAGATCTATTTGATGTAACTCTTTTTGCGGTGTGTTTGTTGGGATCCGATGAACTTTGAGTTTATGATCAGATCTATGTTTTTATCCATGAAAGTTATTTGAGTCTTTTGATCTCTTATATGCATGATTACTTATTGCCTTGTATTTCTTCTTCGAATCTTTGGTTTAGTTAGGCCAACTAGATCAATTTTTCTTGCCATGGGAAGAGGTGCTTTGTGATGGGTTCGATCTTACGGTGCTTGATCCCAGTGACAGAAGGAGAACCGACACGTATGTATCATTGCTATTAAGGATAACAAGATGGGGTCTATTTCTACATAAATAGATCTTGTCTACATCATGTCATCGTTCTTATTGCATTACTCTGTTTCTCCATGAACTTAATACACTAGATGCATGCTGGATAGCGGTCGATGTGTGGAGTAATAGTACTAGATGCAGGCAGTAGTCGGTCTACTAATCTTGGACGTGATGCCTATATAATGATCATTGCCTGGATATTGTCATGATTATTTGAAGTTCTATCAATTGCCCAACAGTAATTTGTTTACCCGCCATATGCTATTTTTCTCGAGAGAAGCCACTAGTGAAATCTACGGCCCCGGGTCTCTTCTTTATTATATTTGCCTTCGAGATATATTTTTATTTGCTTTTATTTTCAGATCTATTAATCCAAAAACACAAAAATACCTTGCTGCAATTTATTATTATTTATTTTATCTCGCGTTCCCGCGAGATCTATTTATCCAATCTACTACAATTTTACCTATCTTTTTACCCGTGAGGGATTGACAACCCCTCTCTTACGTCGGGTTGCAAGTATGTGTTCTTTGTGTGCAGGAGCCGTTCACGTGGTGTTGCGTGGTTCTCCTACTGGTTCGATAACCTTGGTCTCATCACTGAGGGAAATACCTACCGTAGCTGTGCTGCATCATCCCTTCCTCTTTGGGAAAATACCGACGTAGTTCAAGCTGCATCAGTCATCCGAGTCTTTGCAGCAAAAAAAATGTTAGAGAGGGTTAGAAGACAGCCACACCAACATGTAGCCCAAATATATATGAGTGAAAAGGGTGGTATGTGATGTTCAAAATTCTAATGCACAACTTTGACCACGCGGGCCCATGGTTGGGCGCGTCGTCGAAGATCGATGAGAGGGGCCAGAAGTCAAGAACCACCTGGAAGTAGCCAAATATATGTAGGAATATAGGGTGTGATGTTTAAAACTTTAAATATACAATGCACAACTTTGGTGACACCTGCCTCGCAAACCCGAAAGCACCCTTGGATATATCTATAATGACATAATGTCATAGCTACCTAGCTAGGGTGCTTGACCCACCTCCCACTTTGTGTCAGCCGGGCGGATGCACGTAATGATACTTTGGTCATACATGCATGTCGCCATGACCTACCATAAGACAGACCAGCGAATCTATCGCTTGGTCAAACGACAACTGTTGTTGTCGATAAAAAATGGATAGAATATATATATATATAAACCGCTTGGGCAAATAGATTGAACCATCATAAAAAAATTGCATGAGAGGGACCACAAAACCAGCACCGCCTGCATGCGGCCCAAAATGATGTACGTTGGAAGGGGTGATGTGTGTTTTCAATGTCGAATAATGTACAATTTAGATGTGGCGCCTGCCTCTCGATACATACAACAACCATGAAAGCCAGGTAGTTAAGGATGAGATACGCAGGGTACGGTGTTCGTCGAACCCAGCAATCCGAGCGTGTGGGAGGGAATCCTGACAACACATGAGTTCAAGCTTTGGTTGAACGACATGTGACGGTGACCGGCCCTAACACAAACTAGGAGGAATCCACTCATGGCCAACATATACCCCGCGTTATCGGTCAAAGGGATGATATATATACACTCAGGGAGCCCACAGATATGCGTGTCGTCACAAAAAACCGCACAAGGGAGACGTGGTCGATCAGAAAACCCCCTATACACTGCATGCGGCCCAAAAATATGTATGGGTACGATGGTGTGTGATGTGTTCAAATCCCGAATGCACAACTTCGATGGGGCACCAACTACATGATACATCCATTTTGCATCATGTTTACCTACTGTTATTTATGATGTTTTTTATGCATAATAATGCTTTTTGGAGTAATTCTAATGCCTTTTCTCTCATAATATGCAAGGTACACACAAAGAGGGAGAATTCCAGCAGCTGGAAATCTGGACCTGGAAAAGCTACGTCAGGCCACCTATTCTGCACAACTCCAAATGAGCTGAAACTTCACGATGATTTTTTATGGAATAAATAAGAAATACTGGAGCAAATAACCACCGGAGGGGGGCCACCTGGTGAGCACAAGACACCAGGGCGCGCCTGGACCCCACGCGCGCCCTGGTGGGTTGTGCTCAGCCCAGCCCACCTCCGGTGCCCATGTTCTGGTATATAAGTCATTTTGACCTAGAAAAAATAAGGGGAGGACTTTCGGGATGGAGCGCCACCGTCTCGAGGCGGAACTTGGGCAGGAGCACTTTTGCCCTCTAGCGGAGCGATTTCGCCGGGGGAACTTCCCTCCCGGAGGGGGAAATCATCGTCATCATCATCACCAACAACTCTCCCATCTTGGGGAGGGCAATCTCCATCAACATCTTCAACAGCACCATCCCCTCTCAAACCCTAGTTCATCTCTTGTGTTCAATCTTTGTACCAGAACTATAGATTGGTGCTTGTGGGTGACTAGTAGTGTTGATTACATCTCGTAGTTGATTACTATATGGTTTATTTGGTGGAAGATTATATGTTCAGATCCAATATGCTATTTAATACCCCGCTGATCTTGAGCATGATTATCATTTGTGAGTAGTTACCTTTGTTCTTGAGGTCAGGGAGAAATCATGTTGCAAGTAATCATGTGAACTTGATATGTGTTCGATATTTTGATAGTATGTATGTTGTGATTCCCTTAGTGGTGTCATGTGAATGTCGACTACATGACACTTCGCTCGCTCCTTCTTTTGCCCCTCTCTGCTCTTCTCAACAGAGCACGGTCGCCGGCGCGCAGCCGTCGATCCCGCGGCCTCCGAGCCCCTCCTGCATCGCCAAGCTGCCCCACAGCTCTGCCTCGACATCTTCTACCTCCACGCCAACGCACGCGAGCCGAGGAGCTCCTCGACGTCGGCATCGAGCTCATCTTACCATCGGGCACCGCCATCTGCCGGCGTCGATCTGCTTCGTCCCCGCGCTGCTAAGCCCTCGAGGGACCTCCGTGCGTCCGCATGGTGAGCACCACCCCTCCTCTCCCCGTCTGTTTCCTATTTCCGCAGCCGTAGCTAGCTACCGACGCCGCGCGCCATTGCCGCTATCTGCATCCGCCGGCGAGCTTGCGCCGTCGCGTTCGTCCATGACAAGCTGAGCTGCCACCACCGCTGGGCCTCTTGAGCTCCGTAGAACCTGCCAGCGTGTACCGTTTGGCCGAGCTCGTCCCGTAGCCGCGAGGCCGTGCTCGCCCGGAAACCACCGCCGCCGTTCATGTCACCGGCGACGGTTCCGACCACCCCTGCTTACGAAACCGCCACGCGTGGATGCGCCTCGCTCCGCTCGTTCGAATGGCGTAAACCGCGCGGCCAACGGTGCCCTGTGCACGAATTCCGGCGAACTCCGGCGTTCGGCCGCCGCGAGAAGCCTCGCCGGAGCCTCCCCGGCGCTGCCGCCAGCGTGGCGCCGCGTGGAACCACCCCTAGACACTGCCAGTGGGGCCCTGGCCCTCTTTTGACTAAGTTGACCCCGGTCAACCGTAAACACTGTTCACTTTGGCCCTGACAGGTGGGTCCCATAGTCAGTATGATTAGTTAGTGACTAATCGTGTTTAGATAATTAACCTGCTAATTAGTTCCGTCGCTGACAGGTTGGGCCCACTGCCTAAATAATCCTGCTAATTCAAAATTAAAGCCACTGTTAGCCACTATGATTGACAGGTCGGGCCCTCTGGTCAGTTTGACCAAGTCCGGCCACAGTTGACTCGATGACGTCATCGTGACACACTGCTGGCGCATTAATCAATTTCAGCTGATTTAAATAATTCCAAAAAATCAAATAAACTTTAAAAATTCATATCTTTTAAACCGTAGCTCAGATCAAAAAAGTTAAAACACGAAAGTTGCTCAGAACAACGAGACGAGTCTGATCGTGCCGTCTGTTTCCTTGCCGGAACCTCCTACGTAGAAGAACTCGTAACTCCGAGCTCGATTCCGGTAGATGAATAGTGCACATACACCGGTTAATAAATCCTAGATTAATTCTAGAAATAACTAAAATGACTTAGAGGCATATTTAGGCAACCCTGCACTACATCATAGCATCACATGCACTGTGTTGCATCTGTTTGCATTATATTTACTTGTTTCTTCCCCCCTCTACTCTTTCGGTAGACCCCGACATTGCCGTAGCTCCTGAGGCAGACGCCACTCCGGAGTACGACTACGTCCCCGACGATCAGGCCCTTGCCGTCGAGCAGACAGGCAAGCACCCCCATTTTGAGCATTTCGATATCGCCCACTCTCTTCTCTCTTATGCTTGCATTAGAAGTACTGCTGCTACTATTGTCCTATACTTGCTGCATAGCCTGCTTTATTGTAGCCTACTTTTGATACCTGCCTGTTCTCCTAAACTGTTTAGTATAGGATGGGTAGAGCCTTATCAGAGACCCACTTGTCCCGACTGCCCCGCTGGACTCTCAGAAGAACCGAGCAACGGGATCGAAGATCAGACCCTGGCACCGCACGTCACTTCCCCTAAGATGCTCGACTCTATTGGGTTACTATCGAGTGCCGAGGGTGATACCTCGTCAGCACTTCTGATGATAACCTTGTAGATTAGTTATTCGATCATGGTAAGCGAGGGTGATTCCTCCTACACCACCCCCGATAACAACGTCGTCGTGCAACTTCTCAAGTGTGGACCTCGAGGGTGATTCCTCATTCGTTCACCTTGACGATAGCATCGAGCGGGAATCCCATCGAGGGTGATTCCTCAGGGTTCCCCTTGGTGTCAGACACACGGAGACTTGGTTACTATGACTGAACACTGAACCATGATAACATGATACTAAAGACGGGTCGGCCCTGAGGGGTACCCGCGTGAGCATGATTGCGAAGTGATGTGGAGTCGGGTTGACCTGAGAGGTGCCCGCGAGATAACTACGAGGCGTGGCCGGGCATTCTTAGCCCTTGCTGCAAGTCCTCGAGACGGGGCAACGGGGTCACATCGATCATGAGTCTCTGCTCGTTTCCGCGCGCTCCTAATCCACTAAACGGTTTGGATATTTGATCCGAGGGGCCTCTGGCCTGATAGCACTAACCATCACGTGGGCATAGTATGGGCGTTCTGTGCCGTATACATCAGCCGAAGCTCTATTGACGTCAGCGAGGAGCGGCCCGTTTTGGATTGGACTGGGAACGCAACTGCGCTTGTATAAGGGGTTGCTAGGTCTGCTTCCGAAACGTCCTCGCAACATGCAGGGTTCCCAGGGCGAAGGCCCAAGATCCCTGGGGGCATAGGTTAGTCCGGCGTGCTGACCTATCTTTAGAGCCCAGGTCGGGTTGCGGCGTGTTGCTTAGCCGAGGCCGGGCATGACCCCGAAAAGTGTGTCCGGCCGGAGTTAAGCGAGCATGGTGGGTAAGTTGGTGCACCCCTGCAGGGAAGAAACTTCTATCGATAGCCTGTCCTACGGTAACGGACACTCGGAGTTGTATCCCGATCGGTACAACTAGAACATGACCTGAGATGAGAACTGGATAGTACGGCTCTGGGATTGCTTTCTCGCAGGGAGTCGAGGAAGAATCTCTGGCCGAGGTTGATGACTTTACTACTATACTTTACATTATGTTATTCTGCTCTCTTCTTATGCTACAAGGCTGTTGAAGATGCTGAAGATGCTAGTCTTCGATAGGACTAGGCTTTCCCCTTCTATTCTGGCATTTCTGCAGCCCAGTCCACATATACAGCCGTCCTTTGAAAATGTTGCATATGTAGTGTAGATCCTTGCTTGCTGAATACTTCGGATGAGTACTCACGTTTGCTTTATTTTCCTTTTTTCCCCTTTATCCCTTTGTCGCATCTAGACGACGGAGCCCCGGAGCCAGTTGTCCCGTTCGACCACTACTACTACCAGCCTGGAGAGTACTACTACTATGAGGAGCCGACCGACGACCAGGAGTAGGATTCGGAGGGTCCAGGGCAGGAGGCCCACGCCTTTCGATCGTAGCATTTTATTTTACCCCGCCTCTGTGAAGGCTTATCTCTCTCTCTGTAATATATCTGTACTCAGATATCTGATGCTTCCGCTGACACTTGTATGCCATCGAGCTATGTATTCGAGCCCTCGAGGCCCTGGCTTGTAATATAAAGCTTGTATGACTTTATTTATGTTTTAGAGTTGTGTTGTGATATCTTCAAGTGAGTCCTTAGGCTTGATCGTGTGCATTTGCGTGTATGGTTAGTGCACGATTAAGCCGGGGTCGTCACAGTTTTGGCCTGTCCTTTGCCTCAAAAGGATTGGGCTACCTTGCTGCACTTTTGTTACTACTACCGTTACTTGCTCGTTATAAATTATCTTGCTATCAAACTACTCTGTTACTTACAATTTCAGCACTTGCAGACATTACCTTGCTGAAAACCATTTGTCATTTCCTTCTGCTCCTCATTGGGTTCGACACTCTTACTTATCGAAAAGGCTACAATTGATCCCCTATACTTGTGGGTCATCAAGGCTCTTTTCTGGCGCCGTTGCCGGGGAGTGAAGCGCTCTTGGTAAGTGGAAATTGGTAAGGAAAAAATTATTACTACGTGCTGAAATTTATTGTCACTTGTTACTATGAAAAACAATCCTTTGAGGGGTTTGTTCGGGGTATCTTCACCTCGACCGAAACCATAATTAGTTACCCCTCGACCTACTACACCTACTGAAAATATTGAATATGAAATTCCTTCGGGTATGATAGAACAAGTGCTAGCTAATCCTTATGCAGGAGATGGAACAGAACATCCTGATATGCACTTGATATATGTGGAAGAAATTTGTGGATTGTTTAAGCTTGCAGGTTTACCCGGAGATGAGGTTAATAAGAAGGTTTTCCCTTTATCTTTGAAAGGAAAAGCATTGGCATGGCATAGGCTATGTGATGACATTGGATCTTGGAATTGGAATCGATTGAATTTGGAGTTTCACTAAAAAAATTATCCTATGCATCTTGTTCATCGTGATCGGAATTACATATATACTTTTTGGCCTCGTGAAGGAGAAAGTATCGCTCTAGCTTGGGGGAGGCTTAAGTCAATGTTATATTCATGCCCCAATCATGAGCTCTCAAGAGAAATTATTATCCAGAACTTTTATGCTCGGCTTTCTCATAATGATTGATCCATGCTTGATACTTCTTGTGCTGGTTCTTTTATGAAGAAGACTATTGAATTCCGGTGAGATCTTTTGGAAAGAATTAAACACAACTCTGAAGATTGGGAACTCAACGAAGGTAAAGAGTCAGGTATTAAGCTTAAGTATGATTGTGTTAAATCTTTTATGAATACCGATGCTTTTCAAAAGTTTAGCACTAAATATGGACTTGACTCTAAGATAGTAGCCTCCTTTTGTGAATCATTTGCTACTCATGTTGATCTCCCTAAGGAGAAGTGGTTTAAATATCACCCACCTATTAAAGAAGAAATTAAAGAACCGGTACTAGCTAAAGAGGAAACTATTATTTATAATGTTGATCCAGTTGTTCCTACTGCTTATATTGAGAAACCACCTTTCCCTGTTAGGATAAAGGAACATGCTAAAGTTACAACTGTGGTTAACAAAAGCTATATTAGAACACCTAAACCTGATGAACAAATCAAAGTAGAACCTAGTGTTGCTATGGTTAAGGATCTCCTGGAAGAAAATATAGATGGGCATGTTATTTACTTCTGTAATGAAGCTACTAGAATTGCCAAACCTGATAAAGAGGATAAACATAGACCCGTTGTTGGCATGCCTGTTGTCTCAGTTAAAATAGGAGATCACTGTTATCATGGTTTATGTGACATAGGTGCTAGCGTGAGTGCTATTCCCTTTACCTTATATCAAGAAATTATGAATGACATAGCACCCGCTGAAATAGCAGAAATAGATGCTACTATTAAACTTGCTAATAGAGACACCATCACACCACTTGGGATTGTTAGAGATGTTGAAGTCTTGTGTGGGAAAATAAAATATCCTACTGATTTTCTTGTTCTTGGTTCCCCACAAGATGACTTTTGTCCCATTATCTTTGGTAGACCTTTCTTGAACACCGTTAATGCTAAAATAGATTGTGAGAAACAAACTGTTGGTGTCAGTTTTGGTGATGAGTCTCATGAGTTTAATTTTTCCAAGTTTAGTAGAAAGCCTCATAAAAAAGAATTGCCTAGTAAGGATGAAATAATTGGTCTTGCTTCTATTGCTGTGCCTCCTACTGATCCTCTGGAACAATATCTGCTAGACCATGAAAATGATTTACATATGCATGAAAGAAATGAAATAGATAAGATTTTCTTTGAACAACGTCCTCTGCTTAAACACAATCTGCCTATTGAAACTCTAGGAGGTCCTCCTCCACCTAAAGGTGATCCTGTGTTTGAATTAAAACAATTGCCAGACACTTTGAAATATGCTTATCTTGATGAGAAGAAGATATATCCTGTTATTATTAGTGCTAACCTTTCAGAACATGAAGAAGAAAGATTATTGAAAGTTCTTAGGAAGCATCGAGCTGCTATTGGATATACTCTTGATGATTTAAAGGGCGTTAGTCCCACTCTATGTCAGCACAAGATTAATATGGAACCTGATGCTAAACCCGTTGTTGATCACCAACGTCGGTTAAATCCGAAGATGAAGGAAGTAGTAAGAACGGAAATATTAAAACTTCTGGAAGCAGGTATAATCTATCCTATAGCTGATAGTAGATGGGTAAGTCCTGTTCATTGTGTCCCTAAGAAAGGAGGTATTACTGTTGTTCCTAATAATAAGAATGAACTTATTCCACAAAGAATTGTTATAGGCTATAGAATGGTAATTGATTTTAGAAAATTAAACAAAGCAACTAGAAAAGATCATTACCCTCTGCCTTTTATTGATCAAATGCTAGAAAGATTATCTAAGCACACACATTTTTGCTTCCTTGATGGATATTCTATTTTTTCACAAATACCTGTTTCTCAACCTGATCAAGAAAATACCACTTTCACTTGTCCCTTTGGAACTTATGCTTATACACGTATGCCTTTTGGTTTATGCAATGCACCTGCTACCTTTCAAAGATGTATGACTGCTATATTCTCTGACTTTTGTGAAAAGATTGTTGAGCTTTTCATGGGTTACTTTTCTATTTATGGGAAGTCTTTTGATGATTGTTTAAGCAATCTTGATCGAGTTTTGCAGAGATGCGAGCAAACAAATCTTGTCTTGAATTGGGAGAAGTGCCACTTTATGGTTAATGAAGGTATTGTTTTGGGCCATAAAATTTCTGAAAGAGGTACTGAAGTGGACAAGGCTAAGGTTGATGCAATTGAGAAAATGCCATGTCCTAAAGATATCAAAGGTATTCGTAGTTTCTTAGGTCATGCTGGTTTCTATAGGAGATTTATCAAAGACTTTTATAAAATTTCTAGGCCCCTTACAAATCTTTTGCAAAAGGATGTTCCTTTTGTTTTTTATGATGATTGTTTAGAAGCCTTTGAAACACTCAAGAAAGCCTTAATTTCTGCACCTATTGTTCAACCACCTGACTGGAACTTGCCTTTTGAAATTATGTGTGATGCTAGTGATTATGCTGTTGGTGCTATTCTAGGACAAAGAGTTGATAAGAAACTAAATGTTATTCATTATGCTAGTAAGACTCTATATAGTGCTCAAAGAAATTATGCTACTACTGAAAAAGAATTTCTAGCAGTGGTGTTTGCCTGTGATAAATTTAGATCTTACATTGTCGATTCTAAAGTGACTGTTCACACTGATCATGCTGCTATAAAATACCTTATGGAAAAGAAAGATGCTAAACCTAGACTTATTAGGTGGGTTCTTTTGCTACAAGAATTTGATTTGCATATCACTGATAGAAAAGGAGCGGAGAACCCCGTGGCTGATAACTTGTCTAGGCTTGAAAATATTCTTGATGACCCACAACCTATTAATGATAGCTTTCCTGATGAGCAGTTAGCTGCAATAAATGTTTCTAATAGTACACCTTGGTATGCTGACTATGCTAATTACATTGTTGCTAAATATTTACCACCTAGCTTTACCTACCAACAAAAGAAAAAAGTCTTATATGATTTAAGACATTACTTCTGGGATGACCCACATCTTTATAAAGAAGGAGTAGATGGTATTATTAGACGTTGTGTACCTGAGCATGAACAGGGACAAATCCTACGGAAATGTCACTCCGAAGCTTATTGAGGGCATCATGCGGGGGACAGAACTGCTCACAAGGTATTGCAGTCTGGATTTTACTGGCCTACTCTTTTCAAGGATGCTCGTAAGTTCGTCTTATCTTGTGATGAATGTCAAAGAATAGGTAATATCGGTAAGCGTCAAGAAATGCCTATGAATTATTCACTTGCTGTTGAACCATTTGATGTTTGGGGTTTTGATTACATGGGACCTTTTCCTTCCTCTAATGGGTATACACATTTTTTGGTTGCTGTTGATTATGTTATTAAGTGGGTAGAAGCTATTCCAACCAGTAGTGCTGATCACAACACCTCTATTAAAATGCTTAAGGAAGTTATTTTCCCAAGGTTTGGAGTCCCTTGATATTTAATGACTGATGGTGGTTCACACTTTATTCATGGTGCTTTCCGTAAAATGCTTGCCAAGTATGATGTTAACCATAGAATTGCATCACCCTATCATCCTCAGTCTAGTGGTCAAGTTGAACTTAGCAATAGAGAAATAAAATTAATTTTGCAAAAGACTGTCAATAGGTCCCAGAAGAATTGGTCTAAGAAATTAGATGATGCACTTTGGGCTTATAGAACAGCATATAAAAATCCTATGGGTATGTCTCCTTATAAAATGGTTTATGGAAAAGCTTGTCATTTGCCTCTTGAGTTAGACCATAAAGCATATTGGGCAATTAAAGAACTCAACTATGATTTTAAACTTGCTGGTGAAAAGAGGTTATTTGATATTAGCTCATTAGACGAATGGAGAACCCAAGCTTATGAAAATGCCAAGTTATTTAAGGAAAAAGTTAAAAGATGGCATGATAAAAGAATCCAAAAGCATGAGTTCAAAGTTGGGGAATATGTTCTTTTGTACAACTCTCGTTTCAGATTCTTTGCAGGAAAACTCCTCTCCAAATGGGAAGGACCCTATGTTATCGAGGAGGTTTATCGGTCTGGAGCTATCAAAATAAATAATGCCGAAGGTACTAACCCGAAGGTTGTTAATGGGCAATGAATAAAACATTACATCTTAGGTACGCCCATTAATGTTGAAAGTAATATTATCCAAACTATGACACCGGAAGAACACATAAAAGAAACCTTCCGGAACACTCCAGAATCGTGAAAAAGAGGAGGTACGTGATACGGTAAGTAAACGGACTCCAAAAAATCCGCAAAAATATTTTTTGTCAGTTTTGGAATATTTAGAAAATTAGGAAAATAAGAAGCTACCAGGAAGGTCACCCTGGTGGGCACAAGACACCCAGGTGGGTTGTGCCCACCTCGGGTACCTTCCGGACTCCGTTTTTCTTCAGTTTGCTTGTTTCCCAAGATAAAAACAATCTTTATATATCCCCCCAAACCTATTGACCTCCATATTGCGGAGAAATCTTCTGTTTCTTTTCTTGTTGTTTTCCTGATAGATCTGAAAATATGTCATCCCAAGACTCAGAGGGTGAGAGCTATGTTGCTGATTTTATCACAAACCCCAAGTCTTATGGGGATGTGGAGCATTATGGCTGGACTTCGGAGGAAGAGGAAGACTATTATCCTAGGGAGAAGGAGGAGTCAAGCTCAGACAAGGACGGAGCCCCATTGCCTCAACCTGGGGACATGCATGTGGAATTCAAGAAGTCAAGCCTCCCCAACAAAGCAAAGAGGCCTAAGGTTTAGTTTATACCCTTCAACCTTTTGCAGGAAAACAAGCAAGATTTATGCAAAAAGGTACTGGAGCTTGAGCAGGAGATCGGTGGATCGAAGGAGGAAAATTCCACCCTCAAGCGTAAGCTGAGGAAACTTCATCACCACCACCTTCTTCATCACCAAAAGAAAACTGAGTATTGGGTATGGGCACTCCCCTTGGTTTCCGCCAAGCTTGGGGGAGGTGCCCCGGTATCGTATCACACCCACTATCCTTTGCCTTTACTTATTTTAGTTCGATTTATAGTTATCTTTTGCTTTAGATGAATAAAAGTTTAGTTCGATCCTTTCTTTTTGAGAGTTTGCCTAGTGATCTATCCTTGTAATCGTGTGCAAGATATATAATAAAGTTTAGCTTGAGTTTTTGCTTTCTTTACTTTCATGTTCCAATAAAAAGAAAGGAAATAAATGAAAAAGATCATATGCTAATCTTATGGTAGGTAATGACACCACATAAGGAAAAGTATAAGTAGAAAATTTTATTAGAGATTGACAAACATAGCATTGGTCAATGATGCAACTCATGAAAGAATTAATAAGGGAAGAGAAGATTCACATATAAATACACTATCCTGGAAATCTTTTGTGATTGTGAGCCCCCATCAAAATATTATATGCCAAAATTGTTGACGTTGGACAAGGAAGACAACTTAATAATTTATGTTTGTTCATATTCACATAGAAGTTATATTATCATAGATCCTTCAACATGTGGTGCTTGCCCCCATCTTTGCTAGCCAAAAATTCCGCACTAAGTAGAGATACTACTTGTGCATCCAAAAACCCTTAAACCTAAATCTTATTTTCAAGAGTCCACCATACCTACCTATGGATCGGGTAAGATCCTTCAAGTAAGTTGTCATCGGTGCAATAAGGCAATAAAAATTGCTTCTAAAAGTGTGAGATCATTTAGTGTAAGAGAAAATTGAGCGTTGTACGAACTTGTGATGGTGAAGAATAAAAGCGATAGACTGCATAATAAAGGTTGCCATCACAAGGGGCAATATAACGTGAAGTTCTTTTGCACTAAGGGGTTGAGCATACAAACAAATAAGCGCATGGCAACCTCTGCTTCCCTCTGCGAAGGGCCTATCTTTTACTTATATGTATTTACTTTTATGCAAGAGTCAAAGTTTTTCTCTCTATTCCTTTTTTATTTTTCTCCTTTGGCAAGCATCATGTGGTGAGGAAAGATCTAGGCACATATGTCTAGTTGAATATGGGTAGCATGAGTTATTATTGTTGACATCACCCTTGAGGTGAATACGTTGGGAGGCGACATTATAAGCCCCTATCTTTCTATGTGTCCGGTTGAAACGTTTTGCTCATGTGTATGAAGTGAGTGTTAGCAATCATAGAAGACTATATGATGGTTGAGTATGTGGACTTGCCTAAAGGCTCCGATACGTGACCCTTCCTGAAAAGATGATGAATTGTAGTTGCAAAGTTGACTGAGAACATAGTTTGTTGGTTTCCAATAGAGTTTATGCTTTATACTTCGATAGGGTGATGAATTGTTACTTATTTATGAGAAGTCTATGATAAAAGTTATATGATAAAAGTTTTATGTTAAAGTTTGTTGCTGTTATAATAATTCACATGATGCTTCTATGTCTGTATTTTGTTTTTTTCGACATCTCTCTCTCTCTAAGCATGTGGACATGTTTTCGATTTCGGTTTTCGCTTGAGGACAAGCGAGGCCTAAGCTTGGGGGAGTTGATACGTCCATTTTGCATCATGTTTACCTACTGTTATTTATGATGTTTTTATGCATAATAATGCTTTTTGGAGTAATTCTAATGCCTTTTCTCTCATAATATGCAAGGTACACACAAAGAGGGAGAATTCCTGCAGCTGGAAATCTGGACCTGGAAAAGCTACGTCAGGCCACATATTCTGCATAACTCCAAATAAGCTGAAACTTCACGATGATTTTTTATGTAATAAATAAGAAATACTGGAGCAAATAACCACCGGAGGGGGGCCACCTGGTGAGCACAAGACACCAGGGCGCGCCTGGCCCCCCAGGCGCGCCCTGGTGGGTTGTGCTCAGCCCAGCCCACCTCCGGTGCCCATCTTCTGGTATATAAGTCATTTTGACCTAGAAAAGATAAGGGGAGGACTTTCGGGACGGAGCACCGCCGTCTCGAGGCGGAACTTGGGAAGGAGCACTTTTGCCCTCTAGCGGAGCAATTTCGCCGGGGGAACTTCCCTCCCGAGGGGGAAATCATCGTCATCATCATCACCAACAACTCTCCCATCTTGGGGAGGGAAATCTACATCAACATCTTCAACAGCACCATCCCCTCTCAAACCCTAGTTCATCTCTTGTGTTCAATCTTTGTACCGGAACTATAGATTGGTGCTTGTGGGTGACTAGTAGTGTTGATTACATCTCGTAGTTGATTACTATATGGTTTATTTGGTAGAAGATTATATGTTCAGATCCAATATGCTATTTAATACCCCTCTGATCTTGAGCATGATTATCATTTGTGAGTAGTTACCTTTGTTCTTGAGGTTACGGGAGAAATCATGTTGCAAGTAATCATGTGAACTTGATATGTGTTCGATATTTTGATAGTATGTATGTTGTGATTCCCTTAGTGGTGTCATGTGAACGTCGACTACATGACACTTCACCATATTTGGGCCTAAGGGAATGCATTGTGGAGTAGTTATTAGATGATGGGTTGCGAGAGTGACAGAAGCTTAAACCCTAGTTTATGCGCTATTCCGTAAGGGACCGATTGGATCCAAAAGTTTAATGCTATGGTTAGAATTTATTCTTAATACTTTTCTCGTAGTTGCGGATGCTTGCGAGGGGGTTAATCATAAGTAGGAGGCTTGTTCAAGTAAGAACAGCACCTAAGCACCGGTCCACCTACATATCAAATTATCAAAGTAGCGAACACAAATCTAATCAACATGACGAAAGTGACTAGATGAAATTCCCGTGTAACCTCAAGAACGCTTTGCTTATCATAAGAGATTGTTTTGGCCTGTCCTTTGCCTCAAAAGGATTGGGCTACCTTGCTGCACTTTTGTTACTACTACCGTTAGTTGCTTGTTACAAATTATCTTGCTATCAAACTACTCTGTTACTTACAATTTCAGCACTTGCAGACATTACCTTGCTGAAAACCATTTGTCATTTCCTTCTGCTCCTCGTTGGGTTCGACACTCTTACTTATCGAAAAGGCTACAATTGATCCCCTATACTTGTGGGTCATCACTACATTACAAACTGAATAGCGTACCCGACCCCAAGCCAGGTTCAATATGTACGATGTTGGTTCCTCAACTTCGAGGGGGGGGGTGTCGTCCAACGCATGCGCTCAAACTTTATTTGGTCTAACATGGCACACATAGCAATAGGAAACCATCATTGTCAAACCCTTCTCATATGTTGGGTCAAAGGGATAGATTGTGTGGGGCCCCCTTGTTATCGATCAAGGAAATGATATATATATATATAAATATACCTCGGGGAGCCCACAGATATGTGCGACATCTATAAACCAAACAAGGGAGAAATGCTTGATCAGAACACCCGGCCCCCTATACCCTGCATGCGGCCCAAAAAAATGTATGGGTCTGGTCTGTGATTTGTTCAAATCCCAAAAGCACAAGTTCGATGGGGCACCAACTACATCAGTAACATTACAAACTGAACATCGTACCCCCGCGGACAGGTTAAAGACGTACGATGTCGGGAACGCAACTTCGAGGCGAGTGGGGGGGGTAGGGGCCGGGTGCTGTCAAACGCATGTGCTGAAACTTGATTTGATCTATCATAGCACACGGAGCAAAGAGTAAACCCTTCTCGTGCATTGGGTCAAAGGGATAATTTGTGTGGGCCTACAGATGTCGATCATTCTTTGATTTTTTAGAACAAAAAATAACCAATAAAAAATATAGTCTACAAATTAGCAAAACAAGGATCCCAAGGTTTATATAATCGTCATGATAGGTCACTATAGAGACATTTATCTCTATAATGATCGTATCATAGCGTTTAAATGAAGCTTGAGATATGCAACTTCCCACTAGGTCACCCATCCTTAGACTACTCCAGCCCGAGCATGCTTAACTTCTGCGTTCTATTCGACTGGGCTAGCGGATGGGAAGCCGCCCCTTGCTGATAGGAATTGCCTCCTTGCCTTTAAGGCGTTTCACGCTGGTCACCCTATGGGACCTACTCCCTACTATCACACGTTTGTGCTTTTAGAAACTGTGTGCAATAATTACATGGCCGGTGTGTCGCCGCCTAGCCTTCTATGAGCACTGACACTGGCAGCGGGAAAACAATGGGAGAAGAGGCGGGAAACCGATGGGAGGAGTGGCGGGAAACAGTAGCGTGTTTGGATATATAACAACATTAATATGGAAAAAAAATTACATGAATATGGAAAACTTAGTAGAGAAGGAAGCATGAGCTAGCACGACACATGCGCACAGTGCTTACCCATATAAATAAAATCACAACTGCAACTGCATGTGTTGTCTAAAGGCATGAGGATTGTCGTTCGATCTAGGAGCATCCAATGGTGCAGGCGTACGATCCGTGGGGTTTGGGTTCTGGCCAATCAGAACGCACGATTCAGATTGCGCACGCAGCAGGGGGGCATCCGCCACAGTTTGTAGGCACACGGCTTTCGTGAGTGAACCGTGTGCTATTTGAAAACATTTCGTGAGAATCTCGGTTTTTAAATCCCCGTAAATCCAAAACTCACCCGAAAATCATGAAACTTGGCATGGTCTCACGACATGGCACATATATGTCGAGGAAAAAAATTGTCCATTTTGGGGCAAGTTTTATTACAAGCCTCTTACAAACCGGAGCTTCTCTCAAGAAGCCTCGTGGTTCCGATAGGGAAATGTGTCCCCCTTGTAGGCGAAACGATAATCACTGCCTCTTTTCGCCTTGTATTTTCTTCTACAAGCAACATGGAACGACAGGATATTCATGCTGAAATTTAAAATTATTCAAGTTTTGTTTGGCCTTTTTATACATTAATTGAGTTTCCTAGGCATTTAATGTCCATAATTCAAATCTGAACTACAAATACATGCTCCAGTTCACCAAAATGGCTAGAAAAATCATACATGTGTCCTTGGGTGCATGTTTAGGTCTCATGCAAGGAATGTGAATGAATTACAACCGTACCGGTGTCCTGGCTCGTCCTCAAACATTTGGAATCTCGGTTTTGAAATCCCCGTAAATCCAAAACTCACCAGAAAGTCATGAAAGTTGGCATGGTGTCACGTCATGGCACATATATGTCGTGGTAAAAACATTGTCCAATTTGGGCCAAGCTTTATTACAAACCTCTTACAAACCGGAGCCAGTCTCAAGAACCCTCGTGGTTTCGATAGGGAAACGTGTCCCCTTGTGGGCGAAACGATAATCGCTCCCTCTTCTAGCCTTGTATTTTCTTCTACACACAACATGGAACAACGGGAGATTCACGCTGAACTTTGAAATTATTCAGGGTTCGTTTGACCTTTTTTATTCATTAATTGAGTTTTCTAGGCATTTAATGTCCATAATTCAAATCTGAACTACAAATACATGCTCCAGTGCACCAAAATGACTAGAAAAATTGTACATGTGTCCTTGGGGTGCATGTTTAGGTCCCATGGAAGGAATCGGAATGAATTCGACTATCTCAGCGTCCTGGCTCGGCCTCAAACATTGCGAATCTCGGTTTTTAAATCTCCGTAAATCCAAAACCCACCAGAAAATCATGAAACTTGGCATGGTGTCACTACATGGCACATATATGTCGTGGTAAAAAAAGTGTCCAATTTGAGCCAAGCTATACTAGAAGCCTCTTACAAACCAAAGCTTTTTGTAACCCTCGTGGTTCCGGTAGGGAAACATGCCCCTCTTGTAGGTGAAACGATAATCACTGCCTCTTCTCGCCTTGAATTTTGTTTTCTATAGGCAACATAGAATAACAGGAGCGTCGTGCTGAAATTTGAAACTATTCAGGGTTCGTTTGGCCATTTTATATATTAATTGAGTTTTCTAGGCATTTAATGTAGTCCATAATTCAAATTTGAACTACAAGCACATGCTCCAGTGAAGCAAAATGGGTGGAAAATCGTACATGTGTCATTGGGTCCATGTTTAGGTCTCATTGAAGGAATGGGAATGAATTACAAACATCTCGTCGTCCTGAAACATTGAGAGTCTCAGTTTTTAAATCCCAGTAAATTGAAAACTCACCCAAAAAAAAGAAACTTGGCATGGTTTCATGACATGGCACATATAGGTCGTGGTAAAAAATCGTCCAGTTTGAGACAAGGCGGACACATTAATAGCCAACAAATTCCTTTTGAAACAAATAGCTGACACGTTAATATCGCAAACGGTTGTATTATATGAACCGTGTGTTCCCGTAACCATTTAAGTGTGGCCACGCGTCCCCCTTTTCTTATGGGATAGTACTACCTTCGTCCTCGTTCATTGGTCATCTTTGTATTTTGTGCCAAAATTTAACCATACTCGGTGGCATGCGTGCAGCTGTTTGATTAGACGGGACGAGCGCGAGAAGTCCGCCGTGCAGGCACGACGAGACGCGTGCGAGCAGTCCGCCGCACAGGCTCGACGGGACATGTGCAAGCAGCAAGGTCGCCCATGCTCACCGGGAATCGAGCTCTTTGACCTCCGTCCACCAGCCGCCCGCCTTGCTCACAACTTCTCCATTATGGCGGCTGAGCCGCTGTTTAACACGCGGTTAATTAAAGCACCTGGACGGAGGGTGTTTGCTTGTGATCCCATGGCCCCTTTCAACGTTAGCATTTGCTTTGTTCGTGTTTTCAACTCGTATTCCGGATAATTTGAAATGCCACATAGGGCAACGGATAATACGACGACAAATAAAATGGCAATGGATAATACGACGACAAATTTACAATGGCGCGGATAATAATTGTCTTACATACTCCGGATAATTTAAAATGCCACATGCGGCAAAGCCCGGAAGACACGGGGGCAAGAGAAGAAGGAAATCCCAGACAATGATCTGGGTCGCTACTGACTCCACTCCTCGATGGATCGCCGGGCGACGACATCCTCCAGCTCCTTCTTCAATTCCTCACGACTTTGCTTGACAGCAGCCACGGATTCCTCCACCTCCTGCTTGCGCTCGATCTGGAGCTTCCTCAAGTAACCCATCAGTTCCTCGATGACCGCTTTCAGCGTCATCCCCGAGGCACTGCTCTGCTCATGCAACATCTTCCAGCCGGTGGCCTCCTCCTCCTTCTTGGCGAGTGCCTTGAGGAGCTTCGCATTGTCACCCATGAGTTGCTCGACGAGGCCGGTCGCCTTCTCAACCGAGGCATCGCTGATCTCGAGCAGCTTCATCAAGCCGTCGACCAGCTCCTGTTGCTTAATGAGGCCAGCGAGAATGTTGTTGTCACTGGCCAAGGACTTCAGCAACGCCAGCTTGTCACGATCCTCGACGCGGCGAGTGCGCTTGTGAGAGCCCTTGCGTGCCGGTGAGAGCTCGTTCGAGGGCTCCGCGACGCGCAGGGACATCTCTGTTGTGGTTGCCGCGTAGCGGCGGGACCTCTCTAGTGCTTCCGCGGCCTTGGTCTTTGCTCCCTGGTTATATGTCCACCCGAAACTCCTCCTATCGGTCATGGTGGAACAACTTGACAGGAAAGACCAGTTTTGTGGGTGATGAGGAGAGGAACTATGAAGTAATTTTTGTGTGGGTAGTTTTTATAGCTCAGTGCTAGGTGTGAACACATATTGGTTTGATCGGTGTGAACAGATTTATAATTACTTATTGCATTGTAGTCTGCAATGCGACGAGAAACAAGGTCAAATTTTATTGACGGTTCTAGGCTCAAAGCCCGCTTCTGTTGTTTTGGCTCATCGCAAACAGTTCTTTTGGATCAACCGTATGCCACGCATCAGAACCCGAAACGGTCCCCGGATGGCGTACGTGGGCCCGTGTTCTCGGATGTACGTGTACGTGTCTGCCCACTATCATACACGGTCAATATATCACCATCATGTCCGATGGATGCGCCGTCGCGCCTCCCACGGGGTGCCAGAAGGTTGACCACGTGGTTGCTCGCCATTGAGGTGGCCGCGGCATGCTATGCTCATCGTTGAGGCGGTCGCGGTGCGCTCTGCTTGCGTCTGTCCGCGTGTTTTGCTCGCCATTGAGGCGGCCACGGTGCGCTCTGCTCGCGTCCGTCCGCGCGTTTTGCTCACCATTGAGGCGGCCACGGCGCGCTCCGCTTTGGCGTCCCTGCGCACGCTCTGCTCGCCGTTGAGGCAAATTTACAATGGCAACTGTTAATAATTGTCTTACATATTCAGGATAATTTAAAATGCCACATGCGGCAACGCCCAAAACACGCACGACCTACATATGCATACAATTATAATAAAATATAGGCTAAAAGGCTGATCTGGCGGCCTTCCGACGACGGTCTTCTCGGACTCTGTGATCAGCATAGCACCCTTGCGGCCGTTCATTCCAAGTGTCCCGACCCGCCTCCGCCTACGGAGCTGCTGGCGCTAGGAGGCTCTTGGGGCTGCTGGGCCTCTTCCAGAAGAGCTTGACAGCGTGCAATCGCGCGCATGACATCTCCGCGGAACCGCTCCATTTCCATGTCTCTGGCCTGGTAGCAATTTCCGTCCATCACCTGCATCCTCAAGATACCACATTGGTGGTGTTCTACTTCGTCGGGGATGTCAACTCCGCCAAGGATGCACTCGAGCCTGGCCACCACATCGTCGGGATCGAGGTTGACACGGCCGCCGCCGGCAATGATGAAGCCGCAGGCTGGCTGTGTCTTGACTGAATCACAGAGGTCCTCTGCCCATTCCTTCTGGGCATCAGGCTCTTAATGTGCACTGGTGACGGCGGCTCTTCGGGTGGGTCGTCGATCATGCCGCTGAGTAGCTCTGGATCCTTTGCATGGTGGATGGCAAACTGCTCATCACACTTCCTCTGCAATTTGTCGATTGTGCGCCCAAGGACTGTCACGCCGATATCATTGCCGATGGGCCATGGTGCCTGCACCAGCCGATGAAGTTCTTGCTCCCCGACCTGCTCTGGCTCGTTCTCCTCGCCAAAGATGTAACGCAGGTAGGGGTCGATGTCGAAGCTTTGGTGTTGCCTGGCATGCTTGGAATAACTAATGGTAGATGGGTGAGGACTAGATCTGCGCACAATGTCGCGATGGTGCGTTGCCGCCTGGGTTATATGCAGCAAGCCATTAGCTGGTGGTGGGAAACCGATGAGGGAAGAGGCGGGAATTTTACAATTCACCCATGTGGAGCACGGGAAGACTAAGTGGAGCACACAACCCGAATACCGTATGCGGTGCCACGTGTTATCTATCACACACGTGTTAACATAAGGAAACATATGTGTAACTTACTAATCATCGCACACGAGTACTCGCAGACACATCGTGTGCGATACTCCTAGCCACCGCAAGCAACTAGTTTGCATTTTTCAAAGTTTTTTGTGCACACAGAATCGCACACGAATTAACTGTAGTAACCGTATGTGTTATAATTTCTCATCGCAAACAGTTCATCCGAGTGGGCTGTTTGCCACGTATCACACACATCTTTTTTACACGAATCGTTTGTGTTCTTTTGGCTCATCGCAAACAGTTCATCTATGTGAATTGTATGCCGCATATCACACACATCTTGTTAAGTTGAATCGTTTTTGTTCTGTTCCCTAATCGAAAACAGTTCATCCGAGTGAACCGTATGCCGTATATCACACACACCTTGATCTGGCTGATCGTTTCTTTTGTGTTGCCTAATCACAAACAGTTAATCTAAGTAAACTGTATGCCGTATATCGCACGCACCTTGATATGGGTACCCATTTCTGTTATTCTATCTCATCGCAAACAGTTCGTATGGATCAACCATATGCTCTGCATCGCACACGCAACTAAAATCTCAACCGTGTTCGATGTCTCCGCCATCGCAAACATTTTTCATCTTTTTTGACGGTTTTTATACATCATCATTTGCGATTAATGCATCGCACACAGTTTCATCAAAGGGTCTCTGATCGTAGTGTCGCGTTAGCAGCATCCTGCAGTAGTGTCTTCTCTCTCTTTGATCTTCAATACAATATTCACCTCGATCTTCTTGGACCTCTATCTGATGTAATCTTCTTTTGCGGTGTGTTTATTGGGATTTGATGAATTGTGGGTTTATGATTGGAATATTCATTGCATGTAATTGAGTCTTTTCTGAACTTTATTATGCATGATTATTATAGCTTTGTATTTCTCACCGATCTATCCGTTTGGTTTGGCCAACTAGATTAATTTATCTTAAGTGGGAGAGGTGCTTTGTAATGGGTTCAATCTTGCAGTGTCCTCACCTCATGACAGAAGGGGTAGCAAGGCACATATTGTATTGCTGCTACTAAGGATAAAACAATGGGGTTAATTCATATTGATTGCGTTTACTTTTTCTACATCATGTCATCTTGCTTAAAGAGTTACTCTGGTTTTCATGAACTTAATACCATAGATGCATGCTGGATAGGGGTCGATTGGTGGAGTAATAGTAGTAGATGCAGACAGGAGTCGGTCTACTTGTCTCGGACGTGGTGCCTATATACATGTGATACGTCTCCAACGTATCTATAGTTTTTTATTGTTCCATGCTATTATAGTATCAATCTTGAATGTTTTATATGTAATTATAAATCATTTTGTGGCACTAACCTATTAACTTAGTGCCAAGCGCCAGTTGCTGTTTTTTGCCTCCGTTTGGTTTTCCATGAATTCAGTACCAAACGAAGTCCAAATGCCATGAAATTTTTTGACGATTTTTTTCTGGACATAAGAGACACTAGAAGCTTAGGGAGGAGACCAGAAGGCATGGGCCACGAGCCACATGGGCGCGCCCAGGGGGTAGGCGCGACCATGTGCCTCGTGGGCCCGTCATTCCTTCGTTTGACCTAATTCCAGCTTTATAAATTCCCTAAAATCGGGAAACCAACAGGAAGCCACCCAAAATACATTTTTCGCCGCCCCATGCTTCTGTTCTCGCGAGATCTCATCTCAAGGCCTTTTCTGGTGCTCTGCCGAAGAGGGAATCAACCACGGAGGGGCTCTACATCAACCTTTCTGCCCTTCCGATGATGTGTGAGTAGTTTACCACAGACCTATGGGTCCATAGCTAGTAGCTAGATGGCTTCTTCTCTCTCTTTTATCTTCAATACAATGTTCTCCTAGATGTTCTTGGAGTTCTATTCGATGTAATCCTTTTTGGAGTGTGTTTGTTGGGATCAGCTGAATTCTAGGTTTATGATCAGATTATCCATGAATATTATTTGAGTCTTCTCTGAACTCTTTTATGCATGATTATTATAGCTTTGTATTTCTCTCCGATCTATTGATTTGGTTTGGCCAACTAGATTGATTTACCTTGCAATGGGAGAGGTGCTTTGTGATGGGCTCGATCTTGCGGTGCTCATTCCCAGTGACAGAAGGGGACATGATACGTATTTGTATCATTGTCATTAAGGGTAAAACAATGGGGTTTATTTATATTGATTAACTTTACTTTGTCTACATCATGTCATCTTGCTTAAGTCGTTACTCTGTTCTTTATGAATTTAATACTCTAGATGCATGCTGGATAGCGGCCGATGTGTGGAGTAATAGTAGAAAATGCAGGTAGGAGTCAGTTTACTTATCTCGTACGTGATGCATATATACATGATCATTGCCTTGCATATCGTCATAATTATTCGCTTTTCTATCAATTTCCCAACAGTAATTTGTTTACTCACTGTATGCTATTTTCAAGAGAGAAGCCTCTAGCGAAAACTATGGCCCTCGGGTCTATCTTTATCATATATAAAAATCCACAAATACTTTGCTGCAATTTGTTTACCGTTATTTTTGTGTGTTTTTGTTTATCTATCTATCACTACGAGATTTGATCCTTGTAATTAACCGCCAAGGAATTGGCAACCCCTTGTTTGCGTTTGGTGCAAGTATTTGTTATTGAGAAAATTGCTTCTATACCATCGACAACCTCTGCAATGGCTTATTTGCCATCCAACAAAGCTTCAGTGCTTCTATACCAAGCACAAACGAATTCTATTGCTTATTTGCCATGGCCGTTAGTCTGCCGTTACCAAGTCTCTGTTTTCTTGTCAGTTTTTTTGCAAAATTCAAAATTACCCTCGCTTCATATTAAAAAAAACTCACGCACACCTGACCCTCCCCATCTACACGAGTCAACGCACGCACCCGATACCCCTAAAAAATGCACGTACCCGACCCTCCCCATCTCCATGCACGCACGCACACATAGCGACAGCCTCCAGCGAGTGGCAATGGCGGAACCGCCGCCGGCGCCACCATAGCCCCTGCCGCCGCTTCCCCAACCCCCGCCGGTGCCGCAGAATCTCGTTGCCACTACGCCTCAAGGCTTCTCGCCCACAGCATCTTCGACACTCTCCAGGCGACGCCTAACGGCGGAACCGCCGCCGGCGCTTCCCCAGCCCCTGCCGCACGGTCCCACGGCCGCCACACCGCTATCCCTCTCATTGACCACGTCTTCGATGGGCTCCGCACACAGGCTAGCAGCGCCAACCTCTCCTAGCAGCCATGTCACCCAGAACCCTAGGATTGGGGATTCCGGCGAGGTGGAGAGCAGGGCAGTTGCGCCGACGTCCGAGGCTCTCCCCAAGATCAACTCTTCTGTGGGCGCACTTGCAGCAGCCCCTCCGCCCCAGATTTCCATGCCCGATGAGGAGGACGGCTTGGCTTGACGAATGCGGCTCAACCACTCTCTCTGCTATTTGTGCTAGGTAATTTCTCGGACTCTCTCTCTTTTTCTGCATTTTCGGTTGGAGAATGCACAACTGACATGGTTTGCATCATCCACAGGATGATCCAGTCTTGTACTTACACAGTAGAGGTGAAGGTTTGTGGCAGTGAAACAGAAATCAATGGGGATTCGACATTTAGTTGGCAAATTATTGAGGGTACTAGGGAAAGTATGAAGAATTTGCTGGCTTCTATTGTTGGAACTTTTCCTTTTGCTTTATGCTCAGAGGATAATATAATTATTGAGTATGTTGATTCCATTAGTGGCAAAAATATCTCTGTGTCAAATGATGAAGAATGCATGAAAATGTTTGACTGTTTTGATCAGAATAGAAGTGGCCATTTGATCATCAAATATTCTGAGAGAAGTGATAATGTTGATGTTCCATTTACTCCTTCGAACCAAACACCATCTGTAGCACTACCTAGTCAACCAAGTCATGGATGAAGCTAGTGTATGCCTAACAGATACATATCTTGACAATCACCATGAAGAATATGAACATGTTGGTGTAGATGAGGAGGACCAATACTCAATTGGCAGTGTCGGTTCCGATAGTGATGATGAGGTCAGAGAAAAAGATATACCAAATACTGATTATGTTGAGGATAGCAGCGATGATGAGGAATGGGTTGCGGAAGATGCTAGACCGGATGCTATTCCAGAAATTGCCTATGACAAAGAAAACCCACCAATGCATGTTGGCGCAAAGTACCCCAACATTGAAGAGTTTAGGTTGGCAATTGCTACATACGTTGTAAAGAAAGAGTTTGAATTTAAGGTTGAAAAAAGTGAACCTACTCAATTCAGGGCTTATTGTCGCCGAGCAAACAAGACGGGCTGTAAATGGAGAATTCATGTTGGGAGGTTGGATGACCGAGAAACTATGGAGGTATTTTAGTTGCATAATTTTGTTGAATGATGTTTTGTTATAAAATGGAGTTGACTGACACTAGTTTTTCCCATTGTTTATTTAATGTAGGTCAAAGTTCATGTGCAGGAGCCCACATGTTCTAGCACAAAGAAGAAAAAGAAGCAGAAAAATGCTTCAAAGGCATGGGCATGTGAGAAAGTCATGGACTGGGTAAAAGAAGATCCTAGTGTTCGGCCGATGGAATTATGCAGGAGGCTACATGACAAGTACAAGATCAAGGTCCAATACACAAAAGTATTCCGTGGCAAAGGGCTAGCAATGGCTAAATTGTTTGGTAATTGGGATGATTCTTTTGACAAGCTATATGCTTGGAAAGCTGAGGTTGAGAAGAGGTCTCCTGGAAGTATAGTTGCGATTGACCACATGGAGTATGATCAGAAAAAATATTTCATACGGATGTTTGTTGGGCTGAAGCCTTTGTGCGATGGATTCTTGGCTGGCTATAGACCTTACTTGGCGATAGATAGCACTCATTTGACAGGCAAGTATAGAGGCCAATTAGCTACCGCTTGTGCTATTGATGGGCACAATTGGTTGTACCCTGTAGTCTATGGAGTTATCGACTCGAAAACTACTGAAAGTTGGGTGTGGTTTTTGGAGAAGCTTCGTGATGCTATTGGCTCTCCACCCGGTCTAGCTATATGTTCAGATGTAGGAAAAGGGATTGACACTGCAATCGAACAGGTATTTGGATATGCAGAACATAGAGAATGCATGCGACATTTGGTTGTGAACTTCAAGGAAAAATTTCATGGTAAAGATTTTGATGATCATTTGTGGCCGCTGCTTATTCGTGGACTCCTTGAGGGTTTGGCTATCACATGGCAGCCATAGAGGAGAAAAAGGTTGCTGCAATAGCATACTTAAACAAGTACCACAACAGGCTATGGTCAAGGAGCAAATATTCAACCTCCTCAAAAGTGGATTATGTGACAAATAATTTGGCCGAGTGTTTCAACAACTGGATCCGCAAGCACAAAGGTTTAATGTTGTTTCAGCTCATGGACAAGATCAGGAGAAAGATTACGGTTAAGTTTGAGAAGAGGAGAAGGGTAGCTAGAAAATTTGAAGGTCGGCCTATACTTCCAAGTGTCATGAAGGAGTTGAATGACATAAGCAGGGGCTGGACTTTGAATATGAGAGAATAGATGACATGATTGCAGAGGTGAGTGAGAGTGTTGCGCTAGGTGGCAAGCGCCACGTCACTGATCTAGCAAATAGGACATGCACATGCAGGGCATTTCAAGTCTCCGGGAAGCCTTGCAAACATGCAATTAGCTTTATTACTGGAATTAGGGGAGGTCACAATAGAAGACTTCATTGATGATTGTTACAACGTTGCCAAGTTCGTTGCAGCTTATGCACCTATTCTTCCTAGCCTAACCGACATGTCTCAATGGCCAAGTGTGAACAAAGAATTCTTCTTGACCCCCCCCCCCCCCCCCCCAATCCTTAGGAGGGCCCCTGGGAGGCCAAAGGTGCAGAGGCACAAAAGTGGTGCTGAGAATAGGAAGGGGAAGGGAAAGAAAGGCCAACACCAATGTCCAATTTGCAAAGCTTATGGACATAGATGGCAAAGCTGCAAAGATGCTGCTCCTGAAGCACTAGAAGCCTATGAAGAAGTAGCAAACCAAAAAAGGTACTTGCTATTTCAATATGAGATTTATGTTCCACCTTACTCTTGTCTTGATTAAGATATAATATGTGAAACTCATGCAGGGACAAAAGAAAGAAAAAACCCAGTACAAAAGCTATTTGTACAACATCAGATCAAGCAACTGATGGTACACTACCTCTACTTTAGTGTCCAAGTGAAAATGAAACTGCACTAGCTCTACTTTCATGTCCAAGTGATGCAATTCAAGACGATGTTGTTAAGTCGACATCATCGAAGACTTGCTCTAAATCTAGAAGGTATGAAAACTGCACCAAATTTACTTATATTCTGTGAGTGTTGTTGGGAAACGTTGCATGGAAAACAAAAAAAATTCTACGCACACGCAAGATCTATCAAGGAGATGCATAGCAATGAGAGGGGAGAGTGTGTCTACGTACCCTCGTAGACCGTAAGCAGAAGCATTTGACAAAGCGGTTGATGTAGTCGAACTTCTTCGCGTTCCAATCGATCGAGCACCGAATGTACGTCACCTCCGCGTTCAGCACACGTTCAGCTCGATGACGTCCTCTGCCTTCTTGATCCAGCAAGACGGTGAGGTAGTGGATGAGTTCTGGCAGCACGACGGCATGGTGACGGTGATGGTGAACCTATCTCCGCAGGGCTTCACCTAAGCACCACAAAAATATGACCGGGGGTGTCAACGGTGGAGGGGGGCGCCGCACACGGCTAGGCAATTGTCTGTTGTATGCCAGGCGCCCCCCTCCCACATATATATAGGTGGGAGGGCGGGAGGAGCAGCCAAGGGGGGCGCCCAAGTAGGGGGAGTCCTACTTGGGGTCTCTCCCAAGCCGCGCCCCCTCCTTTCCTTATTTGGAGCGCAGGAGGAAGGAAGGAGGAGGTGCCCCCCCCCCCTTTCCTTTCTCTCGTGAGGAGGGAAAGGCAGGAGGGGCCACCCCTCCCCTTTCCTTCCCCTTAGGGCCGCCCAGCCATGGGAGGGGCGCGCCAACCCCCTTGTGGGCTGGTCTGTCCCCTCCTTTGGCCCATAAGGCCCATATCTTCCCGGGGGGTGCCGGGAACCCCTTCTGGTGACCCGATTCCTTCCCGGTACGTCCCAAAACACTTCCGATGTCCAAATACCATCGTCCTATATATCAATCTTAACCTCTCGGCCATTTCGAGACTCCTTGTCATGTCCGTGATCTCATCCGGGACTCCGAACAACATTTGTTCACCAAAACATATAACTCATATAACATTATATCGTCAACAAACGTTAAGCGTGCGGACCCTACGGGTTCGAGAACTATGTAGACATGACCGAGACACCTCACCAGTCAATAACCAATAGCGGAACCTGGATGCCCATATTGGCTCCTACATATTCTATGAAGATCTTTATCGGTCGAACCGTTATGACAACATACGTAATTCCCTTTGTCCATCGGTATGTTACTTGCCCGAGATTCGATCATCGGTATCTTCATACCTAGTTTAATCTCGTTACCGGAAAGTCTCTTTACTCGTTCCGTAATACATCACCTCGTAACTAACTCCTTAGTCATTTGCTTGCAAGCTTATGATGTGTATTATCGAGAGGGCCCAGAGATACCTCTCCGATACTCGGAGTGACAAATCCTAATCTCGATCTATACCAATTCAACAAACACCTTCGGAGATACCTGTAGAGCATCTTTATGATCACCCAGTTACGTTGTGACGTTTGATAGCACACAAGGTATTCCTCCGGTATCCGGGAGTTGCATAATCCCATAGTCGAAGGAATATGTATTTGACATGAAGAAAGCAATAGCAATAAACTGAATGATCAATATGCTAAGCTAACGGATGGGTCTTGTCCATCACATCATTCTCCTAATGATGTGATCCTGTTATCAAATGACAACACATGTCTATGGTTAGGAAACCTTAACCATCTTTGATCAACGAGCTAGTCTAGTAGAGGCTTACTAGGGACACGGTATTTGTTTATGTATTCACACATGTATTTAAGTTTCCGATCAATACAATTCTAGCATGAATAATAAACCTTTATCATGAATAAGGAAATATAAAATAACAACTTTATTATTGCCTCTAGGGCATATTTCCTTCAGTCTCCCACTTGCAACAGAGTCAATAATCTAGATTACATAGTAATGAATCTAACACCCATGGAGTCTTGGTGCTGATCATGTTTTGCTCGCGGAAGAGGCTTAGTCAACGGGTCTGCCACATTCGGATCCGTATGTATTTTGCAAATCTCTATGTCTCCATCCTTGACCTTCTCACGAATGGAGTTGAAGCGTCTCTTGATGTGTTTGGTTCTCTTGTGAAACCTGGATTCCTTCGCCAAGGCAATTGCTCCAGTGTTGTCACAAAAGATTTTCATTGGACCCGATGCAGTAGGTATTACACCTAGATCGGATATGAACTCCTTCATCCAAACTCCTTCATGTGCTGCTTCCGAAGCAGCTATGTACTCCGCTTCACACGTAGATCCCGGCATGACGCTCTGCTTCGAACTGCACCAACTGACAACTCCACCATTCAATATAAACATGTATCCGGTTTGTGACTTAGAGTCATCCAGATCAGTGTCGAAGCTAGCATCGACGTAACCATTTACGACAAGCTCTTCGTCACCTCCATAAATAAGAAACATATCCTTGGTCCTTTTCAGGTACTTCAGGATGTTCTTGACCGCTATCCAGTGATCCACTCCTGGATTACTTTGGTACCTCCCTGCCAGACTTATGGATAGGCACACATCAGGTCTGGTACACAGCATAGCATACATGATAGAACCTATAGCTGAGGAATAGGGAATGACTTTCATTTTCTCTCTATCTTCTGCAGTGGTCGGGCTTTGAGTCTGACTCAACTTCATACCTTGTAACACAGGCAAGAACCCTTTCGTTGACTGATCCATTTTGAACTTCTTCAAAACTTTATCAAGGTATGTGCTTTGTGAAAGTCCTATTAAGCGTCTCGATCTATCTCTATAGATCTTGATGCCCAATATATAAGCAGTTTCACCGAGGTCTTTCATTGAAAAATTCTTATTCAAGTATCCTTTTATGCTATCCAGAAATTCTATATCATTTCCAATCAACAATATGTCATCCACATATAATATTAGAAATGCTACAGAGCTCCCACTCACTTTCTTGTAAATACAGGCTTCACCGTAAGTCTGTATAAAACCATATGCTTTGATCACCTCATCAAAGCATATATTCCAACTCCGAGATGCTTGCACCAGTCCATAGATGGATCGCTGGAGCTTGCACACTTTGTTAGCACCTTTAGGATCGACAAAACCTTCTGGTTGCATCATATACAACTCTTCTTTAAGAAATCCATTAAGGAATTCAATTTTGATGTCCATTTGCCAGATTTCATAATTATAAAATGCGGCAATTGCTAACATGATTCGGACAGACTTAAGCATTGCTACGGGTGAGAAAGTCTCATCGTAGTCAACTCCTTGAACTTGTCGAAAACCTTTTGCGACAAGTCGAGTTTTGTAGACAGTAACATTACCATCAGCGTCAGTCTTCTTCTTGAAGATCCATTTATTTTCTATGGCTTGCCGATCATCGGGCAAGTCCACCAAAGTCCACACTTTGTTTTCATACATGGATCCTATCTCAGATTTCATGGCCTCAAGCCATTTATCGGAATCTGGGCTCATCATAGCTTCTTCATAGTTTGTAGGTTCGCCTTGGTTTAGTAACATGACTTCCAGGACAGGATTACCGTACCACTCTGGTGCGGATCGTGCTCTGGTCAACCTACGAGGTTCAGTAGTAACTTGATCTGAAGTTTCATGATCATTATCATTTGCTTCCTCTCTAGTTGGTGTAGGCATCACGAGAACGGGTTTCTGTGATGTGCTACTTTCCAATTCGAGAGAAGGTACAATTACCTCATCAAGTTCTACTTTTCTCCCACTCACTTCTTTCGAGAGAAACTCCTTCTCTAGAAAGGTTCCATTCTTGGCAACAAAGATCTTGCCTTCGGATCTGTGGTAGAAGGTGTACCCAATTGTTTCCTTAGGGTATCCTATGAAGACGCACTTCTCCGATTTGGGTTCGAGCTTATCAGGCTGAAGCCTTTTGACATAAGTGTCACAACCCCAAACTTTAAGAAACGACAGCTTAGGTTTCTTGCCAACCCACAGTTCATACGGTGTCATCTCAACGGATTTAGACGGTGCCCTATTTAACGTGAATGTGGTTGTCTCTAATGCATAACCCCAAAACGATAGTGGTAAATCGGTAAGAGACATCATAGAATGCACCATATCTAATAAAGTACGGTTATGATGTTCAGACACACCATTACGTTGTGGTGTTCCAGGTGGCGTGAGTTGTGAAACAATTCCACATTGTTTTAAGTGAAGGCCAAACTCGTAACTCAAATATTCGGCTCCGCGATCATATCGTAGAAACTTTATTTTCTTGTTACGATGATTCTCCACTTCACTCTGAAATTCTTTGAACTTTTCAAATGTTTCAGACTTGTGTTTCATTAAGTAGATATACCCATACCTACTCAAATCATCTGTGGAGGTCAGAAAATAATGATACCCGCCGCGTGCCTCAACACTCATCGGACCGCATACATCAGTATGTATTATTTCCAATAAGTCATTAGCTCGCTCCATTGTTCCGGAGAACGGAGTTTTAGTCATCTTGCCCATGAGGTATGGTTCGCAAGTATCAAATGATTCATAATCAAGTGATTCCAAAAGTCCATCTGCATGGAGTTTCTTCATGTGCTTTACACCAATATGACCTAAACGGCAGTCCCACAAGTATGTTGCATTATCATTATCAACTTTGCATCTTTTGGCATCAATATTATGAATATGTGTATCACTACTATCGAGATTCAACAAGAATAGACCACTCTTCAAGGGTGCATGACCATAAAAGATATTATTCATATAAATAGAACAACCATTATTCTCTGACTTAAATGAATAACCGTCTCGCAATAAACAAGATCCAGATATAATGTTCATGCTCAACGCGGTCACCAAATAACAATTATTCAGGTCTAAAACTAATCCTGAAGGTAGATGTAGAGGTAGCATGCCGACGACGATCACATCGACCTTGGAACCATTTCCGACGTGCATCATCACCTCATCCTTAGCCAATCTTCATTTATTCTGCAGCTCCTATTTCGAGTTACAAATATGAGCAATCGAACCAGTATCAAATACCCAGGTGCTGCTACGAGCATTAGTAAGGTACACATCAATAACATGTATATCAAATATACCTTTGTTCACTTTGCCATCCTTCTTATCCGCCAAGTATTTTGGGCAGTTCTGCTTCCAGTGACCATTCCCTTTGCCGTAGAAGCACTCAGTTTCAGGCTTGGGTCCAGCTTTGGGCTTCTTCCCGGGAGTGGCAACTTGCTTGCCATTCTTCTTGAAGTTCCCTTTCTTTCCCTTGCCCTTTTTCTTGAAACTAGTGGTCTTGTTAACCATCAACACTTGATGCTCCTTCTTGATTTCTACCTAAGCATTGCGAAGAGCTCAGGAATCGTTTTATTCATCCCTTGCATATTATAGCTCATCACGAAGCCTTTGTAGCTCGGTGGCAGTGATTGAAGAACTCTGTCAATAACACAATCAACTGGAAGATCAACTCCCAGCTGAGTTAAGTGATTATAATACCCAGAAATTTTGAGTATGTGTTCACTGACAGAACTGTTCTCCTCCATCTTGCAGCTATAGAACTTGTTGGAAACTTCATACCTATCAACCCGGGCATTTGCTTGAAGTATTAACTTCAACTCCTGGAACATCTCATATGCTCCATGACGTTCAAAACGTCTTTGAAGTCCCGGTTCTGAGTCGTAAAGCATGGCACACTGAACTATTGAGTAGTCATCAGATCGAGCTTGCCAGACGTTCATAACATCAGCTTCAGCTCCTGCAGCAAGCCTTTCACCTAGCGGTGCATCAAGGACATAATTCTTCTGTGCAGCAATGAGGATAATCATCAAGTTACTGACCCAGTCCGTGTAGTTGCTACCATCATCTTTCAACTTCGCTTTCTCTAGGAACGCATTAAAATTCAGGGGAACGGTAGCTCGGGCCATTGATCTACAACATAGATATGCAAAACTATAAGACTAAGTTCATGATAAATTAAGTTCAATTAATCAAATTACTAATGAACTCCCACTTAAATAAACATCCCTCAAGTTATCTAAGTGATACGTGATCCAAATCAACTAACCCATGTCTCATCATCACGTGAGATGGGGTAGTCATCAATGGTGAACATCTCTATGTTGATCATATCTACTATATGACTCATGTTCGACATTTCGGTCTCCAGTGTTCCGAGACCATGTCTGTACATGCTAGGCTCGTCAAGTTTAACCCAAGTATTCTGCATGTGCAAAACTATCTTACACCCGTTGTATGTGAATGTAGAGTCTATCACACCCGATCATCACGTGGTGCTTCGAAACGACGAACTTTGGCAACGGTGCATACTCGGGGAGAACACTTTTATCTTGAAATTTAGTGAAGGGATCATCTTATAATGCTACCGTCGTTCTAAGCAAAATAAGATGCATAAAGGATAAACATCACATGCAATCAAAATATGTGACATGATATGGCCATCATCATCTTGTGCTTTTGATCTCCATCTCCAAAGCATCATCATGATCTCCATCTTCACCGGCTCGACACCTTGATCGCCAACTATTGCTTCTACAACTATTGCTAATGCATAGCGCTAAAGTAAAGCAATTACATGGCGTTTGCATTTCATACAATAAAGAGACAACCATAAGGCTCCTGCCGGTTGCCGATAATTTACAAAACGTGATCATCTCATACAATAATGTATATCACATCATGTCTTGACCATATCACATCACAACATGCCCTGCAAAAACAAGTTAGACGTCCTCTACTTTGTTGTTGCAAGTTTTACGTGGCTGCTACAGGCTTCTAGCAAGAACCGTTCTTACCTACGGCAAAAACCACAACGGTGTTTCATCAAGTTTGCTGTTTTAACCTTCTTCAAGGACCGACCGTAGTCAAATTCGATTCAACTAAAGTAGGAGAAACAGACACCAACCAGCCATCTTTATGCAAAACTAGTTGCATGTCTGTCGGTGGAACCGATCTCATGTGCATGGACATGTAAGGTTGGTCCGGGCCGCTTCATCCCACAATACCGCCGAATCAAAATAAGACGTTGGTTGTAAGCAGTATGACTATCACCGCCCACAACTCTTTATGTTCTACTCGTGCATATCATCTATGCACAGACCTGGCTCGGATGCCACTGTTGGGAAATGTTGCATGGAAAACAAAAAAATTCTACGCACACGCAAAGATCTATCAAGGAGATGCATAGCAACGAGAGGGGAGAGTGTGTCTACGTACCCTCGTAGACCGTAAGTGAAAGAATTTGACAATGTTGTTGATGTAGTCAAACTTCTTCGCATTCCAACCGATCGAGCACCGAACGTACGGCACCTCCGCGTTCAGCACACATTCAACTCGATGACGTCCTCCGCCTTCTTGATCCAGCAAGACGGCGAGGTAGTGGATGAGTTCCGGCAGCACGACGGCGTGGTGACGGTGATGATGAAGCTATCTCCGCAGGGCTTCGCCTAAGCACTACGAAAATATGACCGGGGGTGTAAACGGTGGAGGGGGGCGCCGCACGCGGCTAGGCAATTGTCTGTTGTATGCCAGGCGCCCCCCTCCCACATATATATATAGGTTGGAGGGAGGGAGGAGCGGCCAAGGGGGTCGCCCAAGTAGGGGGAATCCTACTTGGGGCCTCTCCCAAGCCGCGCCCCCTCCTTTCCTTACTTGGAGCGCGGGAGGAAGGAAGGAGGAGGTGGCGCCCCCCCCCCCCCTTCCTTTCTCTCCTGAGGAGGGAAACGCAGGAGGGGCTACCCCTCCCCTTTCCTTCCCCTTAGGGCCGTCCAGCCATGGGAGGGGCACGCCAGCCCCCTTGTGGGCTGGTCTGTCCCCTCCTTTGGCCCATAAGGCCCATATCTTCCCGGGAGGTGCCCGGAACCCCTTCCGGTGACCCGATTCCTTCCCGGTACGTCCCGAAACACTTCCGCTGTCCACCATCGTCCTATATATCAATCTTTACCTCTTGACCATTTCGAGACTCCTCATCATGTCCGTGATCTCATCCGGGACTCCGAACAACATTCGGTCACCAAAACATATAACTCATATAACACTATATCGTCAACGAACGTTAAGCGTGCGGACCCTACGGGTTCGAGAACTATGTAGACATGACCGAGACACCTCTCCGGCCAATAACCAATAGCGAAACCTGGATGCCCATTTTGGCTCCTACATATTCTACGAAGATCTTTACCGGTCGAACCGTTATGACAACATACGTAATTCCCTTTGTTCATCGGTATGTTACTTGCCCGAGATTCGATCGTCGGTATCTTCATACCTAGTTCAATATTGTTACCGGCAAGTCTCTTTACTCGTTCCGTAATACATCACCTCGTAACTAACTCCTTAGTCATTTGCTTGCAAGCTTATGATGTGTATTACCGAGAGGGCCCAGAGATACCTCTCCGATACTCGGAGTGACAAATCCTAATCTCGATCTATGCCTACTCAACAAACACCTTCGGAGATACCTTTAGAGCATCTTTATGATCACCCAGTTACGTTGTGACGTTTGATAGCACACAAGGTATTTCTCCGGTATCCAGGAGTTGCATAATCTCATAGTCGAAGGAATATGTATTTGACATGAAGAAAGTAGTAGCAATAAACTGAACGATCAATATGCTAAGCTAACGGATGGGTCTTGTCCATCACATCATTCTCCTAATGATGTGATCCCGTTATCAAATGACAACACATGTCTATGGTTAGGAAACCTTAACCATCTTTGATCAACGAGCTAGTCTAGCAGAGGCTTACTAGGGACACGGTATTTGTTTATGTATTCACACATGTATTTAAGTTTTCGATAAATACAATTCTAGCATGAATAATAAACCTTTATCATGAATAAGGAAATATAAAATAACAATTTTATTATTGCCTCTAGGGCATATTTCCTTCAAGTGTACCATAGTGTGTAATCAAAGTTTTTGATGTAGATCAAAGGTCATATCTGCTGCGCGTGACAGCCCTGCAATGGGAACTCGAAGCAAGAGAGTTGTGCCTAACAGCCAAGCAATGGCCAGTCGAAGCAAAAAAAAGTTGAAACCGTGAAATTCTCTAAAATCTCGCGTATTATTTCTGTATCGCAGCTCTTCATGTGTATACTATTTTATTTAGAGACTTGCTTTTGTGAACAACATATTTCGGTTGTGGTATTTTGGTTATGGACGATGTGAACTTGGTACTGATTGTGTGAGATTTAATATGGCGTTTGATGAATCTCTTCAAAATGATGTGAATTTTCTTGAGGATATTACTCTGTTGTTGCTGGAATTGTTAGATAGTCACTATATTTTTGCTGGAATGCTGAAAATAGAGGAGGAACGCTATCAATTTTTTTCTGGACATGTTTTACAATTGTTTGCTTATTTGCCATTGAGGGCAGGACGGTCATTTTGGCCACTTAACAGACTGAGGTAACACTAGACTAACTGCTAGTGGTATATAGGCAATAGAATTCGTTTGTGTTTGGTATATAAGCACTGAAGCTTTGTTGGATGGCAAATGAGCCATTGCAGATGTTATCGATGGTATAGAAGCAATTTTCTCTTTGTTATTTTGTGTGCAGGTGCTGCTAATGAGGTGTTGCGTGGTTCTCCTACTGGATTGATAATCTTGGTTCTTAACTGAGGAAAATACTTATCTCTACTGTACTGCATCATCCTCTCCTTTTCGGGGAAATACTAACGCAGCTCGCAAGTAGCAACATGATCATTGTCGTGAATACGTCATAACTATGCGCTTTTTATCAATTATCCAACAGTAATTTGTTCAACCGCCGTATGCTACGTGTTCGAGAGAGAAGTCTCTAGTGAAAACTATGGCTCCCGGGTCTACTTTTATCATATTATGAAATCCAAAAATACCTTGCTGCAATTTATTTACTTTTGTTTTACTTTGCAATTTATCTATCTATTATACAAGATTTAATCCTTGTAAATAACGAGTTCAAGGGGATTGACAACCCTCTTGCCTGCGTTGGGAAGTATTTGCTTTTGTGTGTGTATGTGTTGTTCACGAGGCTTTGTGTGATTCTCATATTGGTTCGATAAACCATGGTTCTCAGTGAGGGGAATATTTATCTCTACTATACTGCATCTCCTCTTCTCTTCGGAGAAAATCCCAACGCAGTTCACAGGTAGCAGTTACTACCCCAGGCGGCTCAGGCTCATATCATCTCACCGCAGAGCAGCCCCTCCCCTAGTGTGATGTATTTGCAAGCGTAAATGATATTAAGATTATACAATGCAATGAAATATTGAGGAAATGAAAGGGCTACTTCCTCACCATTTTATGGTAATAGTATATTATATTCATATTTCTAAAATTTATGAAAATTTAACTTATCCTATGTCCAGTGTCTTGATTTTGAATACTGAATATTATCTTTAAGCTTTAGTTCTTTCTAGAAGTGCTGATGAAGAAACAATGGGCTCAAATGAATAAATCTTCATAAATTTGCTATCCACTTTTGAAATGAGGTACTTTATCGAATTGTTTGCATCCTTTTGTCGATTTTTCTCTCATGGTAGTAATGAAGTTGTTTTTCTCCTTCGAATTGCGTATATGTAGTGTATTTCTGACATGCATTGATACTTGTGGTATAATAGTTTTAGGCGGTTTTTGTAGCCGCTTAATTTTAGCCCTGGCCTTTGAAAAATGTTGGCTCCGCTTCCGGCAACTAAACAAAATGCAGATTATGTTTTTTTTCTCAGCCAGGTTAAATTGAGACACAGATGTAATGTAGGTAAAATCCTTGATCACAGTCAAACACTTCCAAAGCTGCCTGGAACGCGCACACCGGAGAATGGGCAAGGTTCGCGCGTGTACAGCAGAGATGCTAGCCGTTTTCTCTTGTGGAAGTTTCTTTCGGAAACCCGTGTGAAAGAATTTGCCGGAGAGGAATTTGGCCACATTTGTTTTGCGGAGCTGGTGGCCTCGTTCGGGTACGTGAGGAAAACGATTCTAGGTTGGTTCCAAAACAAGAAACTGTGGAGTAACATGTGTCGCCAACTTGGTTTAGCCGGACGTCCGCGAGTTCAGTGCATCAAAGCTAGTGGACGTGATTACGACGCCAAAGTCTGCGTCTGTGTGCATGGATATCCAACCTGCCCGTGTACAAGAATTACTCGACGTACGACCGAAGTGTAAATCTATCTGAGACCTTAATTAACTCCATTTTACTCCTTCATTTTTTTTTCTTTCTTCTTTGCCTTCGCTGGAGCCAACGTCTGATTTTTCTTTTTGCGCGGCGAAAGAAGTTTTATTTCAAATTGAGAGAGTTACAGTCGAAAGTTAGAAGATCCTCGATACATGCATCCACACAGCCGTGAAGGACACCACGTTTCGCTTTTCTTTCTCGTGAAGAAAGAAAAGGCGATCTAGCTTCTGCCGCCAGTAGACTCGCCTCCGCCGCCGGCCTCCAGCGGCTCCCCTCCGCCGGCGACTTCGGTCGTCGGTGGTGAGGGGGGTCGCCGGATCCATTCGTGTGGATCATTTTTTAGGCTCTCGTAGTTTATGTTTTTAGGTTGTTCATCGTTTTTGCTTCAGCGGCGACAATGGCGGCGCTGAATAAACTTTCTTCAGATTCTACTCCGACGAGGCGACCGGTCCTATGGTTGGGGATGAATTTGGAAATCAGTCTGTTCAAGCAAGGATAGTGTGACGGCGGCGACATTCTCGTGGTGGACCTGTGTCCTCGGGCTCCGCCGTTGCGATGACATTTGCTCCAGCGCCGACGCGGAGCTTGGGAGGTAGTCCAGGAGCGGATGCAGATTGTGGTCTGCATTGACGGCATCTGGAAGATGGTGGATCGTGTGCTGGGTTCGTGGTTCGTGGATGACAGATATGGTTTCCTCCTCCAACGTCTTAGTCATGTGGGGATGCCAGATCTGGAGTTTGATAGCGTGTCCGGAGTGTTGCCTCGGTCTGATTCGTTCAACGGTAATGGTTTCGTCTTTGGCGAACCACCTTGGAGGTCCGCAAAGCTGCTTATCAGCAATGGAGCCGCTTCGAGCTCGGATATGGAGGTGATCCGTCATTTTTTTTCCTATGGTGGCTGCTGTGGTGGTGCCAGAGACAGGCGACGGGCGTTGATGTCAAGCTCAAAGGATTCTTCGATCTCGTTTGTAATTTTACTTCTTGACTGGTATTTCTTTGTGCAAAGGCTAGCGTTTTACTATTTTTTTGTTTTAACAAGTCGGTATGTATGTGGCTTATACTATCTTTATGATATATAGATGAGAAACGTATTATCATGAAAAAGACACAGCCGTGATACACTCGATACGTCTGATTGACCCTCCGATATCTCCGGGCAATAAATGGGCGACCACGACGCCTCTGATGATCCACTCCGCCTGCCTTTCGATTTCGTCACGCGCCCGCGGCGAGCGTCGCCGCAGTTCGCACGGACGGCGACCGCGGCAAGTTCGCGTGATGAACGGACGATAGAGCGCTCGGCTCACCAGAAAGCCGGAGACGCTGCGTGCCCGACACCTGTGACCGCTGCCGTCCGTTCGCTGCTTGCTTTCCAGCGCGCTGCCATGGGGAGCTCGTGACCGAAGCCCGGTCTGTGGGGGTTGACAAGCTGCATCGGTCGCTGGGTTGACAAGTTTTGCGGTGGGCGGGGAGACGCGTGCCTGCGCGCCCGTGAGCCCCGTGTGGTCACCTTCGATGTCACACGTGCGGCTAGGCAATTTCTTCGGTGATGAAACTTGGTAGCCGAGCGTACGCGATCGCAATGCACCAGACGCACGTAATTACGACGCCAAGCTTAAGCTAACCGGCTGTGCACATGACAGGTTCTTCACGCCATTGATTCCGGCCGTTTGCTTTTCTCTCTCTGCCTCTCTATCAAAGCTAGGCGATGCCTCCGCCCTCCGATGTTCGCGGGTAATTAATGGGCGAGCACGACGGCCAAGCTGAAGCGAGACCCGTCACGCTCCGCTCCAGCGCGGAAGAAAAGCAACCCAAAGGCAGCGATTTGGCACGCGAAACCCGACGTTTTCAGCTCTCGCCGCGCGAACCAAAGCGGTCGCGGCCGTCCGAACTCGCGCACGTCTCTCTCTCCCTCTGGCGTGGGCGTGCGCGCGCGGCGCGCGAGGCCGTGGTGCGCGTGCGTGTGGGTGAGCGAGGTAGCGGTCCACCAGAAAGCAGGAGGCGGTGCGCGTCGGTGACCGCGAGCTAGCGGGGCGCGGCCTGGTGCGGGTGCTACTGGGAGAGGCTTGCCAACCCAATCCAACCCGCCGTCCGCCGGGCCTACGGTCTGGCGCTGCGTGCGGTGCGGGTAGGGACGGCACGGATGTGCCCGGAGGGCGTGGCGATGCGACCGGCACGACGGTGTGCGTGCTGCGTAGTCGAGTTCGTTCGACCGACCAAGTCACGCGTACGTGGTGCGACTGCGACGGGCTTGGTGCCAGCAACCGCGCTGTTCAAACCAAGAGTAGCTGCGGGCACGCACCGCGACCGCGCTTGGTGCCGGTGCGTGCGTGCGCGTCCGAGATCAAGCAGCCCACCACCAGAAAAGCGGAGACGCGCCACCTGTGCGCGTCGGCACGGGCGGCCGTCGCTGCCCTGCCCGGTGAAGCTGCTATCCGGAGTCGGCCTGGCCGTTCTACGAGTTGACAAGTTGGACGCACACGCATTGATCGGTCATCCCGTGGAAGCTATCGGTTGACAAGCGGTGCGGTGGACCGAGACATGCACTCGCGCCAAGTAGTTTTTTCTTTGAAAAAAGAAACACCATGCCATTTTTAATTATTTAACCCAGTACAGAAGCAGACGCTCGTACACACAAATATGCACTCATCCCTATGACCGCACGCACTCACGTCTTACCCCTTTGAGCATCTTCGAGAAACTGAACCAAAACATTATATTGAAATTGATGAAGTTGCCACAAACGCATTCCTAGTCGACGTGAACGCCTCCTATCCACTAAACACTCATCGTCAGAAGGACTGAAATAAATCCAGAAAATGCAAGCACCGGTATCAAGTCTAAGACTTGAACTCTGATGAGCTAGAGATACGAGTGTACTCCTAACCATCCAACCACATATTGATTCGTGAAACACTCTTGGATTTGCATCATCATAATGCACATAAGAATTAGTGCATTTCTAACGTGGCATGGAATTCAGGAATTATGTTTTTTCAGCAAATGATCCAATTTTTAGAAATAATGTAGTATGAATTTGTATTTTATCCGGAGCTGACTACCAAGACCGTGCCATTTTGCCACTCATTTTAAGATCTTAGAAGAACTCCCCCACACTCTGAAACCCTAATCCTTCAATTCCTTTGAGGTTTTGGTTTGAAAGAGGAGAAAACCCTAGCGAAGATCCAGGCCCCCTCCCGTTCGACCAATCACTTCTTAGCAAGTTACAAGTTTTCCCATTCGATCCTGTTTTTCTTAGAGGTTGTAGACTCCAAGGCGGTAGGAGTCACCGGTGAAGATCCAAGTTTGTGGATTTCCACGGAGTTTGTTAATGCTTGAAGGTTGCCTCAACGTCTACCACAAGTAACTGAGCTTTCACCTTTGTGTTGAAGGCTCAAGGGTAAGAAGTTGAGCCTTGGTGCGCAAATTTGCTAGGGTACGCATCTACCCTGTCGAGCCCAACCGCAGGATTGCCTCATCACAATCCACAAACTCGTTTGATTCTCCGCAATGCCTTTAACTTTTAGTTTCTGAAACTTGGTGAATTTATCATTCGTCTGTACCAAGTTTTAGCAGGTGAACTTTAGTGGAGCTTAAAAATCTTAATGAAAAATATTCAAAAGTAGTCCTATTTCAAATCCCTTGTCACAAGGAACCCGAATATGCAAACAAAACGTAAATTAGACTTTGATTCAAAGGATATTATAGATTCCAATTTGAAAGTCCAACAAAAAAGCATGAGCTATGGGGTGACTGCTCCCACACTTGTGTGCCACAAATCGCCTCCCAGCCTTGGTGGCGCCGAGAAACCTTTGTGATCTCGCACCTCCATACTATGACTAACTAAACTACTAGGAAGTGAACATCGGGATATATGTTCATCTTTGCATGCCTAGGTTGTTTCTATACCCATGCTATATCACTTGTGCTTTTACTTTGATCCCTTGACATTTGCATCTTTCATATAGGTTGTGCCCACAATAGTTACATCTATGCCATCCTTACTATCCGCAGAGCCTTAATTGTTCTGGTGCGGATGCGATCCCTGAGTCCGGGCTTTGGTGTGGAATCAGAGGACGAGGTTGAAGTGATGAGCCTCCCGTGCTAGTGCTCGCATAACCCATTTTGGCTTGCCCGATGAGCTTGTTGTCTTCTTCCAGAAGGTCGGATTTCTTAAGAACAGAGAGGCGGGTGTTGTGAGCGCTCCGACACGAGCGGTGATGGTGTTACGACCTAGGGGTAGTGCCTCATCATATCAGAAGCCGGTCTGAGTAGGCCGGCCCGGAGGCCTCTTGGTCGGTTTTTGCCCTGAGACGTCGTACCGGCCCATGGACCCTATGAAGAGAAGGACTCAGAAGACTTGGAGTATACGACAAGGAAGTTGGCGTCCAGGAGGACTCTCCCTAACCGACTAGGATCCTGTAACCCTAGGCCCCGGTATCCTTGTAAGCAGGGGTCAGGCTAGTTGATACGTACACAAGAACCCTAGGGCTGGAACTTAATGCCTTGATCATCTTTGTAACCCCTATACACAATCAATACAATCGAGCATGAATTAGGGTTTTACCTCCTCCGTGAGAGCCTGAACCTGAGTAAACCCTCCTTCTGTTTTCCATCCGATCTTCTCATCTAGCCAGAGTACCCTAGCGAGGTATCTGCGAAATAACTCTGAAGCTGGTGACAGATGGACTGGTCACCGAACATCCTCAGGGAGGATCTTCTGCACTTTAAGTACACGAGTTCTTGGTGGCTTGCTGGTTCACCGTTGCTTGAATTTGATCTCTGCTTGTCTTTCTCACACATGGGAAATGTGGTGGTAGATCCGAAGGCGAAGAATGAAGTTTCTTTTTGTCGAAGATGGCACCATTTCTGCATAGCTAGATGACAAAAAAACCATGCCACACAACCAAACTAAAATAACAAAATGATTTATCAATTCCCCTTAGCCATTTTTCAAAAATATCTGAAGTATTACATGGTGGGGTGATTTTTTTTGGCGAAATATGCAAGGGTGATGTTAAATGTACGGCTACATATTTCTCAAAAATATGTGCAGCATTACATGGTCCAAGGTGATGTTAAATGTACAGCTCACCCATTTGCACCATACACCAATCCAAGAAGAAATGTTGAATGTTTATAGAAGCAACAATGAGTGTCACACTGCACATACGTTTGCCCGAGTTTAATCGAATGTTCCTTAAAAAATTACCCGAGTTTAATCGAATGTTCCTTAGAAAGAAGGGACGCGGCCAATCTGCACCGGGGCTCAGAAGAGCCTGGAGATGGACAGTAAAAATCATGAAAAATAGAAAAAAATCTGATTTTTTTGAAGTGCAAGGTGCTCCTGTGTGTGATGTTCATGCAAAATTTGGTGAAGTTTGGACATTCAACAAGCTCGTGGCAAAAAAGACAAATTCTGGGTGTTTGAGAAACATTTAGAAAAAACACTGTTCGGAACCGATTTTGTCTTTTTGCCATGAGCTCCTCCAATGTTCAAACAACTCATAATCTTGGATGACAAAAAAAATGGATTTTTTTGAAATTTTCTATCTTTTTAATTTATTTTACTGTTTGCTGGGTGCAGATGAGCCCAGACACCGTTTTGAATTATTGAAAAAGAACACTTTTATCTTAAAGGCTAATTCAAGATGCCTAAATTTTTTAGATCTAAACCTGACTCGCGTATCCATTAAACCGAATATGTCGAGTGCACCAAAAAATATAGATCCAATTTAAGCAAGTCTTAGTGTATAGTTAGCTACACATAGGCAATGTATATAGAGTAAATGTAAAATAGTTGGCATATCCAACTAAATTTTGACCACCGGGTTGTGCCTTAGCAACGTCAGGCAAAAAGGAACGGATGTTGTAAATCCCGGCCAACATATCCAAGCTTCAATTATGTAGCTTTGTTCTTCTTGATATTCGTTGTTGGTATTTGGAACATGATTCTGCGGCAGGAGATAACACCGTCACTAGCCGCGGCCGCATCTAATCTCGCAAGGAGATCGATGAACTCCCAGAACGCATCATGGCCTGTTAGTCCCATGCATACAAGAAAGAGCTAATTTTTTTTTAAATAATACATTTTTTTAATAAAATTTGAAAAATAATATACGATTTTGAGCAATTACACAAACTAGTAGAACGTCCGTGCGTTGCCATGGGCCTTTTTCCCAATTGCTCTTCTAATTGCAAGGCATATCAACTTTCGCATGTATATATGTTTCTAATTGCCCGCGCGTTGCCACGTGTCTTTTAATTTGTTTTCCTGATTGCACATATGAATACAATGCATATCTGTGTCTCACTCCCCCACTCTGTCTAACACCCTCCATCTCTCTCCCATCCTCTCTCTGTCTGAAAATCATGAGGCATTAATCACAACCTAAGCATGGCACACAAATGCTCCAATCCCTCTTAGGCATGGCAAATAGAAGACTTTTTACAAAGAACATATGAAGTTCATTTTAGTATGATACCCAAATCATGAGGCACGAATGCTTGTTCTCCTTAAAATTTTCCGATATAAACAAAATTTATGTTGGAACATCATTATGCGAAATTTGGGAGCCATTCCACCTTTTTGTGAACAGAAAAAAGAAAGGAACGGACTTATTTGCCTCCTATACATGCCTCATGGACATTAAAACATAATAAGAAAGTATGTAATATGTTGTCATTTCATATGATACGCTACACATCATATAGATTGGTCAAATAAACCATCTTCTTGTAAATGTCAAGACAAGAGATTATATGGTTAATAATTAATAGATTGGAAATAAATAGAAAAGTTATACAAAACTAACCTCACATCATATAGATGTATTCCTTTTGTGAGAAAGTACGTGGATGAAATTTAACACCACATTGGCGACTATTGTGCGGTCAGGAATATAATGCTCATCACATAATAAGATGTCCTCGACGGTGGTGGTTGCGGCTTCCCCTCTGAGAAGGGTGGCCCAATTAGTTGCTGGTGAGCGATGACACCGCACGGTTACAAGACTCTCTCCACGATCCTCAACAAATTCCAACACCCACTGTAAAATATTACTCTTGGTTCATGTTGCTCGACAAAAACAGGGGACAGCACAATTAGTTTCCTCATTTACACAGAAGCTCACTTCATGACAATATATCATGTTTACTACCCAAGAAAATTTATACTATGTTTTGAATAAAGGGAATAACCAAATGTGGAGATGAACAAGATATCTAGTTCCTACCAAGAACTCAAAGATTTATTGTTCAGGGAGAGGCCTTTGACAAAGAATATTTTTCATAGAAAGATGGCATATATTTAGAAATGGTTTAATATTGTAGATGGAATAGTAAAATTTCAATGCCATGATGGGATAAATTTTAGGTCTCAGTTCGGGAGGAAGAGCCGATGATAAGCACAAAGATGGATATGCATGACAAATAGTATCTTTCTCGAAGTATTTGTACACATGAAAAAAATATTTCTGCCAAATGTTGATTGCAATTTTAGGAAAGCTATTACAAGTGTATTGCAGTGTTGACATCAAGAATTTTTGTGCCCACATGCTTATTGGACGTCTGAATAATTTACATAGAAAAATTATAGAAGCTTCTATAGCATTTTTAGAGACATAATTTGAATCCCATGGAACTCCATTACTGGCTAAGTTGACCAAATCCTAATCTAATACAGGCAAAATCAGTGACCAGAGAACTATATCTTTCTGATGCTTAACCTACAGAACTCTATTACTACTTAACTTGATCAACTAAATCCTTTTGTGTTGTCCGTTTGATCATTAGTATTTATTTTTTATGGACCATATGTTCCCGATGCTAATGCCTCCTTTTGTGTTGTTCTTTTGATCATTAGTATTTATTTTCACCATAAAGCTAGATGTGAGGTTCTATTATTGCCAAATACAGTACTGCTCTGCTTACATCATGATATACTATGTCTTGGTTGTAAAGTTCAAAGAACCTTAAAATATTTTCTATAAAATATTACATACCAATTTTTACTTCTAAGGGTCTCGTAACTTGCATGGAGTATATGAAACTATATGTAAGAATGTACACACAAAAATAGCATTGTCTTTTTGATATTCTTGATCATGCAGCTATCAAGGAATGCTTCTGCATGACTTGCACCAAAATATACATGTGACCTAATCCCCGATTCTATGTGAATTCAACAAAGTGCATATTTCCAATATCTAAAAGACTATCAAAATAACATACGAATAGTTATTTTGCATCTCTGAAGCTGCTAATGTTTTCTATTAAGTAATCAAATCTCCACTCAATAATTCAACTCACAAAAACTTTATTTACCGTCTGATTAGTTGAGACTTGAGAGAGCCACATGCTCCTTACCATGAAAGAGCACAATCAGAGACGCCGAAACGTTCGTAGATGTAGGAGAGAGGCACCTTGTCGTTGGAGGCTGTAGATGGCAGGGAGTAGGAATCCGGGCGTGGTTGGTGGCCCCGGGGGCTTGGTCGGTGGAGAGCATCGTGGCCGAGACGGCCAACTTGAGGTAAAAATATGATCCAAGAGACATATACAGGAACTGCCAATAAGATAATTGATGGCTATATGAAACATCTGAAATTTTAAGAACAAAATATGATCTAAGAAAGTGACACACTTCTGCATGTATCTAATAAAAAAATCCATAGAAAAGATAACCTCTATTAACTAAACATTGCCAGTTCCACTCCAGATGTGTTATCAATAGGCACTCAGTCCAGCACATGTCTATTGTCACAGATCAATAGAAAGCAAACATGCAGCCACATTTATGTGGGCTTACTCCTATCATACTTTGCATAGTAAAAACTGAGACTACACATGGCTAGATAATGAGATTCCTTTGCATCATCGCATTCTTACTTTGAAATATGGTAGCAGCAATTATAAAGATAATAATATGTTATTTTTGGCACAACTAAAAATTCAGTGCATATATACCTGTACTCAACACCTGCTATCATGGTCTCACTCCATCTTGATAGAGTACCGATCAGGCAACACCAAATTGAGCAAAACCAACAAACTTCAGTCCTTATCTGCTGGATATCTTTTAGCATCAACAGTAAGGAAAGCATCTAAACAAATCTCAGCATTTCTAACTTCAAATTAACAGATGTACAACATGCATGTTGTATATAACGAACCTCGAACAATTTTGGAATCATCTCTGCTAGAAATGTATCCATCGCACAGTTAGGAATATTTAATCTATGGAAGTGTAGTCAACACAAAGGAATCCACATTTAGTCTGAATCATCCCTCAACTTTTTAGTTTGAACACCCCGAGGCATATAATTGTAGCCTGATGAAGACGACATTGCTCCACCCATACACAGTTGAGTCAGTGATGAAGTGGATTGTCAAAAAGAACACAGGGAAACAGTCATATCCATGTGTGGCATACTCAGATCCACCCTTTCTCATCACTATCTTTGTTCATGTTCTTTGCTGGTTAGTTTTCTCAGAATCGCCCGGGGCAGAGGAAGCTCTGTTCTAGAAAAAAACCTTTGTAAGGCCAGATAACCAAAAATTATTGTTTATACAAGAATAAAAATGATGAACTATGCAATAATTTCTTACTGATCTTGCAACAAGCTGACCCTTCCTAAACTTTCATAAGGTTGTGACAGATTCGTCTGACACGAAACATGTTGGAAATATGCCCTAGAGGCAATAATAAAATGGTTATTATTATATTTCCTTGTTCATGATAATTGTCTGTTATTCATGCTATAATTGTGTTATCCGGAAATCGTAATACATGTGTGAATACATAGACCACAACATGTCCCTAGTAAGCCTCTAGTTGACTAGCTCGTTGATCAATAGATGGTTGCGGTTTCCTGACCATGGACATTGGATGTCATTGATAACGGGATCACATCATTAGGAGAATGATGTGATGGACAAGACCCAATCCTAAGCCTAGCACTAGATCGTGTAGTTCGTTTGCTAAAGCTTTTCCAATGTCAAGTAACTTTTCCTTAGACCATGAGATTGTGCAACTCCCGGATACCGTAGGAGTGCTTTGGGTGCACCAAACGTCACAACGTAACTGGGTGGCTATAAAGGTGCACTACGGGTATCTCCGAAAGTATCTGTTGGGTTGGCACGAATCGAGACTGGGATTTATCACTCCATGTAACGGAGAGGTACCTCTGGGCCCACTCGGTAGGACATCATCATAATGAGCTCAATGTGATCAAGGAGTTGTTCACGGGATGATGTGTTACAGAAACGAGTAAAGAGACTTGCCGGTAACGAGATTGAACAAGGTATCGAGATACCGACGATCGAATCTCGGGCAAGTATCGTACCGATAGACAAAGGGAATTGCGTACGGGATTGATTGAATCCTCGACATCGTGGTTCATCCGATGAGATCATCGAGGAGCATGTGGGAGCCAACATGGGTATCCAGATCCCGCTGTTGGTTATTGACCGGAGAGTCGTCTCGGTCATGTCTGCGTGTCTCCCGAACCCGTAGGGTCTACACACTTAAGGTTCGGTGACGCTAGGGTTATAGAGATATTAGTATGCGGTAACCCGAAGGTTGTTCGGAGTCTCGGATGAGATCCTTGACGTCACGAGGAGTTCCGGAATGGTCCGGAGGTAAAGATTTATATATGGGAAGTCCTATTTTGGCCACCGGAAAATGTTCGGGATTTTTCGGTATTGTACCGAGAAGGTTCTAGAAGGTTCCGGAGTGGGGCCCACCTGCATGGGGGGACCCACATGAACGTGGGTAGTGGGGGCAAGGCCCCACACCCCTAGTCAAGGCGCACCAAGATTCCCCCTTAGAAGGAATAAGATCATATCCCGAAGGGATAAGATCAAGATCCCTAAAAAAGGGGGATAACAATCGGTGGGGAAGGGAAAGGATGGGATTTCTTTCCTTCCACCTTTGCCAACGCCCCAATGGACTTGGAGGGCAAGAAACCAGCCCCCTCCACCCCTATATATGGTGGGGAGGTGCATGGGAGAAACAGCTCAGCCCCTGGCGCCTCCCTCTCCCTCCCGTGACACCTCTTCCTCCTCCAGTAGCGCTTGGCGAAGCCCTGCTGAAATCCCGCTGCTTCCACCACCACACCGTCGTGCTGCTGGATCTCCATCAACCTCTCCTCCCCCCTTGCTGGATCAAGAAGGAGGAGACGTCTCTGCTCCGTACGTGTGTTGAACGCGGAGGTGCCGTCCGTTCGGCGCTCGGTCATCGGTGATTTGGATCACGACGAGTACGACTCCATCAACCCCGTTCTCTTGAACGCTTCCGCTCGCGATCTACAAGGGTATGTAGATACACTCCCCTCTCACTCGTTGCTAGATGACTCCATAGATTGATCTTGGTGATGCGTAGAAAATTTTAAAATTCTGCTACGTTCCCCAACAAAACATACATAAAACAATATGTATTTAATGATTTTTACCTCATAATGGATATTTTTAGAAACTCAAAAGTATATATTTTGATAGCTCTACTCCAAAAGTATGAAATTCTCACGTTGCAAACCTAAAACAAAAGGTGAAATAAGGATCTCTTTTGGACATATCAAGAAAAAGAGGAAATGTTATATGGCAGCGACAAATCGGAATCATCTAAAGTTCAGCACACCAGTCTTTTAGCAAATGTACATGCAAAGCAATTTTCTCTCAGAGTGAACTCTGAACTCTTCTGTGCCACATGAAAATAAAACATCAAATTACAGTAGAGAAAACATGGTGTATACATGTATGATTGGTGGCCCTATAAGAATCAGCAGAAAGAGATTGAGTTATTAGAATTTGTTTTGTAAGGGCCTTAGAGGTTATATAATGAATAGAAGATTCAGGGAAAGTCATGGAGGAGAGCGCGATCAGATTGACACCTTCATCCCCAAACAATGAGCCCGAGCGTGATAAAGACTATTATGGAGCTGCGCGTCCCAACCTCCTGCCTGCAACCACCTCCTTGCTACAACACCAAATCAGGGGAGCATCGAGAGGGTCTATGCAGGTACTGCCGCTGCTGCCCTACCACAAAAGCTTCTCTCCGAGTCGCGTGTTGCCGCACCCAACCTCAAGGACCTGCAGCACAACAACACGCAACATATCAGACTCCCTCACTTTGTTGGAAAGAGGTAGGGGAATACGAACTGAGTGAGAGAAGAAGAGGATTAGGGTGTGGCCGGTGGCCGGATCAGCACCATCTTGACTCCTATGGTTGCAATCCCGAAAGGCCATGATCTCTTGCCCATGCCCTTCTTTACATCGTGGGCGAAGTAGCTCCGGACAGCAGCGTCGAATCCCTCGGTTGCCTAACCTCGAAGACGATCTGGAGGAGGCGCGAGGTGCAGCGATGTTCCTATGGCGAGTGGCGGCGTGCGAGTCGGATGAGGACGGGCGGGCGGCGGCGGCGTGCGAGTAGGAGACCCAGCTCTTGCTCAGGAGTTTGAAAAGCAATGGGGCGTTGATTTTTTCTTTGAGGGGGCTCTATCGCTGATATGGTGGAGAGAAAATCGGAAATCAGAGGAGATAACTCACGAGAGAGCCGAGCAAATAAAAGAAGTGGTACCGAACGAACGAGGGAGCCGAGCAAAACGAACGAACGACTACAAAACCGACTATCACGATAAGATCTTTTTTTGTCAATGGTTTACTTATGAATTTCTTTAAATCCATTATTTGTTTCCTGAAAATCTATTATTTGTTTCCTAAAGCAAATTGCATTAATGAGAGAGATCCGTTGATTTGGCTAAGGTAGGAAAGAATCTATTATTTGTTTCCTAAAGCAAATTGCATTAATGGGAGAGATCCGTTAATTTGGCTAAGGTAGGAAAGAATATATTATTTGTTTCCTAAAGCAAATTGCATTAATGAGAGAGATTCGTTGATTTGGCTAAGGTAGAAAAGTTAGATCCGTGATCTTTTGTCATTAGGAAAGTGTTGATTTTTTAAACAAAAGAGTGGAGAGAAAAATAAACCAATGGATAAGAAACCAGTGGGCGGGGGTGGTGGGAGGTGGGACGAAAATAAACCGTACCGTAGGTCTTTTTTCGTTGGTTAACCTTCGTAGGTCTATTTTTTTGGTACGTGGATGGGTGCGGGTTGGGGCCTCAGGAGGAGGTTTTTTCGGTTTCGGGTGGATAAGTCAGAGGTGGAAGGAGGTACCAAAAAAAACCAGGGAAGGTGGGACTAAAAAAACCTGGAAACGAGACTATCAACTGCCCCATTAGGAGTAGAGATAATACGGCGTCGGCTTCCTGTAAGCCGACTGAAGCCAATCGGCCACGAGGTAGCCGATTAGGGTCTCGACCACGGGTAAGCCGAGTAGGGCCCAGTCGGCCACCGGTAAGCCGATTAGTGGCTGCGCCGTCCGGCGCACGGGCAGCCGGTGAGGTAGCATGCAGTCGGCCAAGGGGAGGCCGAAAGGCCGGCCTGTCGGCTTCAGGTAAGCCGATAAGTGGCTGGATGGATGGGGTGCTGCGTGTGATGGATGGATGGCTGCGCGGGTTCGCCTCCCTCCTTCCCTGCGATCTCCTTATTTCTTGTGTGCTTAACTAGTACATGGGCTGATTGATTCCAGTATTGCATGGCCCATGCGTGCACGTGCAGATGCATGACAAACCTACCTACGTGCGTACTAGCACAGGATCATGACTTGGTACAGCCAGTGCGTACGCGCATGACCTGGCCGGGTTGTACGTGGTCCCAGGACCCGGTGTATATACAATACATCGAATATGTGCACACCGGCCGGCCGCATATGCATACGCGAGTATCCGAATACCCATATGCCTGGCTAACCCTTGGACTCAGATTAGTGGTTGGGCCACCCGCGAACGGCTGCACACAAAAAACAAACAATTACCTGATACGCACCTGATTCACGTGGCTGCTGGTAGGCCTGTTCTCGCGTATGCATATGCGGCCGGCCGGTGTACACATATTCGAGTACGGTTATTCGGGTACTCGCGTAAGCAGATCGCAGGGAAGGAGGGAGGCGAACCCGCGCAGCCATCCATCCATCACACGCAGCATCCCATCCATCCAGCTACTTATCGGCTTACCTGAAGCCTCCCCTTGGCCGACTGCATGCAACCTGGCCGACTGGACTGGGCCCTACTCGGCTTACCGGTGCCCGACTGGACCCAGTCGGCCTCCCGTAAGCCGACTGGACCCTAATCGGCTACCCCGTGGCCGACTGGCTCCAGTCGGCTTACAGGAAGCCGATGCCATATTATTTGTGTAATTTCTCAAAATCGTGTATTATTTTTCAAATTTTATAAAAATAATGTATTATTTTTAAAAAATTAGCCAAGAAAGATGTCCAGCATTCTTCATCCAAAAAGAGAGACAGGGGGCGTCCTGGCGCCGCGCGTGCCAGCCCGCAAATATTCTCCACAGATCGATATATCTCACGTACGCCGGTGAATATATGGTATGTCTCGAATCGATGCGAGCACAAAAGAATCGAACTGATTCACAGGTTTCTAGGCAAACTTGCATGATAACACAAGTCAGGGGAGGCCGTGAGATCTCCCGGTAGAATTTGAGTAGCATCAGACAATATGTAAGTCGATATATTGGATGGACATTGTCTTTTCTTTTTCTTTTTTGCCGGTGGACATTGTCAGTTTACTTGTTTGTTTGAAGTATACTCGTCGCAGTTGGAGATTTTTCTTTTTTAAACACAGTACAGACGCAAGCGCTCATATACACGCGCATACACTCATCCCTATGAACGCACACACGTACATCCTACCCCTATGAGCACCTCCAAAAGACTAAGCCGGCATATCATCTTGAAATTTACGAAATCACCGTAGGGCGGCATATCATCTTGAAATTTACGAAATCACCGTAGGCACATCGTCATCGACGGGAACGTCTCCTCCCACTGAAAGCGTATCGCCGGAAATCCTGAAATAAATCCAGGAATAAATGCAAGCACCAGGACTTGAACCCTGATGGGCTGGGGATACCACAGTCCCTCTAACCATCCAACCACAGGTTGGTTCGCAAGCTGGGGATTTAAAGACGTGTGTGTCCACGTTAGGATCAAAGAAAATCATCTTTTTAGATAATTGATGGGATCAAATAAAAAAGCAAGATTTTCTCAATAATTAAATAAATACGCACAACTTTTTATTTCAATGATACTGATTTCATGATCCATCTAATGATATTGATTTCATATTACAAATGGTAATATTACTTCAGTAAGTTGGTCAAATATTACGAAGTTTGACTCAAACAAAACTTATATGCAGAATAAAAAAAAGAAGGAGTAACTGTGTGTCTAAGATTACTCCTTCTTTTTTGCAGAAAGACAACTCCAATATAAAAGTTTGTCGTACGTACAAAGCCGAAAATTCCTTTTAGAGGCCGAGCTCCAATAAGGCCGGTTTTTTTAATTCAAAATTCATACTTTTACTTTCAAAAAAATTCTGAAAAATATATAGATATACATGGAGGCATAATGCACAAGTGTGTAAATTTTTAGGACGAAATACGTTGAGATGAGGGCTGTGCAAAGAACACTAATCTAGGGCTTTTTAACACATGACACTATTCATCCTCCCAAATCATGAATTTGTCTTTTTTGTACTGATCGCATTTCAAGGTATTTGGTCCTGAAATTTTACACACATACGCATAACGTCCTTGTTTACTTGTACAAATTTTTTCAGTTTTTATTAAAACTGAAAAGTTTGAATTTTGAATTTTCAGAAAATAGGCCTCCATGAAGGCCGAGAGCCAAAACGCCTCACTCATACAAAGCACCTTAAACAAAATATAAACTATATCAAGATCATTGAATCAGCGGAAGACCACCACTGCCTGCTATAATGAACCGCCGACGTGCACAACTATTTGTTAGGATTGTTATTGATACATATAATCTCGCGCCTGTATTTTTCATGTTTGTATGAGTGGATATTAATTCAGGGAAGGAAATTATCTCCAAGAAAAGGGATCAAATGGAAAAGAGGTGCTCCTAGGACCTTTTCATTTTCTTTTTAATATGTAGCACTAGCTGTGTGGCTACGACTATCCTTCGTCTCGCAAAAGAAGCAAAACTTTATTGCAATTATTCTCCTTACACTCCATATCGATTTGGCGATCTGATCCATGCTTATCCGAGCAGAGTCTGAAGGCTTAATCTATGACGCAGAACTTCTATAGGACCCATGTATGTAAACTTTTCAATTTCTATGTAGCCGTACCCTTTGCTCAATGCGCTGGTATTTGATTGAAACATAAATCACCCAAAAACAAATAAACCCTGTAACCGACTCGTGCAACACGTTGGAGCACACTATTTTTTTCCACGTGGGAGTACACCATATGTGTGTGTGTATTCCATCCAAACTGCCAATGACCTCGCTCGCCTCGATATTTAGCGAGCTGATATCACATTAAAAAAAACTACACGGTGCTCATGCCAAACAAGCGCCAAAACATGCAAATGCTGGGGCTACGAAAATGGTAACGCCGTAACGACTGTCCAAAAAAACTGTTCGGTGCCAAACCAGCACCCCATACACGTTTTTGCTTGCTGGCAGGCCGTTGTGGAACGCGCCACATTCTGTTACAGGAGGAGAAGAAGAAAATATGCACCACACGATGAACGTGTGGGAGACACCTAGCTAGGAAACGCTATTTCGAGCAAAATGATGTTACTCGTAGTAACTACTTTGTGCTAGCCAGTAAACCGGTCGACAGAGTTTAGTTTGAGGCCCAAATTGGTTGACGTTTTCTGACATTGAAATTAAGAGTTTGATAGTTTTTGGTATACTCATAGCCGCCTGTGGTGGCTGCTACCGTTGCGAACTGCTCTTCAAACGTATTACTCGTTAGCCCGCTACGTGTATCGATCGACCAAATGAAATGAAGAGTCTAATACTACATCATCTTGTAAAATAATCGTTTTTCTTTGAGTATAACCAAAAAAAATAAAATTCGAATATGGTGTGTCGAAGGCTCGAAGGCGTCATTTTCCAAATGCCGCCGGAGAGGCAGAAGGGAAGAACCCAAAGAAAGAAAAACTAGAGAGGATTACGACGACCAACGCGTCAAGTTAAATGACCGCAAAATACCAACCTGTGCAAGATGATATGCCGGCTCGGTCTTTCGGAGGTGCTCATAGGGGTAGTGTGTGCGTTTATAGGGGTGAGTGTATGCGCGTGTATATGAGTGTTTGCGTCTGTACTGTGTTAAAAAAAAATGACCGCAAAATACGTATAGTTAAAATGGATACATTTTAAAGAAAATCAAAGCTGCTGCTAGCCTGTGAAAACTCTTACTGCCAAAGATTACACGCGACGGGAACTCGGGGCGGGGGCGGGTCGCGTCGGGCGCACCGTTGGCGTGGGCGAGCCGCAGCCTGGCTCGAACAGCCCGGACGCAAGCGGCGGGGGTATAAATAGCCCGCCCACGCCCCACCATTCCTTCCACCGCAAATCAACCGCCCCGTCCGTCCCCGACCCGATTAACCCTACCTTCCGCTCGATTCCACTCCCCTTCCCTCCTCTTCTCCCCCCGCTCGTCGGGTCCGGAGCAAGCAGCGCCACCGAGGCACATCACAGCAATGGCGGCCGCGCTGAGGAGGGCCGTGGCGCAGCGCTTCGCGGCCACGGCGCCGCAGCAGGCCTACGGGATGCCCCGCCGCTTCATGCAGGAGCGCCCCGCGTTCCGCCCCGCCGTGCCCCCGGATGTGGGATTCATGCCCCTGGCCGACCGGATCCGCGACCACCTCGGCGTCTCCTTCCCGCGCATCAACCTCGACGGCCTCGTGCCGCCCGCCCCGGCCCGGCCCCAGCCCCAGCCGAGGGAGAGGGAGGCCGCCGCGGTGGTGGGCAGCCTCACGGTGGAGGAGGCGCGGAAGGTGCTGCGCGCCACGCAGATGGAGGCGGCGCGCGCGCTGGTGCGGGCGTCCCGCGAGGGCACCGTGCCCTACGCCGAGTTCCTGCGCCTCTGCTGCGACGCCGCGGGCGCGGACGACGGGCCCTCCGTCGCGCGCGCGCTCGACGAGTCCGGATCCGTCATCGTGCTCGGCAGGACCGTCTTCCTCAGGCCCGAAATGGTACGGCCCTCCCCTCCTCCTCCTCCCCGCCTCCCATTTCTCTGCTTCAAATCAAATCAATGACCTGTCTAAATGTTGCTTGATCCGTCCCAACCTTTTTGGTCTAGTTTTGTTTTGCCTTGCAGTTAGCGTCTTTTACAGACAAAAAAAGACACGCTGTTGGTTCCTCTGTTCTGCTCTCTTCTCATGTTCTACTGTTCATTTTAATCCGGGTGACCGGGTACAGAATTTCACAAGGCTAGAGATCTGATGAGATTTTTCGCGTGTTTTGCATGTTTCTCCCAACAGGAAATGAACCAAAGAAACGGCGGTGTTCTAAAACAATAGAGCAATTGTGACACCAAAAGTTTGGGGGATTTTACTTGCCCCCCTTCCGTTCCGTTCCAAGATGGGAGTTTCCTTTCTTCTCTCAAAACCAGAAGGAAAACAACAAATCTAATTTCTACCCCTCGATCTAAATCTGAGGAGGGAAGGAACTAAACGACAGTCTTGCTAAAATTACAAAAAAAAAAAAAAAAACAACGATGAATGAACATGAGGAGAACCTAGCTGCCATTGGGCACCCAAAAAGGAACATGCATGATTATTCTCTATATTCAGATTGGTTGGCATCTAGTCACCATGCTGATGATAATGGCTCCGTTATTTTGGGAATTGGAAGTGGGCCATCATCCCTACTATTGTTTGAACACATGTTTTCAACTTATCATTTCCATTCGTAGTCATATAGATGTTCATACTGCAGTACTTCATCGGATTTTCTACTCTAGAGTTTAAAGGACACATTAGTGAAGCATCATTCCATGTGCTGTTGTCTGATCTACAATTAGATGGCAGTGATAAACAATTGATAGTATGAATCTGCTGTTTGAATTGCATAGTAGAAGATTCAAGTCCACAGTACAATCATATGTCAGTGGTGGTGGTAGGTTGATTTACCTCTGAGCATGTCATGCATCCCAACGATTTAGTTGGTCACATAGTGGAAGATGTAGTAGAACTACTACCATTTGCATAAGAAGCAGTGCCTGTTGTGGCCATGAGATCATCCCTTTTTGGCAATTGCGACACCGGAATGACCCATCATGTGGTGTCCTTGTCACTGGTTCGGTTCGTTTGTTAGGGTGAAAGCTATTTACTTCCAAAAATATCAATTTTTTTTAGAGAATTCAATCCGTTACCTGCATCATAACTGCAACAGTGTAGAATTGATCTTGTTACTACTATTTGTTTTCATGAGATATGAAGTACTAAAATAATTTCCCGCTGAATAAATAAGCTGCATCCCTTCCCATTTGAAAAATAGGAGACAACACCAAGGCTTCTGGTGACCTTCCCACCCAAAAATAAGTTCTGGGTGGACCTAAACAAAGTTTAGGAACATCATCACATGCCATCTGGTTCTGATTAGGTCATAGCGCTCACAGGCAAGATAAGTGGTACGATTTATTGTTTGTTTTTGCTTGGTCCCACCGTGGTCACCATAACTTGACAAGCTACCCCTTGCAAGTTGTGGCTGTTTGCGGCAAAAAAACTATTTGTGGAAAATCTTTTTGCATGATTTTAGTCTTGTAGCTGTATGTGCTGTTATAGCCTGGTAACTTTGTCATGTAACTCTTCAACATGGATGTTAAGGCGTGCATTGTATATGTTTAATACCCAATATTGACTTAACAAAAAAGAACATTTTCTTTTGAATTATATTTGAATCTATGTGGAGGATAGCAGCAAAACATTTTGCGCTTGTTTTGAAAATCCAAACATGTACAGTTTGAGCTAAATGCTTCTGTCCTTCCAGCATTGCTCTTCCTTTGATGGATCTCTCTTGAAAAGAAGAGCAGCCAAGTAAAATTTGGAAATGTTTTTGTCCTTTTTGTTCAAATTTCAGGTTGTGAAAGCAATTGAGAAGGCCATACCCATTCCGCGAGGGCTATCTGTTGCTGAGAATCACCCTGCAAAGGAGGAGCTGAAGGCCATGGAGGCCCAGAAGGTGGACATCGACCGCATGGCGACGCTCCAGGTGCGGCGGGAGCTGTGGGGAGGGCTGGCTGCCCTGGCCCTCCAGACGGCCGGCTTCATGAGGCTCACATTTTGGGAGCTCTCCTGGGACGTCATGGAGCCCATATGCTTCTTTGTGACGTCGACATACTTCATGGCGGGCTACGCCTTCTTCCTCCGCACCAAGAGGGAGCCGTCGTTCGAGGGCTTCTTCCAGAGCCGTTTTGTGGTGAAGCAGAAGCGTCTGATGAAAGCAAGGGATTTTGACGTCCGCCGGTACATCGAGCTCCGGCGAGCCTGTGGCCTCCTGGCGCTACATCCTCAGAGCCCCTGTGCGTCCTCGCAGGAGAGCCACCATTGCCATTGTCATTGATGTGTTGCTTGGAATTTTTTATGCCCATTTGATGTGGCTGCTGCTGCTGCTTCATGTACCGTTGTGGAATGTGGATGCGAAGCATACTCATTGACGAGATCAGATTCAGATTTTAAACTCGGAATGCCTGTGTCCTGATGGATGGATGCATGTGAGCTGTGACTGTGAGGTAGTAGACGAGAGAAGTCAGCGTGTACATACCGGCTGTAAACAATCTTTGGGAAGAAAAATGGAAAGGAAAAAAAAATGATTACAAACCAAGGAATTGTCATCCAGCTCATCTGGCTCAACTTGTCCAAAATGCATGTTGGCAAGGGATCTTCAGGATTATTCTCTTCACTAGGCAGGGTCATAATCCATCATAATATCTTCTATTTCTCATGGTTTGGTCTAGGCTTATTCTTTAGGAAAAATCAATGTGATCTTTCCCGCAAAAAAAAAAATAAAAAAAAAATCAATGTGATCTTGAAGAATCAAGAGCATCAAAAAAGTCATCTTCAACGGCTACGCCGCGGAATGCACCAGGGCCGTCAGCATTTAAGCTTTTTGTTATGGCCTGTCCTTTTTCCCGCTGTCTGTTTTTGGACTATGTCATGTCATCATGCAGATGCAGCCATCCCCACAGGTCTGGTGGGGTTTCTTTTCATTTGATGCCTTCTGCTCGTGACCGTCCATTGCTATCTCCACCCCACCCACCCAGCTCTAGCAGTACTGTTTTTTTAACTTCTCAGAGCAACTAGTGGCTGGCACGGCAGCGGCACCACACAGGTACAGCGAACCAGCCCTGCCGTGGTTAACTCGGCATGCAGCAGATGCAGGAACAAGTGGATGGCACGGCACCGCGCAGCCGGAAGCAAATTTTACACGCACAGCTGTCTCTACCGTCTAGTCCCAGATACATCTATTTCTGGGACAAGTAATTCCGAACGAAGGGAGTACAAAAGAAGGAAAAAAAAAAAACTGTACCGGTTGCAATCTAGCACCGCCTCGTTCGTGAACGAACAATCATAAAGCTGATCGCCAGCTTTCCAGGAAAGGGACAGCGAACGCACGAACGAACGAGCTCCGCGGAGCGCGGGTTGCGCCGTGCCGTGCCGTGCCGGGTCACCGGAACGAGGGTCGTGGGATGGAATGGGCCGTGACGACGCGCACCCGCGAGGAAAGCGGCAGTTTCCGCACGCGGCGGGCCACGTCGTGGAGGCGTGGCTGCCAGACCGGGCCGGTGCCGTGTCTCCCTCTCGCGTGTAGACGCCGCGCCGCGCGCCGTAAGGATTCTGTTACTGTCTACTGTTATCACGCCCACGCGCGGCTCCCAGTTTCCCACCCACCCCACCGGCGACCGGGCGGCCCGTTCCTTGCCGCGCGCCGGCGCCTGCTCGGTAAAACCCGGCACCGGCACCGGCACGCGCGACGCGACCGAAGCGTACCGTCGTGGCCCAGAGTTATCTGGGGGAGGTGGGGTGAGAACGCCGCCGACCCGGGAGGATAGTGTGGTCGCGTGGATTTACTGCACTGCAGTGTGGACTATGGACGACGCGGCGACACCGTCTCCATCCTTCCGCGATGCCTGTGGCAGTGGATGTACTATATCTTTCTTTTTTTGCGGGATAGTGGATGTATATCTGCAATACAACTTCCACGACGATGAGTTGGGAACCACCACGTTTCATATATACGTATCAGATATCAGGTTTTCCTCCTCCTTTAGAAGGGAGCGTGAAGCCATACTTGTGAACTTCCTGGAAGCCAGGCGGTGACGCACTCACTTATGGGGACATGGCTTTTTTTGTTGTTGAGAAAGCACTCGTATTCCATTCATATTCCAGAAATCATAGTACAAATACGAGCATAGATACGCATACAGACGCCACAGGTACAACCAGGACAGCTGTCCAACCAAGTTACACAGAGCACCCTGAAAAACATCAAAATCACACAAAGGCCCTTGGGTCTCGGTTCCTCCTCCACCTTCACGAAGCCATCGCCAACTCTGCCGTCGTCGGAGCAACGGAGAATCGCCAGCCAAGAAGCAAGGGCAGGAGCACCATCGCCATATAGGCTTTGTGAGCCGCATAAAGGTCCCATCCCAAAGGACAGGAACCAAGGACGGGTTCCGGCGCGTCGGCCGGGGACAATCCCCGTGCTCCCGTCACCTCGGAACTGCCTCAGCCACCGGACGACGCCGGCGAGGAGCAGCAGCTCCAACCACCAAGCCCACCACAGCGCCCCAACCGCTGGTCGCCTGCAGCGGACGGATCTGGATGAACCGATCCAGATCCCCACGACTCCTGTACACCAAGGCCTCCACCGCGCAACCGGCACCGGCCCGGTGGACGCCCGCCTCGTTAGCCTTCCACCGACGACGGAGCACACGCCAGCGGGTCGAGGAGAAGGCCCGAGGGAAGCCCTTATTCCAGCATCTGGCGGCACCATCCTCGCACGGCAACCACCTCTGGGAGACCTACCCTATCCTACAACTACAGAACCACGGCGCCGGCAGCACCGCGAGGTCTCCCCCACCTCCAGGCGCCGAGAGCGGCCGCCGGAGGCGAGGGAGACCACCGGATTTGCCTCGCCGGAAACCCTGAACCGAGTCGCCTCGCGGGTCTGCTTCATACTCCCCGCAAAAAAAAAAAGAAGATCTGCTTCATACTTTGGTTGATATATTCTGGTCGCGTTGTTGTGGACTGCTCAATCGGTCCGTAGGTGGAAGACATGCGCCATTGAACCTTAGCGTCCCCCGTCCCAGTTCCTATAGCTAGATCGCAAATCGCAAGATTACTGTCATACTCCATAATACAACCAGATTAAATTTTGCACTTCCCTTATTTTTTAGGGAAATTAAATTTTGCACCTAGTATTTTGTTTACCTAGCAGATCAAAGAGCACCGAAAAAAAAAGAGAGCCCAAATTACGTCGCCCATGGGCCATGGGTGAAAACCCAAGCTACACACTCATGGTTTGGAAAAAGAGCCCAAATGAAAATAAAAAACAGAGAAGACACACTCACAGCACAGTGCTTCACGCGCCGGACAAGCGACCTGGCGCTCACGCGCCCGCTGGCGTGGATCGCCGGTCGCTCACTCGATAGCCCCCACCCTTCGTGCGCTCGGTCGCTCACCTTGATCAATGGTTGACCCATTGACAGTTAAAAAAATCTTGGATTATAAGAAAAGTTCATGAATTTGATAAAATGTTCATGAAGTTGAAAAAAAATCACAAAATTGAAAAAAATCTTAGATTTTATAAAAAGCTTGCAAATAAGGAAAATGTTTATGAATTTGAATTTTCCATAGATTTTAGAAATTTCATGAATTTGAAAAAAATTCAGGAATTTCAAAATATTTGCAAATCTAACAAATAGTCAGGGAATTTGAAGGAAAAAATGTGAACTTGAAAAAAGTTGGCACTTTTGAAAATTGTTCAAAAAATTGAAAATTGTTCCTACTTTTAAATTTCGCAAAATTTTAAGAAATAAGCATGGAAACTAAATTAAAAACAAAAAAAGAAAAAGGAAAAGAAAAAAAACAACAGAAACCGAGCAAATTGAAGAGAAACAAAAAATATGGAAAGATCATCCCAAAAAATTATTGGAACCTTCTAGAAAGTTCCCAAAATCGATAATGTGAGAGACTCCGATTGGGCCGGTCAGTTATGCTGCCGAAGGAGCGTGCGTGGGCGCCATTTACCGATAACAAAGGAACTGGCGCCTTCAGCGTTAAATATAAATTTGCCTCACACCCTCTAAGCACACACGCGCCTCCTATTTTTGGCCTTTTGATTTTTGGAGAAATTTCCTATTTTTCGCCTGTTGCAACTAATTGTCGTTAAAACCGACACAAAAGCTTTTATGGGCCAGCCCACTTCGCATGACTCTAGAGATAGCTGTGATAACCAGTTCTATCTTTTTTTATGGGGTCTCCTACTTGGCGCATAGGACGCCCGCGAGCAACCTAGCACACATCCCTCCAACATGCTTGATCAATGTTTGGGCTGGCCCATTTTAGGGTGTATTCCCAACCTTGCTTGGACCATTTTTTTGTTTTTTTGTTTTTTCTTTAAATTTTCATTTATGTTTCTTCTGTTTTTTCTATTTATCTTTTCTTTTTCAGTTTCATTTTTTCAAACATATTTCAAAAGTTTTCAAATTTTTTTATAAACATTTTTCAACTTTGTGAACATTGTTTTGAAATCTTGAACATCTTTGAAATTTGTGAACATTTTTTAATAGTCATGAATATTTTCTAAATTTTTGAACAGTTGTTTTGAGATTTCATACTCATGAACATTTTTAAGAAATCATGAACATTTTTAAGAACTCATGAACATTTTTTTAATCATATATTTTTTTTCAAATTCTTGAACATTTTTCCTTAAATCGTGAAATATTTTTCTAATACGCGAAAGTTTTATGAAATTGCGAAAAAATTAAACTCATGAACATTTTTTGAATTGGTGAACAGTTATTGCATTTTTCTAACATTTTTTGAAATTCACGAAGAATTTTTTTGATGAACACTTTTTTTCAAATGATGAACATTTTTTGAAGCGATTAAGTATTTTCAAAATTTGGGAAGAATTTTTGAAATTTGTGAACATTTTTTTGTTTTCGTGAACATTTAAAAAAATTCATGAACATTATTTGAATTCGTGAAATTTTGTTCTAATTGATGAACATTTTTTGAGTACATGAACATTGTTTAAGATCTTGAACATTTTTTGAATATGTGAACATTTTTTAAATCCGCAACCTAGAGGAGGCGGCCCCGCTCGATCGCTGCTCGGGAGAAGCTTGTGGGGATGACACCTGTTGAGGTGAGGAAGCTCTCGACAGAGGAGGGTGGTCGCCTGTGGAGTGGCTCCACGACGGGGCCGGTCAGAGTCGGTGGCGTGGTTCGTGACCTTGGCGGCACTAATGTGGGATGTTTGCGGTCGGCGGCGGCAGTGGTCGGGGTGGAGGGCAGTCTACAATGGGGGGGTGGTTGGTGGTGGCGGGGTTGCGGTGGTGTGCGGCAATGACAGCAGTGGTAGAGGTGGAGGGTGGTCGGCGGCGAATGAGATCTCCTAAATGGGTCGATTTGGGGATGAAGTGGATTGAGGTTTGCCGGTTGATTGCACGACACGTCCGTTCCTTTTTCGGGCCAACAATTTGATACCTCATGCGTTTTCCCTCTCGTTAGCGCGCGCTTAGGCCCGATACTATTTACATCTAGCGCCGAATACAATCCCCGATAGATATTGGGCAGTGGTTAAGTTCTCCCAGCAGATAGTGGGCCCTAAAGGTTGGCCATTATTACTAACAGTATGTGTGCCCTTGTTTCTACACTTCTATCGGCACTTACCATGCCATTAGGTGATGCGGAGCATCCTTTCATCATCCCCATGGACGCTACACCAACTCATCAAGCACCACGTGGACCCATGACTAGAGCTCGAACACGCGCCATTGAAAACGAGGTGAACTCACTCCTTCACGAGATCAATATGGACATAAGTGGAACTTGGTTGCCACCTCACCAAAACATGCTATGTGTCACTAGGTATGAAGACCGACACCACCAAGCAGCTAAGGGACACCCCAAAGGAGGAGGAGAAGCGTCCCAAGGCATCAGGAAAGAAGAAGGAAGCCAAGAGGAGCAAGACTGCACCTCCCACGCGACCCCGTGCCCACGGGCCCCTGTGACCCCGTGTGCACGGACTATCCAGGGAATTGGCGCTGTAGCACCCCGTGCGCACGGTGTTGGGTAACGTAGTAGAAAACAAAAAAATTCGCACCAACGATCACCAAGATCAATATGAAGATGCATAAGGGTTGGGATCAACGATCGTAACCAACTCCGGAGTGCAGCGGAAGAAGAAGAGACGGTGTAGATCGTGCTTGAAGTCCCTCGAATGATGATGACGATCCCGCGAACCGCCCTCGAACGATCCCTCGAACAGAAGACCGAAAGCACGACCTCTCTACTTGGTTGCAAGCGTACGGTCTTCATGATCCGGCAGCGCTTCGCCGTCCAGAGCTAATCGTCGCCAGAGAATTAGAGGGAAGAGATTAGAACCACATTGGGCTTCTAATTATGAGGATTAAAGGTGGCTAGGGCTAGCTCTAATTAGTCTAGGACCAACTAGAACTAGAACTAGATCAACTAGAAGAGGCACCCAAAAACTTATGTTACAAAAGGGTGGAAATCCTCTAGTATATATAGGTTAGGAGGGGAGGAGGGGGCGCCACACAAGGGGGGAAAGTCTCCCCCTTGTGGCCGGCCAAGGGGAGGGGAATCCCCCTCCAATTCGGCCTCCCTCTCCCCTTTCCATGGGGAGAAGGGGGCGCCACCCCTATTGGGCCTTTATGGCCCAAGTGGTCTTCCACCACTTGGCCTTATTAGGCCCGTTGATATTAAATATATATATATATATATATATATATATATATGTTCTAAACATTTTTAGAGCATTATCTATATAATTTAACATCCCCGGAAACATTTTCCACCTATATATATTAATCGGTAATACCCGGTATTATCCGATATCCACCGAAACCCTTCCGGAACCTCTCGGAACTATTCCGGATATTAATGAAACAATTCCACAAATATATTCTCATCACTCCCGTCCTACTAACACTTAGTAGATCATGATTACCTTAAGCTTGTGACCCCGTAGGTTCGGTAACCACAGACATGAACAAAACCCCTTCGTTCAATGACCGATAGCGGAACCGTGGACATCCATATTGGTCCCTATGATTACACGAATGATATTCGAGTGAACCTTTGGTTATCATGTGATGTTCCCTTTGCTTCGCGATACTTTACAAAACCCGGTGTGCATCGGTATCCTCCAGGGTCATCACCATGCTCACTATACCGTTGCTCCCGTTACCGGTTTTGTTCTTCTTTCTCGTTGACGTGTTCCGGCATCCCCGTGACGTAGTCACCTGTGTCTGGCCAGACGATGATGGATGCCGTCACACTGAGAGGGCCCTAAGAATATCTCTCCATCGTCGGAGGAGCAAATCCCACTCTCGAGCTGTCCGGTCACTTGTCAAACTTTACGATGAGCCTGAAAGTTGTCGTTATGATCACCTTGTTACAGATGACGTTTGAGCAACCCCAAAGCCCACCGTCTAGTAGGAAGTGACTGAGACACTCTCATGGTCTGAGGAACTAAAACACATGCTAACACTCCGTGTTATAATAGATAATTTGAGACGATATGATCACATAGTATAACAAACAAGTATTGGGTTGATTCAATATGATCGTTCTTCTAACGTCATACCCTCAATGTTGTTTTAGGACTATCGTTACACTTAACGATATCCTAAGATCCGAAAAACGTGATCACCAACAACACTTGAGCCGGTCTTAGAGGCGAGACCGGGAACCTATTGTTTACCGTTTATCATTCCACACGTGCATATGAGTTTTCCACTGAATCACATATTCCAGGATCATAGCAGTTATAGCATGGAATATAAACCCTCAACTATGAATAATGGAAATATAATAATACAATATTATTGCCTCTAGGGCATATTTCCAACAGTCTCCCACTTGCACTAGAGTCAATAATCTAGTTAGCACTTTTAACTTTTACACCAATGGCAATCCGGTGTCAGTCCATGCTTTGCTTGTGGTATAGACTTCGTCCTATCAAATCTGACAACTTCAGATCCGCATGTATCATTTGCGTTTCTATGCATCTATAATGCTTTCACAAGAATTCATAATTTGTGTGAAACCGGCTTTGTATATATTGAATCACTGGTAGAACCTTTGATTCCTTAGACTGAGTTATGGAACCACTATTAAGAATAGTGTTCCAATGATACAATCATCTAGAAACCATACCACGAATGAACTTTCGATTCATCACCATTCACTTTTGCTTCTAAAGCAATAATATACTTAGCCTCCTGTTATAGAATTCTCCACAGTAACTTTTGGGACCAATTCCAACTTACTGTGCCACCATAAATCACTTTTAAATTGAAATCAAAAAATCACTTGGAGCATAGATGAAGAATTTATCGATGTACTACTTACAACGAACCTTTCATTGATGTAACTCCTTACAACAATCTCTTCATTTTCTCCGTGTGTGAGAAACATGTCGTTAATCCTTAACGACATTTTTCATTGTTGTCCTATGATCAACAATTTGACCATACTAGTAACTTTTACTTACAACTAACTTGGAGTATTGAAAATATCCGGTTGTTTACATACCATGGAATACAAATGTGATTGAAATCATATTTCACTCATCAGTATTTCAGGATACCGACTCCTTCCATGTGACATTGACAAGAAACTCTTCTTGACATTTTACATACTAAAGTGCTTTAGTATTCTGTCAATATGTATTTTGGCTAAGTCCGATTAGACACTATTATCTCCATAGGTCATTATGTCTAATACCAAGACTATTCATTGCCTAAGCATTTTACTGAAAAACTAGTTTCAATAAAGTCTTAATCTGTTTCAAGAAAATAACTTCCAATCAATAATATGTCATGTACATATAGTGTTTAGAAACATTATCATGCTCCCACTTACTTTCTTGTAAATACAAGCATCTTTGCTTTTATCGATGAAATCATATTATTCGATCAATTCATCAAAACAAAGATTCCAACTCCACTATGCTTGCTTCAAATCTTTGAAGTTTGCACACTTACCAGTATCCTCTGGATTGAGAAAATTACCTTGGTCTGTATCAAATATACAACCTTGGTTCTATTTCCATCTCATGGGAATAATTTTGACATCCATCTGTTATATCTCATAATTGAAATATTTAGTAATTGCTAGTTTAATCCGAATTGACTTTAAGTATTATTATGATGAGATAATCTCGTCATAATCAACTCCTTGATCTTGTCATAAACTTATTTGTAACAAGCCAAGCATAAAAGATTTTTATCATTGTCAATCTATAGATCCATCGCTACACTTTAGACTTTTAGTCTTTCAGAGGGTCCATCAAGTTCGAAACTTGAATTATGTGTATGGATACTATCTCGGATTATTTTGGCGTATAGCCAATTCCGGAGTCAGGGCCCATCAACGCTTCTCTGTGTATCATAGGTTCATTGTTTGTTCAACAATATTTCGTCTACGCACCATGAAGGTTTGTACGAATATCCCCAACCTATATAGTTGAACTGCAAGTTCGACCGAAGCCTCTATATCCTATGTAGAGGCTTCTGTATCAGTCGCAGTAAGAAATCTTATGACCACTTCTAGCGTTTCTTTTCTTCGACCTGATCACGAAGATTCTATAATCTCGTCGATTTGCACTGTCCTCCCACTTAGTATTTTGCAGAAAACATTTTCTTCAAAATTTCCGCACTCTGTGGCAAAACACTTTGCCTCAGCGTAGTGATAGAGGAATACCCAACCATTTGGGATAACCTACAAAGTAGCACTTATAGATTTGATGGCGGTCCTTTTTAGTGTAAAAGCCATAGTCTCTAAAGCATCACATTAAGAGTATATTGGCAAAATCGATTAATTTCATCTTTGATTTCACTATGTCATACATAGTTTGATTACATCTACTCAAAACACTCTACTCTTAGTAGTGTCTCTAGTAGGTGTAAGCTATAAAACATTTTACAGCTCATCAGACATTCGCTAAATTTGTAACTCAAATATTCTTTTCTGCAATCAAATTGTAGAAACATAATTTTCTTGTTACAATAATCTCTACTTCTTTCTAAAAATCTTTTTAACCATTTCAAAAGATCTAGAATCATGTCTCAATTAGTAAATATAAATATGTACTTGAGTCATCCTTGAAGTTAAATAAATCCACTGCTTGCAACAACACTTATTGGAATACACACATCAATATACATGTTCCAATTATTTTGTTGCTCGTTCTTTATGGCCTGTGAACGGTATTTTAGTTTGCTTCACAATTTGGACGAAAGTTGCAAGTGTCTAATGATTCATAATCATATGACTCCAAAATCCATCACTATGGAATTTCTCTGTGCGGGTTACTCCAATGTGACTAAATGCAGTGCCACACATATGTGGTATTCTTTTAGTCTTGTGACATTTAGCGTCAGTGTTATAGATGTTTAATTCTATCATCAATAGTCATAACTTTCATCCTATTCACAATAGGAGTATGGCCCTTTTGTTCATTACATCGAACAACTATTGTTCTCTTATGAACAAACTCCTCGCAATTTCTATGCAATTGGCTAGAGTGTACAAAAACTCTAAAATGAATTATGACAATAAATTCAGAGGTAATATGTTGATGAAAAAGTATCATAACTTTTACAAAAGTTTTCAACACATATTTTAACCTTATTAATTTGTTGGTCATTAGGCCATAGTAATTTTTGCATCGATTAGCAACATCATGCAATCGAGTCGGTATCGTTGTGATCAACTTTTAACCACAATTACCGAAGAATTTTAGTGTTTAACAATTTAACCACAATTCTCAAGAATCACACTTTAATTGACCGACTTTCTCTACATCTTATAACTTGTATGGCATTCATACCTGAGCTGGACACTCGAGTCTTCTTTTCTTTCTGCCCCTAAACTTTTTATAGTTTTACTTTCAATATTTCTCCCACTAAACAGAAGAGTCATCTAACTTTTAAGAGTGGCGTGAGCCCTGAACTTCCCTAGGCATGTAAATCTCATTACATCCTTTGGTTTTGTTCTTTCTCTTTAAGTTTTCGCCATCAACTCATGACTGGCGTTCTTCCGGATCTTACGCATTTCAGTACTAGATATAGTAAAACACTTCACTAGAACTTGCAAACAAAACACTTCTTTAGATATCTCATATCTTTTAATCTTTGTTTTTTTTAAAACAATTTTCAGTTCCAAGAATATCACATAACTATCCCAAACATTTTGAAGTTTAGGTTTCTCGGAAGCAAGCAGACTGTAATGCAATATAAACTTTTGGATCAAAGGACATGAATCTCGTCATCCATAGCATTAGCGGGAGAGCATTGCAAGTATGTAGTAGGACAAAAATCCTTCTTGGCACTCTTAGAAGACGATCCTCTCAATCATGAAGATTCAACCAGATAAATAACAGTCAATCAATTTCAACAACAAAGGTAGAACTGTGAGCCATAATTCTACAATTATAATGCAAACTACACATAGAAATTGTTCATAATTAATTTGCACTAGTTATTAAACTTAATTAATACATAATTGTGCTCCCACTCAAATCAATATCTCTCATAATTGATTTTAAGTGATTCAATATCCAAGTCTAGTTCTCAGCCATTGATGTGTGCATCACTAATGACGAGAATTTTGACCGGTGGGCAAGCTTTTGCCGATCATATCTCCATATGACTCTTGTTCATCTTTCGATGCTTTGTGCTCCGAGCTCAGAACTATTCTGCTAGAACTTCAAGACAACCGAGTGCTATCTGCTTGCATGGTCTGACCATCCCTGCCTTACACCTCACGATCCGTTTGTACTCATGTGTGCATGACCTGCTCCAGAACGCAACGTGTTATAGATGGTTGCAACACTGGGAAGAGCACCTTTTAACTTGATATTTACTGTGAGAGATCACCCTAATAATTGACTACTGCGCAATCAAAGGGTGCAAAAATAAAGGGATAAACATCTCAGGCAATTCATAATAGCATGACATGGTATAGCCCTGGGCGCCGGGAGCCCTCCATGATTGTCTTCAATCTCCAGTTGAAGTGACATGACGGCCAATATTTCGTTACCGTGGCAACTGTTTCAAAAACATTGCTGTGACGGCAATCTCAGAAAATGTTGCCGTAGCTACCATTTCAGAAAACATTGCCGTGGCACCAAAATCTGAAATTTCGTCGTGGTATGAAATTATAGCTCCTCGTCCCGCACCTGGTACACCTTCTCCTCGTCGGGGTCCTCCGTGTACATTTTGCCACCATGACCTGTAACCTATCTCTACGATATTTACATTAAGGTGGCAATCCCGTGGCTTCAGCCATCATGCCATGACGCGCCGGCCACTTAACATTACAACATATAACCATCTCATACATAACTCATTATCATGACGAAGTCTATACCACATCATATGCAAACCCTGCAAAGCCAAGTTAGACGTCCTCTAATCGGTTTTAGCAAAATTATAGTTACGTGGTTAACCAGTTTTAGCAATTAAGACTAGCTACCTACGAAAGCACAACCATACGATGTTCTTGATGCTAGATTAAGTTTCGGGGTGTGTGTGAAAGAGAGACTTAATAAAAAGTCTCGTCCCCCACACTAAACTTCGTCATTACGCGTGACCCCTAGAAGATCATCCATCTTCGTCATCCTCGTGTGTACGCGACGGTTCACTATTCCCAACTATGATGTAGCCCAAGGAACTGTTAGTAGATCGTCGACAGCTAGAGCCGATCGATTGTCAGAACCTTGTAGCAAAACTACATCATTCTGCCGATGAACTGAACCGAAGCAACACTCGTGGGAAGCATAGCAAGAACATCAACCCTCACATATCAGATGTGATCTAGATCGCCACCTGGATCTACTCATAAACCAGCTCATGATGCCACTGTTGGGTAACATAGTAGAAAATATTTTTTTTTCGCACCTACGATCACCAAGATCAATATGAAGATGCATAAGGGTTGGGATCAACGATCTTTACCAACTCCGGAGTGCAGTGGAAGAAGAAGAGTTGGTGTAGATCATGCTCAAAGTCTCTCGAACGATGATGACAATCCCGCGAACCGCCCTCGAACGATCCCTCGAACAGAAGACTGAAAGCACGGCCTCTCTACTTGGTTGCAACCATACGGTCTTCATGATCCGGCAGCGCTTCGCCGTCCAGAGCTAATCGTCGCCAGAGAATCAGAGGGAGGAGATTAGAACCACACTAGGCTTCTAATTATGAGGATTAGAGGTGGCTAGGGCTAGCTCTAATTAGTCTAGGACCAACTAGAACTAGAACTAGATCAACTAGAAGAGGCACCCAAAAACTTATGTTACAAAAGGGTGAAAATCTTCTAGTATATATAGGTTGGGAGGGGAGGAGAGGGCGCCACACAAGGGGGAAAGTCTTCCCCTTGTGGCCGGCCAAGGGGAGGGGAATCCCCCTCCAATTCGGCCTCCCTCTCCCCTTTCCATGGGGAGAAGGGGGCGCCACCCCTATTGGGCCTTTATGGCCCAAGTGGTCTTCCACCACTTGGCCTTATTAGGCCCGTTGATATTAAATTAAATATATATTTGTTCTAAATATTTTCAGAGCATTATATATATAATTTAACATCCCCAAAAACATTTTCCACCTATATATATTAATCGGTAATACCCGGTATTATTCGATATCCACCGGAACCCTTCCGGTGACCCCGAAACGCTTCCGGAACCTCTCGGAAGTATTCCGGATATTAATGAAATAATTCCACAAATATATTCTCATCACTCCCATCCTAGTAACACTCATTAGATCGTGATTACCTTAAGCTTGTGACCCGTAGGTTTGGTAACCATATACATGAACGAAACCCCTTCGTTCAATGACCGATAGCGGAACCGTGGACATCCATATTGGTCCCTATGATTACACGAATGATATTTGAGTGAACCTTTGGTTATCATGTGATGTTCCCTTTGCTTCGCGATAATTTACAAAACTCGGTGTGCATCGGTATCCTCTAGAGTCATCACCATGCTCACTATACCGTTGCTCCCGTTACCAGTTTTATTCTTCTTTCTCGTTGACGTGTTCCGGCATCCCCGTGACGTAGTCACCTGTGTCTGGACAGACGATGATGGATGCCGTCACACCGAGAGGGCCCTAAGAATATCTCTCCATCGTCGTAGGAGCAAATCCCACTCTCGAGCTGTCCGGTCACTTGTCAAACTTTCCGGTGAGCCTGAAAGTTGTCGTTATGATCACCTTGTCACAGATGACGTTTGAACCCCAAAGCCCACCGTTCGGTAGGAAGTGACCAAGACACTCTCATGGTCTGAGGATGTGACGACCCCGGCTTAATCGTGCACTAATCATACACGCAAATGCGCACGATCAAGCCTAAGGACTCACTTGAAGATATCACAACACAACTCTAAAACATAAAATAAAGTCATACAAGCTTAATATTACAAGCCAGGGCCTCGAGGGCTCAAATACAAGCTCGATGGTATACAAGCGTCAGCGGAAGCATTAGATATCTGAGTACAGATATATTACAGAGAGAGAGATAAGCCTTCACAGAGGCGGGGTAAAAATAAAAACTACGATCGAAAGGCGTAGGCCTCCTGCCCTGGACCCTCCGATCCTACTCCTGGTCGTCGAACGGCTCCTCGTAGTAGTAGTACTCGCCAGGCGGATAGTAGTACTGGTCGTCGGCTGGGGCTTCTGGCTCAGGGGCTCCGTCGTCTGGTGGCATCAAATGGAAAAATGGGGGAAAAAGAAAATAAAGCAAACGTGAGTACTCATCCGAAGTACTCAGCAAGCAAGGATCTACACTACATATGCATCATTGTCAAAGGAATGGCTGTATATGTGGACTGGGCTGCAGAAATGCCAGAGTAGAGGGGGAAAGCCTAGTCCTATCGAAGACTAGCATCTTCAACAATCTTCGACAGTCTTGCAGCATCAGGAGAGAGCAGATGAACATAATGTAAAGTAGTAGTAGTAATATTATCAACCTCGACCTGAGATCCTTTCTCGACTCCCTGCGAGAAAGCAATCCCAGAGCCGTACTATCCAATTCTCATCACATGTTCTAGTTGTACCGATCGGGATACAACTCCGAGTGTCCGTTACCGTAGGACAGGCTATCGATAGAAGTTTCTTCCCTGCAGGGGTGCACCAACTTACCCCCACCACGCTCGCTTAACTCCGTCCGGACACACTTTTCTGGGTCATGCCCGGCCTCGGCTAAGCAACACGCCGCAACCCGACCAAATACCTAACAGAGAGGTCAGCACGCCGGACTAACCTATGCCCCCAGGGGTCTTGGGCCATCGCCCCGGGAACTCCTGCACGTTACGTGCACCGCCGGTGAGCAGACCTAGCAACCCCTTATACAAGCGCGGTTGCGTTCCCAGTCCAACCCAGCGTGTGCCGCATCAGTCGCTGACGTCCATTAAGCTCCGGCTGAAGTATACGACGCAGAACGCCCATACTATGCCCACGTGATGGTTAGTGCTATCGGGCCAGAGGCCCCTCGGATCAAATATCCAAACCGTAGTGGATTAGGAGCGCGCGGAAACGAGCAGAGACTCACGATCGATGTGACCCCGTCGCCCCGTCTCGAGGACTTGTGGCAAGGGCTAAGAATGCCCGGCCACGCCTCGTAGTTATCTCGCGGGCACCATCCAGGTCAACCCGACTCCACATCACTTCGCAATAAGCTCGCGCGGGTACCCCTCAGGGCCGACCCGTCTTTAGTATCGTGGTTCATAATCAAGTCATAATATCCAAGGTAGCTGTGTGTTTGACACCGAAGGGAACCATGAGGAATCACCCTCGATGGAGTTCCCGCTCGATGTTATCATCAAGGTGAACGAAGGAGGAATCACCCTCGAGGTCCACACTTGAGAGGTTGCGCGACGATGTCGTTATCGGGGGTGGTGTAGGAGGAATCACCCTCGCTTACCACGACCGAGTAACTAACCTACAAGGTTAACATCAGAAGTGCTAACGAGGTATCACCCTCGGCACTCGACGGTAACCCAGCAGTGTCGGCAACTAAGGGGTAGTGACGTGCGGTGCCAGGGTCTGGTCTTCAATCCCGATGATCGGGTCTTCTGATATCCAGCAGGGCAGTCGGGATCAAGTGGAGGTCTCTGTCGTGTCTCTACCCAGCCTATACTAAGCAGTCTAGGATAACCAGTAAGGTAACAAATCAGGGTACAATAATCAGGCTATGCAGCAGATATAGGAAAACAGTAGCAGTAGCAGTTCTAATGCAAGCATAAGAGAGAAGGGAATAGGCGATATAGGCATGCTCAAAATGGGGGTGCTTGCCTGTTTGCTCGGGGGCAAGGGCAAGGTCTTCAGTAGTATCGTCGGGGACGTAGTCGTACTCCTGTGCGGCGTCTGCCTCGGGAGCTACGTCAACGTCGGGGTCTATCGAGAGAGAAGAGGGGGAAGAAACAGGTAAACATAATGCAAACAGATGCAATATGGTGCGTGTGATGCTATGATGCAGTGCAGGGTTGCCTAATTATGCATCTAAGTCATTTTAGTTATTTTTAGAATTATTCTGGGATTTAATATCCGACGTGTGTGCACTATTCATCTGCCGGATTCGGGTCCGGAGTTACGAGTTCTTCTACGTAGGAGGTTCCGATGGAGAAACAGACGGCACGATCAGACTCGTCTCGTCGTTCTGAGCAACTTTCATGTTTTAACTTTTTCGATCCGAGCTACGGTTTAAAAGTTATTAATTTTTAAAGATTATTTGAATTTCTGGAATTATTTTATTTAACAGAAAATGAATTATGACGTCAGCATGACGCGCTGCTGACGTCAGCAAGTCAACAGGACGGTTGACCAGTCAAACCTGACATGTGGGTCCAGTGGGACCCACATGTCAGCCTCTGTTTCTTTATCCAGTGAATTAGTTTAATTACCAGGATTAATTAGGGGGGTGGACCCCACATGTCAGCGAGACATTAGGTTAATTAATTAATTCTAGTTAATTAAGTGCTTAATTAGGTTAATTAGCCGCCGGGGCCCACATGTCAGAGAGAGGGGGTGAACAGTGCCGCGTTGACTCTGGTCAACGAGGTCAAAGTGGGGTCCCAGGGCCCACCAGTCAGTGGCCCAGGTGGTGCCACGTGGGTGCCACGCCAGCGCGGCGACCGGAGACGCGCCGGCGACCTTCCCAGCGGCAGAAGTTCGCCGGAGCTGCCCGGAAATCCGCTACGCTGCGTCAAATCGCCCGCAACCACTTGCGTTCGATCGGTCTCTCGCCCGCGCATCTAACTACGGTGGTAGTTCGACCGAACACGGCCTCTAGCGACGGCGGCGAGCGGTGGAGCGGTCGCCGGAGTTCGGGCTTCGACGAATCCTTAGCTAGGGGGTACGGGAGAGCGTGTGCGCGGGCGCGTTCGACTCCTGGAAGCAACAGGAGCAGAATGCCGTGCTCAAACGAGCACGACAGGGGCCATGGCCACGGCGGCGCGGCGAACCGCGGCGTCGGGTTCACGACGTCGTCGGCTGCTATCTACAGGCTACGGCGGGCAGCGCAAAGAATAGGAGAGAAAGGCTGGAAGCTCACCGAGCGGCGCAAGGTGGCCCGTGTGAGGATTAGGAGCTGCAGGGGTCGAGGTCGCCGGAACCGCGCCGGGGATGCAGAAGAGGGGCGCGGCTCGATCCGCGCAACGTGGAGCTCCTCGGCCCCAATCAACGGCGCCCAAGGCCGTGGCAGTCCATGGCGATGGCGCAGGACATGGCAGAGCGACAGGCAGGGCTCGGTGGCCGCGGGGACGAACGAGAACGGCGGCGGTGGCGCTCGGACGCCTCGGATCTGAGGAGGAAGGAGGCAGAGCGAGCGAGGGAGAGAGACGGGGAATGCCAGGGGAAGCCAGGGGGGTTGAGTGGCTCCTGCCTTATCTCCTCCTCCTCCCTGTAGCGTCGGTGGCGCCGCGGTGTCGCCGGCCGACTGGCGCGCGTGCGCGCGGCCACGGCGGGGACGACACGGGGAGGAGGGAGACGAGGTGGGCCTGCTGGGCCGCGACTCGGGGCACTGTGCACTAAGGCCCAGTGCACAGTGTCCCGCTTTTGATTTTCTGTTTTAGCTTCTCCATTTTCTTTTATCCTTTTCTGTTTCAAAATGTTTAGGGCACTTGTGCACTTTCGAAAAATGTGGGAGTTGGCCCAAATAATGCAATGCAATATTAGCTCTCACCAAAAAGTGGTTTGGACAGTTTTGGAGTTCATTTGAATTTGATATTAATTTAATAGATGTAAATAGTCTGTTTTGAGTGCCGTTTCAGGTTGTTTCACTCACTTAGCTAACTCCAAAAATAATGATTATGATTTTGCCATGACCACTGGATTATTTGCTAATTAAATAACATTTCTCCAGCAGAGTTTGATCAACTTCAATTTGCACTTTGGAATTTAATTTGATTTTCAGATTTGAATTTGAATTGGATTATTAACCCAAGTGACTAGGCAAAGCAAATGATGATGACATGGCATTATTAGCAGCTGATCATGGTGGCTATTACATAGGGGTGTTACAAGTTCTCCTCCACTAAAAGAAATTCTCGTCCCGAGAATTTAGGAGGTAGAAGGAAAGAGTCCGGGATATTTTTCCCGAAGATGATCCTCACGTTCCCAAGTGGCTTCATCTTCAGTATGATTCGACCATTGCACTTTTAGGAACTTGGTCGTCTTCTGACGAGTCCGACGTTCAGCTTCGTCGAGGATGCGGATCGGATGCTCCTTATAGGAAAGGTCATCTTGTAGCTCGAGCATCTCATGATCCACTGCACGGTGCGGGGATTCCTTGAAGCACTTACGGAGTTGCGACACGTGGAAGACATCATGAATATGGGAGAATTGCGGTGGCAACTCCAATTGATATGCCACCTGTCCACGTCTAGCCACGATGCGGAAAGGACCAATATAGCGAGGAGCTAGCTTGCCCTTAATTCCGAAACGACGGGTGCCCTTCATTGGAGTGACACGAAGATAGGCTTGATCACCAGGTTGATAGATCACACCCCATCGCTTGCGATCATAATTACTCTTCTGACGGTCTTGAGCTGCTTTGAGATTCTCCCGGACAATTCGGACTTGTTCTTCGGCATGCTGAATAATGTCCGGTCCAACAAGAGGTCGTTCCCCAGTTTCTGACCAATTCAGAGGGGTTCGACATTTACGTCCATAAAGAACCTCAAATGGGGCCATTTTTAAGCTGGCTTGATAACTGTTGTTATAAGAGAACTCGGCATACGGGAGAGATTCCTCCCATTTCTTATCGAAGGATATAACACAGGCTCGAAGCATGTCTTCAAGCACTTGATTAACGCGCTCAACTTGGCCTTGAGATTGGGGATGATAAGCTGAACTCCAGGTAATATGAGTTCCCATTGCTTTCTGGAAACTTTCCCAGAAATGGCCAGTGAAAATGCTGCCACGGTCTGAACTGATTTCCTTGGGAATACCATGGAGTGAAACAATTCTGGCAATGTACAGTTCTGCTAGCTGGCTAGCGGTGATAGTTTCCTTAACAGGTAGGAAATGAGCAACCTTGGAGAGTTGGTCGACGACGACAAGAATGGCATCGTGACCCTTCTGAGACTTGGGAAGACCAGTGATGAAGTCCATTTGCACTTTATCCCACTTCCATAGAGGAATAGGGAGCGGTTGCAGAATTCCAGCAGGTTTCTGATGTTCTGCCTTCACGCGACGACAAACGTCACACTCGGCAACATAACGAGCAATATCCTGCTTCATCCTAAACCACCAGTACCTTTGACGAAGATCTCGATACATCTTGGTACTACCCGGATGGATAGACAGCGGTGTATCATGGGCCTCCTTCATGACTTTGTCAGTCATCAGCTCAAAGCGAGGTACTACGATGCGGTCTCTGAAATATAATGTACCATCTTCAGCAACTGAGAAATCCCGATACTTAGCAAGGTGAAGCTCCTTCTTCATCAAGTCAATTTCAGCATCTTTGGCTTGCGCTTCTTTAACAGCCTTCAGAAGGTCTGGCTGTACCACAAGGTTATTAAGAGAACCCTGGGGAAGAATTCGCAGATTCAGCTGAGTCAGTTCTGCGTGAAGACGAGGTTGAGCTTGCCTAACCATGAGGTTGTTGCAATAAGACTTGCGACTCAGGGCATCGGCCATTACATTAGCTTTGCCCGGGGTATAAGAAATACCGCAGTCATAATCCGCAATAGCTTCTAACCATCGTTGTTGTCGGAGATTAAGATCCGGTTGAGTGAATAAGTATTTCAGACTTTGGTGATCGGTATAAATTTCACACCGATTACCCAGAAGGTAGTGTCGCCATAACTTCAATGCATACATCACTGCTGCAAGTTCAAGATCATGCACTGGATAATTCTCTTCATGTGGACGCAATTGACGTGAAGCATATGCAATTACTCTCCGCTCTTGCATTAGGACGCAGCCTAATCCCTGACGAGAGGCGTCGCAATATATGACAAAGTCCTTGCGAGAATCAGGAGGAGCAAGCACTGGAGCAGAAGTGAGCTTGTCCTTGAGGGTTTGGAAACTTTCCTGACACTTGTGTGTCCACTCAAACTTAACGCCTTTGTGGAGCAGATTAGTCAGGGGCTTGGCGATCTTGGAGAAGTTCTCGACGAATCGGCGACAATAGCTGGCTAGACCGAGAAAGCTTCGGACCTGCTTGGCATTCTTCGGAGGAGTCCAGTCAAGGATAGCCTGAACACGCTCCGGGTTAACGGCAATACCGTCCTTGGAAATCACATGTCCAAGGTAGGTCACTTCAGGAAGCCAGAATTCGCATTTAGAGAACTTGGCATATAATTGGTGCTCTCGAAGTCTCTCCAGAACTAGTCGAAGGTGCTCAGCATGTTCTTCTTTGTTCTTCGAATAAACCAGAATATCATCCAGATATACCACGACGAATTTGTCGAGGTAATCCATGAATATGTAATTCATTAGGCGGGAGAATGTAGCTGGAGCGTTTGTTAAACCAAACGACATGACTGTGTACTCGTAAGAGCCATAACGAGTAACGAATGCAGTCTTCGGAATATCCTCTTCGCGAACACGGATCTGGTGATAACCCAACCTCAAGTCGAGTTTAGAAAACACCGGAGATCCATCAACTCGCTGGATCCTACTCTCCGTGTGCACTCTGATGCAGAATCCGGTCTCATCGAATGACAACTCGGAGTATAATACAACTCGAAGAGAAAGGTTAAACAAAACAATGGAAAGGAAAATGATTATCAGACTAATCAGATCAAAGACAGGGAAATCGCACTGAATCCAGCTCTCCGGGTGGATAGAATTAACGAGATCCTAAATGTCAGTGTTAGTAAATTTTATTAAACCCGAATAGATGAGAGATTAGAATCCCAGAGTAAAGACGAGGAATAAAAGATCCTAATACCACCCAGTTGGCGACGTGGGCCCGTAAGCCACACAGCCAAGTTAGTAAAACAATTTTTGACCACTAGACTCAACTTCGGCCAAGGAATTGGAAAGGGGGATCTCCTAGAGGCAGTCAGCTCTGATACCAACCTGTGACGACCCCGGCTTAATCGTGCACTAATCATACACGCAAATGCGCACGATCAAGCCTAAGGACTCACTTGAAGATATCACAACACAACTCTAAAACATAAAATAAAGTCATACAAGCTTAATATTACAAGCCAGGGCCTCGAGGGCTCGAATACAAGCTCGATGGCATACAAGCGTCAGCGGAAGCATTAGATATCTGAGTACAGATATATTACAGAGAGAGAGATAAGCCTTCACAGAGGCGGGGTAAAAATAAAAACTACGATCGAAAGGCGTAGGCCTCCTGCCCTGGACCCTCCGATCCTACTCCTGGTCGTCGAACGGCTCCTCGTAGTAGTAGTACTCGCCAGGCGGATAGTAGTACTGGTCGTCGGCTGGGGCTTCTGGCTGAGGGGCTCCGTCGTCTGGTGGCATCAAATGGAAAATGGGGGAAAAAGAAAATAAAGCAAACGTGAGTACTCATCCGAAGTACTCAGCAAGCAAGGATCTACACTACATATGCATCATTGTCAAAGGAATGGCTGTATATGTGGACTGGGCTGCAGAAATGCCAGAGTAGAGGGGGAAAGCCTAGTCCTATCGAAGACTAGCATCTTCAACAATCTTCGACAGTCTTGCAGCATCAGGAGAGAGCAGATGAACATAATGTAAAGTAGTAGTAGTAATATCATCAACCTCGACCTGAGATCCTTTCTCGACTCCCTGCGAGAAAGCAATCCCAGAGCCGTACTATCCAATTCTCATCACATGTTCTAGTTGTACCGATCGGGATACAACTCCGAGTGTCCGTTACCGTAGGACAGTCTATCGATAGAAGTTTCTTCCCTGCAGGGGTGCACCAACTTACCCACCACGCTCGCTTAACTCCGGCCGGACACACTTTTCTGGGTCATGCCCGGCCTCGGCTAAGCAACACGCCGCAACCCGACCAAATACCTAACAGAGAGGTCAGCACGCCGGACTAACCTATGCCCCCAGGGGTCTTGGGCCATCGCCCCGGGAACTCCTGCACGTTACGTGCACCGCCGGTGAGCAGACCTAGCAACCCCTTATACAAGCGCGGTTGCGTTCCCAGTCCAACCCAGCGTGTGCCGCATCAGTCGCTGACGTCCATTAAGCTCCGGCTGAAGTATACGACGCAGAACGCCCATACTATGCCCACGTGATGGTTAGTGCTATCGGGCCAGAGGCCCCTCGGATCAAATATCCAAACCGTAGTGGATTAGGAGCGCGCGGAAACGAGCAGAGACTCACGATCGATGTGACCCCGTCGCCCCGTCTCGAGGACTTGTGGCAAGGGCTAAGAATGCCCGGCCACGCCTCGTAGTTATCTCGCGGGCACCATCCAGGTCAACCCGACTCCACATCACTTCGCAATAAGCTCGCGCGGGTACCCCTCAGGGCCGACCCGTCTTTAGTATCGTGGTTCATAATCAAGTCATAATATCCAAGGTAGCTGTGTGTTTGACACCGAAGGGAACCATGAGGAATCACCCTCGATGGAGTTCCCGCTCGATGTTATCATCAAGGTGAACGAAGGAGGAATCACCCTCGAGGTCCACACTTGAGAGGTTGCGCGACGATGTCGTTATCGGGGGTGGTGTAGGAGGAATCACCCTCGCTTACCACGACCGAGTAACTAACCTACAAGGTTAACATCAGAAGTGCTAACGAGGTATCACCCTCGGCACTCGACGGTAACCCAGCAGTGTCGGCAACTAAGGGGTAGTGACGTGCGGTGCCAGGGTCTGGTCTTCAATCCCGATGATCGGGTCTTCTGATATCCAGCAGGGCAGTCGGGATCAAGTGGAGGTCTCTGTCGTGTCTCTACCCAGCCTATACTAAGCAGTCTAGGATAACCAGTAAGGTAACAAATCAGGGTACAATAATCAGGCTATGCAGCAGATATAGGAAAACAGTAGCAGTAGCAGTTCTAATGCAAGCATAAGAGAGAAGGGAATAGGCGATATAGGCATGCTCAAAATGGGGGTGCTTGCCTGTTTGCTCGGGGGCAAGGGCAAGGTCTTCAGTAGTATCGTCGGGGACGTAGTCGTACTCCTGTGCGGCGTCTGCCTCGGGAGCTACGTCAACGTCGGGGTCTATCGAGAGAGAAGAGGGGGAAGAAACAGGTAAACATAATGCAAACAGATGCAATACGGTGCGTGTGATGCTATGATGCAGTGCATGGTTGCCTAATTATGCATCTAAGTCATTTTAGTTATTTTTAGAATTATTCTGGGATTTAATATCCGACGTGTGTGCACTATTCATCTGCCGGATTCGGGTCCGGAGTTACGAGTTCTTCTACGTAGGAGGTTCCGATGGAGAAACAGACGGCACGATCAGACTCGTCTCGTCGTTCTGAGCAACTTTCATGTTTTAACTTTTTCGATCCGAGCTACGGTTTAAAAGTTATTAATTTTTAAAGATTATTTGAATTTCTGGAATTATTTTATTTAACAGAAAATGAATTATGACGTCAGCATGACGCGCTGCTGACGTCAGCAAGTCAACAGGACGGTTGACCAGTCAAACCTGACATGTGGGTCCAGTGGGACCCACATGTCAGCCTCTGTTTCTTTATCCAGTGAATTAGTTTAATTACCAGGATTAATTAGGGGGGTGGACCCCACATGTCAGCGAGACATTAGGTTAATTAATTAATTCTAGTTAATTAAGTGCTTAATTAGGTTAATTAGCCGCCGGGGCCCACATGTCAGAGAGAGGGGGTGAACAGTGCCGCGTTGACTCTGGTCAACGAGGTCAAAGTGGGGTCCCAGGGCCCACCAGTCAGTGGCCCAGGTGGTGCCACGTGGGTGCCACGCCAGCGCGGCGATCGGAGACGCGCCGGCGACCTTCCCAGCGGCGGAAGTTCGCCGGAGCTGCCCGGAAATCCGCTACGCTGCGTCAAATCGCCCGCAACCACTTGCGTTCGATCGGTCTCTCGCCCGCGCATCTAACTACGGTGGTAGTTCGACCGAACACGGCCTCTAGCGACGGCGGCGAGCGGTGGAGCGGTCGCCGGAGTTCGGGCTTCGACGAATCCTTAGCTAGGGGGTACGGGAGAGCGTGTGCGCGGGCGCGTTCGACTCCTGGAAGCAACAGGAGCAGAATGCCGTGCTCAAACGAGCACGACAGGGGCCATGGCCACGGCGGCGCGGCGAACCGCGGCGTCGGGTTCACGGCGTCGTCGGCTGCTAGCTACCGGCGACGGCGGGCAGCGCAAAGAATAGGAGAGAAAGGCTGGAAGCTCACCGAGCGGCGCAAGGTGGCCCGTGTGAGGATTAGGAGCTGCAGGGGTCGAGGTCGCCGGAACCGCGCCGGGGATGCAGAAGAGGGGCGCGGCTCGATCCGCGCAACGTGGAGCTCCTCGGCCCCAATCAACGGCGCCCGAGGCCGTGGCAGTCCATGGCGATGGCGCAGGACATGGCAGAGCGGCAGGCAGGGCTCGGTGGCCGCGGGGACGAACGAGAACGGCGGCGGTGGCGCTCGGACGCCTCGGATCTGAGGAGGAAGGAGGCAGAGCGAGCGAGGGAGAGAGATGGGGAATGCCAGGGGAAGCCAGGGGGGGTTGAGTGGCTCCGGCCTTATCTCCTCCTCCTCCCTGTAGCGTCGGTGGCGCCGCGGTGTCGCCGGCCGACTGGCGCGCGTGCGCGCGGCCACGGCGGGGACGACACGGGGAGGAGGGAGACGAGGTGGGCCTGCTGGGCCGCGACTCGGGGCACTGTGCACTAAGGCCCAGTGCACAGTGTCCCGCTTTTGATTTTCTGTTTTAGCTTCTCCATTTTCTTTTATCCTTTTCTGTTTCAAAATGTTTAGGGCACTTGTGCACTTTCGAAAAATGTGGGAGTTGGCCCAAATAATGCAATGCAATATTAGCTCTCACCAAAAAGTGGTTTGGACAGTTTTGGAGTTCATTTGAATTTGATATTAATTTAATAGATGTAAATAGTCTGTTTTGAGTGCTGTTTCAGGTTGTTTCACTCACTTAGCTAACTCCAAAAATAATGATTATGATTTTGCCATGACCACTGGATTATTTGCTAATTAAATAACATTTCTCCAGCAGAGTTTGATCAACTTCAATTTGCACTTTGGAATTTAATTTGATTTTCAGATTTGAATTTGAATTGGATTATTAACCCAAGTGACTAGGCAAAGCAAATGATGATGACATGGCATTATTAGCAGCTGATCATGGTGGCTATTACATAGGGGTGTTACAGAGGAACTAAAACACATGCTAACACTTCGTGTTATAACAGATGATTTTATACGATATGATCACATAGTATAACAAACAAGTATTGGGTCGATTCAATATGATCGTTCTTTTAACGTCATACCCTCAATGTTGTTTTAGGACTATCGTTACACTTAACGATATCCTAAGATCCGGAAAACGTGATCACCAACAACACTTGAGCCGGTCTTAGAGGCGAGACCGGGAACCTATTGTTTCCCGTTTATCATTCCACACGTGCATATGAGTTTTCCACTGAATCGCATATTCCAGGATCATAGCAGTTATAGCATGGAATATAAACTCTTAACTACGAATAATGGAAATATAATAATACAATATTATTGCCTGTAGGGCATATTTCCAACACACAGGCCCAACTTACCCCGTGCGCACGGGCCCTTCAGGATGGACGGTTGTGAGCTGCTGTTTGGGCCTCCACTTCATCCCCCTCGCCCACCTACCTATATATTCTGTACCTAGGGTCATGTTTAGGGTTAGCAAAGTATATGAGAGATATTTAGAGAGCTTTGCTCCATCTACCACTTCTCTTGGAGATCAAGACCTCTTTGGAGAGGATCCCAAGTGGATTTCAAGACCTCCTGTTGGGAGAAGACTATCATCAAGACCTCACCTCCTTAGGAGTGGGAAGAACTTTACCTAGTGCTTGTTTCCTTTGATTGTGCTTGTATTCTTGGGGATCTATGTGTTTGCTATTCTAGTGGATGTGTAATTGGATTTTGTTGGAGTGAATTCCTCTTTGTGTTCTTGGTGTTCATCCCTTTTCCCCCTCCAAGTGTGAAAAGATCCATCTTAGGGTTTCACCCTACAACATTAGGTACTTGTACCGGCAGTTGAAAATGTCCCGACAGATTTTTTGACCAGTAGTTCATTGCCCACATTTAAGTGTTGTGGCGTAGTGCACCCGCTTCCTTGATGGCAATGGCAACCCAAGTGACCCCAACTCCAACTCGTCAACATTTCGACCCTAACATCGCCACGCTGCCACAACCACACCATGGTTGTCGATGCTTCTTCATCTCCCTCTTAGAGCATCTCTAGCAGACCCCGTAAAAGGGCCGAACCCGTATAATTCCGACGAGTATACGAGTTCGACCCGTTTTTTCTAGCCAGAATAGAAACCGCATCCGCGGCCCGGCCCGTAAATAATTTACCGCGGCCCGCAAAAACTCTCACTGCACCGGTATATATGCGGTTTCACCGCTCGGATACGGGTCAAACCCTATCCGCCTCCGCCGTGATTCCCCTCCGCCTCCGAATTCCCCTCCTCCTCCGCCCGATTTCTCGCCGCCGGCGAGCCTGAAAAAGCCATGGATGGCTACGGTAGGTCTGGGGATGAGGCGGAGCGCCACCGCCGCGCCAGATCTGATGCTGCCCGCAAGCGGGGCGCGCGGAGGTGGCTCAACCGCGGTAGCCGGCCGTCGCTGGCGTTCGAGCGCCGCGAGCTGGTCGAGTTCGAGCGCGAGCTCGCCCGCCGCCGCCACGCCTCCTCCGGCTCCTCTGCCGCGGGGAGCTCGTCCGCGGGCGCCTCGAGCTCGCGGCTCACTCCGATGAAGAGAGAGTCGGAGGAGCTCGGGCCGCGCACCGTCAAGCTCGAGGCCGACGCCCCGCTGCGTCGAGGCGTGATCGGCCCCGAGGACTACCTCCCCCCGGGACAGGAGGAGCACCTCGAGCGCGTCGTCCTGGAGCGATCGGCGATGGAGCAGGAGGAGGCCGAAGAGCGCCGCCGCCGCGAGCTCGAGTATGAGCACATGTTCCTCTAGACGGGCGTCGCAGGCGCACGCGTCCAAGGAGGCGGACCTGCGCTTCATGAAGGCGAAGTTCTTCATCGACCTCGACTCCTCTTACTCCGATTGAGCGCCGCCGCTGGTCAACTACCGCACGAGCTCCGGTGAGCTTCATTTTGTCTAGTGCTACAGTAGCGTAGGTCTGGCGTAGCTCCGGCGAGCTTTTATGTAATATATCTATGTTGTGTACAATTGATCTGCCCCTATGTGAAGAAGAATGATCTATGCTCCAGCGAGCTTTCGCTTAAATTTCTCGCGTGAAACATGTTTTTTAAATTTTACGGTTTTGAATACAGTTTCTGATCTACCGCGGTGATTTTGAGCCTGTATAGACGCCCCCGCACGAACTGTAAACTGCGTTTACAGTTTCGCATAATAGGTGGTCTGTTACCTTAAAATCGCAAACTATAAAACTGGGATACGGGTCGAAAAAATGCATTTTAAGGGTTCATTTTAGCTACGGCCGAACATATAATGTAAAACAAACTGTAAAACTGGGAGAAAGAGCTCCTTCCTCCAGTCCGGCCGCTGCCGCCCCTTCCCCCAAACGGCCACGCCGGCCGCGCCCAACCCTGTCGGCCGCGCCCCGTCGCCCGCCGGCCGTGCCCCGTCCCTGCCGGCCGCGCCCCATCACCACGCCGGCCGCGCCCAGCCTCGCCGGCCACGCACCGTCGCCTCCGCCGGTAGCGCCCAGCCTCGCCGGCCACGCACCGTCGCCTCCACCGGCCGCGCCCAGCCTCGCCGGCTACGCCCCGTCGCCTCCGCCGTCCGTGCCATGCTCTATTGCCAGCCGCGCCGGCCGAGCCGTGCCCCTTTGCCTGCCGCGCCGGGAGGATTCCGGTGGCCAGGTTGAGGTCATGGGAGGCCACGACGATGTCGAGCTCGTCCAATTCGAACCGGCGGCGATCGATTGCGGCGTCTAGCGGCCCTTTCCGGTGTGCGGTGATGAATTCCGCGAGTTTAGGGCGGATTCCGGCAAACTCCGCGGCGGCGTGTTTGCTCCGACGAGGTTTGACCGGTATACGGGGCCCCCTAGGTTCGGCCTTCCAACCTCCAAATATAAGGGTTTCGGGTGTGCATTTTCGGTGGCCCTTAAAATTTTTACGGGTTGGATTACTTTTACGGTTTCTGTTCTGCACATTTTTTTCGACCAAAACTGTAAAACACAAAAATTATAAGGGTTTGACCACTTATACCTGCTAGAGATGTGTCTGGGAACGGATAAGGGGAATGAGAGGAATTGCTTGGCAAGTGGGTGTGGGTCGTTGTGTGGACACATCGACGTTCAGATGGTTCGCTTAGTGAGCAAACGATTCCACGGGTGTGATGTGGCGCCAACCCTGCGCCAAGATCCATGCCGCGCGATCAGACGGAGTATGTTGTAATCTTACAAAAATTCAATCACGGAAAATGTTCATCCAGCATCATCCAACAAAGAAATCGCGGAAAATCTGCCAAACATAGGAGGCTTTAATTAAGGCGGTGGCCCAAGCCATCCCAACTTATGCGATGGGGGTATTCAAATTCCCAAAGAAAATTAGCAAGGGGATCACTGATACTATATCGCATTATTGATGGGGAGATGGTGAAGATCAACGCAAGATGCATTGGTTCGCGTGGTGGAAAATATGTGTTCCAAAATCATGGGGAGGCATGGGGTTTCGTGATATACACAGTTTCAACATGGCTATGCTCGCCAAACAATGATGGAGACTCATTGATAATTATGACTCTCTATGTGCTAAGGTCCTAAGAGCGAAATATTACCCTTCTTGAGACTTGTTGAATTGTGAACTGAAAAAAGGAGCGTCCTATGTTTGGCAGAGCATTTGGGCAGGGATACAAACTTTCAAGAAGGGGTGTATATGGAGAGTTGGCAATGGTATGAAAATAGATATATGGGATGACTGTTGGATTCCAAATAGTATTTCAAGGAATATTATCATGGTGCGGGGCAACTGCGTACTGTCAAAGGCGAATGAACTTATTAACCCGGTCATGGGAGAATGGGATGAGGCACTAATCAGAGATAATTTTTGGCACATTGATGCGGAAAGAATTTTGCAAATCCCAATATATCAGTATGACACAGAAGATTTTGTCTCATGGCACTTAACGAAATCGGGTGTTTTTTCCGTCCGCTCGGCCTATTACAAGCAGTGGGAGGAGACTTATGTTTCGAAGGATTCAAATCCTAATGGTATAAGCGGATCTGCTCAACACTCGGTTTGAAAGAAACTTTGGAGTTTAAAGATACCAAGCAAAATAAATTTTTTCTTATGGAGATGTCTTCATGATGCAATACCCTGCTGCTATATATTGGCAAACAGACATATTTCTAAGTCTGCTCAATGCCCGCTATGCTTAATCCAGGCAGAAGATATTGCTCATATGGCCTTCAAATGTAACAGGGCCCAGGAGATATGGAGAAATCTGGGACTGCATGACATAATAGCAAGAGTTGCAGAACAGGGGAGATCGGGTGCTGAGATTTTTGAAATCTTTCTTTGTGAACCGGCTCACCAGACATAATATATGGATGTCGTCGATTTACCAGAGCTGATTGCTATTACTAGCTGGTATATATGGTGGCAAAGCAGGCAAATAGTGAGACAGGAAGAGGTCCAATGCCTGGTTAGGTCCTGCCAGTCCATCAGGGCTCTCTCGCTGAATTTTGTACGAGCTGCAACTAAACCTACAGCACTGCCGCGGTTGAACAGATGGAGGAAGCCATTACTTGGCCAATATCTCGTTAATGTTGATGCTTCCTTCGTAGAAGAGGACAATGCAGGATCCTGTGGTGTAGTTATAAGAGACAGCAATGGTATGTTTGTGGCTGCAGCCACGACCAAATTAGAGCATGTGGCGGATGTGATATCGGCGGAAGCAGCCGCTCTTGTGGAAGGTCTCAAACTTGCTGGCAACTTGGGATTGAACTCTATTTTGATACAATCTGATAATGTGATCATTGTGGAAGCTCTTCAGGGAAACTCAGGACACTCAATGATCGCGGCTCCTATACTAGATGTCTGTCGCTCACTTCTTAGTGAATTCGGGAAGGCCTTATTAGAGCATTGTAACCGGGAATCTAATATGGTAGCTCATGCGCTAGCTCAAAATGGACGTGTTGATCCATCAAGCTTGTGGTTGGACTCACCTCCAGAATTTATTACTGGTTTTTTAGCGGACGATGTAAGCGTTGCATAATTTTAATACAGCTAGCCATGAAGGCCTTTCCCTAAAAAAAAAAAAGAAATTACACTTTTCAGGAAAACATTGACAAGAGAACAAACATTAATTACATACGAGAGAAAACTCCGGAATAATCACTTTCCGTAACAAGCCTAAACATAAACCAAATGCCACTGCTGACAACTATCCAAATCATTCCCCACAAAAAATAAACAGATCACATCACGACTTTACGGTTTCTTTTCGCAAACACCATGGGCTGTTCAGCTGAGTTCCTTCTCTCCGAGCAGAGCTCTCATCTCATTTCTCTTGCGGATACCAACCCGGAGACGCCACAGATTGAGAGCAGAGTCTGGCGCCAGAGACGCGAAGAACCACTGGACGGAGTGGCGCCAGTAGGGGACGCATCTTTGCTCGTAACCAATGCAGGGAATGACAGCTTTGACGTACTCCTCGGGTGATGGTATGAACGGAGAGTCGCCCTTAACAGGCGACATCTTGGTGGCCACGTACAAAGGAATCTGCAGTGCACCACAGTAATGCGTTACTAGGATATTTCAATTCAATTCCAAAGTGCGTTTATTCTGTCTTCTGTGACACCGAGTACAGAATTACTTGGAGATCCGTGAAGCTTGTGTGCATTTCACTAGTAGACGCGAACTATTTCTGGTTTTCTATGTAAAGACGAAGAGGAAACTAACTGCATGCATACCTGGCATTGGACATCCACTCCGTAGTGTTTGTATTCGACGCTTAGACTCCGAGATAGTTGATCAATATACCTTACAGGGTGGCCAAATGTAGAAATTAGAAATAGCAACACTTAATGCTCATTCTCATCTTCCTTGTACTAAAAACAAAGTTCATATTAGAGCTGTATCCAATAAAAAGGGAGCGGCGTTTTGGCTCCCGGGAGATACCCCCAAAAAAGTAAATGTTCTGATAATTTTGTAGATGATCGTATTGGTCACAAGCATACTTGATAATTTTCATGTGGAACAGAGCAGCGGTGTTTCATCAGTGAAAAAAAACAAATTTGGGGTGACATTTTATCTTTGATTTGTTTTTTTTTTGCGCAGGCCAAAATGCTTACCCTTTTTGCCTCAAAGTTTACAGGTAGCATTTGTATGTGACAAAGATCATAAAAAAAAATTTATCTCAAATTTTTGACATTTTAAAAAAAAAATTGGCCCTGGGAGCACAAATTGAATTTCCAATAAAACACATATAAAAAACGGTGTGCATCACCATGGATTGTTCAACATCATCGGTTGATGGCTATGCACATCGACCGATGCAGAGGCCGGAAGATTATCCTGCATTCTTTAAAAAAATGGGTTGTTCAATGTCATCACATCAAAATTTTCCCGATTTTGGAACTATGAGTTCAGAGTATTTAATTACGGAGCGAGAAACTGGCTTTACTGTACTGAAATGATAGTATTTAATTCAAATACTATTTCTATCCTTTTGCTCCACTGATTAGTGGTTGTGCTATTTATTGAAAGAACCATAATCTTCCCATCATCCATGGCCATATTAGGGCATCCCCAACAGTTTGTTTGTTAGCTTGTTGGTAAAATATGCCATATCGTCAACCAACACCTTAACATACAACTACTCCAATAGATTGTATCTAGTTTGCCCAATAGGATGTGAGATAATAAATAACGTGCTCTCTCATTCTACATTAGAGCTTGTGCAAGGGGTGTTGGTTCAGGTACTCTTTTTCCTCATTTATTGTAATGACACATCATAAAAAATCGTATGTGGCAAAGTCTACCAACAACTATCTTACAACCATTGAAGATGCCCTTAGGCGTGCATTAATATGCCTTGTGTGCTTGGACCCGGTTGTAGATGTACCAAACATTGTACAATTTTTTATTTTGAATTCCAAACATAGTACTATTGGTTGATCCACTATTGTCCAAGCTGCTTTTATTCGACCAATCGGTAGTGCAAATAGGATGGTACTACCTCCGTCCTGGTTTATTAGTCCTCCTTATAGTTTGGGTCAAACTTTGACCTTTGATTTAACTATCAGAAGATAAGTTATATATCCTAAAAATGGCATCGTTGCAAATCTCTTTCAAATATGAATCCAACAATATAAATTTTGTGACATACTACTCAGAATTTGTTAGTCAAATCTACAGTCAAAGTTGGACACAAAATACGAAGAAGACCAATAAACCCGGACGGGGGTAGTACTATGTTTAGCATAGAACTACCATGCACTGAACCTTATTTTTCTCTCTCGGAGAGCGCCAAACTTGACTTAGTTTCACCAAAAGGTTACAATCACAGAAAAGAATGTAGATTAAAAGGTATCTGCCAACCAATGTAGATTTGAAGGAAACATGTGTGGAACGTAACACAAAAAAATACTGAAGTCCAGGAAGTTTCTTTTTTTTAAAACAAAACAAAACAATCATAATTCACACACAAATCAATAAAAACACAATTTAAGTTATGCAAAAATAGTGATATGTTTAGTATCTGCATATAACAATAGGAGATACACTGGAGATTCATCATTATATAAAAAATAATGCATAAAGTGTAACACCCCCTGTATTAAGCTACAGAGATCACCCTTTTGATGAGGCCATGTCATCATGATTAATAGTGCATAATCATCATTAGCATCATATTGCATTTCAACTCCTAAGTCAAATTCAAATTTAAATGAAAGTGGGATATAAAAGTTGTCCAACATAGAAACTAAAATGTCAGATAAGTAACAAATATTCCAGAGGCTATTCTAAAATTGAAACCAACATCATTGGAATTGTATAGGTGACTCGAACAACCTCAAACAGTGGATAAAGATAATATTTAGTAACCATTTATTAAATCTGAAATAAATATGAAATTATGTTTTACCCAAACTAGTTTTAGGTGTTAGGGAATAATGCACTGGTATTTATGAAATAGGTCACACTTTTTACAAAAACCATTTGGGGCCTAAACATTTAACAGTAGAGAAAAGAGAATAAAGAAAAGGAAAAAAAAACAGAAAAGGATAAAGGAAACCCCCCCCCCCCCCCCCCCGACTGGGCCTCGGCCCAGCAAGCCACCGGGCCGCCAGGCCGCCAGCCGGCGCCTACTTGCCGCCACCCCCCCGCCAAACCCTAACCCTAGCCCGATCCCCCCCCCCCTCGTTTTCTCCTCCCCCCATCTGGATCGGGATCCACCGATCCCGTCCGCCCCGTCGCCGACGCCGTCGCCGACGCGCCGCCAAACCGACGTCGCCCCGTCCTCTCCTCTTCCCCGACCAGCCCCTGGCGCTCTCTGCCCCCTCCCTCGGCGGATCTGGATCGGGGCGATCCCCCGATCCCGTCCGCCCTGTCGCCGTCGCCGTTGGACGCCACCGCCACCGCCCGAGCCCGTCTCTCCCTCGCCGGCCTGCTCCCTCTACGCCGTCTCGCCCCGACGCTCCGACCTCCCTCCTTCCCTCTCCTCACACGCGCCACGCCCGGAGCGCTCCCTCGCCGGTCTGCCTCGTCTACGTCGCCGCCTTGTCCCCCCGCCGCCTGCCTCCCATCGCCGTCGTCCCCGTCGACCACCCCCGACCCCCCGCTCCCGCTGCCCCCGTCCTACGGATCCCGGTGAGGCCTCGGCCTCTCCCCCCCCCCTCTCTGCTCGCGCACGCGCCCGCGCGCACCGCAGCCTCGCCGCGCTCGGCCGCACGCGCGCGCGCGCCGCCCACTGCCCTCGCTCGCGCGCCCGCGTCGCTCCTCGCCGCCAACCGCCCGCTCCGGCCCCCCCCGTTTCGCCTCCGCGCGACCGCCGCCCGCTGCCGCTCCAGCCACCGCGCTGCCGCCCGCGGCCGCTCCAGCCACCGCGCCGCCGCCCCGCCTCCGGCCCCGCCGTGGCCTCGCCGGCGCCCGCGCCCGCCGACCGCCCGTGCGTCCCCTTTGGGCACCGGACATGTCCGGTCCCGAAAGGGGCACGCCCCGGACGTGTCCGCCCCTGGGCCACTGCCCAGTGGGGCCCGAACCCCTGTGACGCTGACGAATGGGGCCCACGGCCCAGAAACAGTTTTAAGAAAATAGAAATAAAAATAAATAATTAAAATAATTAAAATAAATAAATAAATAAATAAATAATTAATTAGTTAATTAATCCTGATTAGGTTAATCTAATTAACTGATTAGTGTTAATTAAACAGTAATTAGTAATTAACTTAATTAACTGCTGACGTCAGCATGATGTCATGCTGACGTCAGCATGATGTCATGCTGACGTCATCAATCACTGTTTCGGATAATGTTGAATTAAATAATTAATTAAAATTTCAGAAATTAATAAAAACTTTAGAAAATCATATTAAATAAACCGTAACTCCGATGAAAATATTTTATACATGAAACTTGCTCAGAACGACGATACGAACCCGAATACATCCTCCGTATTCCCGTCAGATGCCCGCAGCTATAAGAGCGTTGAACAATTAGACCGATTTCGGTAAATGAATAGTGTCCAACCCTAATTAAATAAATCCGAATAAATTCCTAAATTAACTAAATCGCTTAGTTAGGCTGTATATCACCCCGGCATATCATTTAGACATGTCATGCATCCCTGTTGCGTTATTGCCGTGTGTTTACTGTTTCTTCCCCCTCTTCTCTTCGGTAGACTACGAGACCGACGCAGCTGCTGGTGCCCCGACCGACTACGTTGTTGACGACCCCTACTTGCCAGAGCAACCAGGCAAGCCCCTCCCTTGATCACCAGACATCGCCTATTCTCCTCTATACTGCTTGCATTAGAGTAGTGTAGCATGATACTGCTTTCGGTTAATCCTATTCTGCTGCATAGCCTGTCATTGTTGCTACTGTTGTTGATACCTTACCTGCAATCCTAAATGCCTAGTGTAGGATGCTAGTTTATCATCATTGGCCCTGCATTCTTGTCAGTCTGCCTTGCTATACTATCGGGCCGTGATCGCTCGGGAGGTGATCACGGGTGTATACTATACATATATGCATACTATACAGATGGTGACTAAAGTCGGGTCGGCTCGAAGAGTACCCGCGAGTGATTCACGGATTGGGGACTGAAAGGACCTTTGTCCCAACGGCCCTTTGAGTGGATCTTTGTGGCGGAGCGACAGGGCAGGTTGAGACCACCTAGGAGACAGGTGGGCCAGGCCCTGGTCGGCGTTCGCGTTTACTTCATAATAACACGTTTAACGAGATTGGATATTTGATCTGAGTCTGGCCACTGGCCTATACGCACTAACCAACTACGCGGGAGTAGTTATGGGTATCCCGGCGTCGTGGTATCAGCTGAAGCCTTCTTGACGTCAGCGACTGAGCGGCGCGCGCCGTGTTGGACCGCGCTAACGTAACCGCCGTGATCGTGTGGGTTGCTAGGTCTGCTCGCGGCCGCGTACGCAACGTGCAGGAGCGCACTGGGCGATGGGCCCAGACCCCAGAGTGCCTAGGATTAGTCCGGCGTGCTGACCTCTCTGTTGAGCCTAGGTGGGGCTGCGACGGGTGGATCTTCCGAGGCCGGGCATGACCCAGGAAAGTGTGTCCGGCCAAAGGGGATCGAGCGTGTTGGGGAATATGTGGTGCACCCCTGCAGGGAAGTTTATCTATTCGAATAGCCGTGTCCCTCGGTAAAAGGACGACCCGGAGTTGTATTCCGACCTCATGACAACTAGAAATGGATACTTAATAAAACACACCCTTACAAGTGACAGATATAACCCGGTGGTCGCTCTCTCGCATGGTGGCGACGAGAGGATCGACGGGTAGGATTATGCTTTACGTTGTTGTTTGGTTAACTTCCAACTAATCTCTTCTATTGCTTCAAGACGAAGGCTGCCAGAAGCGTAGTCTTCGACAGGACTAGCTATCCCCCTTTTATTCTGGCATTCTGCAGTTCAGTCCACCGATATTGCCTCTTTACACATCTACCATGCATATGTAGTATAGATCCTTGCTTGCGAGTACTTTGGATGAGTACTCACGGTTGCTTTCCCCCTCCTTTCCCCCTTTCCCTTCTTGCTGGTTGTCGCAACCAGATGCTGGAGCCCAGGAGCCAGACGCCACCTACGACGACTACTACCACCAGGACGGAGCCTACTACTACGTCCAGGACGCCGACGACCAGGAGTAGTTAGGAGGATCCCAGGCAGGAGGCCCTGCGCCTGTTCGATCTGTTGTATCCCTGTTTGTGCTAGCCATCTTATGGCACCTTGTTTAACCTATGTCTGTACTCAGATATTGTTGCTTCCGCTGACTCGTCTATGATCGAGCATTTGTATTCGAGCCCTCGTGGCCCCTGGCTTGTATTATGATGCTTGTATGACTTATTTATGTTTTAGAGTTGTGTTGTGATATCTTCCCGTGAGTCCCTGATCTTGATCGTACACGTTTGCGTGCATGATTAGTGTACGATCGAGCAGGGGGCGCCACATAAAGTTAAGATTTTTTGAAGTCTCGATCGACTGGGATTTTCTTCCCAGTCAATTTATTAAAGCAAATGCAACTCAACTAAACTGAAGTTGTGCTTTTCTAAATCAATCGAGACTTAAGAAAATCTCAACGAAGACATTGAGAGACTTGCAAAGTTTTTTTCTTTTTTTGCGGGAGAGAGACTTGCAAAGTTAATCAATAAGATATTTTACTGGTGTTATGAACAGTTGCCATGACTTGATTACTAGAAGTATTTAAAAAAGTAATGATCAGATGAACCGTAGAAATGGAATTAATTGATTCATTCGATTAAGTAGGCCACGTGGACAGAAGATTAGAGACCCAAAAAACAAAACCACGTGGGGACGCATGTTGGAGCCCTGTAGCCTGAAACATATTTAACATGTCATTGTACTGACAATAAACAGTATCAAGCATTTTGCAAAAAGAAAACACTAACCAAGCAATACTGTTTGGACATGATGGCGGCTACCGTACAGCCTGCATGGAAGTTTTTACTAATAGATCATTAAAACTGATTGCATCAAAACGCCTCTAAATCTCCGGATCTCATTGGTTCGGACACTTTTAGCCCTTTAACGCTTTGCATCGAACGTCTGCGGATCAGTTCAGGCACCCAATTTTTCACAAATCTGAACTAAACCTGAGGAACATTGGTGTGTAGACAATCTGCTTTTTTTTTTCTTTAGGTCTGTCTGACTCACCCTACTATTGGGATTTGATGCCTATTTAATGTGTTCAGCTGGATGACCCTGTCATATCACACACATACTGTACATCCTTCTAGTTCTCTGCTGCCTGAATATTTTATATGTCTCGTCGGAATGGCACACTACAGTGCCGAGCAATTGTAGCCCGCAAGGCAACGCTTGAACGGAGGGGCAGCGCAAGCACGATCGGGGCCTCGCAGGCTGCCGTCGCCAAGGGGAGAGGTAGAGGTATCACCACCACACACATATGTGGAGTACTGTACTACGCAAGATGTATGCATGAGTCATCGTACTTACGCTTTGCTTGCCGCGTACACGGCGTAGAGCGGGAACGCCGGCACCACCACGGACGACCCGGACCCGACGTTGACGATGGCGCCCCTCCCCTTGGCCGCCATCGTGGGCACGACGGCGCGCGAGATCCGCGTGGCCGCCTCCACGTTCACCCGCACCACGGCCTCCCACACCGGGGTCTCCACCTCGTGGAAGTAGGCCGCGCAAGGGTACGTCGCGCCGGCGTTGTTCACCAGGAGGCCCACGTCGAGCCCCTTCACGGCCGCCGCCACCCTCGCCGAGCCCAGCGACAGCTCCGTCGCGTCGCCGGCGAGGTCGAACACCACGCTCTTGACCATGCAGGACGGCGCCGCATTCTGGGCCTCCTTGCTGACGCGGGACAGCTTGGCGGGGTTCCGGCCGACGAGGACGAGGTGGAGCCCCCTGCGCGCGAGCTCGAGCGCCAGCGCGCGGCCGATGCCGTCGGTGGCGCCGGTGACCACCGCCCACGCGCCGTAGCGCAGGCCCAGGTCCTTCCCCCGCCGGAGGAACGCGCGGTACAGCCACGCGAGGAAGGTCGCGGCGGATACAACGACGGCGTGGAGGCCGAGGGCGAGGAAGACGAGAAACCACAGCGGCGGCGGCGGCGAGCCTGCCCCGCCGGCCGTCGAGACAATCTCTTCCAACTGAGGCATGGACTCGGGTAGCTCGCGAGCAGATCGAAGCACAAGAAAGGAACAAAGATGCAGTACTAAGCCAGTTGTGCTGCCATTAACTACAAGCCCGCAACAGCTAAGCCCCTGCTCGAGTCGGGAGAGAGAGACTACTATGACAGATCGGGGCTTGTACCGACCCGGCTTTGCTATTTTCAGAGCATACCACTTAGGTAGGAGGACCATAAATGGCTCGATTGAATGCAAAGATGCCGTGGTGCCCAACAGCGCCCACGAAGCGGTTGGGCATTACCGCCGCTGTGGAGAAATCAGGAATTTTGCATGCATGGATGCTTGTACACTTGTCGAGTCAACAGTGTAATGGAGCTGGCGAGTATAGCGACGAGAAGAGACGATCCGGCGGATCCATCAGCCCACCGCGGTCAAAATTTTGAATGACAAATGTACATTTATTTGTGGACGAAGGGAGTAGGGATGTAAACCGTTTCCGTTTAATCATGTTTAAACTCACTTAAGATCTAATAGTTCAATAGTTTGTTTTTTTAAGATGAACTACGGAGCTAGCTAAAACTAATTAAACGGTACTTACGGACGCCGTTTATTTGCCATTTACATGCTTATACGAAAGTCTTACGTAAAGTTCCAACTAACCCACCCCTTTCGGGTGGTGGCCCCTTCCTCCCTCATCTCCAATCACAAATCGCCACAATGTTCATTACGTATGTGTAGCATTACTTAGCATTAAGCTCTCAAATCCTGAAAACTCCACCAAGCTTACCATGGAGCTTATGGCTGAGAGGACTGTCAAACAGCCGCCTCCACGAGAAGGGCGAAACCACCGCTCGTACAATAATCCTAGACATACGGACCCATTACGGCCATGTTACAGATTCTTCTTCTAACCGATTGTTATAGAAACAAAAGACAGAAACAGGCAGCCGCCGCCTCCTCCTAAAAAAAACTAGGGTGCCTCTCACCGGCTCCGCGTAGGTCCGCCTCGTCTCCGGTGGCCCTAGGGCCATGGGGGCGCGGTGGATCCTGGCAAGGGCCAGCGGGAGGGCTTCGTTGTTAGTAAGTCTTGCTCAGGAAGGCGAGACGGCGGCGGCTCCCTGAAGATGGAATAAAGGTCTCCCCGCCTAGCCCCCGTTCCGGTGGCGCGTCTAGCATCGTTGGTGGGCTTGTGGATGTGTGTCTCCGGCGGATCTATCCTCGGTGGATTTGCTCGGATCTGGTTGTTGTTCGTCTATGTTCGTGTGTCTTCGGATTGGATCCTTTCGATCTACGTTATTCTTCATCGGCGGCGGTTGCTGTTCTGATGCGCTGGTCCTATGGGGGCTTAGCACGACGACTTCCTGTAACACCCCAAAATTATTCCTTTGGATTTTCAAAATTTTAAAATGGTTCTTATTTGGATGAGTTATTGGTTTGGTAATTTTTTTTAAATATCAAAAGCATTTCTCATGTTAGAAAAGTTTTGGAGGCATTTAAAAATATTCCAAGGATTTGGCCACTTCACTCTCTTTAAATTCTTCTAACTCTTACAAAAATTTACTATGTCATTCTAAATCCCTCTCCTAGTCTTTCTCACTCTCTAGGACAGTATCTAACACCTTTCCCTTTGTCGTGGGAACGATTTCGATAATAGAGAGGGGTAAGGTAAAGGAGCATGAGCTATCGAGATGCAAATGGGTGACATGGTGGTTTTAGCGAGTTCGGGCCTCTCACGGTGGAGATAACAACCCTACGTCTCGTGCTCCGGAGAGGCTTTTTTTATCTGTCATGAACACGGAGTTACATGGTGTATTTGAGAGAGGGAGCAAGGGGAACGGATCCCCATGCCTGAGCTAAGTCCTGAGACTAATGGTCAGAGAGAGAGAGAGAGAGATGAGAGCCTGCCTTAGTCTAGTGGTGGGGGCTGGCTTATATAGAGTGCGCCACCCCCCTCCTATGTTACAAAGTGGGGCATTGGTGCCGTAACACCAGCCTACTACTAAGATGATGCTTCGACTGCCTTGTCGACTGTTGGTCTTCGCATATCCGAGTGACCCATACGACCGAGTGGTTGACTGTCTTCCGAGTGGACGGTACGTTGATATGTCCGAGTGGATAGTATGTCTGTATGAGATTTATCTGGACCCACATGATGTGTGGACCCCATGCTTTAATATAATTTGACCCTTCGTGGGCCTACCTGTTATGTGTGTCCCCAACATTAGCCCCCGAATCGGTTGTGATTTTGTAGAACGAGTTTGTGAAAGACACAATTTGGCCCGAGTGATTACTGAAATACTCGGTACCCGTCATCGTGCTTTCAGACAACCACGGTCTGAACAAAATCTCAATGGATTCTGGCACTGCGCTTCCCGACTGATCTGGGGTAAGTGCCCGTGAGGAGCAACTTGGTGACATTCGTTCATCTCTCGGAAGAGGTTAACTCGTGATCAGAGCATGGGTGTGTCATTAAATCCGGGCAACAAGATTGACGCATGGACTGCTCTCTCGGAGAGATGCCATTCTTATCCCGGAGGAACGTCAATACGAGTCGGTTCTAAATCCAAACTTATGAGTTTCATGCTTTGAGTCCTAGAAGAAGGCTCGAAATAGGTCCACGGAGGAGCGTTAAACTCACTTATAGCAATTTTTTTTGGTAGTCGACGGGAGCCTTGGAACTTGTTTGTTTGTTGTTCGTCACTCGGACTGGTCAAGCCGTACCGAGTGGAGATTACTCCAGTGGGGGCACGCTGAGTGCACCCACTGGGTGTAGTCCCCGAGACCGCCGTCGACTGCGGGCAGTCGGCGGGGGTCTGAGAGAACAAAAAATCTTCTTAGCTGGTACTGATCAAACTTGTCCCTCTCCGACTCGGAGGTCGAGTAGTACTTGAGGATCTGGTACTGGTCTTGCATCGAGTAACAGATTACTCGGAATTTTGTTCTATGTGTGCGCGATCAGCGCACCCATAGGTTGTAGCCCCCGAGACTCCGACTGATTGCTGGTAGTCGGTTGGAGTCTTTAGGGTTTGTTGTACTTGAATGTTGGTGCTGGACTTGACCGAGCAAACTGTTTCTTTCTGGGTTCTCTTCCAGTGGGGGCATGCTGAGTGCACCCACTGGGTGTAGTCTCCGAGCCTCTGTCGGACTAGATGAGTCTGGCAGAGGGTTTAAGTCTCCTGGCAAACCTCCATGCAGTCGGCACGGTAAATAACTTTTAGTCTGAAATTGAGTCAATCGGATGGATCTTCAAGCGCTTGGCATGGTAAATAAGCTCAGCCTGGAGCTGAGTCAGTCGGACTGATCTTCGTGCACTTGGCACGATAAATAAATTCAACCTGGAACTGGATCAATCAAGCAAATCTTCATGCACTCGGCACGATGAATGAATTCGGCCTTGAAACTGCCGACTGTAGAAAAAAGCTGGACACTTCAGGGAGTAATCGTTTCAGTAGTACTTCTTACATTGACCGTTAGCTTTTGCATGAAAGGGGTATTTGTGAGAGTACATTGTATCCGTAGAGGAGCTTCGTTTTCACCCTTTTGCATGAAAGGGGTATTTGTCCGAGTGGACGTGCTTCCGGACTGATCGGGGTATGTTGACTGCAAGGAAAAACTTGGTGGCACTTCGTATGTCTCCCGAAGGAGATAAACTAGTGCTTCGATGTGGACGTGCCATGAAACCCGAGTGGCGATGCTAGTGTGTGGGTTGACTCTCTAGAGAGAGGTCACTCATTATCCCGAGGGAACACCAGTACATGCCAGCTCTGAGTCCAAGTTTGTGAAACTGACGCCTTGGAGCCTAGAATAAGGGCAAAGTGTATCCGTAGAGGAGCGTTGTTTTCACCCTTTTGCAGTCCTGAAGATGACTCTAGGTAATGATTTGGGCGATCGTCCGAGTGGACGGTGCTACCCTTATAGATCTTCGGCGGACCGAGCATGTATGGTCAGAAAAATATTCCTGTTGCGATCAACGGGTTGATCAAATGGGCGTAACCCCTGAGGGCGGCATGGCCCACGACTGTGCGTAGCCCCCGAGTGATGCTCGAAAGAGGTAAGCTTGCTACAGAGTGCGATATGAGGTTTGATCATACGAGTAACTTAGCTGTTTTCGCATTGGGGGTGTACTGGTGAAGACGTGTCCAACTGATAGCGACGCGCGGGGACAGTCGAGAGGTAAGGACGTATCCAACCGAGTGGCGACGCGTGGGGCGGCCAAGTGGCAAGGATGTGTCAGCTGAGTGGCGACGTGCGAGGCGGCTGAATGGTGAGGATATGCACAACCGAGTGGCGACGCGCGGGGCGGCCGAGTGGTGAAGACTTGCACAACCGAGTGGCGACGCGCGGGGCGGCTGAGTGGTGAAGACATGCACAACCGAGTGGCGACGCGCGGGGCGACCGAGTGGTGAAGACGTGCACAACCGAGTGGCGACGCGCGGGGCGGCCGAGTGGTGAAGACGTGCACAACCGAGTGGCGACGCGCGGGGCAGCCGAGTGGTGAAGATGTGCACAACCGAGTGGCGACGCGCCGGACGGCCGAGTGATGGAGACGTGCACAACCGAGTGACGACGCGCGGGGCGGCCGAGTGATGATGTGCGAGGTGGCCGAGTGAAGGACTACGTGTCCAGCCAAGTGGCGACACATGGGTGGCCGAGTGAAGGACTACGTGTCTAGCCAAGTGGCAAAAATGGTCCTCGAAGGAGTTAGCCAGATGCTTTCGAAGCTGATGTAGCAACGAGGTCGGTGTAGTGTGGTTGCGACGCAACAAGACCGGCGCGACAACTGAGTCTAAGTAAGAACGAAGATGGCGCACAAAGTGTCTGAGTGATTATGTAACTTGTCAAAGTGGTGGATCTGACTGGTGATGAAGTACTCGACCACTCAGGAGAGTGTCATTCCGAATGAGCTGTAGCCCTCGAGTGCGGCGTAGCCCCCGAGCGTACTACAGGATTCGACAACGGACATGTCGGAATAAGAGAAATATAGTTTTGAATGGATAATTTGTAATTCATCGAGTCGGACTCGGGTAAAGATGAGGAGAAGCTTCCGAGTGATGCTCGAAAGAGGCAAACTCGCAAAGGAGTGAAGTGTGCAGTTTAATTATAAAAGGGACTTATCTGTCTCATGCTCAACGAGACGATGAGGCCTATGTCGTTGACACGATGAAGAGGACTCCACGGAGGGGTTGGCCGGATGTGTTTGAAATCAACAGAGCGGCAAGGTCGATGTTGCGGTCAGCTAGGATCGATACGGTGATCGAGACCGAGAAGCGATGAAGTTGGCGCACAAAGCCGCCGAGTGGTCGCGTAACTTGTGTATGAAAAATAGCACAAGCCAACGTGATAATTTCTCGAGAAAATTTGATGTGTGCTGAAATGATTTGTGTAAGTGACACCCATAGACACCCACTGGGTGTGCAAGGGGCTTGCTGGTTCAGAACCAACAAGAGTCTAGAAGAGCGAAGGAATTGATCGAACTTGACGAAGTGAATGATCCAACTTGATGTATTAGAGCGCCGGACTCAAATAAAAGGTAGTGTAGTGTTCCGACTAAGTTGCAGCCCCCGAGGACCAATGCAAATTCGAAATGAAGAACACATGGTGTTCGTGAATGACGTATGTGTTAAAATGAAAGTTGGACTCGGGAGTCAAATAACCAGTACTAAGCAAGTATGTGAAAACAAGCAACCAAGCGTAGAGGCACACTCGGTGGCGTGGCCTCCGAGTGAACGTGATGTGTGAGTTACGGGATACTCGGGAACGCGGAAATAACAGAATGTAGTGCATGTAGAATGACTTAGCTGTCTGAAGGCGCGCGAGTGGCCGAGTGGTGAAGATGTGTTCAACCGATGGCGATGCGCGGGGCAGCCGATTGATGTAGATGTGTCTCACCGAGTGGCGACGCGCGGGGCGACCGAGTGGTGAGGATGTGTCCAACCAATGGCGACGCGCGGGGCGACCGAGTGGTAAGGACTAAAAGGTTCTCCGAATGATCGGATGTTGTTGATCGCCGAGCAAAACTTGGTGGCATTCATATGTCTCTCGAAAGAGATAGACTTGAGATCCGAGTGTGTACATACCATAAAAACCCGAGTGACGACGCTGGCGCGTGGTCTGACTCTCCGAAGAGATGCCACTCCTTATCCCGGGGGAACGCCAGCGCAGGCCATCTACGAGTCCAAGTTTATGAGGCATGCGCCTTGGACCCTAGTGGAAGGGCCAAGTTAACCCGCGGAGGGGCGTCAAGCTCATCTCATAGCGATCTTGAAGGTGACTTCAGTCGGGTGTTTTACGTGTCCGAGTGCACGGGTCCCCATGGAGGGTGGTCAGTCGGACTGTCAGACATCCTTTCGGAAAGGAACTGTGGGCAATCGATCGGATCGATTCGCCGCAGAAATTCCGGGTGAGGTCTAGCCCAACCGGATGGCGACAAGCGGGGCGGCTGAGTGGTGAGGACGTGTCCTACCAAGTGACGACACGCGGGGCGTCCGAGTGATGAAGACGCATCCAGCGGAGTGGCGACGCACGGGGCATCCGAGTGATGAAGACGCATCCAGCGGAGTGGCGACGCACGGGGCATCCGAGTGATGAAGACGCATCCAGCGGAGTGGCGACGCACGGGGCGTCCGAGTAATGTAGACGCATCATGCGGAGTGGCACGCGCGGGGCGTCTGAGTGATGTAGACGCATTCTGCGGAGTGGCGACACGCGGGGCGTCCGAGTAATGAAGACGCGTTCAGCGGAGTGACGATGCGCGTCCGAGTGATGTAGACGCATCCTGCGGAGTGGCGACGCGCCGGGCGTCCGAGTGATGTAGACGCATCTCATGGAGTGGCGACGCGCGGGGCGGCCAAGGGATGTAGACGCATCCCACGGAGTGACGATACATGGGGCGGCCAAGTGATGAAGATGCGTGCGGCGGAGTGACGATGCACGGGGCGTCCGAGTGATGTAGACACGTCCCGCGGAGTGACGATGCACGGGGCGTCCGAGTGATGTAGACGCATCCTGCAGAGTGGCGACGCGCCGGGCGTCCGAGTGATGTAGACGCATCCCACGGAGTGGCGACGCGCGGGGCGGCCAAGGGATGTAGACGCATCCCACGGAGTGACGATGCATGGGGCGACCAAGTGATGAATATGCGTGCGGTGGAGTGACGATGCACGGGACGTCCGAATGATGTAGACGCGTCCCGCGGAGTGACGATGCACGGGGCGTCCGAGTGATGTAGACGCATCCCGCGGAGTGGCGATGCGCGGGCCGTCCGAGTGATGTAGACGCATCCCACGGAGTGGCGAGGCGCGGGGCGGCCAAGTGATGAAGATGCGTGCGGCGGAGTGACGATGCACGGGGCGTCTGAGTGATGTAGACGCGTCCCGCGGAGTGGCGAGGCACGGGGCGTCCGAGTGATATAGACGCGTCCCACGGAGTGGCGACGCACGGGGCGTCCGAGTGATGCAGACGCGTCCAGCGAAGTGGCGACGCACGGGATGTCCGAGTGATGCAGATGCGTCCCGCGGAGTGACGACGCACGGGGCGTCCAAGTGGTGAAGATGTGTCTCACCGAGTGACGACGCGGGACGGCCGAGTCCCTGTATGTTAGTCGTCTGGATGTAGAATTCATCCGAGTAACCTGCACGATTAGTTGTTTAGAGTGCAAAAACCATCTTTGGGTTAGCCGGCCAAGTGAACCCAGGGACTTCACGGCCGAGTGAGCGCCGTCCGAGTGGACCACTGCCGGACTGCGATCCGGTCGGTTTGCAGCCGGCTGGGCAGGCTGATGCAGAATGCTGGGCTCGGAGGCGCTGGTGAGGTTTGGCGTGGATGTGGATGCGCCCATGAGCGGACGAGTGTTGATCCCTTTGCTGGAGGCGGTTGGCTCTATCCGGCTTGCAAGCGGACAGGATCCAGCGGGCGTCTGACCTGCAGATCAAGGCCGAGCAGAGAGACGGCCTCTCCAAAACGGATCAAAATTAGCAATAAATGCCTAGTAATTAGGTGTGATTGCCTGGCTAACCAATGCATTGAAGAAAGGAATTGCTCCCGTCCATGATCTGCATGCAAGAAAGCGTTAATTAGCGGTAATTAAGCAAGAGTTAATACCGTTCTGCATGTGATGGAAGTTTCCTTCTTCCGTGGATCATTTTCTGCATGCGATTTATTGCCACGCTGCGGGCTTGTGCAGTCGACTCCGGACGGAGGTGCTCCGTCATCGAGCCGGTAGCACCGGAGAGGGGAGCCACCACGTGCACTCGCAGCGTCAGGCGGCTGCCGCTGAAGGAAGGAGTGTATCGCGCCCGCGGCGTTGGTGGGAGGGTCGCCTCCACCATGGAGATCACTGCCAAGCGGACGACCGGGCCAAGGAGCTCCGCATTGCCGGCCAGGGAGCGGAAAGGGAGGAGCCTCGCGTCGCCCGTCGGGCCTGCGCCTCCACGGCACGGACGCCGCCGTCGAGCACGCGATCGGCTGGGGAAGCCCCATGGCGTGGAAGCCGCCGTCGGGCAGGCAACCGGGCGGACGAGCCCTACGCAGCCGGCCAGGCCAGTGCCTCCGCGGCGTGGAAGCCGTTGTCGGGCAAGGCGACCAGGCGGAGGAGCCCTGTGAAGCCGGCCAGGCCAGTGCCTCCGAGGCGCCGAATAGAGATGTAGATCTTTTCTCCTCCTTTCTGCGATGCTTTAGTACTAGTTGTGGAGATGAACTGTATGAACAGGAAACTAAACGTAGATGAATGAAAAAAATCATCTGCATCATGGCTCGATAGACGCCAAGCCCCACGGTGGGCGCCAAATGTCGTGGGAACGATTCCGACAATAGATAGGGGTAAGGTAAAGGAGCATGATCTACCGAGATGCAAATGGGTGATATGGTGGTTTTAGTGAGTTCGGGCCTCTCACGGTGAAGATAACAACCCTACGTCTCGTGCTCCGGAGAGGCTTTCTTTTATCTGTCATGAAAACGGAGTTACATGGTGTATTTGAGAGAGGGAGCGAGGGGAACGGATCCCCATGCCTGAGCTAAGTCCTGAGACTAATTGTCAAAGAGAGAGAGATGAGAGCCTGCCTTAGTCTAGTGGTGGGGGGTGGCTTATATAGAGTGCGCCACCCCCCACCTCCTATGTTACAAAGTGGGGCATTGATGCCGTAACGCCAGCCTACTACTAAGATGATGCTTCGACTGCCTTGTCGACTGTTGGTCTTCGCATATCCAAGTGACCCATACGACCGAGTGGTTCACTGTCTTCCGAGTGGACGGTACGTTGATATGTACGAGTGGATAGTATGTTTGTATGAGATTTATCTGGACCCACATGATGTGTGGACCCCATGCTTTAATATATTTTGACCCTTCGTGGGCCTACCTGTTATGTGTGTCCCCAACACCCTTCCCACAAAAAATATTTTCCATACATTTAATAAATTCCAAAGTTGGAATTTATATTATTCCTAGTTCCTTTGGTTTACAAAGGAACCATATCTTTTTCAACTCTTTTGCACCCACAAAAAATTATCCTAACTGCTAGACAGTACCCACAACCCATTTCACCAAAAACATTTGGTTTCATAGTTCAAAATTTTCAAATCTTAGGCAATTCAAATTTGGACCAGATTCAAACTTCATGATCAAAGCCCAATTTATATTGCTCCAAAAATTCTGAAACTTTGCCAGACTCTCATGCATCAACACCTCACCACAAAAATTCTCAAAAATTCCTAAAATGCCTAGAGCCCTCTGGCATTTTATCAAACACCTTGTGCGCACTGTTCACCACTGTAACACAAAGTTCAGTAAAATTCAGAAGCGACATAAGTTCAGAGAGGGAGGGAGATCGATGTCGTGCACTCCTCCTCCTCCTCTCCCCCACTCGGTGTCGTCTCCTTGGGGCTTAAATGAGCCACCCCGGGCCCCTCTGGTCGGCCGCTCGCCGATGACAGCAAAGTGGCTGGCCGGTGCACCTGCCACCGCCCTCAGCCGCGACGGCCGATCAAGATCAGCTTGGCTGACCCACGCCTTCACTCCCCCACCGCTCCCCTGCCTACCTCCTCTCCACGCGGCACCTCCTCTGCGGCGTTGACCCATCGTCCGAACCGCCCCGCGCCCGCCTGGCAGTCATCGGAGTCGATCGTCGCCGCCACACCCGTATGGACACCCCACCGTGGATAAGGCCATAGGGCTCGGCTCCGTCCACGTTGATGCTTTTGGAGTACTCCCTCGACCTCATCCACTCCTCACCACCATTGACCACCGTCCTAACCTTCCTCGTCGGCCGGATTAACTCCGGCGTGATCCACTCCGCCACTAACCTCCTCAGATCGCCTATAAAAGGCTGCCCCGAGCCCCGTTCAGCACTCACCACACCTCCACCCATCCCTAATCGCCACCTAGAGGGGTCGAACGACCTCGGGGAGGTCTTCTTCCCCGACTCCGGTCACCGATCCGCCGCCACCCTCCCCGATCAGCACGACGTCGTAATCCAACTCCGCCTCCAAAAATCCACCAGTAGCCTCTCAACACACCCACACACCGATCCCGTGCTTCAATTTGACGCAAGGAGCTCTCTCCGGCGAGATCCCACCTCACCCGAAACCACCGTCCGCCGGCGTCGACCTCGCTGCCGTTCGGGTACTCGCCGGCGACCAACTCCACCACCCACCGACGCGGGTCGCCACCCCGAGCACATCCCGACCATCGCTGCCTCCTGAAACGCCGGCGATCGCCGCCGGTGACCACCGCATCCCCTCTGTACACGCGCGCGTTTGAATTTCAAACCTGACGGGTGGGGCCCACCCGTCAGTGTTTTATTCTTTTCTGTTGTTTTCGAAAGCGTCTGTTGCCTCTTTACGCTTTCTGCACTGGGAAGCGTATTTCTGTCCGAGGCGCTTTCAGATATTACCGCAGGGACCCACTAGCAGTTATTTTATTTATAGAGAGGTCCTTGGTTTTAAATCCTTAATAATTTTTAAACCACAGATCATTTTCAGTTGATTCTTTTTCTGAAATTCTTGTTTTTCACTCTAGTTTTTTTAGTATTTAATTAAAAATATTTTGAGACACTTTTTGTACTGTTGCAATTTTTTTGAATTTGGATGTTTTATTTTCCAGAAAACGAAGAGGGAGACTTTACCGGGAATCTCGAGGAACCGCTTTCTGACTACCTTGGTCAAGGCAAGCATTATTGAAATTGGGATATGATGAATTGCATGCATGTTTGCATCGGAGGGTTTTGCACCGTATAGTAGTAATAGTAGAAGCATGCACTGGTCATGTCAATTTGAGCACTATTGCATGAACACTATTGCATTCACCAGGAATTTTGCTAACGTGTGAATATGGTAAGAGTCCAGGAGTGCATCTCCTGCCTTGGACGTGCCGGTGGGCACGGGCTGTGTTATGACACGATGGTGTCATTGTGGCATGTGAGACATGCCAGTCTTAATAACAACACCTCCTGAGTCGACCTAGATCGAGTCTTGTTCCGTTAAGCCTAGCTAAATACCATGCTTCCACTTGTCTTCCCGCAAGGAGAGTGCGATTTAGTAAGTTGTTAACCCCTTTCCGTGTACACACCACTTAGAGAGGCCACGATGAGGGTTCCACGACCATGGTCTAATGCCAGTCATCGGGTCAGGGGGCATGGGTGTATCCGGCTGGGCTGAGAGGGGGCACCCCTTGTAATCCGCGCGTATTAATAGTGATCCCATGCTATTCGAGACGGTGGTCTCCCCGACTTAGAGTTTTTCTTGAAAGATGCTTTGGGTGATTCCTGGCATCCGGAAAGTTATTCTGGTGTGTGCTGGTCAGGTGTGTTTTCAACCCAAAGACCGTAATGGGAATTAGTCAACGTCTAGATGTTGGCTACAAGAATCCCATACACGTGGGTAAAGAGTACAACCTCTGCAGAGTTACATATATTCGAATAGCCATGTCCACGGTCAAGGACTATAGTTGGGAAGGGTCAAGTATCGGTCCTGGTGTCGGTATCTGGAGGAAATTAACTAAATTGAGCGTGGTTCATTTTGCAGGGTAATTATTGTCACCACCGATGCTGTCATGAATATTATTGCCGTGCATGTTACTGTTGTTGTGGACCAACCCGTTTCTCTTATTCAACTGTACTGAGTGTCACTTGGGATGGCCAGACTGCCCGTGCACTCGGTTTTCTGTTATTTTCTGAGTATCACTTGGGATGGCTAGACTACCCGGATACTCAGTTTTATTTTCAAGACCTCTCGAGGCGTCGTTTTCAGACACCCGTTTGGCATTTCTTTTCAAGACCTCTCGAGGCGTCGCTTTTAGACACCCGTTTGGCATTTCTTTTCAAGACCTCTCAAGGCGTCGCTTTTAGACACCCGTTTGGCATTTCTTTTCAAGACCTCTCGAGGCGTCACTTTCAGACACCCGTTTGGCAATCTTCTTGGGATTTCTCGGGCGGTCTAACGCCCGATGTTCCACTTTAATTTCTTGGTTATTACTAACGTTGTATGTTCTTTATCCACACCAGGTTAACATTATCATGCCATGATTTAATTCCGATCAGCATGTGCATTTAACATAGCCCATCATGAGCATCTGCATTCATTATATCTTCTGTTCATAATGCTTGCGAGTACATGCCAACGCACTCACAGGCTTGTCCTTGGCTATTGTCTTGGCCAGACCTGGAGGAGGACGAGCTTGTGGAGGAAGATTGCGCTAGCGAGCCCGACGCTTAGAGGTGTTCCCAGTCAGTCAACTGTGGTCTTGGAGTCTACCACATGTATCATCCGCAGTGCTTCCGCTTCACGAATAAAATAGTCAACCCTCACTCTGACGCTTGGCTTTATTTTATTGTATCGGTGTTGTACCACCATCACACCATTGTTATATTCCACCACCACCTATATTGCAAGTTTGTAACAGAGTGTTGAGCACTCTGGCCCAACCCGATGTAATATTATGTTTGTACTGCTTATCTGTATCAAGGAAGTCCACCAGTAGTTCTGATCTTGGGGCTGGTGTGACTTTGGGCTATTATGTGAGTTATTGCGGAAATGAGCCTGACAAACCTTGGTATCAGAGCCAGGTTGACTGTAGGAAGCCCTAGGTGCGATAGGTACGTAGTAATAGGATCAACCCTAGCATTTTTAGCATGCATTTTGTGCATTGTAACAAATTTCCCTTAGTCATCATATACTTATGATATGACTATTTAGATTTTTGTCTACTGTTGTAGATGTTTGGCGGCAGCTGTCCGACCCAGATTTTCGCCAACGAGCCTGGGGGATTTTCCCGTCTTCTCGTCATCATCGCTAGAGTCGCGATGAGATCACCGAGCTGTCCGGAGTACACCATCTTCCCCGACAGGATCACGGACACCCTGACCATGTACCAGGCCTCGGTATATATTCGGGGTGAATTCGCCGAGCCCCACCGTAACTATCGTTTTGTTGGGAGACTCGTGCCTACTAAGAGGCATGCTATCCAGATGGCCGCTCGCGAAGCCATTGCTCGTTTTAGGGACATCCTTCCAGTCATGCAGACACATCCCTATTACTATCTTCCATGCCATGTCCCATACACTAGTCACTATTGTAGGAACGAAGTATGTCTACCAGAGGGGGGTGAATGGGAGTTTTATCTTTTTTTCGAAAATCTCAAAACTCTCGGAACCCAGCAGCGGAGCGAATGAAAAACAAACTAAAGCGAGCTAAAACTAAGTACCGAATGGAAACTGAAGCATGCATCGAAACAAATTACATGAAGGAAAACAGATTAAATGTAAACATGGGTAGAAGAGGTAACCAGTGGTGCTCGATGGCGACAGGGTATTTGTTCAACCAGTTTGTCCTTCTGCACAAGGACTACGTCTGGTTGGAGGGGTTGTGACTTAACACGGAAGATAAACTCTCTTCACCCTATTCTCCTCGACAATTGGTTGGTCAACCAATGCCGATCATTCATGGTAGATACTTGAGGCGATCTCCGAACCTTTACAGGCTTCTTCGAGAACCACAATCACTCTTGGTCTTTGAAGAAATTGACACCTAACCGTCTAGAGAGTTTGCAGCTCTCAAGAGTAATAGGCGGAGCGTACTGGACTTAGATTCGAGTGATGCTGAACCACTCTCTAATTCTTCGGCTCTAGGGGTTTTCTCTCGGTGGATTTTAAACTCAAATCGCTCAGAGAGGGGGTTGCTCAACTATCTTCTCAGAAACAAATAGAGCAGCCACCGGACAAAGCCGGCGTGGGGTGGCTATTTATAGCCGCAGCCTTCCCTGGTGGGAAATGACCATTTTGGACACGCGGTCCAGCCAATGGCCAACCGACACGTTCACAACGGTCGGATTTTGGAGCAACGGTAACATTACTTGAGTGACAAGTAATGCTAACTCCTCGGCCTGAGATAAATCTCTCGCAGTGAAGAAGATCTTAGTCTCTTGCTGGCAAGTATTTGCTCGGAACACAAAGAGATTTCGCTCGCAACTTTCATAGGTTTTGGGTTTAGCATCAGAGAATCAAAGTTTCGAATGCTACACCCCTCTTAATAGTACGGTGGTCCTATGACTCAATAAAGAGAAGAAGAACAATGAATTAAATGCTACGTCTTTACTCCATCTTCAATCTCCTCGGACGCAGTCATTTCCCTCGAACAGACACCGAACCAATTGCTTTACTTCAACAATTTTTGAGGGGTCACTCTTGTTATCATAATCTTCGGCGATAACCTTTGCTGCACCGTAGGGAGATTATCTTCGTTGTTTGCATCAAACTCCTCATGATCTCAGGGACTTGTTACTTTGTGCACACTAGCAAACACATAAGTCCCATACTGTTTATGTCAACAAACTCCAAAACATAAGGGGCATATCATTGCACCAACAATCTCCCCCTTTTTGGACGGTTGTTGACAAAATAGATAATCATCGAAATGAAGATAGTTAAGTGAAAAGTAATTCGAATAAGAGTGAATTAGCGTTACTTGGCTCGATGATGAAATATACTCCCCCTAGATGTATGCAGGGTTATAGATATGAGATAAAATCTCCTGCAATTCATTGAAGTATGTAGAGCAAATTTCAATCATTCGAGATAATGATTCGCACTGATAAATAATATATAATCCATCGAGATTGTAGTGCAATCAATCATAACTTCTGATAATAATTCCACCTGCAAAACAAATGCTTCGAGAGAAATAGTGCAGCAGGCGGGGTTATTAACATTACAACACATAAGTTTTACATCGTAGCACAGATAGTCTTTGAAGCATAAGTTCAAATCGCACACGAAACAAAACCAACGGAACGCAAAAGGCAAATCTATCAAAACTCGATGTAATTCTCCCCCTTTTTGTCAACTAGTGTAAAAAAGTGACGAATAACATGAGTGCAGAAGTGGTGAACTTGATTCACTCGGTGGCGTCGCCAGAGGAACTGTCCGAAGAGGTTTCTGATTCGGAAGTGACTGGAAGATCTTCATCGTCAACAGTAGCAGATTTTCCTTCAGGAATGGCAGCTTGAGGCTGAGATGATGAAGGCACATTGGGATTAGCCACTTGAGTCGTTTGTGCTAGCACATTTCCTTCGGCTGGTTTTTCGGTCGGTGAGGTGGCTTCAGATTCTTCGATTATCTTGCGAAGCTTAATATGCAGAAGACCAGTAGTTGGTGCTCGAGCAGGTAGTGGAGGAGCACTGCGAGGTTGATAATCTTCAACTGAGAGGCCTTTGTCAATGTATTCATATAGCTCTTTGAGATCAGTATCTAGGAGTTGTTTCTTGGTGAAGAACTTGCGAAGTAGTTTCCAGATCCTTTTATTGTTCTCATCAGCAATCAGATGTGTGATTCTTGTTCGGTTGTTGATAGCATTCAGCTCGGCAGTAAGGTGTTCTTTCTCTTGGCGATCTTCAGCAATGTATTTTAGCAATAGTTGTTGCGTGCGCAAACTGACTTCAAGCTGTGATGGAGGTTGATGAGTAACCATTCGGTCGTGCGAAGGCAGACATGGCCCATCGAATCCTTTGTGATAATCTTGCAAGCTTGACTCGGGCGATTTACCCGAAGAAATATCTTGCATGACTTGCAGGGTGTCCCGAACAGGAGGAATAAAGCTTTTATGGCTCGCCTTTGCCAAATACTCGGTGTGCATGGAATAATCAACGACTTTCTGAATCCATGGTGCATATACTTTGAGTGTTTTTGGATACTGAGCAGAATCTTTCAATATTTGCAGGAACATATCCTCAACATCAAAGACATATTTCTTGGAGATGGCATAGATTGCATTGCGAAGAACTTCTGAGATTGTACCGTCAGTATTCATCCCGGCCAGAGGGCAGATAGTATAAGTGAGCATATGACAGAGAGTTTGATTCTCGAAGGTTAAATGCTCTGGGTTGGGAGGACTATTGTAGTCACGAATCTTTTCTTTGTCCATGGTGCATCGAAACATGTCATCTGAAATAGCGTCAATGTTGTGCACTCGTATTTTAGTTTTACTTGATGCGTTTGCCTTCAGTCATCCACTCCATGATCCATTTGGAACTGTCAGATTCATCACCAGAGATGTATAATGTTGCATAGAACTGAAGAATTATCTCTCGGTTCCACGGATGTTCGAATGCAAACACACTAGTGAGATAGAAATCTTCCATGTCTTGCAGTAGCTGATCAAAGCAACCAATACTCTTCATAGCAGTGATATCAGGAAATTCATGAGGGAATATCTTCTTATTGTCATAGAGAATCCAGGAATAATAGATGGCCTGTTCTTGGGTCCAGAAACGAGGCGATTCAGATGTGTGTGGCCCATTGTAAGGAATTTCTTGAAAGAATTGAGGATGCGTATTTCGATTGAATAGCGGTCCTTTGGCACCAGCACCAGTTGAGAACAACGGCAATTCTTCACGAGGAAATGGATATTTGAGTTCATCCTCGACTGAGATCACTTCATCACCTTATACTACAGAGTCAGTATGACGAGCAGAGATAGATTTACGTCCAGACGAACGATCTTCACAAATTCTTTGCGCTGTGTTGATGGAAATCCGCAGTTGAGAGGGAGCTGATGGCACAATGGTTGGAGCAGATTCTTTTCCAGTGGGCACTGAGTCCGAATCAGGGACTGGAGCAGGAGTAGGTTGTTCTTTGGAGGTTGGTTGTTGTGCAGAGGGAGGAACCGAAACATTTGGTTCTTCATGAGCAGGAGAGGCTTGAGGCTTGGACTTAGGGATTTCACCTTCTTCAGAAACATGTGGCTGAGGAGGAATATCCTCATGAACAGTGGAGGCCACAGTCACTGGTTTAGTTGGCCTTGGCAAGGGAGGTGCATCAGTGACTGGAACAGTGGGTTGCAAAGGAATTGCTGGTTTAGGAGATCTTTCCTTCTGAGGCTGAGCTTCAGGATGATCAGGATACTTATCTTTCGTAGGAGGAGGAGCATTCTTCTTCGTAATTTTCTTTCGCTTCTTCTTCTGTGTCTGCTGAGCAGTTTGATCAATTTGTCCCTTAACAAGATCATTATAGCATGTTGCTTGTGCTTGATGCTCAAGGCAGATCTTTCAAACAATATTATCCAAATCTGAGTGAAATCCCAATCTTCTGTTGCAAAGGATAGTCAAAGCCCGATTGACATCCATGTATGATTCTTCAAGTTGTTTGATGACAAACTTGGAAGATGCAGCTTTCATGCGACTGTCAAGGTCATTGAGTTTGGCAGTGAGGGAATTGATTTCAATAGATTCTTCTCTCATATCACGAATAAGATCAGAAGCTTGTGAAGCGACTTTAGGAGGGATTGGCAGAGATGCCACTTCATCATCGAATAGGTTTTCCAAAAATTTGTCAAGCTGATCCATAATGAATACTTGATTATAATAATGAGGAGCATCGGATTGGACATCAGTCTGTGCAACAGGTGCATGTTGCACTATAACTTTCTCGGTTGGAGGCATAGAAGCCAATGGTTGTGTCAAGGTGGGAGCAAACTGAGCAACCTTTTCTTTCGGTGTAGCCTCTTCAGGAGTAGTTTGCTCGTTGGTTGGAGCCTTGGTAGGAGCCATGATTTTCTTCACTTTTGTCTTTGGAATTTGTTCGCCTGGCTTAGCTGTGCTGACAGGGGCATCAACTACCAAATCCTGCAAGTTGATTGCATTAGGATGAGGGGTTGTATCCACGTGATCTACCATAGTGACAGTGGTATGTGGGGTTTTTCTCTTCATAATGATCTTCTTCCGAGGTGCTATTGGAGCGGTACGAGCTCGAAGATCAGGTAGCACGGTAGATGTGGTGATGTTCACTTGCTCACTTAGAGTGGCATCAGTTTCCTCTCTTGTTGGTGGTGGTGGATCATCTTTATCAGAAGAATTGCCTTCTGTATTTCTTTCGGATGGTTCAACCGGCCTCTTCTTCGGTGCACTCCTTTTCTTTGCACTTGGATCATGTTTGTGTTTGGAGCGCCCTTCTGATTTTCCTCCAGCCTTTTTCTTCTCAACGTCATCCTTGAGTAGACGACGATTTTCTTCTTCACGGGCCCTTTCCTTTTCAGCCTTCTTGGCTCTCTTGAGGGCATTTTTCTCTTGCTTAGCCTTTTCATCAGGATAAGAGTCGGGAGTCCGAAGAGATGACTCATCAGCATTTGGTGGTGGCGGTGGTCTCTCTTGGGGATCACTTGCACGAATGAGACCAATTTCACGGTAGTCACCCCATGGAGGATGAAAGGAAAAATTCTTCGCAAACCGAGGATGAACCATTTCATAGTTGAACCACTTGCGCACCCAGTGGCATCGAATTCTTTGCAAACGCTTGTCTCTTTCCCATTTTGACTCTCCTAGAATAGTGTTATAATTATCATGAGAGTTGTACCGAGCTGAATTTGCGTATGGTTGCCTGCCACCTTTCTTTTTTTTGGTGCATCTTCTTCTTGCTCACCTGCATTTTGCTCGTGTCTCTTTCTTTTGCTGGTTGCTGGGCCTACCGTTAGGCCCTTTGCATTTGGTGCTTTTGACTCGTCTGCTGTACCCAAGATTACCTCATCTTCATCGGTCATGCTCATTGGTCGAGCAGAATCCTCAACTGATTGCATACACCTGTGAATAAGAATAGATACGAGGGAAAAAGGGGACAGGGTTACAAATGCTCAATGTGAAATTTTTTCGAGCGAAAACATTTTGAGGAAGAGTTAGATGCAGACTTTGAGAAATGTTTCGAATGAAAGAAATGTATAGAATGAACTAGTAGGTCCGAAGAAAATACTAGTCAGCGTGCTAAGCATTCCATTCGTGCGAGACATAACACAAACCCTAGATCTAAAAATTTTCGGATGCGAGGGACAACTACAAACCACATCCGCACTAGTTACCTAAGCAGTAAAGATCTAAGGTATGCGGTAAAATCAGAAAATAATGACCATGGACGAACTCGAACGAGAAGGACGAAGGCCTGAGTTTGAACTACACGTACCCTAGCTTGGTGTCGTGCAGCAGCTACGGCGGTGTAGGGAAGAAGATGTCCCGCGGCGGCGAGGAAAGACTCCAGCGACTGCTTTCCGGTAGTGAAGCGGTGAAGAGGTCGTCGGCGTCGAGCTCAAGGTGGAGCACTGCGGCGAGGGTTTCGGAGGAGATGAGGGTGAGAAGGAAGAGAAGTGAATGAGGGAGCGGGGTGCTGTGGTATTTATATGCGAGGGAAAATAACCGCACGGAGTGAATCCGATCGAACGGCCACTATCAAGAGACTATTGCGATTCGACGGACAGGATGGGGTGGTAGTTGATGGATTGCACGTGGCAACCATCATAAAAGATCGTGAGCCTGACTTGGGCGGGAAACCCCAAATTTTGGACAGCTTTCGCCAAAATAGATTAAAGTTCGGAGCTAATCTTCATCATGGTCAAGGACACCAGATAAAGTTTCGGTACTAGATGAAATTTGAGCATTCATAATGGAACAACATAGTTTGGAAGAGATAGAACAGAGGGAAAACAGGGTCCTTGGCATTTCACTCAGACAACGAAACACAAACACCCGATAGAATAGCTATGAGAGAAATGCATTCAGACTAACACAAAAACTTCGATTGAAAAGAAACTCAACGAACGAAAATTGTGGTGGCGTGACCCACCGTATAAGAACTGTATGACCCCGAGCGTTGCACAATTATCGTGGCACCCGGTAAGTCTAGTTCTTCGTTAATGTTTTCACTCTTAGAAAGAAAATTTCACTTTGTTGAAATTTTCAAACTCTTCGAGTGTTGTGCACCCATTCCTTCTAAGATGTGGAACAGTTAGCACGGGTGCCGAGTCCAGTTTACTGCATGTTTGCAAAGTCCAGGATATTTAGCTCACACCGTAACGCACATAATCTTTTCTCATCGAGAGGCTTGGTGAATATATCAGCGAGATTGTCTTCGGTCTTGACATGATTGATGACAATATCCTCTTGAGCAACATGATCGCGAATGAAATGGTGTATGATGGCAATATGCTTGGTGCGACAATGCTGCACTAGATTGTGTGCAATTTTGATAGCACTCTCATTGTCACAATACAGAGGGATCTTCTTGACCTTGATGCCATAATCCTTCAGAGTCTGCTTCATCCACAATAACTGAGTGCAACAAGCGCCAGCAGCAATATATTCGGCCTCATCCGTAGAAAGTGATACACAATTCTTCTTCGTTGATGACCAACACACCAAAGATCTACCGAGGAAATGGCATGTCCCCGAAGTAGATTTCCTGTCAACCCAGTCACCTACGTAATCCGAGTCTGTATATCCAACAAGATCAAACTATGCTCCCTTAGGATACCATAAACCTAAGGTGGGGGTGTGAGCCAAATATCTCAGAATACGCTTAACCGCTTGGTGATGCGATTCTTTCGGTGCAGCTTGATAGCGGGCACACATGCAAACGCTCAACATAATGTCAGGTCTGGATGCACATAGGTAAATAAGAGAACTAATCATCGAACGATAAGCCTTCTGATCGTAATCCTTACCGTACACATCTGCATCCAGCTTACCATTCGTGGGCATAGGTGTTTTGTAGCCCTTCATTTTGGAATCTTGCATTTTGAACTTCTTCAGGCATTCCTTAAGATATTTCTCCTGAGATATGAAAATTCCATTTGCCTGTTGACGTATTTGTAGTTCGAGAAAGAACTTAAGTTCACCCATCATAGACATTTGATATTTCTCGGACATCATTTTCCCAAACTCTAAGCTGCAAGCATTGTTAGTACAGCTAAAGATAATATCATCCACATAGATTTGACATACGAATATATCATTATCAACAACACGAGTGAAAAGTGTGGGATCAGTGGATCCTGGCTTGAACCCTTTATCGAGCAAAAACTTCTTCAAGGTGTCATACCAAGCTTGAGGGGCTTGCTTCAGCCCATATAAAGCCTTCTTCAACCTGAAAACTTTGTTAGGAAACTCAGGGTGCTCAAAGCCAGGTGGCTGTCTAACATATACTTCCTCATCAATTTCACCATTGAGGAAAGCACTTTTCACATCCATTTGATAAAGCAGGATATCATTGTAATTTGCATAACCGAGAAGAATACGAATTGCCTCAAGGCATGCAACAGGAGCATATATTTCACCGAAATCAATACCTTCTCTCTGTGTGTACCCTTGAGCAACAAGACGTGCTTTGTTTCTCACCACAATGCCATTTTCATCTTGCTTATTGCGAAAAATCCACTTTGTGCCGATGATATTGTGCTTCTTAGGATTCGGTTTGTCAACCAATTCCCATACATCATTCAGTTCGAATTGCACCAACTCCTCTTGCATGGCATTCATCCAATCTGGATCATTCATGGCTTCTTCATACTTGGTAGGTTCTGCCAATGGCACAAAGGAGAAACTGCCACAGTAGTTAGCTAAACGAGTGCGTGAATGAGTTGTGGGTCGATAGCCTGGATTCTCGAGTTCATCGAGAATTAATGAAGGATCAACTCGATTAGCCACTCGTGGATCAGGATTTTCATCTTGATGATCATTATTATTTTCATCAGCATCAGCATTTGTATTGCCATTCCCCTCGGGATTGCCATTTTGATCGGCATTTGAAATTTGATTGCCATTTGCATTCAGAGTGGCATTTGCTTCGGCAGTGGCTTGACGAGTTCTAGTTTGAGTCATAGGGGCATCACCATCAAAGGATTCAGGTGCATTTCCTTCAACTGGCTTGACGCTCCCAATAGCCATTTGCCGAATAGCATCGGAAATCGATGGTTCATCTATCGCATTTGGCAGGTGCTCCTTTTGGGAGCCGTTAGATTCATCAAACAGCACATTTACCGTTTCCATAACTTTCCCGTGGTGAGAGTTATAAACATGATAAGTATGCCAGTTCGAGCCATAACCAAGAAGAAAACCTTCATGTGCCTTAGGTGCAAACTTGGAAGAATGATTCATATCAAGAATGTAGCAAGGTGCACCAAAAACACATAAATAAGAAACATTCAGTTTCTTGCCAGTGATAAGATCATACGAAGTTTTCTTAAGGAACTTGTGAAGATAAACACGATTGATAACATGACAGGCAGTGTTAATAGCATCAGCCCAGAAGCGAATAGGAGTTTTATACTCACTGAGCATTGTTCTCGCCATTTCGATGAGAGTTCTATTCTTTCGTTCAACAACTCCATTTTGTTGGGGAGTGTATGCGGCAGAGAACTCATGAGTAATACCATTTTCGTCGAGAAATTCATCGATATGAGTATTTTTGAACTCAGTTCCATTGTCACTTATGACGTGCTTAATTCGCACATCATATTCATTCTGGGCCTTCTTAGCGAAGCTTTTGAAGATGTCTTGGGTGCAGGTTTTGTCTTCGAGAAAGAATACCCAAGTGTATCGAGAGAAATCATCAACAATAGCCAGACCATAATGACTACCACTGAAACTTGCATAGTTTTGAGGACCAAATAAATCCATATGAAGAATTTCCAGAGGTCTTGTTGTGGTCATAACAGTCTTTGATGAATGATGCTTCTTGGCCAATTTACCAGCCTCACATGCAACACAAAGACGATCCTTGTCGAATTTTACATCAGGAATGCCATGAAGATGATTTTTCTTCACTAGGGTCTGCAAACTTCTCATACCTGCATGACCAAGCCTTCGGTGCCACAGCCAACCTTCGGTTGCTTTTGCAAGCAAGCAAGTTTGGACTGGGACCCTTAGAGAAATCCACAATATATAGATCACCTTTTCTAATTCCCTCGAATACGAAGGAATTGTCAGAGGCCATGAAGACAATGCATTTGGATATAGAAAATAGAACTAGCATGCCTAGATAACATAGCTTGCCAACTGACATAAGATTGAATCCAAGAGACTCAAGAAGTAAAACATCATCAATGGACTTTGATACGTCTCCAACGTATCTATAATTTTTGATTGTTCCATGCTGTTATATTATCATTCTTAGATGTTTTACAATCATTTTATAGCAACTTTATATCATTTTTTGGGACTAACCTATTGACATAGTGCCCAGTGCCAGTTGCTGTTTTTTGCTTGTTTTTTACTTCGCAGAAAATCAATACCAAACGGAGTCCAAACGCAGCGAAACTTTTTGGTGATTTTTTCTGGACCAGAAGACAAAAGTTGGGCCAAGGAAGTGCCAGAGGGGTGCCCCGAGGGGGGCACAACCCACCTAGGCGCGCCTGGGGGCCCAGGCACGCCCTGGTGGGTTGTGCCCACCTCGGTGGCCTCCCGCACCGCCTCTTTGCTCTATAAATACCCCAATATTCCATAAACCCTAGGGGAGTCGACGAAAAACAATTCCAGCCGCCGCAAGTTCCAGAAACCACAGATCCAATCTAGACACCATCACGGAGGGGTTCATCATCCTCATTGGTGCCTCTCCGATGATGCGTGAGTAGTTCATTGTAGACCTACGGGTCCGTAGTTAGTAGCTAGATGGCTTTCTCTCTCTCTTTTGATTCTCAATACAATGGTCTCTTGGAGATCTATTTGATGTAACTCTTTTTGTGGTGTGTTTGTTGGGATCTGATGAACTTTGAGTTTATGATCAGATCTATGTTTTTATCCATGAAAGTTATTTGAGTCTTTTGATCTCTTATATGCATGATTACTTATAGCCTCGTATTTCTTCTTCGAATCTTTGGTTTAGTTAGGCCGACTAGATCGATTTTTCTTGCCATGGGAAGAGGTGCTTTGTGATGGGTTCGATCTTACGGTGCTCAATCCCAGTGATAGAAGGGGAAATGACACGTATGTATTGTTGCTATTAAGGATAACAAGATGGGGTCTATTCCTACATGAATAGATCTTGTCTACATCATGTCATCTTTCTTATTGCATTACTCCATTCCTCTATGAACTTAATACACTAGATGCATGCTGGATATCGTTTGATGTGTGGAGTAATAGTAGTAGATGCAGGCAGGAGTCGGTCTACTAATCTTGGACGTGATGCCTATATAATGATCATTGCCTAGATATCGTCATAATTATTTGAGGTTCTATCAATTGCGCAACAGTAATTTGTTTACCCACCGTATGCTATTTTCTCGAGAGAAGCTACTAGTGAAATCTACGGCCCTTGGGTCAATTTTTTCCATCATATATTTTCAGATCTATATTGCTATTTGCCTTTTTATTTATTTGCATCTTTTATTTTCAGATCTATATTTCCAAAAACCCAAAAATACCTTGCTGCACTTTATTTTATTCGCGTTTTATCGAGATCTATTTATCCAATCTATTTCAATTAGTCTCCCGTCCGCTCGCAAATTTTTGGCACCGTTACGCGAAAGGGATTGACAACCCCTTTAACACGTCGGGTTGCAAGTATTTGTTCTTTGTGTGCAGGTACCATTTATGTAGTGTTGCGTGGTTCTCCTACTGGTTCGATAACCTTGGTCTCATCACTGAGGGAAATACCTACCGTAGCTGTGCTGCATCATCCCTTCCTCTTTGGGGAAATACCGACGTAGTTCAAGCCGCATCAAAAGGAATTTCTGGCGCCGTTGCCGGGGAGACATCATCAACATCTACCAGGTTCCTAATCACAAATCTCATCTCCTTGCAATTTACATTATTTGCCATTTGCCTCTCGTTTTCATCTCCCCCACTTCACAAAAATTTGCCGTTTTATTCGCCCTCTTTTTCGTTCGCATTTTTCGTTGGAATTTTTTTTTGCTAGGATTTGTCACCATGAGTGACTTTGGTATGGCAGAAACAGATGATGGCCTAACTCCTAAAATTGGACGATCTGGCAATCTGGATGCTAAAACTTTTGTTTTGGGGCAAGGGAATGTTATAGGAAAATAACGTATCCAAGAATTTTTCAATTGTGTTGGAAATTTAAGTCTTGATGATGTTCCTATACTTAAGAGGAGTAAAACTTATGCGGAAGCTATTTCAACACTAGTTCTGAAACTTGAAAATAAATTTATCTATAGCCATCCTACCTTGCAAAGATTGCTTTTTGAGTTACCCGCTATAAAGAATCCCAAGGCTAAAAAGTTGGCCACCTTGTTCTCATGAATGAATTTGATTACGTAGTACGGGAAGCTAGGGAAAATTTTGATTTCTATGGTATGAATCGTGAAAAACCAGTGATAGATGAAATACTTTATAATAGTGGTTTTTTGCTAAGACATTTGCTTGGGGATAATCAAATCTTTGATGAGAATCTTAAGAAGGAAGTCCCTGTTTTAGATATAATCCAACAAGTTTTCAATGATGTTAATCAACACTATTCTTGGATTGTTGCCGGAAATCAAAGGGGATATGACGATAAGCAACTTGATAGTGCTAAATTCTCTATGGATAAGGTGTTTTATGTTGTTTTTGCAAAACCTCCAGACAAAAATACCTCTAAGGAAAATGAAACCAAAGATGACAACACTTAGATCTTTGCATTATGCCTAGCTAGGGGCATAAAACGATAGCACTTGTTGGGAGGCAACCCAATCAATAAAATTTATTTTTGTCTTTTCCTTTCTGTTCTTGAGTGTTTGCACAATTATGCTACTGTTATGATTGTGTTTTTTTGTGTTTTAATTAGTGTTTGTGCCAAGTAAAGCCTTTGGGATAGCTTTGGTGATAGTTGATTTGATCTTGTTGAAAAACAGAAACTTTTGTGTCCAGTAAAACAATTTTGAAAATTCACAGAAGCGACAAAAAATTCTGCATTTTTTTAAACAAGGTTGATATACAAATTGCCTCTGTTGTCCTAATTTTTCAGAACTTTTGGAGTTACAGAAGTATGAGAACAATTCATATCTTTACAGACTGTTCTGTTTTTGACAGATTCTATTTTCTTTGCATTGTGTGCTTATTTTGATGAATGTATGAGCCATGGTAAAGTTAGAATACAGTAGATATAATGCAATAACAAAATTTGAATGGGTTTTCTACAGTACTTAAATTAAAGATTGGTTTTCTTATACTAACGGATCTCACGAATGTTTTGTTGAGTTTTGTGTGATTGAAGTTTTCAAGTTTTGGGTGAGATCACGATGGATGACGGAATAAGGAGTAAGAAGAGCCTAAGCTTGGGGATGCCCATGGCATCCCAAGCCATTATCTAAAAGAGAAGCAAGCAACTAAGCTTGGGGATGCCCGAGTGGCATCCCCTCTTTCTTCTAATGACCATCGGTATATTACTTGGAGCTATATTTTTATTCGTCACATATCATGAGTTTTACTTGGAGCATCTTGTATGATATGAGTCTTTGCTTGTTTTGCTTTTTATTTTTAGTAAAGTATCCTTTCTGGACACACCTATTTGAGAGAGCCAAAATTATGCTATGATTTGTTAGAATTGCTCTCTATGCTTCACTTAAATCTTTTTGAGCTATGGAATTGCTCTAGTGCTTCACTTTTATCTTTTTGAGAATGGTGTGCTTTAGTATTTTTGAAGAAATTCTCTCATGCTTCACTTAGATTTATTTGAGTGTTAGTAAATTTTTAGGAAATTCTCTCATGCTTCACTTAAATTATTTTGAGAGAAGAAAATTTTTATGCTCATGTTCTTCACTTAGATTTGTTTGAGCTATCAAAAGCAACATATGAAATTAGTCCCAAAGTGATAGATATTCAAGAGGGACATAATAAAAACTTTCATGAAGATGATTGGACAAAATAAACTTGATTCTTTGTAATAGTTTTGCGATATGATGATATAATATGTGAGTCATGTTGATGAGTAATTATGCTTTAGTAAGAATATTGGTGTTAAGGTTTGTGATTCTCTTTGCAAGCACAAAAGTCAATAGTTATGCAATGAAATTATATCCTACTTGTGGTGCATTATTCGGTGTTAGTTATGTTTAATGCTCGCTTATGAGATTTTTCGTTTCTTGGTTGGATGCTTCTCAATCTTTTGCTAGCCTTCATTTGCACTAAGTATAATCACTACTTGTGCATCCAAAATCCTTAAACCAGTTTTGCCACATGAGTCCACTAGACCTAACTATATGCGGTATTCTTTTGCCGTTCTAAGCAAATTTGTATGTGCCATCTCTAATTTTCAAAATAAATTTCTCTTTTGTGTGCTCGTACCGCTCATGAAACGGTAGGGGGTGGCTGATGTTTTTCCATGCTAAATGTGTTATTCTCAAGATGAGTGTTTATTCACTTGTCATTGCACAAGAGTACGGCAAAGGTATTAGGGATGCCCAGTCCCGAAATGAAAAATGAATTTACTTTAGGTTGTCAAATAATAAATTCCTTGGAAAGTGTTGGTATGGACGGCACCCGTGGATTCGATTAGCCGTGGAATGTGAAAGTATGGTGGAAAAAGGAATAAACTTTATTTTCTGTTTGGGAACCGCCTATGATATATCTAGCATGGAAAGTATTGGGAACTACTCGATCGTTTTCGTTGACAGGAAAAGCATGCCACCCAAAATGTTTTTATCTCTATCTTTTTCGCTTTGAGCTCTGGCACCTCTACAAATCCCTACTTCCCTCTGCGAAGGGCGTTTCTATTTACTTTATGCAATTTTTATTTTTACTTGAGTCTCCATCTTATCTTATAAAGCACCAACTAAGGGGCACTATGATCGTACTTGAGCATTAAGTGTAGCTAATATGCGAGTGTGTTTCATGAATGGATCAATGATTGAGCATAATGGGCTAGGGATAACTTGCTTTAGTGTTGATATTTTGAAAGACATGGTTGCTTGTTTATATGCTTGAGTATTGAAATCTCCATGTCAAAACTAGACTATTGCTTTGAATCATATAAAAGTCCAAATGTCCATGCTACAAAGAAAAGATTATGTGATGAACATGTTAGGCAGCATTCCACATCAAAAATTCTGTTTTTATCATTTACCTACTCGAGGACGAGCAGGAATTAAGCTTGGGGATGCTGATACGTCTCCAACGTATCTATAATTTTTGATTGTTCCATGCTGTTATATTATCATTATTGGATGTTTTACAATCATTTTATAGCAACTTTATATCATTTTTTGGGACTAACCTATTGACATAGTGCCCAGTGCCAGTTGCTGTTTTTTGCTTGTTTTTTACTTCGCAGAAAATCAATACCAAACGGAGTCCAAACGCAGCAAAACTTTTTGGTGATTTTTTCTGGACCAGAAGACACAAGTTGGGCCAAGGAAGTACCAGAGGGGTGCTCCGAGGGGGGCACTGTCGGGGAACGTAGCATGCAATTTCAAAAAAATTCTACGCTCACGCAAGATCTATCTAGGAGATGCATAGCAACGAGAGGGGAGAGTGTGTCCACGTACCCTCGTAGACCGAAAGCGGAAGCGTTAGCTTAACGCGGTTGATGTAGTCGAACGTCTTCGCGATCCAACCGATCAAGCACCGAACGTACGGCACCTCTGAGTTCTGTACACGTTCTGCTCGATGACGTCCCTCGAGCTCTTGATCTAGTTGAGGACGAGGGAGAGTTTCGTCAGCACGACGGCATGGCGACGGTGATGATGAAGTTACCGGCGCAGGGCTTCGCCTAAGCACTACGATGATATGACCGAGGTGTGTAACTGTGGAGGGGGGCACCGCACACGGCTTAGAGAAGACTTGGTGTGTCTTTGGGGTGCCCCCCTTCCCACGTATATAAAGGAGGGAGGGAGAGAGGCCGGCCCCCTAGGGGCGCGCCAAGAGTATGGAGTCCTACTAGGACTTCCAAGTCCTAGTAGGAATCCCTTTCCTTTTCGGAGTAGGAGAGAAGGAAAGAGGGAAAAGAGGGAGGGAGTAGGAAAAGGCAAGGGGGGCGCCGCCCCCTTCCCCTAGTCCAATTCGGACCCATGGGGGGGGGGGCGCCACCTCCCCTTGGCCTGCCTCCTCTTTTCCCGTATGGCCCAATAAGGCCCATTACTTCTCCCGGTGAATTCCCGTAACTCCCCGGTACTCCGAAAAACACCCGAATCACTCGGAACCTTTCCGATGTCCGAATATAGCCTTCCAATATATGAATCTTTACCTCTCAAAAATTTCGAGACTCCTCGTCATGTCCGTGATCTCATCCGGGACTCCGAACAAACTTCGGTCATCAAATCACATAACTAATAATACAAATCGTCATCGAATGTTAAGCGTGCGGACCCTACGAGTTCGAGAACTATGTAGACATGACCGAGACACATCTCCGGTCAATAACCAATAGTGGAACCTGGATGCTCATATTGGCTCTTACATATTCTACGAAGATCTTTATCGGTCAAACCGCATAACAACATACGTTATTCCCTTTGTCATCGGTATGTTACTTGCCCGAGATTCGATCGTCGGTATCATCATACCTAGTTCAATCTCGTTACTGGCAAGTCTCTTTACTCGTTCCGTAATGCATCATCCCGCAACTAACTCATTAGTCACATTGCTTGCAAGGCTTCATATGATGTGCATTACCGAGAGGGCCCAGAGATACCTCTCCGATACTCGGAGTGCCAAATCCTAATCTCGATCTATGCCAACCCAACAAACACCTTCGGAGACACCTGTAGAGCATCTTTATAATCACCCAGTTACGTTGTGACGTTTGATAGTACACAAGGTGTTCCTCCGGAATTCAGGAGTTGCATAATCTCATAGTCAGAGGAATATGTATAAGTCATGAAGAAAGCTATAGAAATAAAACTTAACGATCATTATGCTAAGCTAATGGATGGGTCTCGTCCATCACATCATTCTCCTAATGATGTGATCCCGTTTATCAAATGACAACACATGTCTATGGTTAGGAAACTTAACCATCTTTGATTAACGAGCTAGTCTAGTAGAGGCATACTAGGGATACTTTGTTTTGTCTATGTATTCACACATGTATCAAGTTTCCGGTTAATACAATTCTAGCATGAATAATAAACATTTATCATGATATAAGGAAATATAAAATAACAACTTTATTATTGCCTCTAGGGCATATTTCCTTCAGGCACAACCCACCTGGGCGCGCCTGGGGGCCCAGGTGCGCCCTGGTGGGTTGTGCCCACCTCGGTGGCCTCCCGCACCGCCTCTTTGCTCTATAAGTACCCCAATATTCCAGAAACCCTAGGCGATTCAACGAAAAACAATTCAGCCGCCGCATGTTCTAGAAACCACAGATCCAATCTAGACACCATCACGGAGGGGTTCATCATCCTCATTGGTGCCTCTCCGATGATGCGTGAGTAGTTCATTGTAGACCTACGGGTCCGTAGTTAGTAGCTAGATGGCTTCCTCTCTCTCTTTTGATTCTCAATACAAAGGTCTCTTGGAGATCTATTTGATGTAACTCTTTTTGCGGTGTGTTTATTGGGATCCGATGAACTTTGAGTTTATGATCAGATCTATGTCTTTATCCATGAAAGTTATTTGAGTCTTTTGATCTCTTATATGCATGATTACTTATAGCCTCGTATTTCTTCTTCGAATCTTTGGTTTAGTTAGGCCGACTAGATCGATTTTTCTTGCCATGGGAAGAGGTGCTTTGTGATGGGTTCGATCTTACGGTGCTCAATCCCAGTGACAGAAGGGGAAATGACACGTATGTATCGTTGCTATTAAGGATAACAAGATGGGGTCTATTCCTACATGAATAGATCTTGTCTACATCATGTCATCGTTCTTATTGCATTACTCCATTTCTCCATGAACTTAATACACTAGATGCATGCTAGATAGCAGTCGATGTGTGGAGTAATAGTAGTAGATGCAGGCAGGAGTCGGTCTACTAATCTTGGACGTGATGCCTATATAATGATCATTGCCTGGATATCATCATAATTATTTGAGGTTCTATCAATTGCCCAACAGTAATTTGTTTACCCACCGTATGCTATTTTCTCGAGAGAAGCCACTAGTGAAATCTACGGCCCCCGGGTCTATTTTTCGCATCATATATTTTTAGATCTATATTGCTATTTGCCTTTTTATTTATTTGCATCTTTTATTTTCAGATCTATATTTCCAAAAACCCAAAAATACCTTGCTGCACTTTATTTTATTCGTGTTTTATCGAGATCTATTTATCCAATCTATTTCAATTAGTCTCACGTCCACTTGCCAATTTCTGGCACCGTTACCCGAAAGGGATTGACAACGCCTTTAACATGTCGGGTTGCAAGTATTTGTTCTTTGTGTGCAGGTACCGTTTACGTAGTGTTGCGTGGTTCTACTACTGGTTCGATAACCTTGGTCTCATCACTGAGGGAAATACCTACCGTAGCTGTGCTGCATCATCCCTTCCTCTTTGGGGAAATACCGACGTAGTCTAAGCCGCATAAGACTTCTCTATGGATATAGCAATTTTACCTAGCCCAATTACCTTTCCTTTGTTGTTGTCGCCAAAAGTGATGTACTTCAGAGGAGAAGCAGTTAAGTTGGGGTCGACAAACAATGACTTGTCTCCGGTCATATGACTAGTGCATCCACTATCCATTATCCATTCGGTACACCCGGAGACATAGTCCCACAGAAGAATTAGGCTTTCTTAACCACCCACATCTTTGTAGGTGGCTTCAAAACAATAGAGCGAGCAGGATATGATTTCTTTCGGTAAACATAATTGTTGCTCGAGGAAGTGTGAGCATAATCAGAAGATTAATCATTGAAATTCCTTCCAGATGAATGAGCATAATGATTGAATGAGGTATGCATGTACTCATTCTGTCGAACTTTTTCAAGGAAGTAATGAGCATTTTGAGCCTGCATGGTTAGTAACGTGGTAACAGGTAATGCTTCAACAGATTTCTTAGGCACCCATATAGCTTTCTTTGGGGGGCCATTCCTGCTGTTTGGTCCAACATAGCAAGAAAGAGCCTCACCATATTGGTTTTTGAACAACTTATAGTTGTCCAGAGAATCATTATTAGGATATTCAGGGATGGGAGAGTTATATCCCGAAAGTAATGCTAGATTGAGCATTTTGCTCTTGGCTGGCACCCACACAGTGCGAGGATATTGATGGGGTTCCCAGTAAGAGCCATTCTCATTTAGTTTCCTTTCGAAACCAATGCCTTCCTTCCTGGGAATTTTGTGAAGAATGGATTTCTTCAGAACGTCACAAAGGGTTTGATGCCCTTTGGGAGATTTGAACATTCTTGTCTGAAGAAGTTCCTTCAACCTAGCATCTTCATCAGAAACAGAACCATTTTCCTCGACAGAGGGGTTAGCATTCACAGATGATTCAGCATTTGATTCAACATTGGTTCGTTCAAGGCATTTTAAGCAAGGTGGAACAAACACTTCATGTTTCTCTTTAAGTTTTTGGGTGATAAGAGAATTTTCCCTGATCAAATCTTCATGAGCCTCTCTCAGCGCCTCGAGTTCCTATTTCCTTTTTAGGTAATCATAGGTCAATATTTCGTGGTCGGCTGAGAGAAAATCATGACGATTTGACAGTTCTTCCATTATTGACTGGAGAGTAGAATACTCTTCGATCAATGACTAATTTTTCTCCATCTCCTCAACCAACAACCCTTCAGATTTCCTGAGGGTTTTCTCAATTTTCTCAACAGAGTTTTGTTGAACATTTACAATTTTGATCAGTTTAGCATGGTCGTCTTCATCAGAAGAATATTGATCACTGGAGTGAACCTTGTGATGTTTGGAGGATACCTTTTCCTTCGAAGCTTTGGCCATGAAGCAGTAGGTAGGAGATTCATCGTCGCTTGACGGATTCCCGAAGAAGTTTGTCACAGGGGATGAACCATATGCTATGCCAGCCATGCCAGAGTCGGAATCCTCATCGGATTCATCAACTTCTTTGGAGTCTGACGATTCTTCTTCATCAGAATCCATTTCCTTGCCATTGTACACCTTGGCCTTGCGAGAGTTATTCTTGTGGTTGGAGGAGGACTTGGAAGGATTCCTTGAGGAAGATCTTGGCGAAGATTTTGAGGTGGAGTTGTCCTTCTTCTTGAAAAATGAATTTACTTTATGTTGTCAAATAATAAATTCCTTGGAAAGTGTTGGTATGGACGGCACCCGTGGATTCGGTTAGCCGTGGAATGTGAAAGTATGGTGGAAAAAGGAATAAACTTTATTTTCTGTTTGGGAACCGCCTATGATATATCTAGCATGGAAAGTATTGGGAACTACTCGATCGTTTTCGTTGACAGGAAAAGCATGCCACCCAAAATGTTTTTATCTCTATCTTTTTCGCTTTGTGCTTTGGCACCTATACAAATCCCTACTTCCCTCTGCGAAGGGCCTTTCTATTTACTTTATGCAATTTTTATTTTTACTTGAGTCTCCATCTTCTCTTATAAAGCACCAACTAAGGGGCACTATTATCGTACTTGAGCATTAGGTGTAGCTAATATGCGAGTGTGTTTCATGAATGGATCAATGATTGAGCATAATGGGCTAGGGATAACTTGCTTTAGTGTTGACATTTTGAAAGACATGGTTGCTTGTTGATATGCTTGAGTATTGAAATCTTCATGTCAAAACTAGACTATTGCTTTGAATCATATAAAAGTCCAAATATCCATGCTACAAAGAAAAGATTATGTGATGAACATGTTAGGCAGCATTCCACATCAAAAATTCTGTTTTTATCATTTACCTACTCGAGGACGAGAAGGAATTAAGCTTGGGGATGCTGACACGTCTCCATCGTATCTATAATTTTTGATTGTTCCATGCTGTTATATTATCATTCTTGGATGTTTTACAATCATTTTATAGCAACTTTATATCATTTTTTGGACTAACCTATTGACATAGTGCCCAGTGCCAGTTGCTATTTTTGCTTATTTTTTACTTCGCAGAAAATCAATACCAAACGGAGTCCAAACGCAGCGAAACTTTTTGGTGATTTTTTATGGACCAAAAGACACAAGTTAGGCCAAGGAAATACCAGAGGGGTGCCCCGAGGGGGGCACAACCCACCTGGGCGCGCCTGGGGGCCCAGGCGCGCCCTGGTGGGTTGTGCCCACCTCGGTGGCCTCCCGCACCGCCTCTTTGCTCTATAAATACCCCAATATTCCAGAAACCCTAGGGGAGTCGACGAAAAACAATTCCAGCCGCCGCAAGTTACAGAAACCACAGATCCAATCTAGACACCATCACGGAGGGGTTCATCATTCTTGTTGGTGCCTCTCCGATGATGCGGGAGTAGTTCATTGTAGACCTACGGGTCCGTAGTTAGTAGCTAGATGGCTTCCTCTCTCTCGTTTGATTCTCAATACAATGGTCTCTTGGAGATCTATTTGATGTACCTCTTTTTGCGGTGTGTTTGTTGGGATCCGATGAACTTTGAGTTTATGATCAGATCTATGTTTTTATCCATGAAAGTTATTTGAGTCTTTTGATCTCTTATATGCATGATTACTTATAGCCTCGTATTTCTTCTTTGAATCTCTGGTTTAGTTAGGCCGACTAGATTGATTTTTCTTGCCATGGGAAGAGGTGCTTTGTGATGGGTTCGATCTTACGGTGCTCAATCCCAGTGACAGAAGGGGAAATGACACGTATGTATCGTTGCTATTAAGGATAACAAGACAGGGTCTATTTCTACATGAATAGATCTTGTCTACATCATGTCATCGTTCTTATTGCATTACTCCATTTCTCCATGAACTTAATACACTAGATGCATGCTGGATAGCGGTCGATGTGTGGAGTAATAGTAGTGGATGCAGGCAGGAGTCGGTCTACTAATCTTGGACGTGATGCCTATATAATGATCATTGCCTGGATATCATCATAATTATTTGAAGTTCTATCAATTGCCCAACAGTAATTTGTTTACCCACCGTATGCTATTTTCTTGAGAGAAGCCACTAGTGAAATCTACGGCCCCCGGGTCTATTTTTCCCATCATATATTTTTAGATCTATATTGCTATTTGCCTTTTTATTTATTTGCATCTTTTATTTTCAGATTTATATTTCCAAAAACCCAAAAATACCTTGCTGCACTTTATTTTATTCATGTTTTATCGAGATCTATTTATCCAATCTATTTCAATTAGTCTCCTGCCCACTCGCCAATTTCTGGCACCGTTACCCGAAAGGGATTGACAACCCCTTTAACACGTTGGGTTGCAAGTATTTGTTCTTTGTGTGCAGGTACCATTTACGTAGTGTTGCGTGGTTCTCCTACTGGTTCGATAACCTTGGTCTCATCACTGAGGGAAATACCTACCGTAGCTGTGCTGCATCATCCCTTCCTCTTTGGGGAAATGCCGACGTAGTTCAAGCCGCATAAGACTTCTCTATGGATATAGCAATTTTACCTAGCCCAATTACCTTTCCTTTGTTGTTGTCGCCAAAAGTGATGTACTTCAGAGGAGAAGCAGTTAAGTTGGGGTCGACAAACAACGACTTGTCTCCGGTCATATGATTAGTGCATCCACTATCCATTATCCATTCGGTACACCTGGAGACATAGTCCCGCAGAAGAATTAGGCTTTCTTAACCACCCACATATTTGCAGGTGGCTTCGAAACAGTAGAGCGAGTAGGATATGATTTCTTTCGGTAAACATAATTGTTGCTCGAGGAAGTGTGAGCATAATTAAAAGAATAAGCATTGAAATTCCTTCCAGATGAATGAGCATAATGATTGAATGAGGTATGCATGTACTCATTATGTCAAACTTTTTCAAGGAAGTAATGAGCATTTTGAGCCTGCATGGTTAGTAACGTGGTAACAGGTAATGCTTCAATAGATTTCTTAGGCACCCATATAGCTTTCTTTGGGGGGCCATTCCTGCTGTTTGGTCCAACATAGCGAGCAAGAGCCTCACCATATTGGTTTTTGAACAACTTATAGTTGTCCAGAGAATCATTATCAGGATATTCAGGGATGGGAGAGTTATATCCCGAAAGTAATGCTAGATCGAGCGTTTTGCTCTTGGTAGGCACCCACACAGTGCGAGTATATTGATGGGGTTCCCAGTAAGAGCCATTCTCATTTAGTTTCCTTTCAAAACCAATGCCTTCCTGGGATTTTTGTGAAGAATGGATTTCTTCAGAATGTCACAAAGGGTTTGATGCCCTTTGGGAGATTTGAACATTCCTGTCTGAAGAAGTTCCTTCAACCTAGCATCTTCATCAGAAACAGAACCATTTTCCTCGACAGAGGGGTTAGCATTCACAGATGATTCAACATTTGATTCAACATTGGTTCGTTCAAGGCATTTTAAGCAAGGTGGAACAAACACTTCATGTTTCTCTTTAAGTTTTTGGGTGAGAAGAGAATTTTCCCTGATCAAATCCTCATGAGCCTCTCTCAGCGCCTCGAGTTCCTGTTTCTTTTTTAGGTAATCATAGGTCAATATTTCGTGGTCGGCTGAGAGAAAATCATGACGATTTGACAGTTCTTCCATTCTTGACTGGAGAGTAGGATGCTCTTCAATCAATGACTGATTTTTCTCCATCTCCTCAACCAACAACCCTTCAGATTTCCTGAGGGTTTTCTCAATTTTCTCAACAGAGTTTTATTGAACATTTACAATTTTGATCAGTTTAGCATGGTCATCTTCATCAGAAGAATATTGATCACTGGAGTGAACCTTGTGATGTTTGGAGGATACCTTTTCCTTCGAAGCTTTGGCCATGAAGCAGTAGGTAGGAGATTCATCATCGCTTGACGGATTCTCGAAGAAGTTTGTCGCAGGGGATGAACCATATGCTATGCCAACCATGCCAGAGTTGGAATCCTCATCGGATTCATCAGCTTCTTTGGAGTCTGACGATTCTTCTTCATCAGAATCCATTTCCTTGCCGCTGTACGCCTTGGCCTTGCGAGAGTTATTCTTGTGGTTGGAGGAGGACTTGGAAGGATTCCTTGAGGAAGATCTTGACGAAGATTTTGAGGTGGAGTTGTCCTTCTTCTTGAAGAACTTCTTCGTTTTCTTCTCATCAGTGGAGTCATAGTTCTTGCTCTTGCTTTTGCCTCGATAGTTGCCGGAATCATATCTTCCGCTAGCACGGATTTCAGCTTCCTAGAGAGGGCAGTCCAAAAAGAAATGTCCAGGCTTTTTGTACTTGAAGCAGGTATATTCTCCAGTAGGTTTTGATGAAGATTTTGAACCGCCAGACTTGCTTGAACCTTTCTTCTGGAACTAGCTCTTCCTATGAAGGCGCTGGAATATTTTCGTGATTAATGCCAGATCTTTGCTGAGCCTTTCTGGGTCATCTAAATCTTCTTCGGCATTTCCATCGGAGGAAGAATCAGCTACAACCTTGAGAGCATGATTTTTGCGCTGACTTGAGCCATAGATATCTTTTCTCTTCTTCTTGTTCCTCGTGGGTGTTCAGTCTTTCCATGATATCAGCAGAGTCGAGGTTTTTGAAATCGGCTCGTTCATGGATCATCAGGACTAGCATGTCAAATGAACAGTCAAGAGATCGGAGCAGTTTCTTCACAACTTCATGGTCAGTGATGTCTTTGGCGCCGAGACCTTGAAGCTCATTTGCTATGTCACTCAGACGATCGAAAGTTTGCTGATAGCTTTCATTTACAATGCGCTTGGACCTATTGAACTTTGCTCGAAGAGTATTGATGACCCACAAGTATATTGGATCTATCGTAGTCCTTTCGATAAGTAAGAGTGTCGAACCCAACGAGGAGCAGAAGGAAATGACAAGCGGTTTTCAGCAAGGTATTCTCTGCAAGCACTGAAATTGTAGGTAACAGATAGTTTTATGATAAGATAATTCATAACGGGTAACAAGTAACAAGTGTAACAAAGGTGTAGCAAGGTGGCCCAATCCTTTTTGTAGCAAAGTACAAGCCTGGACAAACTCTTATATAAAGCAAAGTGCTCTCGAGGACACATGGGAATTGTTGTCAAGTTAGTTTTCATCATGCTCATATGATTCATGTTCGTTACTTTGATAATTTGATATGTGGGTGGACTGGTGCTTGGGTGCTGTCCTTACTTGGACAAGCCTCCCACTTATGATTAACCCCTCTCGCAAGCATCCGCAACTATGAAAGAAGAATTAAGATAAATCTAACCATAGTGACGGTGTCCTGTACTAGGGGGTACTCACCACGTCGTCACCCGGCTAGCTGGATCGGGCCGAGGACCCCCATGGCGGTTCTCTCATGGGCCACTTCGGGCAACCCATGCCGCATACAAGGAAGATTCCACAAGACTTGGTGGTCAATACAAGGACTCCTCTCCACCGACGTATTCGACTAGGACTCTTGTTACCCTAGGCCTCTGGTACATTATATAAACCGAGGCCAGGCTAGTCAATAGATCATTATGACATCTCATATGCTAGATCATTATAACATTCATCATCATACCCCTAGGGTTTAGACCACAACATATGATCTCGAGGTTGATCAACTCTGTACTTGATACTCCATCAATATAAACAAGAGCAGGACGTAGGGTTTTACCTCTATTAAGAGGGCCCGAACCTGGGTAAAACATCATGTCCCTCGTTCCTGTTACCATTGATCCGAGAATCCACAACTCAGGACCCCCTACCCCGAGGTCTACCGGTTTTGACACCGACAATGGTGCTTTCATTGAGAGTTCCGCTGTGTGATCGGCAAAGGATCAATGGCTCGTCTGCAGATTAACTGCGACGTCGGCATCTTCATCACCGGCTCAACTGGTTACCTTGGCTCGACCGAGGACTGTCCTCTGCCCCCGATCATCATGTTCGGACGAGGGCCTTCATCAACCTCAACTCCGATCTCTATCAAGATCATGGAGGAATCATCATGGAGCTCGGGGGCTCAATGTCAACATTGCCCTCGAGCGACCGTGCTGTTTTTCTGGACAGCAAACTCATATCCACTGCCACCGCCTCCTCGAGCATCGCTTTGACGATTCCTTTGGTGGAATTGTGCAGAATTGAGTCTACAAAAACCCTGTAAAATTTAGTCGTGTTCCAATGGAGCAATCTCCGGCGATCTCCGATATACTGGATCCCTGTCGAATCTCGACGGGAATCTGGTTGAGTTTACGGCGTGGAGTCCAGCGTCCAGCTCGGATGTCCTTTGGAAGATCCAACCATTGATTGGCTGTGGAGTTCCTATATCTACCACCCCTGAAAATTTCAGCTTGATCCGACCGTTCAAACTCCAGGAAACCCCATATGAGTGCATCAATTTTCGGATCTGTTTTCTACGCGAGAACGAATCCGACCCGAGTTCATCTTTTTTATGAACGGGATTTCGGACATCCTTTTTGAAGGAAGTTTTGTATGGGGTATTGCGTTTTGTTATCAAACACATCCCACTAATTTTAGAGCCTTTTTCAGGATAATCTTTTCCGTCGCGCCGGTGTCAAATCAACCCGACAATGTTGCTCTACGGTTGTCGACCTGCGCTAGACAGGCCGTCGCTTAGTCGAGCCGACGTCAACCTCATTGGATCATCACCTCGGCAAGCCGACCAAGAGTTCGGCATCATGAATGACAAAAAATCATCAAGACAAAATTGTCGCCCCACGGATTATACGGAGCGGGCACACCGGCATCGCTGCATGGTCACTTCATCAAGCGGGCATTGACCGCGTCACAAGATCAAGCCTGGATGCAACCTCTGTGTCCGAAGATCGGGAGTCAATTCCGGCCGGACTCGCCTCTCTTATCTCGGATCCAGCTTCAATCCTGGACGTGTCTTTGGCGTCCGAACACCAGGAGTCAACCCTGGCCGGACTCGCTACTCGCACCATAGTACCGGAGGACGATTCCGAAGAAATTCCAGATACTAATCCGGCTGACCAAGCCGATGTCCACCACGCCGACCTGCTTCAACACCTCGGCTGGCATGGGGCTGCAACATCACACTACCAACCTGCCCCGTCACCTTGGCTAGACAGGGGCTTCGCCATCTCTTCATCAACCTACTCCAGAGACTTCGGCGTCACCAGCAGACCAGCTTCGTCACATTAGTTGGACCAGGGGCTTTGCCTCGCCATGTCGACCATGTTGCGTCACCACTTCTTCAAGCCGAACTCTTCGCTCGATCACCTCGGGCGTGGGGGTTGGGACCTTGGCTAGGCCAAGGACTACATCTTCATCCCGCCACGAGCTCGAACCTCGTCAACAACACCGAGCACATTAACCAGCTAAGTCGCCTCCATGCTCAGTTTTTTTTCTTCTTTAAAATTTTTAATTCTTGTTCGGTTCAACCAAACATTATATTTGTGTTAAACAAAAAAAGTTGTTCGTTCAAATGTTGATTGTTAAACACTTCTTTTTTCCGCCGAGCTCTTCATCACCTCGGTCATGAGGGTTTTTGTCACCTCGGCTGGACTATAGGCTTTGGCTCGCCACATCGATCGTGCGGCATCACCACTTCATCGATCCGAGCTCTTTGCTCGGGCACCTCGGGATCGGCTTGGGGGCTGGGACCACGACCCGCCACAAGCTCGGCCCATATCATCAACGCCGAACACATTAACCAACTAAGTCGCTTTCATGCTCAAAGTTTTTACATTTTTAATTTGTGTTCGGTTCGACCATGCTCACATACATTGTTTGTTAAAAACACTTCTTTTCCTAGGTTACCAGGGGGCTCTTAAAATTTATATGAGCCATTTTATAATAAGTGTTTTCTTCTTAGTCATTGCAAAGTCTTTTTCTACCACTCCTTTCTTGACTCGAGTGTGTGGTCAATAGCCGGATAGCCTGGTTTCTCCCTAAAGCCGCTCGATTTTAGTTCGCTAAACTGGCCTTGGAGAAGCACTCCGACTTCGGGATAGGGAGGTTGAAGCCAAAGACTGGCCCGATTGAAGTCTTGAGATCAGATGTGTCATGTTAAAGCACGACGGAAGCACAAGATAATTTTAAGACCAATTTTCGGATTGGCAACAAAAAACTTGATTTAGTTTAGACGTAAAGTTTTTGCAGAAGTTTTTTGGTTTTTTAAGCTTATGGCACTTTTGATCTATTTGTGTGTTTTTCTTTTAGAGGCAGGACATCCTCTTGACCGAGGTACCCTGCGTAATAATCCAGCTCAGGAAATCTTTTTCGACCAATAGTTCGGCATTTTTCCTGCCGACCTGCACCTCGGTGTTGGGTCCGAGCATAAACCTCACAGTATAATGCGGAACACCTTTAAAGCTTCGGCAATATCAACGCGGATTACGACTAGAGCCGAACCCACCAAAAGCCAAGGTACTCCATGGACTCCTCGGCAAAATGTTCTCGGATATTGCATTATATACATCAGTTTCGAATTGTGTCTTCGGTCAATAGTTGGGTTGCCTGGCTCCCGTGCTTGCCTCCTACATTTCGCTTTGTTCGGCTAGGTGTGCAAAGGGAGAACCACTGCGATTGTGCTTCCAGCTCGAATGGTTAAGCGCCTCAGTGGAGAAAGCCGAAAACTGACTGTCACAATGGGCGTAAACTGGTCAGCGATCCGATGACGGTGTCAAACTATAGATCGATAGCGATTACCCCGTGTTAAACGATGGGCCTTTCATAACATCGGCCGAAGTGTTAATGGCTAGACTTTGGTCAGTGCCGAACACTAACCGGGGGCTAGTAACTGGCCTCCCAACTTTAAGCTCCTATGACTAAGTGAAAGTTATAAAGCCTAGATATCTGATTGCCTTGTTTCCGCTAACACAACCGCCTCCAGGCCCCGAGACGTCGGCTAAGGTTTGTCTTGTTAGTACGGAAACACCCTGCATAGCATCTACAAATGGGTAGAAGCCGATGATGAGCCACTTTCAGATTATAAACGGTCGCAATGGAGTCAAAATAAAAATATATATCATCAGCGTTTGTATTCAATATACGAGCGCTGCCTTCTGTAATTATCGTTATAAAGCCATAAACATGCATCAATTTGACTTAAGATTTTGGCCAAGCTGGGTTGCCTGGCTCCTGTGCTTACCCCTACGTTCCCGATTGTTCGGCTAGGCGGTAAAGGGAGCACCTCTGTGATTGTTACTACCGGGTCATCCGGGTTAGTACCTCAGACTGGGTGAAGCCGAAAGCTAGCCATCTTAAAGGATATAATTGGTTGGCAACAACGGAAGTGAAAATTTTGGTTCATTAGACCATAGAGTCCGGGAACTTTCCCCAAACTAAATCCTCAATATTTTCCTCCCACATTGACCGGAGGTGAGGTTTCATGATCATGGTCAGCATGACAACCCAAGGAAAGGAACCGATAGCGGGACTATTTTCTTTGGAAGATGTTTCTTGCGTTAATAGTAATATAACATATCTCTCCGTGTACCTTTGTTTATAAAACCATATGGCATGATTACCTTGTTTGCCGTAAATCTTTGCCCTCATAAAGGCTTTATAAAGTAGGGCAAACACTCCCCGACTACTGGCCGAGGAGGTTGAAGCCGATGGTCGGTCAACAAAGTTTTGTACAATGCGGATCCGAGCATTAATGATGTAAAGTACTTGGATACATAGAATCATTACACATAAAAACTGCAAGCAAAATCCATTTACTGCAACCCATCTTTTAAACCCCTTGGGGCCGACCTTGGCAAGGTCGGATTTTGCCAGCTCTAAGCTCCTTTAAGAAATCTTTATTCTCTTTTTGAGAAGTTTGTGTTAAACCCAACAAAATTTTCTGCCAAACAGATATCGATCCTTAATTCGGCCACCCGTGCCCACATTAAGGCTCGGGGGCTACTGGGCTTCGGGCTTATCATTTACAAATATTAAAGGGGCACATCGATCCCCTGATCTAGTGTTGCCACCCGACCAGTGGCTCGGGGGCTACTGCATTGCCTATTCAATGCAGAAAATTCAAAGTGCCTAGTGTTCGGCTTGACCGAACTGGGGCAAACGCATCTTCGGACGACAATAGGTACCATCTGGGACTTATCCGGCATCAAGCTAATATATTACGGTGACTTCTCAAAACCCTCTCTCAAGGGCCCGTCCACCTATCACTATCTCCTCTAATGTGCATCTCGGATTTTAGGCCGACACACACCTTGAAGGCTACTGGCTATATATCTCGGTAGAAAATAAATTGCACCAATCAAGAAAAATATATCCACAAAAAATCAGCCCACGGCCGAGGTAGTGCACCACCTTGGATGCAGTCCGGCATAAAGCTCGGATACAAGTGGCTGGCTCCATAGAGGGCATTTCCGGCATTAAGCTCGGCCGAACTCCTTCAACTTTTTGAACCAAGGTGATCTATGACACCTCGGATACAATTCGGTGTTGGAGCTTGGATACAGTCCGACGTTGGAGCTTGGATGCAGTTTGGCGTTGGAGCTCGGCTGCAAAAAGACACTTCGAATGCAGTTCGGCATTGGAGCTTGGATGCAGTCCGGCGTTGGAGCTCGGACGCAAGAGGACACCGCCGCAGGGGAAACACTTCAAACCCGAGGTGTGGCGTAAAATAACAAGGCATTGATAAAGGCCGAAGACTTAAAGCTCCTCGGATGCCCGACGTGTGAACTCTTCGGATTTAGGTTGGCAATCCTCAAGATTGAAGATGGGAATATTTGTTGAACCAATTTTCAAGACCGATGACCGAAGATGAAGAACAGTTCGGAAGAATCAAGGAGCGTCCCTAACTTGAAGACTGGTTCAGGGGGCTACTGACGGTGTCCTGGACTAGGGAGTACTCACCATGTCGTCTCCCAGCTAGCTGGATCGGGCCGAGGACCCCCATGGCGGTTCTCTCATGGGCCACTTTGGGCAGCCCATGCCGCATACAAGGAAGATTCCACAAGACTTGGTGATCAAGACAAGGACTCCTCTCCACCGACGTATTCGACTAGGACACTTGTTAACCTAGGTCTCCGGCACATTATATAAACCGAGGCCAGGCTAGTCGATAGATCATTATGATATCTCATATGCTAGATCATTATAACATTCATCATCATACCCCTAGGGTTTAGACCACAACATATGATCTCGAGGTAGATCAACTCTGTACTTGATACTCCATCAATATAAACAAGAGCAGGACGTAGGGTTTTACCTCCATTAAGAGGGCCCGAACCTGGGTAAAACATCGTGTCCCTCGTTCCTGTTACCATTGATCCAAGAATCCACAGCTCGGGACCCCCTACCCCGAGGTCTGCCGGTTTTGACACCGACACATAGCATGAAACATGTGGATCCAAATCAGCCCCTTACGAAGCAACGCATAAACTAGGGTTTAAGCTTCTGTCACTCTAGCAACCCATCATCTACTTATTACTTCCCAATGCCTTCCCTAGGCCCAAATCATGGTGAAGTGTCATGTAGTCGATGTTCACATAACACCACTAGAGGAAATACAACATACATCTCATCAAAATATCGAACGAATACCAAATTCGCATGATTACTTATAACAAGACTTCTCCCATGTCCTCAGGAACAAACGTAACTACTCACAAAGCATATTCATGTTCATAATCAGAGGGGTAATAAATATCATCAAGGATCTGAACATATGATCTTCCACCGAGTAAACCAACTAGCATCAACTACAAGGAGTAATCAACCCTACTAGCAACCCACAGGTACCAATCTGAGGTTTTGAGACAAAGATCAGATACAAGAGATGAACTAGGCTTTGAGAGGAGATGGTGCTAGTGAAGTTGTTGATGGAGATTGACCCCCTCTCGATGAGAGGATCGTTGGTGATGACGATGGCTTTGATTTCCCCCTCCCGGAGGGAAGTTTCTCCGGCAGAACAGCTCCGCTGGAGACCTAGATTTCTTCTGCCCAGGTTCCGCCTCGAGACGGCGGCGCTTCGTCCCGAAAGCTTCCTTATGATTTTTTCCAGGTCAAAACCCTCCATATAGCCGAAGATGGGCACCGGAGACCTGCCAGGGGGGCCACAAGCCCTAGGGGCGCGCCCAGGGGGGTAGGGCGCGCCCCCCAGGCTTGTGGCCACCTGGTGGGTCCCCTCTGGTATTTTCTTCACCCAATATTTTTTATATATACCAAAATAATTCTTCGTAAATTTTCAGGACTTTTGGAGTTGTGTAGAATTGGTCTCTCAGATTTGCTCCTTTCCGGTACAGAATTCCAGCTGCCGGCATTCTCCCTCTTTGTGTAAACCTTGTAAAATAAGAGAGAAAAGACATAAGTATTGTACCATAATGTGTAATAATACCCCATAATGCAATAAATATCAATATAAAAGCATGATGCAAAATGGACGTATCAACTCCCCCAAGCTTAGACCTCGCTTGTCCTCATGCGGAAACCGAAATCGATAATCATGTCCACATGTTTAGAGATAGAGGTGTCGATAAAATAAAATACGGACATGAAGGCATCATGATCATCTTTAGAACAGCAACATAACTTGTCATATAATTTCTTATGCTAAAGTAACAATTCATTCACAAGGTAAAGTATGAAACAAGAACTTTATTGAAAACTAACAAACCATGATCTTGGTCATTGAAACAATTGCAATTTATCATAACATCGGAAAGAGTCAATGTAAGAGCTTTTCAGCAAGCTCACATACTCAACTATCATTTAGTCTTTCATAATTGCTAACACTCACGTGATACTTATGAGATCAAAGTTTCAATCGGACACAGAGAAAGATAGGGGCTTGTAATTGCGCTTCCCAACCTTTTACCTCAAGGGTAATGTCAACAATAATAGTTTATGAATATCTACATCCGAGTGGATATATATATCTGGGTCTTCCCCCAACATATAGTGCTTGCCAAAAAGAAAAAGTATAAAAAGAAGAGGTGATGATCACCATGACTCTTGTATAAAGGTAGGAGATAAATAAAAGATAGGCCCTTCATAGAGGGAAGCAGAGGTTGTCATGCACTTTTATGGTTGGATGCACAAAATCTTAATGCGAAAGAACGTCACTTTATATTGCTGCTTGTGATAAAGAAATTTATTATGCAGTCTGTCGCTTTTATTTTTTCCATATCACAAGTTCATATAAACCTTATTTTCCTCACACTAAAAGATCATATATATTTAGAGAGCAATTTTTATTGCTTGCACCGATGACAACTTATTTGAAGGATCTTACTTAATCCATAGGTAGGTATGGTGGACTCTCATGGCAAAACTGGGTTTACAGATTTTGGTTGCACAAGTAGTATCTCTACTTGGTGCAAAAGATTTGGCTAGCATGGGATGAGAAGCAAGCTCAACATGTTGGAGGATCCATGACAATATAACTTCTATTCGGATATAAAGAAACATAACCCATTATGTTGTCTTCCTTGTCCAACATCAACCTTTTAGCATATAATATTTCAATGAGTGCTCACAATCATAAAAGATGTCCAAGATAGTATTTTTATATGTGAGACCTCTCTTTCTTTATTACTTCCTATTAAATTCAACAATGACCAAAACTATGTTTGTCAACTCCCAACAAATTTCATGCGGCATACTTCTTATATGTGAAGCCATCACTTCCCATAAGATCGTTATACAATCATTTTATTTATTTTATTCTTTATTTCTTTTACTCAAGATCATAGCCAGAAAGCAAAGCCCTCAACTCAAAACTAATCTTTATTATATAACTCTCGGACTCGATTACATAGAGGGAACACAAAGGAAAACTCAAAACTAGATCATACTAAAACTTTATTCTACTAAACCGAGATATAACCAAAAGGATTGAACTAAGAAAAACGATAAAGGTAAGGATGTGATGGTGATACGTTACCAGGGCACCTCCCCCAAGCTTGGCAGTTGCCAAGGGGAGTGCCCATACCCGTGTATTTAGGTCTCTTTCTTCGGAGGTGGTGATGATGGAGTTGTTGATGATCAAAGAATCTTATCCTCCGTCTTCCAAGGCATAGGTTCACCATCGTAAAAGATGAACGAGTCTGCGGGATCCTCAAATATGTAGTCAAAGTCATCCTCTTAAATCTGTATTCATACTCACAGTTTTGGTTTTGTAGGTCATAGATCTGGGCTTGGAGATGCTCGATTTTCTCATGAAGCTTGAAGATGGCCTCTCCGATGTTCTTGGCGTCCAGTTTGTGGTCACGGGTAAATTCCGTGATCATGGAGTGATTGGAGTTGAGTCCGCGTTCCACCATCCCTTAGTACTTGAAGACCTCTTGCTCCACCGCTTCGAGCCTGGACTCCATGCTTCCGGTCCTCCTTGGTCCTTGAACATCACGGATGTGAAGCACACCCTCATGCATCTCGATGGCTTGAGGGTGTTGCAGCACCTCCGCAAGGTAAGGGTTGATGACCTTCTCAAAAAACTTGTCCTTGGGGGCGCTTGGAGACGTCATGGCGATCTAGATCTGTCAGGAAAAATAGCTCGAAACAAGAACAGAGGATATTGCCGTGGTACGGTGGTCAAAACTTTCAGGAGATTATATAATGAATTTTACCGACCAAAAGGAGTGTACTACAAGAAAACGGAGTCCGGAGGGCACACAAGGTGGCCACAAGCCTGGTAGGCGCGCCCAGGGGGGTAGGGCGCGCCCCCAGGGCTTGTCGCCTCCTCGTGCACTTTTCGGACTACTTTTTATTTTCCTAATTTTTTAAATATTCCAAAACGGAGTAAAATTGCCATTGGAAAAGTTTTGGAGTCGGTTTACTTATCGTATCACATACCTATTCCATTTTGGAGTCTGGAACGTTCTGGTAGGTCTCCCTTATGTACTCCTCCGGTGTTATGGTATTAATAATATTGGTTTCAACATTTATGGGAGTACCTGAGATATAATGTTTGATTCTTTGCCCGTTTACCACCTTCGGGTTAGTGCCTTCGGTGTTGTTGATTTTGATGGCACCGGAATGATAAACTTCCTCGATAATGTAAGGACCTTCCCATTTAGAGAGAAGCTTTCCTGCAAAAAATCTTAAACGAGAATAGTATAGCAAGACATGGTCACCTACATTAAATTCACGCTTTTGTATCCTTTTATCATGCCATCTTTTAACTTTTTCTTTAAACAATTTGGCATTCTCATAGGCTTGGGTTCTCCATTCATCAAGTGAGCTAATGTCAAATAACCTCTTCTCACCGGCAAGTTTGAAATCATAGTTGAGCTCTTTAATTTCCCAATAAGCTTTATGTTCTAGTTCAAGCACTACAAAAAACCCCACTTCCGTGATGATACGTGTTTGTCACAGTAGGTCACGTTTTCTGTCATGCATGTACATCCATGATGATTTTATGACAAAATCCAGATAGTCATACCTATGCTGTCGTAGAAGTGTTCCATGACAATACCAAAATTATCATCACGGAAGTGTCCACTTCCATGACAATAAATGTGGCGTCATGGAAGTCCTTTCGTGAAGGGTAACCGACACATGGGATCCATCATAACGGGTCGCCGTTAAGCTATCGGGTTCCAGTTTGGATCCGATAACCCGTTAACAGCCCGGACCAATGGGGATTTTCCACGTGTAAAATTCTGATTCGCTGGAGTATCCACATGTCTGCTCAGCATTGGGACAGATGTCATCCACTCATTGGACGGGAGGCGCCTATGATACATTGACACGTGGCACGACCCAACAATGGCCCATTCAGGTGAAAAGGCCAGCCCGTTTGACTTGGTCAAAAGGTAGCGGGCCAGCCCACGTAAATCATGTTAACGGCCTGTTCGCATATAGCCCATTTACAGCCGGTAACTCACGGCCTGTTATGGCCTATCCGAATTAGGCCCAGTACCGGCATCTGGGCCGTCCAATATGATTCCAGCCCGTTGTAACTTTTGGCCCATGTCTGGCCCATGACGTCTTTCGGCCCATATGAGGCCCTATGTAACTCTTGGCCCATTAACGGCCTGTGGTGACACTGGCCCATAATGAACAGTGTACCGCTTTATACCCATTAACGACCCATTATTCCATTGGGCCCTTTCCAGCCCGTGTGATCTTTCGGCCTTCTAAGGGCCCATTTATTCTTGGGCTCATTTCTAGCATTCGATTACTTTCGGTCCTTTACTGGCCTGTTCCGCTTGCGGGCCAAATTCAGCCCGTGGTTACAGTCGGCCCATTTGTGGCCCGTTAATCCGTTGGGCTATTTTCTCAGTGTCATCAAATACGGCCCGTTTAAGCCCGTTATACATATCGGCTATTAACGGTCCGTTATGATCGGGCCATAAATAGACAATTTCCACTCTAGCCCGTTTACGGCCCATATTGCGGTCCTTTATTGGTCCATGAATAGTATGGCCCATAGAAGGCCCATTGATTCTAACGCCCGCACAAAGCCCATTGATCCTACGGCCCGTAGGAGGCCCATGGTCACTACATAACGGTCCGTGGTTATTACAGCCTAGTTTTCAAAAATATTTTATTGTTGCCACTAGCAAACCGCGGAAAAAGAACTACAGTGACTACAACCAAACAAATAAACAAGACAATAAGGAAATAAATAAGCAAGCAACTTACGCTAGGCTATTATGGCTATTACACATATTACATCCACTGGGCATCAAAGTTCGTCACCAGTGCAAATATAGGGAACAAAGTAGCATATTACATACACTGGGCGTCTAAATTGGCCACCAGTGCAAATAAACGAGCGGTAGCAAAACAAGTCCATAACTGAAACAACTTCACAAGAGCTCAAGAAATGTTATCCTGGGTATCCACCATGCTGGCAATAAGCTTAGCAAGCTTATTAGCTTTTTCCTGATTGGCGCTAAAATCCTCCAACGCTTGTTGTTGCACCAGAAAGTATGCATCTGAATTCTCCAGGGACTTCCTCAGTCCTTCGGCTTCTTGTCGCAACACAGCTGATTGATGTCTTTCAGCTTGTAGTTGAGACTCAAGAAACCGAACTGATTCAGAAAGTGAGTTCGAAGAGCTTGTGCCAGCGGTAGTGGCCAGTAACTCGAACACTACATCAAGACAGGACTTTGGGTTTGTCTCACTGTCTTCAAGATAGTTTTCCTTAGCTGTTTTATCAGCTTCGTTGGAGACCAACAAGGATGTCTCACTATCCTGAACCTTATCTGTATTACTTCCTTTACCATTGCTTAATAAGGTACTCTTCCCAAATATTCTGTCAGCATTCTAAAAGAAGAAACAAGCAGACACATCACAGGTTTAGCATGTAGAATATGAAACTCATTTCGGTGAACCAGTTTAGTAGTAAGGTGGACAGGATTAAACTACCAAGTCTTCTATTGCCAAGTAGTAAGTACATAATAAAAGCATCAAACAAACATATATCTATGTCCTATGGTCACTGCATTGTCTTGCCAAATCAAAATAGAGACACGGTTCAAATCATATCAGTTCAAGACAAAGCAGCATTGAAAAAATACAAGTGTGGGAAACTACACAGCACAACAAGATTTCAGATGGGTAACACGGGTATACATGTACAACAACACTATTGGCTCTGTTGTGATGCTAGTAATGTGCATGATATGAGAAGTCAACTGTATACACAATTAATCAACAGAGCAATTTAGAAGAGCAAACATGTTAAAGAAACATGTTTAAACATACCTGTTGTGCCATTGGATTTTCGATTGGATCCTTCAATTTAAAAATAAGTTTGTATGAGTAAATACAGTGATACAAAAGCAAAGCAGTATGCACCATAGTAATGGAATCTTAAATGAGAACAGTTCTTCTTCAGGTTAAAGCACTTCTTCTACACGAACAGAGTACAGTAAGACGCAGGCATATAGTACTTCAAAATAAAAAATGAGCTCATAGACCTTACCACATTCTTGGTTCGGGACCAGTACAGAACAAGGCATTCCCAGTCATCGTGCCGTACATGTGTCTCAGGAGAAAGTAAGGGAATTTGATGAGTTTCTTTGCCAGTGAAGTAAGTTTTCTTCAGGTAATTCCGATACTGCCACCAAGCATTCTTAAAGATAGCAGAGGTATTAGCACAGGTTACCTCATCCTGAGTTTCCAAATCGGTCCTTCTCTATAGAGAAAAAATGGGAACATTTGCTGTATTATAACCAGCATGGAGGTAGAATATTTGGGACAAAGCAAAGTATTTTCCATGAATAACATTACTTACACATAACTCCTGGACGAACACCTGCAACTGGCTTTTTCCTTCATCTTCAGTATAATATTTCCATGATGGGAAGATACGCACATAGGATTTAACAACATCAAATGTGATAGATGATAAACTATGAATGGCTGGTTGTGCTTCGTCCACAGGAATTGGTGTACTAACTGGTGGAGTTGGGGTTCGCCGTGGTAGTACTGGCGCTTTGGGCACTGGAGCTGCCATACTAACTGCTCTTGTTTGGGAGCTCTGTCCTGGAGATGGTGCTGTGTCAACTGGAACTGGGTTACTATCTGTTGTGGTTGGGGTTAGATTAGATGAAGCTGGTTCTCTGTCCATCGGAGTAGGGGTACAATCTGCGAGAGTCTGGGTTATGTGTGGTAGGGCTGGTTCTTGTGCATGTACAACTAGGGTGCTATCCTCACCAAGAGGTAGCACTGTTTTATTTGAAAACCGTGTTTTTACTCCACTAGATACTGCCATCACCCCCTCCAATTCAAATGGCTGATAAACAAGAAAAGTAGTTGAATGTACATACCTTGTATGAGAGACAGATGCAATAGATAGTGTGGAAAAAAGAGGGCATGAAATAGTTCACATGTATATTGTTTAACTAAAAAGGATAGCATGACATAATTTCACATATATGATGTCTATCTAAACTGGATAGCATAGCATGACATAATTCAAAGATATGATGACTAACTAAACAGGATGGCATGAGATAATTATATGATGTCTTTAGTAAACAGGTTGGCATGACATAATTCACATACATGTTATCTAAGTAATCAGAATCGCATGATATAATTCACACGTGTGATTTATATACTAAGCAGAGGGCATTCGCATATATGATGTCTGAACTAAGAACATGGTGTTGAATATTGTGTATATGATGTCTAAACTATGCAATGCAACACACCATATGCATGATATGAGCAGTGTAACCATGCCAAGTTAGAGCATACACCTCGGTGGGGGAATAGGACTGGTCATCTGTCTCTGAATCCATCTCGGAGGAGCTATCGGGACCCAGCAAGAGATCTGCTTCGACAAGTAGCACTGTCTGCTCTGAAGACCTTGTTTTCACTTCAGATTTTTCCATCACCCACTCAACTGGCTGATTCACAGGAAGAGTAGTTGAATGTACAAACATTGTCGAGAAATGGAAATGTAATGAAGAAAAGGATTGGTAAGATATATTTCAAATATATGATGTCTGGTTAAACAGGATGGCATTGCATATTTCACATATATTTTGGCTAGCTAAAAGAGATGAGATTGCATAATTCACATATATGATATAGAAACTAAACAGGTGGCATTACAGAACATGTCTAAACTAAGCAGAGGACATATATGATGTCGAAAGTAGGCACTGCAAGGCAACATATGCATGATATTACCAACTTCATCATGCCAAGTTAGAGCAAACACCTCGGGAGGTAAATAGGAGTGGTCAGCTCCGTCTGAATCTGCCTCAGAACAGATATCTTCCTCTAGATTACAATCTGGAGGGGGGAGAGGGTTTGCCATTGCACCCACCATGGAGCGATGTCTCCATGACATTGTATTGCCGCGCAAAACTCTTCTCTTTTTCTCTACATGTTCAGCATGACTGTGTACAATATCTGACATGCATACGAAAAAAATATAGTGAGATTATGTAAGAAGAGCATGCAGAAATCTAGAGTGATGGTAACAACTAGTGGATAGATCCAAAAATAATGATAGCAGGCTAATGATAGCTTTACTTTAATAAAAAGACAGATGATGATTGCTTTACTATTTGTTTCCCACCCAAGATGAACAACATAGACATACCCTAGGGGAACCAGATAATAGACAGAGATACTATTCATTGCTGCCTCGATATGTGCCCCACAAGCATTTTAAAACTCAAGTTTGAACATTAATTCGGACCTGACTTGGAGTCTAAGAGGTGAACATGATGATAAAATAGCAGGTAATATTAAGCAATGCATAACATAAGCAGAAACAAAAGAGTGCGACCTCTCTTGTGGACCCGTGTACTCCTCAGGTTCATCTGCCGAGTCGATGATGGTGATGCAATTGCGGTGGGTGCCGGCGGCTGGGAAGGAGATCTGAGGTGGCGAAAAACGATCGGGAGTCGTGATGTCTGGTATGGTGGATGCTTCTGTCGATGGAGCAGCTCAGGTGAGGTGGACGACGTCGCGGCAGGAGCAGGGCAAACCACACAAAGTTTTCTTCGACACCTATCTGTAATTGAAGTAATTATGTAAGGGCTTCTTTGGCTTGCAGGATTCTAAAAACGCAGGGATAGGAAAAACATCGGAATAGGATAGGAATGCACGTGGGAAATAGAGCATTTGTAAACACATGATTTCTGTCAACTTGGGTGTTTGGTTCACAGGAATTGGAAGAGCAGAGGAATGCAAAGAAACATGGCCAAATTAAAGTGAAACCATATGAAAGTGTGTACAGTTAGAATGTTATTCTGCCACTAATGCACTTAGTCTTGTTTTCATGCATAGGAAAAGTAGCTCCAGGTGGATGTTTTGCTCCATTCCTTTCAACTAAATGCATGAATAATTGAATAGTAGAGTACCATAGGAAAATTTCCTATTGCTATGTTTTTCCTTCACTTTTTCCTTTGAACCAAAATAGCCCTAATGGATCGACATGAATGTAGAGTAATAAGTGATGCGACAAGTGTACAACCTCTTTGGTGTAGCCGTGTCGACCTCAGCATCATTGGGTTGGTCGCTGAAGAAGTTGCGGCAGAGGTGGCTGTCAGAGGTGTGGTGGAAGATCTGAGGCGTCTGTAGACGGCGTCCAGGGTACTGCTCTGTTGTGATGGATGGTTCCGTCATTGGAGCAGCTCCAGTGAGCCGTAAGACGTCGAGGCTGAAGCAGCACAAGACATACATCGTTAATCTCAGGTGGGATTCTAATAGCATCTCCAATAGATGATGTAAAATACATTACCAAAAAGTGGTAGATGTAAAATGTACATCACCAAAAAACACCTGACTACAACAGATGAGGTAAAAACTGTTGACTCTGAACTTAAGTGTCGAAACTGAAATTTACTGTGGAATCTGAATGTTACTGTCGAAACTGAACGCACTGGTAGCAGAGATGCACTTCACATGTAGTTTAGGTCGCTCGAGCACTAGTAGAGAAGCAGTGATCTAAATCAGCAGGCGATCGATAGGTAACACAGTAGCAGATAGCAGCCGGAGCAGCAGCGCGAACTAGAGCCAGAGCAGCAACTCATGTAGCTGCAGCAGCCCATGTAGCAGCATCAGTAGCGCGAGCGAGAGCAAGAGCAGAGCAGTAGCACGAGCGAGGGGAAGAGCAGAGCAGCAGCGCGAGTGAGCGAGAGCCGGAGCAGCAACAGCGCGAGCGAGAGCCGTAGCAGCACAAGCGAGCGAGAGCTGGAGCAACAACAGCAGCTCCGGCTGGTATGGACGCCGCCGTCGAGGGAGCCTCACACTGGGGGAGAGCCACCATGGAGATGTTGTCGGCAGCGCCGACTACGAGGTAGCCGCGCCATGGGGGAGCGGGATCGAGCACCGGCGGCACAGGGAGGTCAAGTTAAGGAGAGGGTGCAATGCGATGAGTGTACAACCTCTTTGGTGGCGCCGAGTAGGCCTCGGCTTCGTCCAAGGAGTCGGTGAGGATGCTGCGGTTCCGGTGGAGCAGGTTAAGGCGACGCTATGGGGATGGAGCAGCCGCAATAGACGAGGCGATTGTCGGAGCAGCTCCTTGGAGGTGGAGGACGGGGCGGCTGAACTGGCGGGACGACGAGATCGACGGCGGATCCTCATCCGGGGCGGTGGATGAGGGATGTCGAGCTGTTGCGATGGACGACGTCGTCGGGGAAGAGGCTCTGGCTGGGCCGCGGTGGGGTGGCGGATGGCGGAGGGTGGGGTTTCGCGGCTGGAGCAGAGAGGTTATGGCGGCCTGGGTTTTCGAATGGCTGAAAGGAGGTGATGGGAGGGGGGAACCATGACTTAGGGATGCGCTTGTCCAAAATGTAGGGTGTGTTACGAAAGTAACCCCACCGATTTGAACTAGCGGCCGTTTCGGCTCTGGGTTAGAAGGGGGATTTCGCGTGTCAGGATTTGGCAGCTGGAGGGAGTTTTTGCGCGCGTTGTAATTTCGGGATAGCAAGGCGCGGGTTGTGAAGGCGCGAGTTTTGGGAGCACGATATCTGAATTTTTAAGATAACAAGGCGCGGGTTGAAATTTAGGGACAAGCCTCACGTGTTCTAATGTACGTACCAAATCAATTCGCATTTCCCTCAACGAAAAAAACATAAAAAATAAAACTATTCGCACCACACAAAGAGAGAGTCTTGTCCCGTTTTACTGTACAAATGCTATTCAAAGCTATGTATCCATGTTATGTCCAATTAAATTTTTTCGCTGGCTATATAATGCATGTAACCTACTCATACGAACATTTTAGTGCATTCCAAATGTCTATACTACCGCTGCAATTCGAACTAAATTTGAATTTGTTTCTCTATTTGAATAAGAATATACAATCATGATTGTTGCCAAGTTAAACCATCATTCGTATATTATCTTAACAACACACCATATGATTACTATAGAGATAGATATGAACTATGTGTACTATGTGAACTCGAATTCAAAATTTTGAATACACTTGATGTTGATTCCAAATAATAGTACAGTTGATGTACTAACTAGATCTTCATAATCTAAACCATGTTTCATATGTACACTATGTTTATCACACAAAGTATAGTGCCCCGCCCCCTACATTATGACAAGTATTTAGCCTGAGCTGCAAAAGCCACACATTTTCACAAATTCAAATAAATGTTCTATATATTATATGTAGTATAACATGTCCATAACCACACCATGCGTATCACCATTATATATATTCATGCATGGGTCGGTTTAAAACACTATGATATCTTGTTCAAATATCCGAATCCACTTTTATAATTAATTATGATCTCAATTCGTCTTTTACACCCACACAATACTCTAATCTTTGTAGCTAGTGCTAACTTTCTCTCGTGCATGCACACGCCCGCCTCCCTCTCACCCTCCCTCAGCATTCTCTAGCTCCATCGAGCACATTCGTCATTTCTCTTTAGGTCGTTCACCCACGGTGTGTGTAGGCCCCCCAGCTCCTTCTTTCTGGCACACACCGATCGATATACATCTCTAGCCAGGTGTGCCTACCACAAACACAAGCTTTCCCTCTTCTCTTCTCACCGTCCATGCCCCCCTCTGTCTAATACGGTTCCACGAACATGCACACTCCCGCCCCTCTTTTCATCGATCTCATACTCGCACACTCCTTCCCCCTTGATATAGTAGGCCTCTTGCACCACCTCCTAGCCGGATCCCCCTCTCTCTATCCTTCTCTATGGGCCTTATTTGCTTCTAACACATGCATGCATGTATACCGATCGATCTCCCTACATATACCTTGGTCGACTATAACTCTTTTTTCCCACGCATCGATCGACGTACCTCACAAGTTATGTCTCTCCCTTTCTCCGACAATGGACGATTGATCTTCCTATGTAGCTGCATATGCTTACCACATCCATGTCGTCCCCCCTCATCATTCGTGCATGCCTCCTGACCCGTCTCTCACACGCACGTGCACAGACAGGCAGGCATCCCCTCTCTTATTGATATTGCAGGCGTGCCCTCCGTTTGTCTAGCGGGCCTCTCCCACCATTTGTGAGAAGCAACTCCACCACCAACCCCTCCGACACTCTAGCTCTATCTCTCTCCCAACCTTATTCCTCTCCTACACATATGCATGGATGCCGATCGATCTCCCTCAATACATAAGGTAGGTCTCTCTCCTCCTCCACACATATACCGGCCGTTCTACCTCTATAGTTAGGTCTCTGCCCCCCACACACACCGATAGTCGAGCAATGTAGGTAGGTATCCATGCCACAGAGACAAACTGTACCTGTCCCCTCTCATGTTCCAGTAGGCCAGCCACCCTATATCTTTGACGTGGGCACACACAAATTCGATGGCACTCTTTATCGATCGCGCGCGCACACACACACACACACACTTCATCCCTCTCTTCGATTCAATGGATATCTCACGCCGATGATACCTCCACTCTCTTCTCATGGATCGCCCCCTCTATATATGATATATCTAGGCCTCTGTTTCACACACATTGCATATGTTACATTTTTTGTTTGAGATATCATCGACACATATTCCCTGTCTATCTGTCACGCACCCCCTCCCCCAAAAAATAAACACTCACGAACCCACACACTATCTCTCTCTAGGTTTATATTTCTCTCACACAAACCCACGTAGGTGGTGTACGCACACGAAGAGAATAGGTGCACATACTCACGCTTCGTGCCCAGCCACACCCGCGCGGGTACACTGTGGAGCTCATTTCTGTACGAAATGGCAGCCCACGTGCTAACTTGAGAGCGTGTAGCGGTTGTTTACCTACGGAGGTCGTGTACCACGCGTGCACGAAACAAAGTTTGACTTGATGCGTTGGCACATTATTTTTAAATAAAGTTATATTGCTCAATGGAGAAAAAAGTCGTCCGCTCCACTATATACAATGGAGCCTGCCTGCCGGGGTTTGTCTCTCTTCACAATATCTCACACAAGGCGGCGGTGGCCTCTCTCTCTAACCGTTGGTCACTGATCCGGCCGCATCCCGTTCGCCGGCGGAAAGGGAGGATGTGCATCGTTTCTTAGTTCGACGGCGTTGAGGCAGCACGTCCCGATCTGCGGTACCCACCATTCTCTCTGACCAAGCTCCGGCGCGGTAGGGCCTTCGCCACTTGCTCGCTGCCGCAGTATGGGCCGATCCCGCCCACCGCTGCCCTCCTAGTTACATCCCGACGACCCCCAGGTACAACTTCCTCCCCTCCGGCCTTGCTCCACTGCCCATCTTCCCACGTCGCTGCATGTGTAAAATCTTGCATGTGGATCTTCCCTAGTTCTTTGCCCAAAACGTAGCTCGTCCGGCGTACTTTCCGTATTGCAATCTCGTCCTCACACCATTTTAGATAAACAACCGTGATGTTATCTTCCCTTAGGAGAAGGAATATGCTTCTTTTTTGTCATTGTATGTGTCATCAACTGTTATTGGCCAGTAATTGTTTCCTTTCTACCTCTTTTTTGCAAACAGGGATATCCATTTCACCTCATTGCTATTGCGACCTTTTGGTGAACTGCACAAATCACTTTTTTCTTAAGAGTGTTTTGTACAGTTCTACTCAAATGTCACACAGGCAATGTCTCTACATTTCAGTGCGACTGCACAAAGGGAGATTGGTTTTGCTCTATCCTCCTCAACCAACTCTGAGCCTAATCTTCTCCAACTATTTGCTTAATCTTCTCCAACTAGTTAGTCTTAAGAGAGACTGCAAAGGTGACCGGCTCCTATTTGTGTGTTTATTGTTTCATCAACAGTCCTCTATTATTGTAATCACACTTACTCAATATCTTTGGAACAGGGATGCTCAACTCTATTTTAGTGGAACTGCACAAAATGATCGGAATGTTGCATGCTCCTGACAGCTACTTTTTTTTCCAACATGCCTTCTTGATTTAGACAGAGCTTGGGGGAAGTTGCTGCCAATGAAAGAATGGATCAATTTTAATTTAACACCTTCTCACAACTTTGTCTCCAGTTGTGATGTAAATATTAGCTCTGATCTGCTAATCATTGAGATGCATTAGCAAGGAAGTTAGTTTTTTATTTTTTCCGAAGGAGCATGGATGTTAGTTTCCTTTCTAGTATTTGATTGATGTTGTAACGAGACAACTTCCAGCTGGCAAGACACACGAAACAAAAGTTGAAAGCTTCAGAGCATTGTACAATTTCATGTCGCTGGAAAATTATTTGTATACATCAATTATGTAAACAAATGCTGGAAGCTTGACAGCATTGCCAGAAGCCATTCAGCATCCGGGTCCATGTGCCATGCACCAAATTAGAGTGCACAACCGTATGGGAGACTCAGCCCGGTCGTTGCGCCGCACTAATAGTGAGTAATGAGCATTCAAATCATAAGCCCCACCTTTCCCACTGTAAGTTGCTCGGAAGAAGCAACAATCAATACGCTCTTCTTTGAATCCGCTCATACTAGTATGAAGGTGCGAAACCAAGTCCGTGTATGGCCTATCGGTCAACGCGCTTCCTCTTGGCATATCACTGACATGTGGGACCAGAGTGTGAGCAAACCGATCTCAATTGACGGCAAAATGGCCAACCCGCCGCTCCTTGAGAGAGACGAGGAGCGAGAACACAGACGGGCTAGGTGTCGCACGGAGGCCAAGATATATTCGAGCATGGTTGATCGATGTCATCATTACATGTTTGATGTTTTTTAATAGTACTATTGGGCTGCCATTTTCCGCACTTCTCCCGAATAAATGTGTACTTTATCAGAGATTAAAATAAATTAAGAGTACAAACGCTCCACCATGCGGTTCCTAGTACCTGTATACTAGTAGTACTGTACCACTCATACTACTAAACCTTGCGCTTGGCTCTTCGCCTCTTCGGGAAGTCGAACAATGATGGTACTACAGTGTATGCCTCTGGCAATCTGACACCGAATGAACTACTGCACGTCCACCGCCTGGGCGAGGGTAGGTTGCATTAGTCAAAAGCTTCTCCTCGTCCTGCGAGCCACCGCGCTTGAGTTAGACGGAGAGGGCGTAAGCAAGCTTCACCTTGTCCTGCAAGCTTCTTCTCGTTCTGCGAGTTGACGGGGCACACCAAAGTAGTGCTAGTCCATACTGCCTCCTTTCCGGTTAATATGGCTTAATCTTTTTTGCGGGTAAATGAGAGAGCTTTATTCATATATAAGCATTCTTAGGACAATCAGCCAAGAGACTGGTCACTAGGAAGCGAGGTACCCCACAAAAAAAGGAAGTGAGGTGTTTCATCAAGCCAGCTCTCGGTCACATTCAAAGCGCAGCAAGCACGGTTCGCACAAAGATGCGCCACAAGGTTTGCTGACCTGTTTACATGCTGAATAACAAAAAAAGAGAAATTATTACTCAGCGCTCCTATTTCTAACAGGATAGGAGCCAGAATTAAGCGAGAATTGTGGCGAGTGTTCCATGCAATCAACTTCATTTATCACATGCGAGAACCCTTGAAGAGAAGCAAATGTGTTGAAGATTGCTTTATCACAGATTAAAATAAAATAAGAGTGCAGACGCTCCACTATGCGGTTCCTAGTAGTACCTATATAGTAAGTAGTACTAGTAGTACGTAATACTACTCGGAGTACTACTGTAGTAAACTTTGCGCTTGGCTCTTCGCCTCTTCGGGAAGTCGAACAATGATGGTACTAGTACAGTGTATGCTTCTGGCAATCTGACACCGAATTAACTATTGCACGTCTACCGCCCGAGTGAGGGAGAGCTTGCATTAGTCAAAAGTTTCTCCTTTGTCCTGCGAGCCACCGCGCGCAAGCTTCTCCTCGTTCTGCAAGTTGATGGGACACAACAAAGTAATGCTAGTCCATACTGCCTCCTTTCCGGTTAATATGGCTTAATTTGAAACGAGATAAATACACTGGCTGCACTGTCTATTTTATAAAAATACGGTCATTGGACTTCATAATACGCTTATTGCGGGCAATATATACATTTTCTGGTGTTTATACGGTCACTAGCTCACCCTGGCTGAGTATGTGTGTGCATGCAAGTGTAGGTTGTGCACTTGAGCGTGACCGTGTGTGTTCCGTCGTGTGCTCGGACATGCATGCATTAGGGCATCGCGCATGTTTTTGCGTGCATGTGTACGTGTGACTGTTGCATGCATGCATGAGGTTGTAGTCCCTCACATTCACATGTTCATATGTCAATGCTTTGTCAAAACGTTGCATGCAAGGTTTAATCATTCGTTGTTCATGCATGCATTCCCGATATTAATACATTGGTAAATACAATTTCTTGAGGAAAACGAGCCCTTGAATTGAGTACAAAGGGGACCAATAAACCAGGATGGAGGGAGTACTAGTAGTGAACCGGAAGGAGGGAGTAGGTACGTAACAACGTGTAGTAACAAAATTCCTCTATGCGCATCCTGTCTACGTGTCATGCAAGAAAATAGAGATAAGTACAAGTGAGACTCAGGAATGGTCATACACGTAGGGGGAGTACATGCAGGCGCCACTCAGGAGCAGTCAAATCACACAGTAAGTTAGTCACACAGTACGCAATATAAAAAGGTTGATATGGAGAGAAAAAGAAAACCGCTCCACTATGTATACACTAGCAGGCGCCTAAGCTACAAGCCTGCTTGCTTGGGTTTCACTCTTCACAAGCATAGAACGACAATGGCCACACCGCTGGTCACAGATCCGGCCTGATCCCGCCGCCGGGGAAGCAGACGATGTTCTGCGTAGACGCGGTCGAAAGCGGCGAGGAAGAAAACCCACTGTCGGTGCGTGCCGATCGGGGGTCCCCGCGGTATGGGCTGATGCCGCCTCCCACAGCCCTTCTAGCTACACCCCGATGTCCCAGGTACAACTTCCTTTTGGAGCCGGCTTGCTTCACTGCCGCAGCTCCCCACGTAGCTCCATCTCCATGTGGATCTTTCTCTACTTCTACTGGCTTCTATTTATGATGAGTCTATGTCTCATGAACTAGTGCCACTACTATTATTCTAATCACACTTCTTCAATATCTTTGCCAACAGGGATGCTCATCTCAATTTTAGTGGAACTGCACAAAAGCATCGTATGATCCGAGGGTGCCAGGCTTCTTTCCTTTGACAGGTTCTACCTAGCCATGAGATTAAATCCTGTTTAGGGTTTAGGGTTTAAGGCGTAGTGACCCCATCAGTAGTTTTTTTGTACACACTCTCACAACTTTTGTCTTTAGTTGTGAAGTAAATATTGGCTATGATCTGTGAATCATTGAGATGCATCAGCTTGCGTGTTAGTTTTCCTTTGTATCTGATGGAATGTTGTAACGGGGCAACCTTGGAGTCAGGATACATACATGAAACAAAATCTGAAAGCTTTGTACTCCCTCCGGTCCTTTTTTGTATGCGTATAAGGCTACTCATAGTGGGGAGTATCATATACTAGTAGCATGCATAAATTATACATAGGGGACTAATAAACCAGGACGGAGGTAGTATGTGAGAGTGTATGGTGGGTAATGTGGTAAAATGTAGTGGTACTTTCTTGTAGCCCATTACTATACATGTTGACTATTACATTGGCCACTACGAAAAATACATTTTGTATCTATACAAGGCCACTAAAAGTAATCGAGGCAATAGTACTTTCTTGTATAAGGGAATAGAGGGAGTAGTACTTTCTTGTAGCCCATTACTATACATGTTGACTATTACATTGGCTATAGATGACATGGGACCATGTTAGCCATCAACCGGCTATATTATTAACCATGCTTAAGGCATGCTTGCACAGAGGGAGAGAGAGAGAGAGTCGCGTCGCATGCATGCAAAACCGGAGAGAGAGAGAGAGCTGCATGCAGATAGATCTAGTGAGCCTGCATCCAGAGAGATGGAGAGAGGAGTAATTGTTCGCGAGAATTGTGTACATTGCATGCACGTAACTCCCCAGCATTTCCTCAAAAGCAAATCCGGGGGCAAAATAGTCTATACACTCCGGTGTATAGTAGTAGTATTTTTTTCTTGGCATGCGGGCTGTGCAAGGAATATGGTGATAGTGGGAGGTGGGCCATGTAGTCACTGGGCTGCCGTGTTTCGTACTCCTCCGGTGTAAGAGTGGAGAAAGTTAGTTTTATCATCGAATAAATAAATAAGAGTGCAGACGCTCTACGACGCTCTACCGCCGCAGTAATAATGACCAATGAGCCGTCAAATCACATAGACCCGGTAGTTAGTTGGACGGAAGGAGCAAACCATCACTCTTTGTTGAATCCGCTTCTCCCTCGTGCAGTACAGTACAATATTCTTTTGGAAACCAATGTTTCGTTTCGTTGGATCGCGCCATCGAGCAAAACCAATGTTTAAATCACGTCTGTCGCATTCGTGTCTCACTCTCCTCCACCCCACACGGTCGCTCGGCATGCCACTCACCGCAAACCGAGTATACGCAAACTTTCCTGCCTGCTTGTCGATGGATCACGCCATGGAGTACTAGCACTACTGGAAGAGATGGATGAGGAGGGGGAGGACAGCTAGCTGTAGCACAGACTCCCAAGAACTTTTTTACATGCATGTTGCGGCCGGCCGTGGTGACATTTGAACGTGGAGCAGTCGCGTGCACCGGGAAGCGGCGCGGGCGGCGCTCTCTTGGCCGGCGTGCCGCTTCAATGCCGGCATCAGTGAGAGGTCGCGTCCGCTCTAGTCGGGCATGAATGTGGCACTGAACGTTTCGGGCGGGAAGCGCGCACGGGTGATGGAGAGGGTTCGGATTGCCCAAGGCGGTCAGGAGCGGGCGTGGTAGCTGTACGGACGCCTGCAAACGAGAGATGCCGGATGTACTTAAATATTGCTGTGTAATTAATAACGTAAATAGTGTGCCAGTTGGACAAATATGATTGGAGATGGAGATGGAGATGAAAGTAAGAATTTTACGTAAACACACGGATATGCATGTCTATGTGTGTGTGCGCGCACACACACATAGTGACGACTCTCGTGACTACTCGTACACATCATCGATGTCTCGTTCTCCCTACACACACACAAACTTAGTACCGCCTCATTTTGTTCCTAGGATAGGAATATCATAGGAGTGGGAAACAATATGAAGTGAGATAAATGGAGTACTACGTACAAGAAGAAATGTACACGCACCCACTCTGCCTCCGACATACCCGCGAGTACACGATGGAGCGCATTTTTACACCGAAACTCTTTTTACACGAAGAGGCAGCTTACGTACGTAATAATTTGACCCTTTAATTTGTTCCCTTAATAATGGACGGTTGGGGACCACACGTGAGGGATACAAACTGCGACCTAGAAGCGGGGCCGTGTTATTGATTGAGTTTTCTTTCTCGGTATGTTAAAAATAGATTTGTCCGCCAGTTTTCGTTTTTTTGGGAACGCGCGTATTCTATTTAAAACCACTGCCATGGAGAGATTTTTTACTCCATTGTATATATAGCATCTTGTTTGATAGGGTTTCACGCGTCTCGCTCTCTCACCCTCTCCATATCTAAACACGATGACAGTGTCCACTCTATCTTTCTCCTCACCGGTGGTCACAGATCCGGCCGGATCCCGTCCGCTGCGGGAGGTGAGGAGGTCCAGCGTTGACGTTGTCGCCGTCGGCGATGGAGGAAGCCGATGCGCACCGTCCTCTCTGAGCCGGCGCCGGTGTGGACGAAGGTCCTCCGTGCCCTTGTTTGCTGCCGTCGTGTGGGCAGATCCCGCCCGCCAGCCTAAGCCAGATCTCGCCCACCTGAGGTATAACTTCTTTTGGATTTCATGCTTCATTGTACTCTGCATGCTGGTTTTCTTCTATACCACTACTTCCCAGCTCCCCATGTACAGTAGCTAGGGTTCGTCGGCTGGTCCAACATCACCTATTTTTTACTATTATAGAGGAAAGGCCACTCCAAAAGTTGTCCTGGTTTATCATTTATGCATCGGTGGAGGTATACATGCTTTTTTTCAACAAAAAGTACATGGTGGTTGTGCGGTCATTGTCCATATGCTCCTATTGCTGCTGCTAATCTAAAACTATCACTGGTAAAATGAAGCAATGCCCATGTAGAGGCGTCGATAAATGCTTCTGTCTTGCTTTAGTTTTTTTGGTATCCTGCTTTAGTTCCCATCAAGATAATCATGATGCTTCTATTTTTTGGTGTATGTTTCATTAGTTCTTATTGACAATTAAGATGCTGCTGTTAATCTTGTTCCATTGCTAAAACAAAGTAATGACACTACTTAAATATCATTTTTTATACTATTTTTGCAAACAGGGATGTGTATCTCCTTACTCCGGCATGTCTTCCTCAATTTTAGTGGAACTGCATAAAATTGAATGGCCACTATTGCTCAGCCTCACTGTCCTCTACCAAGTGGTTCTTCCTTTCTCGAGCTTGATTACCGAGAAGAAACAAACCACAGTGAGGATTATCAAACTTCATTGGTGCCTGACCCAAACTTGATGCCAAAATCGATGATGCATCACCACGATGACCTATCGATGCTCATGGTTGCGTCTCATGGTTGCATCGGCTGGTGAAGCTGATCGATGTTCAATGAAGAATGGGCTGTCTTCCATCAGTGCTCTTTGCTTGTTACCACAAAGACGATATCCTTCATCAGTTCATCTTGGAGCAGTCGTTTACGTTGGTGCAATTTTATCACACAATTGGATATGAACCAAATGTTTCCTCGAAGAAGCATCGATGTTGGTACTAAGAGCAAAAGTTTTGTATTGATTTCTAAGCCTTCTCACAACTTTGTCTTCAGCTAACCTATAATTTTATTTGTCCAGCTTTTAATTAAATATGTGGTCAGACTTTGATTAAAATTATGGTGTGGACTAAAAACCCGGATGGAGGTAGTACCCCTCCGTTTTTATGTACTCTGCATATTAGATTTGACTGAAGTTTATGCCGAACACAACAAACCATAATTATTGAGAGAGGGAAACTGTACATACAAAATAATTGAAATTAAATTTCTTTATTTGTACACACTATCACACCTTTCCGATAATTTGGCGCGTGTGTGGTTGTTCACTTAACGGAGGGTAGTGTACCTCACGTGAACGACAGGAAGTGCGACCAGGACGCGTGGATCGTTAGTTGATCGTGGTTTTCTTCACTGGCATGTTAAATAAAGAGTTTCATTTCGTACACAATTTAAAACAATTGTTATGGAGAGAAAAAGAAAACCACTCCACTATATTCGTACTATATACGAGTACTACTATATAAGCTGGAGCCTCAGCGCTTGTTCGCTAGGGTTTGCACTCTTCACACTCTCGCTGCACTATATATATATATATATATATATATATAGACACACACACACGCTGGAGGCTCAGCGTTCCTTTGCTAGGGTTTGCTCTATTCACAATCTCTCGCCTCTTCATCAGATCTAAACAAGACTGCGTTGGCCTCTCTCTCTCTCTCTCCCCCCTCACAGTTGGTGAAGGAGCCGTTCGGATCCCGTCGCACCGGGAAGGGGAGGAGGTGCAGTGTTCACTCTGTCGCCTTCGGCCAAGGAGGCAATCCACTGCCGGCTGCGCTGTTCTCTTTCACCCAGCGCCTATGCGGGAGGGCCTCCGAATCCTTCTTCCTCATTGCCGTATGTAGTGTGGGCGGATCCGGCCTCCCGCCGCATGCCTAACCACATCCCGATGACCCTAAGGTATAACTTTCTTTCAAACCGTCATTGCTCTAGCTGCATGCAGATCTTTTTTGATTCTGTAGTCGAATCTAGGTCTTGGTTCAAAGAGGAAAGAAGGGGGGGTGGGGTGGAGCATGAATCTAGGACGTGGTTCAATGAGGAAAGGAGGGAGGGAAAGTAGTATAGACTGGCTATCCAGCCGCTCTATTGGTCGAAAAGGGAAAAAGGGGGGTTACCCAGTACACATATCTGTAAGGAACCGATCTCTTTGTTGAAAAAGGAAAGAAACTGGGGGTCGGGTAGTTTGTGCAGGACTAGATTTGCTGCCCTCACATAGGAAAAAGGTTCAAAGAGAACAAACATGGGACCAACACAGATATGCTGCTTGGCAACATACTCTGCATCACCCATTTATATGTGTGGACGCACATGGTGCTGGCATGTCCCATGTCCCATACAACTATTTTGCTGTTGTTAATCTAAGAATGGCGCTAGAAAATTCAAGCAATGCCACTGTTAAAAGTAAATTACATTTTTAATGAATGTTATTTTAAGAGAATGTCTCTGTTAATATGAATCAATGCAACCGTTTTAGAAATGCTACTGTCCTACTTTGTTTTCCATCAAGATAAGGTAGATGCTTCTTTTTGTGGCCATATAATTCATCCTCCTTTATCGGCTAGTAATTGTTTCTTTTTTTACCTCTGAAAACAGGGATATCTATTCAACTCGTTGCTATTGCGACCTTTTGCTTCACTATGCAAAACACTTTTGTTTTAAGAGTGTTTTGTGCAGTTCAACTTAAATGTCACACCGACAACTTTGCTTGATTTAGTTGAACTACACAAAGCGAGATTGGATTTCCTATTCGTGTTGGCAGATTCATATTTGATCTTGTTTGCCTCATGAAAGGTCAGTACCAGCCTTCATCCACATGATTGTGCAGTGTGCTTTGAGATGCTGTGCTACTTGTAGTGGTACTGTTTTAAATAAATGTTGAATTGAAGCTATTGTATTGTTGTCTCTTCCCATTAAGTGAGCAAAAATGGGACCAACCCAGACATGATGCTTGTTGCTTTGCTACAACAAACTCTGCATCACCCCCTTTATAAGTAGATGGAAGTACATGGTGCTTTTGCGCCCACTCTCCCCTGGAACTGTTTATGCTTTTTGTTAATCTAATACCACTGGTAAAATTAAGCAATGCCACTCTTAGAATTAACTACTGAATCTTAGTTCAAAACTGCAACACTTGTTAGGGATCAGCGGGAGTAACATTTTTGTAAGGGATCGACGGGAGTACATATTTAAGAAAAGTATTGTTGAGATAATATCTTTGTTATTATATATCAGTTACAGTGTTTTACAAATTGTACTATCCTGCTTTGTAGTTCTTTCTGCATGTTTAACCAAAGTATTGTTACGATAATGTCTCCATTAATATGAATCAGTTTCACTGTTTTAGGAATGGTACTTTTCTGCTTTGTCGTTCTTTATACATATTGAAACAAGGTATTGTTAAGATAATGTCTCAGTTAATATGAATGAATCACACTGTTTGAGAATTGCTACTGTCCTGCTTTGTTTCCCATTAAGATAAGGTAGATGTTTTTTCTTCTGGAAGTATAAGTCATCAACCGTTATTTCTCAGTAGTTGTTTCCTTTATACCTATTTGTACATACAGGGATGTCAAAACTTCTGCTCGGTTCTATTTCGACTTTGATTTTAGTTGAACTGCACAAAAGGAGCCAATGTGTTTAAGGCAAACTGTTGCATTATTGGGCCCAACTGGTCTTTCCACTTTGCAGAAAGAAGCAGTCACTGTTTGCGCTACATTACAGAAGGAATGATCGAGAAGCTTTAGATTATTAGTAGACGCTGGTGACATGACTAATCTGCAGACCAAGGAAAACTCAACTCAACAGCACGTGGGGTGCAAAATTCACTCCACAAGGATAAGTATGACCAAGTGAGTGGCCGATGCAGCTGTAACAAACAAGGTCAGTATCGGCCTTCATCCACATGATCGTGCTTTGTTATGTTGTGCTAATTATATTGTTGTATTGTTTTGAATAAATGTTTAATTGAAGCTATTGTATTGCTATCTTTTCCTGTTAAGATAATGAAGATGATTATAGTTGTGAGCGTATGTTTAATCAACTAGTACCACTATTATATTCATCACACTTTTTCTGCATTTATGCAGACAGGGCTGCTCAGCTTGATTTCAGTGGAACTGCACAAAATGTTCAGATGGTTCGTGTCCTCCATAATACTTCATCATGCACAATACATCAAATAGTTCTCTAATCATTCGTCATCACCTTGAGCAACCGGAGTATCTACTTGAATGGAACTGCCAACGTCTTCAAGGCCTTGCAACATATAAATACGAAATCCACCGTGCTATGCAAGACATTGTTTGATTTCAGTGGTACTACAAAAAAAGATGCGCTGGTTAATTCGGCTCCATGTGCCATTTCAATGTACAAAATTATGACAAACCCTGCCCGTTCCACAGTCATAGGCATTACATATTTTGAATGGGAAAAGCTTGTCAAAGTTTAATCATTGATGTTAGCAAGAAGACATTCGTTTAATGTTTTGGAATTGGAAAACCTTGTCAAATTTTGCTCATTGATGTTAGCCAGAAGACATGCATTTGATATTTTGGAATGGGACGCCCTTTGTTGTGAGCTTCGTCGATCGTTTTTTCCTATTCGTGTGTTCAGTTCAGAAGTAAATATTTACTCTGATGAGATGCATAGTCAAGAATGTTGACTTATGTAAGGTATTTTAAGAGTTTGTTTTGAATGTTGTCTATGAAATGCCAGGCCTTGTGAGTTTGATTGCAAAGTTGATCTTGGAATGCTGTGGCATGCGGCATCACGAGCTGTTCACCATGCCTCCTAAGAATAATGATTCGTATTGTTTTGCATGTTTATCTAATGCCAGTGATTTGCATGTTAAGAAGAGCATCCTCTTCTATTGTTTCTGTGCTTAAGACGTTCATCGTGTTATGTTTCATTCATAGCCTATACGACAACTCTGGTAGGTTAGAGGTGAAACCATATGATCTTCAGACCAACTCATCATCTTAGGCCGTGATTGGATCGTTGTTTTCCAACCAAAACCGCTTGTAAAACTGACGCTTGTAAATAAAAGCAGATGGTCTTGGGCGAAGCGCTTGGTTGGTCGTTTTCGACTGGTAAAATATACACTGGTTTCTCAAATTACACGCGTAACTCACCGGTTTTCGTTACAGACCTTGGGCCGTCGGTTTCATTACGCCTGTATTTTATGCGTTGTTTCCGGTGACGAGTAAATTCGACTTGTATCCTTAATACATGTGTGAAACAATCCAGAGCTCCCAAGCGCGGCCTTACCGTTTCATGCCGGCTCAGTCTCTCGAAGGTGCTCATAGGGGTCCGATGATCCTGGCTTCCTGAATGACCAGCGGGCGCTGTATCAGACCATTCGTTGGGCCCGCGAGGCCCTCTCCATCGTCCTTCGAGTTGTTGTGCTCGCCGTGGCGCCGCCGTCTCGCATTGTCAACATGTTCAACGAACATGAGGAATCAGGAGATAACTTTACTTGGAGAGGATGATAGTGGGGACCCACCAGGGCCATAGCCGCACGTACGCAAGTGCCTCCTTATTATATACAACTATATTTTTTTTGCTTCCTTGTGGTTTCCTGACATCACGGTCCCACACCATTGTCAACCTATATAGTCAATAAACGAGAGAATTGCACAAGGAGCGGCTGACAGCTGGGACCCAGCAGCTCGAGCAGTATTTTTGTTTTTGAGGTGTGAGCAGAGTTTTTCTTGAGCGATGTTTTTGTTGTTGTTCAGAGGAGCAGGGTATCAACTGGGCGGGCTGTGGCCCGTCTAGCCCAGGCTATTATTTTATGTCTACTAAATATCCAGCCCAGATATTAATTTTTCAAGGTGAAAATGGCTAGCCCAACTATACTTTTTTTCCGGAATACCCAACCCAGGTCAACTTGTTATTCTCCGCCCCGCTGGGCAGCAAATCTTTCCTAGGAGGGATGCATTAGGCCTAACAAGAAAATGGGCTTTAAGAAATAATAAATGGGATGTAATTATAAAAACTGGGCTGTAAATATAAAAAAACACATCAAACAGGTAATTAGTTTCAAAAATATTATTTTTGGATTTTGAAAATTTTAATTTCATTTCTTGATGCGCGCGCAATATTTTGTTGGATTTTTACCTAATACAAATTTATTTTGAAATTATATTTAGTCTGACTCGAAATTTCGTGATAAAAATATTTTGGATCCCATCAAAATGTGGGATTTTTTGTTGAATTCTGTTTTGAGCGGTTGGTTGAAATTATTAATTGTTGTCCTGGCTAGAAAATGGGATGTAATTTAAACAAACTGTAAATGGGCTGTAGTAAATTCCATTAGAATTCAAAAATGGGATGTACATTATTACAAATCGCAAATGGTCTATATGTTCTATGCCACAGATGTGATGCTCACTTGTGGGCCTACTAAGTTGACGCGTACGGAAGGCTTTGTCAACTTATAGTCAACACACGATTCTAGCAGCAGTGGCCGTTGGATGTCCATCCAACAGTTGTAGTGCTTCTTCAATCTCGGATATTCTTGCTTCAGCCGCCCAAACCACCGTCGGCGGTACCGCCTGCTACCGCCGCTCGTGGCCGGCTATGCTGGCGCGCAGGCTTCACCGGCCCACCCTACTCCCATCGTCGTCCAGGCCATTCCTCTACTCACCAACACCTCCTATTATTCTCCGGTGATGGCAGCCTCACACCGCAGCCGAACCAGTGAACCCTCATACTCCCATCCACGTGGGCATCCACTGTTGTGTCTTCGCCGGCTCCGGGTCGTTCCCTTCCTAGGCCTCGCCATCGTTCACCGCGTTGGTTCTCTCGGCGCGACGTGGTCAACTTTGTCAACAAACAACAGCCATCGGAAGAGGCATGTACGTGGAGTGGTTGACAGTAGGGACCGACATGGCCTATGGCCGCACGCAGCAAGTGCCCCCTTATTATGCGAAAACAAATGATTTCTCCCCCTAACAGGTTTGACCCACCAGCTACATCTTCGCACGCAAGGAAGTGCTTCCTTTATTACGCGGAAAAAAAGTTTCCTCTCCCTGACAGCTGGGACCCACCAGCTTTATTATGATCCATTTCGTGAAAATATAGATTGTACCAAAGATGCTAAATTGTTTTCCTTTTATTCTAACTCAAAAAATAAGAAATAAAAAACCCAGAAAACTTCTTCGCACGCAAGGAAGTGCCACCTTATTACGCGTAAAAAAATGATTCCCCCTGCTAGCTGGGACCCACCAGATTTGGAGGCTGGCTTGTGGGCCTACTAAGTTGACACGTACGCAGGGATTTGTTAACTTAGTCAATAAACGATTCTAGCTGCATTGACCGTTGGATGTTAATCCAACGGCCGAGCTGCGTCTTCAACCTCTGGTCTTCTTGCTCCAGCCATCCAAACCAGCGCCCGCCGTACCGCCTGCTCCAGCCTCCCGTGGCCGGCTGTGCTGCCGCGCAGGCCTCACCGCCCGACCATACTACCACTAGCCCGGCCTTCCCTCTACTCACCCACACCCCCTGTTATTCTCCGGCGACGGTAGCCTTACACCGCAGCCGAACCAATCAATCCTCGTACTCCCCTCTGCGTGGGCATCCACCTGCGTCGTCTTCCCTGGCTCAGCGTCGTTCCCTTCCTAGGCCTCGCCGTTATCCACCGCCTAGGTGCTGTCTGCGCGACATGGTCAATATGGTCAATGAACGACAGCCAACCAACCGGCTCGATTCACCACGTCTCGACTAGTTCTACGTACCGCGCGCACGGTAGCAACGGTCACTGTTCATCGAGAGGCAACCCAACACCGGCTGGCTACGTCTCGCACGGGGGATCGATCGGCTTCAGTAAAGCAGCAGTAGTGATTGATCTCTCAGGTTCAGTTAGCAGCAGCGGCGAAGGAATTGCTCGGGTTCAGTCAGCAGCGAATGAATTGCTCGGGTTTAGTTAACAGCCACGAGGTCGATCGATCGCTCGGGTTCAGTAACATAGCTATAGTGCGATCACTCGAGTTCAGTTAGAGCCCAACGCCTCGCACACACGCGTGTATGAGATAGAAACGCGCAAACCACAGTGCATCACTTGGCCCCGACCACCCATCGTAACCGGGAACTCCCCGAAATTTTCCTCGCCCTCGCTTCTACCACGATTTTTTCCGTCATGGACGGCCCAAAGAATGTCATGCAGGTGCGTCCCCGGCCCGCCCAGGACGAAAAGCCCATTTTATGTCATGATTTTTTGTCATAGAAGTAGGAGCCCACCACATCTATGATGATACGTGCTTTTGCCACAATTATCGCCATAGAAGTGTCATAAGCATGACAGAAAAAAAAATTGTTCGGGCCAAAATGTCACGGATGTGTCTTTTTTTTGTAGTGAAGAGATAAGTGGCATGCTTTTCCATCAACCATTTTATATGGAGACATACCCATAGGGTTTTTATAAGCAGTTCTATAAGCCCATAATGCATCATCAAGCTTCTTAGACCAATTCTTTCTGGATCTATTAACAGTCTTTTGCAAGATCAACTTTATTTCTCGGTTACTTAATTCTACTTGACCACTAGACTGAGGGTGATATGGAGATGCAATTCTATGGTTAACATCATATTTAGCAAGCAATTTACGGAAAGCACCATGAATAAAGTGTGAAACACCATCAGTCATTAAATATCTAGGGACTCCAAACCTCGGGAAAATAACTTCTTTAAGCATTTTAATGGAGGTGTTATGATCAACACTACTAGTTGGAATAGCTTCTACCCACTTAGTAACATAATCAACAGCAACCAAAATATATGTGTACCCATTAGAGGAAGGAAAAGGTCCCATATAATCAAATCCCCAAACATCAAATGGTTAAATAACAAGTGAATAATTCATAGGCATTTCCTGACGTCTACTAATTTTACTAATTCTTTGACATTCATCACAAGACAAGACAAACTTACGAGCATCCTTGCAAAGAGTAGGCCAATAAAAACCAGATTGTAATACCTTGTGTGTAGTTCTATCTCCAGCATGGTGTCCTCCGTAGGCCTCGGAGTGACACTTGCGTAGGATTTGTTTCTGTTCATACTCAGGTACACAATGTCTAATAACACCATCTACTCCTTCTTTATAAAGGTGTGGGTCATCCCAGAAGTAATGTCTTAAATCATAGAAAAACTTTTTCTTTAGCTGGTATGTGAAACTAGGTGGTAAAAATTTAGCAACAATATAATTGGCATAATCAGCATACTAAGGAGCACTATGAGAAGCATTTATGACAGCTAATTGTTCATCGGGAAAGCTATCATCAATAGGTAGTGGGTCAGCAAGAACATTTTCTAACCTAGACAAGTTGTCTGCTATGGGGTTCTCAGCTCCCTTTCTATCAATAATATGTAAATCAAATTCTTGCAGCAAGAGAACCCATCTAATAAGTCTTGGTATAGCATCCTTCTTTTCCATAAGGTATTTAATAGCAGCATGATCAGTGTGAACAGTTACTTTGGAATCAACAAAGATCTGAACTTATCACAAGCAAATACAATTGCTAAAAATTCTTTTTCATTAGTAGCATAATTTCTTTGAGCACTGTCTACAGTTTTACTAGCATAATGGATAACATTCAATTTCTTATCAACTCTTTGTCCTAGAACAGCACCAACAGCGTAATCACTAGCATCACACATAATTTCAAAGGGTAGGTTCCAATCAGGTGGTTGAACAATAGGTGCAGAAATCAAGGCTTTCTTAAGTATTTCAAATGCTTCTACACAATCATCATAAAAAACAAATGGAACATCTTTTTGCAAGAGATTAGTGAGAGGCCTAGAAATTTTAGAGAAGTCTTTAATAAACCTCCTATAGAAACCAGCATGACCAAGGAAACTTCTTATACCTTTGATATCTTTAGGACACGGCATCTTTTCAATAGCATCAACTTTAGCTTTATCAACTTCAATACCTCTTTCAGAAATTTTATGTCCCAAGACAATACCTTCGTTAACCATAAAGTGGCACTTCTCCCAATTCAAGACAAGATTAGTTTCTTCACATCTCTACAAAACTCGATCAAGATTGCTTAAGCAATCATCACAAGAAGTTCCGTAAACGGAGAAATCATCCATGAAAACCCCAACAATCTTTTCACAAAAGTCAGAGAATATAGCAGTCATACATCTTTGAAAAGTAGCAGGTGCATTGCATAAACCAAAAGGCATATGTCTATAAGCAAAGGTACCGAAAGGGCAAGTAAAAGTAGACTTTTCTTGATCCTCTTGTGACACAGGTATTTGAGAAAAACCAGAATAACCATCTAGAAAGAAAAAGTGTGTATGTTTGGATAGTCTTTCTTGCATTTGATCAATAAAGGGTAGAGGATAATGATCTTTCCTAGTAGCTTTGTTCAACTTTCTAAAATCAATAACTATTCTATAACCTGTGACAATTCTTTGCGGAATCAATTCATTTTTATCATTAGGAACAACGGTAATGCCTCCCTTCTTAGGGACACAATGAACATGACTTACCCATCTACTATCAGCAACAGGATAAATTATACCTGCTTCCAGAAGCTTTAGTATTTCATTTCTTACCACTTCTTTCATTTTTGGATTCAACCATCGCTGGTGATCAACAACATGTTTGGCATCAGGTTCCATATTAATTTTGTGCTGACATAGAGTGGGACTAATGCCCTTAAGATCATCCAGAGTATATCCAATAGCTGTACGGTGCTTCCTCAGAGTTTTCAATAATTTCTTTTCTTCATGCTCTGAAAGGTTAGCACTACTAATAACAGGATATATCTTTTTCTCATCGAGATAAGCATATTTCAGAGTATCAGGTAATTGTTTAAGATCGAACATAGGATCACTCTTGGGTGGTAGAGGATCTCCAAGAGTTTCAACAGGCAAATTGTGTTTCAAAACAGGCATTTGTTTAAAGAAAATCTTATCTAATTCCTTTCTTTCATTCATGAACATATATATCATTTTCATGGTCTAGCAAATATTGTTCTAAAGGATCAGTAGGAGGCACGGCAATAGAAGCAGGACCAATAATTTCATCTTTACTAGGCAATTCCTTATCATGGGGTTGTCTACGAAATTTGGAGAAATTAAACTCATGAGACACATCCCCAAAACTTACAGTAACAGTTTCTTTCTCACAATCTATTTTGGCATTAACAGTGTTAAAGAAAGGTCTACCAAATATAATGGGACAAAAATCATCTTGTGGGGAACCAAGAACTAGAAAATCAGTAGGGTATTTTATTTTCCCACACAAGACTTCAACATCTCTAACAATCCCAATTGGTGATATAGTATCTCTATTGGCAAGCTTAATAGTGACATCAAGATCTTCTATTTCAGCAGGTGCAATATCATTCATAATTTCTTGATATAAAGTAAAGGGAATTACACTCACACTAGCACCCAAATCACATAAGCCATGATAACAATGATCTCCTATTTTAACAGAAACAATAGGCATGCCAACAACAGGTCTATGTTTATCTTTATCATCGGGTCTAGCAATTCTAGCAGCTTCATCACAGAAATAAATAACATGCCCATCAATATTTTCGACCAAGAGATCTTTAACCATAGCAATACTAGATTCAACTTTAATTTTCTCAGGGGTGTAGGTGTTCTAGTATAACTCTTACGAACCACGGCTGAAGCTTTAGCATGCTCCTTTATCCTAACAGGGAAATGTGGTTTCTCAATATAAATAGTAGGAATAACAGGATCAACATTATAAGAAATAGTTTCCTCTTCAGCTTTAATAGGTTCTACTATTTTTACTTCAATGGGGGAATGATATTTAAACCACTTCTCCTTAGGGAGATCAACATGAGTAGCAAATGATTCACAAAAAGAAGCTACTATCTCAGAGTCAAGTCCATATTTAGTGCTAAATTCATGAAAAGCATCGGTATCCATAAAAGATTTAACACAATCAAACTTAAGGTTTATACCTGACTCCTTACCTTCGTCGAGTTCCCAATCTTCAGAGTTGCGTTTAATTCTTTCCAAGAGATCCCATTTGAATTCAATAGTCTTCTTCATAAAAGAACCAGTACAAGAAGTATCGAGCATGGATTGATCATTACGAGAAAGCCGAGCATAAAAATTCTGAATAATAATTTCTCTTGAGAGCTCATGACTGGGGCATGAATATAACCTTGATTTAAGCCTCCCCAAGCTTGAGCGATACTTTCTCCTTCATGAGGCCAAAAATTATATATATAATTCCGATCACGATGAACCAGATGCATGGGATAGAACTTCTGATGAAATTCCAATTTCAATCGGTTGTAATTCCAAGTCCCAATATCATCGCATAGCCTATACCATGTCAATGCCTTCTCCTTCAAAGATAAAGGGAAGACCTTCTTCTTGACTTCATCCTCGGGCAAACCTGCAAGCTTAAATAATCCACAAACTTCATCCACATAGATTATATGCATATCAGGATGTAGTGTTCCATCTACTGCATAAGGATTAGCCAGCAGTTTCTCTATCATAACCGAAAGAATTTCATAATAAATATTTTCAATAGGTTCAGTAGGTTGAGGGGCAACTCTTTGCTCTTCCGGTCGGGGTGAAGATACCCCGAACAAACCCCTCAAAGGATGATTTTCCATAGTGACAAGTGACAGTAAATTTCAGCACGTATTATAAATGTTTCCTTACCAAATTCCACTTACCAAAGGCGCTTCACTCCCCAGCAACGGTGCCAGAAAAGATTCTTGATGACCCACAAGTATAGGGGATCTATCATAGTCCTTTCAATAAGTAAGAGTGTCGAACCCAACGAGGAGCAGAAGGAAATGACAAGCGGTTTTCAGCAAGGTATTCTCTGCAAGCACTGAAATTGTCGGTAACAGATAGTTTTATGATAAGATAATTCGTAACGGGTAACAAGTAACAAGTGTAACAAAGGTGCAGCAAGGTGGCCCAATCCTTTTTGTAGCAAAGGACAAGCCTGGACGAACTCTTATATAAAGCAAAGTGCTCCCGACGACACATGGGAATTCTTGTCAAGTTAGTTTTCATCATGCTCATATGATTCTCATTCGTTACTTTGATAATTTGATATGTGGGTGGACCGGTGCTTGGGTGCTGTCCTTACTTGGACAAGCCTCCCACTTATGATTAACCCCTCTCGCAAGCATCTGCAACTATGAAAGAAGAATTAAGATAAATCTAACCATAGCATGAAACATGTGGATCCAAATCAGCCCCTTACGAAGCAACACATAAACTAGGGTTTAAGATGCTGTCACTCTAGCAACCCATCATATACTTATTACTTCCCAATGCCTTTACCTAGGCCCAAATCATGGTGAAGTGTCATGTAGTCGACGTTGACATAAGACCACTAGAGGAAAGACAACATACATCTCATCAAAATATCGAACGAATACCAAATTCACATGATTACTTATAACAAGACTTCTCCCATGTCCTCAGGAACAAACGTAACTAATCGCAAAGCATATTCATGTTCATAATCAGAGGGGTAATAGATATCATCAAAAATCTAAACATATGATCTTCCACCGAGTAAACCAACTAGCATCAACTACAAGGAGTAATCAACACTACTAGCAACCCACAGGTACCAATCTGAGGTTTTGAGACAAAGATCGGATACAAGTGATGAACTAGGGTTTGAGAGGAGATGGTGCTGGCGAATATGTTGATGGAGATTGACCCCCTCTCAATGAGAGGATCATTGGTGATGACGATGGCTTCGATTTCCCCCTCCCGGAGGGAAGTTTCTCCGACAGAACAACTCCGCCGGAGCCCTAGATTGCTTCTGCCCAGGTTCCGCCTCGAGACGGCGGCGCTTCGTCCCGAAAGCTTCCTTATGATTTTTCCAGGTCAAAACCCTCCATATAGTAGAAGATGGGCACCGGAGACCTACCAGGGGGCCCACAAGCCCTAGGGGCGCGCTCAGGGGGGTAGGGCGCGCCCCCAGGCTTGTGGCCACCTGGTGAGTCCCCTCTGGTATTTTCTTCGCCCAATATTTTTTTTTATTCCAAAATAATTCTCCATAAATTTTCAGGACTTTTGGAGTTGTGCAGAATAGGTCTCTCAGATTTGCTCCTTTCCGGTCCAGAATTCCAGCTGCCGGCATTCTCCCTCTTTGTGTAAACTTTGTAAAACAAGAGAGGAAAGGCATAAGTATTGTACCATAATGTGTAATAACAGCCCATAATGCAATAAATATCAATATAAAAGCATGATGCAAAATGGACGTATCAAGTATCAATGCGGGCTTCTTTTTGAGTTGAAACACCTTCATTTATCTTCTCGAGGATGTCCCGCAAATCCTTCGATGTTTCACACTGGCAATAGCGAAGAAATTGAGCACGAGGGAGATGGCCACCAATTTCATCTTTAGCTTGAGCGTCCATCTGAATGAGTTTCTTCTCGGCATCAGTGGGGGCTTGAGGTATTTCAATCGTGAACCCGAACTGCACCACATTCCACATGTCATCACCTATTTCTCGGAGATGGATCTTCATCTTCTCCTTCCAGAAGGGATAGTCCGTCCCATCGAATATGGGAATCTTGAGATGCGACTTGTAGCTCACTAAATACATTCTTAAACTCCAAGGTTGTTAGACCAAAATGAGCAGAGTCAAGGAGTACCTCGCTCTGATACCAATTGTAGGAATGAAGTATGTCTATCAGAGGGGGGTGAATGGGAGTTTTAAAATTTCTTCAAAAATGTCAAAACTCTCGGAACCCAGCAGCGGAGCGAATGAAAAACAAACTATAGCGAGCTAAAACTAAGTACCGAATGGAAACTGACGCATGCATCAAAACAAATTACATGAAGGAAAACAGATCGAATGTAACCATGGGTAGCAGAGGTAACCAGTGGTGCTCGATGGCGACAGGGTATTTGTGCGACCAGTTCGTCCTTCTGCACAAGGACTACGTCTAGTTGGAGGGGCTGTGACTTAACACGAAAGATAAACTCTCTTCACCCTATTCTCCTCGACAATTGGTTCGTCAACCAATGTCGATCACTCATGGTAGATACTTGAGGCGATCTCTGAACCTTTACAGACTTCCTCGAGAACCACAATCACTCTTGGTCTCTGAAGAAATTAACACCTAACCGTCTAGAGAGTTTGCAGCTCTCAAGAGTAATAGGCGGAGCGTACTGGACTTAGATTAGAGTGATGCCGAACCACTATCTAATTCTTCGGCTCTAGGGGTTTTCTCTGGGTGGATTTTAAACTCAAATCGCTCAGAGAGGGGGTTGCTCAACCATCTTCTTAGAATCAAACGGAGCAGCCACCGGACAAAGCCAGCGCGGGGTGGCTATTTATAGCCACAACCTTCCCTGGTGGGAAATGACCATTTTGGACACGCGGTCCAGCCAATGGCCAACCGACATGTTCACAACGGTCGGATTTTGGAGCAACGGTAACATTACTTGAGAGACAAGTAATGCTAACTCCTCAGTCTGAGATAAATCTCTCGCAGCAAAGAAGATCTTAGTCTCTTGCTGGCAAGTATTTGCTCGGAACACAAAGAGATTTCGCTCGCAACTTTCATAGGTTTTGGGTTTAGCATCAGAGAATCAAAGTTTCAAATGCTACACTCCTCTTAATTGTACGGTGGTCCTATGAATCAATAAAGAGAAGAAGAACAACAAATTAAATGCTACGTCTTTACTCCGTCTTCAATCTCCTCGTACGCAGTCATTTCCCTCGAACAGACACCGAACCAATTGCTTTACTTCAGCAATTTTTGAGGGGTCACTCTTGTTATCATAATCTTCGGTGATAACCTTCGCTGCACCGCAGGGAGATTATCTTCGTCGTTTGCATCAAACTCCTCGTGATCTCAGGGACCTGTTACTCTGTGTGCACTAGCAAACACATAAGTCCCATACTGTTTATGTCAACAAACTCCAAAACATAAGGGGCCTATCATTGCACCAACAACTATGCTTTCTCTTGCACCGTGGAAGAGTGGGATGAGGCAATTGAACCCCTTGTTCAATATATCATGGCTCTAGAGTCAGTCTTCACCTCACTGGTGGATGACTATCTTATTGTACGGATGGACTTGGCTCGTGCGAGAGTTCCTCGTAGGAGTGAGTTCCGTTCTCCTTCACCACATGCTGCACACATTCCGACTCCACCATATAATCCTCCTACTTGTTCCGCGTTTCAACGCTTGTCCCCGGGCAATGAAGCTAGTCGCTTGGTTGCACCCATCCCCGTTAGAGCATCCACTACAAAAAAAGACACATCCGTGACATTTTGGCTCGAATGAAATTTTTTTCCAGTCATGCTTATGACACTTCTATGATGATAATTGTGACAAAAACACGTATCATCATAGATGTGGTGGGCTCCTACTTCTATGACAAAAAATCATGACAGAAAATGGGCTTTTCATCCTGGGCGGGCCGGAGACGCACCTGCATGACATTCTTTGGGCCATCCATGACGGAAAAAATCGTGGTAGAAGCGAGGGCGAGGAAAATATCGGGGAGTTCCCGGTTACGGTGGGTGGTCGGCGCCGAGCGATGCACGAAGGTTTGCGCGTTTCTCTTGTGTACGCGCGTGTGTGTGAGGCATTGGCTAACTCAACCCGAGCGATCGCACTAGCTACGTTACTGAACCCGAGCGATCAATCCCTTGGCTGTTAACTGAACCCGAGCAATTCATTCGCTGCTGACTGAACCCGAGCGATTCCTTCGCCGTTGCTGCTAACTGAACCCGAGCGATCAATCACTGCTGCTGCTTACTGAAGCCGATCGAGCCCCCGTGTGAGACGTAGCCAGCCGGTGTTGGGTTGCCTCTCGATGAATAGTGAGTATTGCTACCGTGTGCGTGGTACGTAGAACGAGTCGAGACGTGGTGAGTCGAGCCAGTTGGTTGGCTGTGGATGAACAGGTCCCGGTGGGGGTTGGATGAATAGGACCCCGTGGTAGTAGGCCATTTCCGCTGGATGAAAAGGACCCCGATGAGGCCGCCGCACCCCAGCCGGTTGGGGGTGGATGAACAGGACCCCGTGGAGGCTCTATGAACAGTAGCCGGTGGAGGCTGGATGAACAGTAGCCCGTGGATGAACAGTAGCTGGTGGAGGCTGGAGGAAGTCGACGGTGGATGAAAAGTAGCCCGTGGAGGGTGGAGCGAGGTAGTAGACGGTGGATGAACAGGACCCCGTTTCAACCGTAGGCGCTCCAACAGAAGTCCGTTTCCTCCGTTTTGCGGTACGCCAGACCCCTCCCGATCAACAGCACCCCGTTTCGACCGTAGGCCCTTGAACAGAAGTCCGTTTCCTCCATTTTGCGGTACGCCAGACCCTTCCCGATGAACAGTACCCTGTTTTGACCGTACGCGGTCGAATAGAAGGCCATTTCCTCCATTCTGCGGTACGCCAAACCTCGTTTCGGCTGTTCCGTCCAAGCCGGTTGGCTCCCGATGAACACGACGTATTCCGACCCAGTCAGTTGCCTCCCGATGAACACGACGATGTTTCCTCCATTGCGACCCAGCCGGTTGGCTGCCGATGAACAGGACGACATCGCTGTACGCGTTCGAGACCCCGCCCGTATGTACATACGTAGCCGTATTTACTTTCTTGCAACGTAGTTGTACGTACGTGTACACGATATAGACGAGACTCCGTGACATGCTACGTCCGCGCCTCTACTACGACATGTGCCGCTCCTTACTCGGCCACAGTTCATCGTTGTAGAGAGACCGATCGACCAGTATGTACGTACACGTTCGCGACCAAACAGACAATGCTACATACGCTTCGACCGGGTGGGTCCCAGCTGTCAGGGAGGATAAGGACGCACTTCCTTGCGTGTGAAGATATAGCTGGTGGGTCCCAGCTGTCAGGGGGAAGAATCATTTTTTTTGCCTGTAGTATGGACGCACTTCCTTGCATGCGAAGATGTAGCTGGTGGGTCCCAGCTGTCAGGAGGGAAAAGTTTTTTTCGCAAAATACGGTGGCCCTTCCGGAGGGCCCCTGCTGATAGGTGGAGGAATCATTATTTTGCGCGTAATAAGGAGGCACATCCTTGCTGCGGCCATGGACCCAGCTGCCAGCCTCTCCACGTACAGTCCTCTTCCGATGGAAGTCATTCCTTGACCATGTTGACCACGCCGCGTCGAGAGCACCAAGGCGGGGACGACAGCGAGGCCTAGGAAGGGAATGACCAGGAGTCGGGGAAGACTCGGTAGTTGTTTCCTATGCGGAGGGGAGTACGAGGGTTTACTGCTTCGGCTGCAGTGTGAGGCTGCGGTAGCCGCAGAATAACAGGAGGTCTGGGTGAGTACAGGGATGGCCAGGCCAGCGATGGTAGTAGGGTGGGACGGTGAGGCCTGCACGGCAGCACAGCCGGCCACGGGACGCAGGAGCACGCGGCACGGCCGGCGATGGTTTGGGTGGCTGGAGCAAGAAGACCAGAGGTTGAAGAAGCACGACGGGCGTTGGATGGACATCGTACGGTCGCTGCAGCTAGAATCGTTTATATTGACTAAGTTGACAAATCCTGTGTCCCCGTCAACTTAGTAGGCCCACATGTTAGCCTCCAAATATGGTGGGTCCCAGCTAGCAGGGGGAGTATTCTTTTTTTGTGCGTAATAAGGAGGCACTTCCTTGCGTGCGAAGATATAGCTGGTGGGTCCGACCTGTCGGCGGGAGGAACATTTTTTTTCATGAAATACAGAGGCCCTTCCGGTGGGTACCCGCTGTCAGGTGGAGGAATCATTATTTTGCGCGTAATAAGGAGGCACTTACTTGTGTACGGCCGTGGACCCAGCTGTCAGCCTCTCCATGTACAGTCCTCTTCCGATGGATGGCACTCGTTGACCATGTTCACCACGCCGCGCCGATAGCACCAGGGCGGTGGACGACGGCGAGGCCTAGCAAGGGAACGACCCGGAGCCGGGGAAGACTCGGCAGTGGTTGCCCATGTGGTGGGGAGTACGAGGGTTTACTGGTTCAGTTGCCGTTGCTGAAAAATAACAGGAGGTGTGGGTGAGTAGAGGAATGGCCTGGCCAGCGATGGAGTAGGGTGGGGCGGTGTGGCCTGTGCGGCAGCACAGCCGGCCACGGGAGGCGGGACCAGGCAGTCCCACCGGCACTGGTTTGGGCGGCTGGAGCAAGAAGATCAGATATTGAAGAAGCAGCACGGCTGTTGGATTAACATCCAACGGTCACTGCTACTAGAATCGTTTGTGGACTAAGTTGACAAAGCCTTTCGTACACGTCAACCTAGTAGACCCACAAGTCAGCCTCCAATTCTGTCCCAAACAGCATACAGCCCAAAATTTCTAGCCAGATTCAAATTAATTTAAAAACTAAACATGCCTTAATTTAAATCCAATGAAATTTTACCCGCACAAAAACAATGAAATTTAAAATATCAAAATCCGAGAGAAAAAAGTATTTTGGAACTAATTGCCTCGTTACTGTATTTTTTCATTTTACAGCCCATTTATTATTACTTATAGCCCATTTCTTATTACTTATAACCCATTTTCTGGGCAAGCCCGAATGCATCCCTCCTCGTCTTGAAAGATTTCCGGCCCAGCAGGGCGTAGAAAAGCAAGTAGGCCTACGTTGGTTATTCTGCAAAAAACAAAATAGCTGGGCTAGCCATTTTCAGAAAGAAAAAAAACTGGGCTGGTCATGTGGTAAACATATGAAATAAAAGCCAGGGCTAGATGGTCCACAGCTCCCGCACAATCCAGTTGATACCCTTCTCCATCCCGAAAACAAAAAAAAGAAAATACTGCGTGCGCTGCTGGGTCCCGGGTGTCAGCCGCTCCTTGTGTAGTTATCTCGCTTATTGACTACGTTGACAATGGCGTGCGACCCATATGTCAGGAAACCATCAGGAGGAACCCTTTTTTTCTTGTAATAAAGGAGGCACTTGCTTGCGTACTGCCATGATCCTGGTGGGTCCCTACTGTCATCCTCACCATGTACAGTCATCTCCTTATTCGTCTCGGTTGTTGACCATGTTGACAACACCGGAGGGCGGCGCCGTGGCGAGCGAACTAAGACAGAGGACAATGGTGAGGCCTCGGACAGGAACGAACAGGAGCCAGGGAAGATGCACAGAGTTTTAGGGTGCGATGTGGCCATGATGCATGTGCGGCAGCACAGCCAGCCATGGGAGGCGGGAGCAGGTGGTCCCGCCGGCGCTGGTTTGGCTTTGGTGGCTGGAGGAAGAAGAGACTGAAGAAACACGACAGACGTTGGATGTCAATCCAACGGTCAAGGTTGGCACAATCGTTTGTTGACTAAGCCGACACCACGTAGCATACTTTTTTATAGGAAGAAAAGAAAAACTGGGCTCTTTCGCTAGATAACATTCCCGAAACTGCGACCGTTTGATCTTGCATCGCAACTAAAACTGCCAGGAAAATGAGTTTGTTTGCCGTCCTCCTCCCAGGGAACGTTCGCCACATAAGTGACTAGCACCCTTGGTTTTCAACCGAGAGGTCTTGGGTTCGAGTCGCAGGAACCCTCAATTTTCTCCTCCTTCCTTCCTCGAAAAAAAAAGAAAATCAAAGACTTGAGAAGGCGTACAAAACAAGCTAGTGTACCAGTAAAGAGACGTTGCTGAGTTTTAGAAAAAAGAGAGACGTGCTCCTGTAGCTGGTTCAAATCCAAACCTAGACTATGACTATATATAGTGCTATGCTACTCTGCAAGTAATGAAACTGACATATCCAACATGCGCTTCTCCTCTTCTCTACTTACTCTGCCTAGCATCAGAAACTCTGGCCGCAACAACCATGTTCGTTGGCGGCTCGTCCACCTACTCTTCAGCAGGCAACAACCAGATATGAGCCAAGTCGCCACCCGTACCATCGCCTGTGGGTCTCATCACACCCCCGCCGGCACACGCACCGCAGCCGGTTGCTCATCGCAACCCTCTGCCGTTGGTGTGGTGCCACTACTGCAAATCACGCAGAGTCATCTGTCGCGTCTCAACCACAATCCTCAACCCTGGCCGAGTCTTCTACAAATGCCCGAATCATAGGGTAATAATATGTTTAAGTGTTGTTCGCCTGCTTTCAGTTGCTGATTTTTTTAACAGTTTGGTTGATGATCTTCCAATTTGATTCATGCAGAAAAGGGAAGATTCGTGTGATTTGTATTTCTGGGAAGTTGCTGATGTGGGGGAATGGAACTACACTGATTATTTGGTTAGCCGAGGAATCCCAATACCAGCAGGTTGGGGTGTTGGACAAGTAACAGAAGGAACGGCAGAAGAGGAAGATGCAGAGCAGAAGGTTAAAGATGCAGTTCCTCTGATCATGGCCAAGCAACAGCTGTTGAACGGCCTTGACAGCAATGAGGAGATGAAAGAGCTTGTGAAGATAATGGGCAAAATCGTTGTGCTCTGTAGGATGATTGTCTCTTTATTTGTAGTGTATGTAGCACTCGTGATGTATTCAGTGGCTATGACATGAGCACTTTGCTTAAACTAGTAATGCATGAAACCTGTTTAGCAGGCTGGGCGTAGTGTTGTGAACATCTAATGATTTCTATTAACAGAAATCGGGGGGTATCCCCTTTTCCTCATAAATAAATAAATAGCAGAGGCCCTTTTTCTAATAAATAAATAAATAAATTAGCAGAGGCCCTGTCGGGCCAGCTTCGTTCCCATTCAAAGACGTAGAGCAAATTGCAGTCCAACAGCAAACTATGTCATCAAATACAAGTTTCACAGCCAAATATGAGTACAACTAAACAACAATATCATCATGTTTTAGTCGTCATACAATCACCAAACACAAATCAACATACATAATAAGTGATGTTCTCACAGCAAAATACTAAACAACAACTTCATCAAGTTTCAGTTGTCACAGCAAACACAATTTCACATATAGTAGATAAAAAGTCGTCTTCTCACAGGCAAATACGACAAAAGCAATCTAATCATCATCCGCAGCAGCAGCGTCAACATCTTCGGCATGTGTATCAGTCTGAATCATAATTCCCCCCAGTGTCATCTTCTTCTTCATCCTCAATGTCCTCGAACGTTGGCCTCTTATCCATCAACTCTCGTACGTCCACAGCCCGACAGGGAATCTTTTTGCCAGCCATATTGACGTGATGGTCCTCAAAGATACTATGAACTTCTGTGGAATCTTCTACATCAGGAGCAGTGTAAGCATCATCTTGTTGTGCAACTTCATAAAACGAATTCCTCTGCTCAAACCTTTGCAATACTCTCCACTCATCGCTATGTGCATATGTGTCTTCCAAGAAAAATATCTGTGTTGCTTGATTTGCCAAAATAAAAGGCTCGTCGGTGTGGTACGCCGCCATGACATTGATGGATTTGAAATAATCATCAGCTTTGGGTTTTGCGATCCTGGAAAACAGGTTGTACCAACGACAGCAGAACAGAACCACACGTCGATGAACCTCGAAACTGGAGATATACTGCAATTGAACAATGTCTGTTATGTTAGCATACATTTCAGTTGTGTCATCGCCATATGTATTCGTGCTCATGATGGCACTGTTTTGTGTCTTCCTGCCTTCGTCGCGTGCAAGGGTGTTGTAGCGCACATATCCAACAAAGCAAGATTCATAATGTCTTACCCGAGTATCAGGACCCATTGCTAGTGCATAAAGGGCATCATTAACTGCCTGCCTGTCGGGGGGATGACCCCCGGGTATGCCCAAGACGGCGAAACGACGCTTCAAAACATTGCCAGGGGAGTGCCCCCTGGCTGGCTGGAACTTGGCTGCATGGAATCTGGCCAAGTTGAGCCTAGCTGGGTTGAGCCTGGCCGGGTTGAGAGTGTCCTGGTTGAGCCTGTCCGGGTTGAACCTGGCCGGCTTGAGCCATCCGAGTTGAGCTCGTCCGGGCTGAGCCCATCCGGGTTGAGCCCATCCGGGTTGAGCCATCCGGGTTGAGCCCATCCGGGTTGAGCCCGTCCGGCTGGAATCTGGCCAAGTCAACTAAGACGTCCCGTCGGACCTGCGCAGACGTGACGGCCATGCTCTACAGTGGAGAACTGTAGATGAGCAACACGCACTGTTCCTGCATCATGTGACACTTTCAACAGCGCATAGTTGGTCATATGTCCATTCCAATAGTGAAGTTAGGCCATGTGGGCCACCCCTTGTCCCCTGGGCTCCCCTTTATAAGGAGCACCAGGGGAGGCTCATGGCCATAGACTCACATACATCCATCCATGCCATTCCACCATGCCACACACTCAGGCACACACATAGCTCACACACATTGCTCCTCACGCATGAGGCAATGGCCAGAGCGCTCGCTCTTACTGCTTCCTCTAAATACAGCTCCAGGAGCAACTCTGTATTGCTATATACTCCACATATAAATCACACTCGGCAGGACTAGGGGTGTTATCTCTCCGGAGAGCCCCGAACCTGGGTATGTCTTGCATCCCTCGCTCGCTAATGCCGACCTCGCCTCTGGAGCCCACCGGTGCCCTCGAGCCTGTCCCTCTCTTTAGCCATCCTTTGGCATCTGTCGTGCGCCCACCACGACAGTTGGTGCCCACCGTGGGGCAGCTTGAGGTCCCGGCCGAAGACATGTTCCAGATGGGGTCCTTCACCGACTCTGGCGAGCCCATCATGCACGGCCAGGTTCCCACGCTCGGCGCGGGGCCGGCCGGCTTCGCCGCGGACTCCATCGTCCCCTTCGGCGCGTTCCGCGTCTCCGTCGTGCTCGGGGGCTCGACATCGACACGCTCCCGGGGCGACTGCACGGCGCGGCGCGTCCTCGTCATCAGCCTCGCCCCTCTTGTCATCGTCACCGCGATGTCGCCGATGTCTCTCCGATAGCTCTCGGGGCTCGACATCGACACGCCCCCGACGCGACCGTGCGGGGCGGCGCGTCCTCGTCGTCGGCCTCGCCCTCTTCGCCGGCACCGTTGTGGCGCCCGCCGGCCGTCCGTCGCGGCTCCTGCGTTGCTCCATCTGCGCGCGCCTATGCACTAGCCAGATACAAGCCAGACAATGCATGTACATTAGCCAGACACGCATCAGATATTGCTCGTATAATAGTCAGATAATCCCATACAATGGCCATACACCACCCAGGTACTACGCGTACACAAGCCAGATAAGGGCCATAGTCTGCCCGTACCTGAGCCAGAGGCGAGACAGACATTGCCCGGACGCTGGCCATGCAGAGGCTGGCCCCGGCCAAGTTGCGCCGCCCCCGCGGGCTGCTCTGCCTCGCTCCGGCTCCGCTCCGCCCGTCGCCTGGCTCTCCTGCCGTTGCGCACCGCTCGCCTCCAGTCGCTCCGGCCTGACCTCCTCCGCCAGTCGCCCTGCGCGTGACTCTCCTGCCGCTCAGGACTGTTGCCGCTGCACGTCGCTCGCCTCCGACCTCGTGCTTCATCGTGGCCTGCAGGTCCCCGGCGCCCTCCGCCACGCCGGCAAGCCGGCCCCACGCCTCCGCACCAGTGCCGGGTCCGCCTCCTCCCGCGCCGCTGCGTCATCTCCGCCCGCAGCGCCGAGTCCGGCTCCTCCGTCCGTGGCCCGGCCTCCCGCACCGCTGCGCCATCTCCGCCCACAGCGTCGGGTCCGGCTCGCCCCGCCGTGCACCCGCCGCTGCCGCACCCTCGCCGGCTTCGGCCCCCGCGCAACCCGGCCTCTGCCTCCTACGCGAGCTCAGCCCGGGCCGGCTCCGAGTCGCCTCTGGCCGGCTCCCGCTCTGCCCGCTCCACTCCTCTCCGCCTGCGGCCCCGCGCGCGCAACTCCCTTTGCCCCCATTGCCTCGCTTAGCTTCCTCGAGCTCCCGCCCGAGCGCCGTTTCGGCCCGGCCTCCTCCTCCTGCACTGCCTCTGGCCAGCTCCCGCGCCGCTGCCTCGGCCGTCGCTGGCACCGCCCCCAAGGGCCGCTCTGCTCCTCTGCTCCTCGTCCGCGCACGCGCCGGCTCCGCCCGCGCCGCGGCCGGCTGTGCCTCGCGTGCCCGGCACCCCTGCGTCACTCTGGCCAGCCGCCTCCCCCGGCCGTGTCGCACCCAGCCGGATCCCCGCGTCCGGCTCCACTCGCCCACACGCTGGCCATGCTCGCGCTACCGTCGCGCCTGGCCGTGTCCGCGCCCGGCCGTCGCCGCCCTCGCCCCGCCCGGCCGGCTTCCGCGCTGGCCGGCTCCCCCGCCGCCCCGCGCCCGTCCGCCCCAGTCGGCCGACTCCGGCCAGTGCGCGCACCGGCTCCACCTCAATCCCAGCCGCGTCCGGCCCCGCGCCGACTCCCTGGTACCGCCTCGCGCCCGGTCGGGTCCGGCTCCGTCCGCCTCCGGACGCCGCCCCCCCCCCAGGAAAGCTCCGGGTCACCGCTCCAGCCGCCCGCCTCGGCTGGCTGTCCGAGAAGAGATGCCGGCTGGAAAAAAGAGAAAGAACCCGGCTGGCCAAGCCGGCTGTGCAAAAAAAAGAAAGAAAGAAAAAGAAAAAGAAGGCTGCGAGACGCCTCCGCCCGCCCGCGGTGCCGCTTCACCGGCGGCCCTGCCTGCCCGTTTCAGCGCCCGATCGGCTGTGCCAAGCCGACCCGGCCGCCTCGACGCATCGCCGACTGTGCCAAGCCGGCTTGGCTATGTCCCGCTCCGCCGCCTGGTCGGTCGGGCTCGGCCGGCTGGACCCCCTTCAAGCGCCCGGAGGCTCGAAGGCTACCCCCAGTGGGTGCGCTGGCGCGCTCCGCGAGCACCAAGCCGCGTCGGCTGCAAGACGGCAGCCGACTATCATTGACAACCTCCGCCTCGTCTACACGAAAACCAATGGGAGCTCCTCAGTCATATAATTTTGCACCGCGCAAACACGGATAACCCCGAGCGACCCTCGGGGGCCATCTCCGCATTTTTTACAGTTGCACTACTGTTCGCCCCGGCGCCAGCTAGTCTCGGCCCAGAGGCTGGCCGCTCGGCCCGATACGTTTGTTCCTGCAGACGTCTTAGTAGTGCATATGGTACCGAAGGCCCACCTCTCAGCCACAGACCGCCAGGCGGCTGTCCGACAAGCGAGAGCAAAAGCTGGAGGTCACCCCACGCGAAAAACATCCGGGAGAATACGGCTTGGGCAACCCGGTCGTTTCCTTTATGAGTATCTACTCAGTCGAATCTGCTCCTGTAGTCCGAGTACTGTACGCTCCACTCCGCGGCCACTCTTCGTAACAGCTACAGACCGGCTCCCGGCTGTCTAGCTAACAAGAGGCAAAGCCAAAGAGCGGAGGGGACATGAAAAAGATTGAAGGGGGCTCGGACGAAACCGAGTCGGCACCCTCCGCATAAAACTTGCAATGCCAAAAGCAAACATTTGATATATCTGCGCGGACTAACCTTGTCTTTTGCAAGATCATCGCTGTGGGGAACCCCCTCCTCGCCCGGAGGCTCGGAGGCTACACACGGGTTGCAAGCCCGACGCCGGCTGCAACCGGCGTTTCTGACGCCACCGTCCGCTTCATCAACAACAAAACCCTCCGCGCAACTTTTCCAAGTTGCCCGGAGGCTTGGAGGCTACACCCAGTGGGTGCGCTCGCGCGCCCCCACTGAGCCGGCGGACTCCGCGTCCGCACCCGACAGGGCCCCGCGCCCATCAGCCTGTGGACTCCGCGTCCACGCCCGGCAGGGCCCTGCACCCACCAGCCGGCAGACTCCGTGTCCGCGTCCGGCATCCTCGACATTGTCGTCGGCTTCATCATCAACAGCAAGACCCTCCGCCCAACTTTTCCAAGTTGCCCGGAGGCTCGGAGGCTACACCCAGTGGGTGCGCTTGCGCGCCCCCACTGGAAGCAAGCCGCGCCGGCTGCGGTCCACAGCCGGCTGTCATCGACATCTGCTACATCAACGCCTACAAGAACCCTCAGCCCGACTTTCCAAGTCGCCCGGAGGCTCGGAGACTACTGTCGGGGGGATGACCCCCGAGTATGCCCAAGACATTGCCAGGGGAGTGCCCCCTGGCTGGTTGGAACTTGGTTGGCTAGAATCTGGCTGGGTTGAGCCTAGCCGGGTTGAGCCTGGCCGGGTTGAGCCTGTCCGGGTTGAGGTTGTCCGGGTTGAACCTGGCCGGGTTGAGCCATCCGGGTTGAGCCCGTCTGGGTTGAGCCCGTCCGGGCTGAGCCCATCCGGGTTGAGCCATCCGGGTTGAGCCCGTCCGGCTGGAATCTGGCCAAGTCAATTAAGACGTCCCGTCGGACCTGCGCAGACGTGATGGCCATGCTCTACAGTGGAGCACTGTAGATTAGCAACTGGCACTATTCCCGCATCATGTGACACCTCCAACAGTGCATAGTTGGTCATATGTCCATTCCAATAGTGAAGTTAGGCCATGTGGGCCACCCCTTGTCCCCTGGGCTCCCCTTTATAAGGAGCACCAGGGGAGGCTCACGGCCACAGACTCACATACATCCATCCATGCCATTCCACCACGCCACACACTCAGGCACACACATTGCTCCTCACGCATGAGGCAATGGCCAGAGCGCTCGCTCCTACTGCTTCCTCTAAATACAGCTCAAGGAGCAACTCTGTACTGCTATATACTCCACATATAAACCACACTCGGCAGGACTAGGGGTGTTATCTCTCCGGAGAGCCCCGAACCTGGGTATGTCTTGCGTCCCTCGCTCGCTCATGCCGACCTCGCCTCTGGAGCCCATCGGTGCCCTCGAGCCTGTCCCTCTCTTTAGCCATCCTTTGGCATCTGTCGTGCGCCCACCACGACACTGCCCATCCTCCCGCATCTTCTGAACCTATGGTTAGAAAATAGACAAGCTGATCATCTTATGTACTCAATATATTAAAAAAACTGACAGTGCAATTCAAAAGCTTACACGGCTCTTGAACCATTTCGCAAATTCTGCCATAACCAGTTTGTCATTGTTTCTTGGATTTTGCGCCAGTAACTCCTTTTTGTAGATGCTGCACAACATAGTGATCGCGTCAAACATCTAAATATATAAGAATGTGCTGCAAGTTTAGTAGATTACGATGTATAAGCTGCAGTACTTAGCACTTACTCGATATAAGGTAGAATCTCAGGACAGTTATTCAACACAAACCAAACCATTTTGTCCAAATCTTTAGGTTTGTCATCTTGTCGACTCTTCCCTGTAACTCGAACAGAAGAATCGATAACATTGAGCTCGGGATTGTCTTCACCCACCTTTTTGCTAAGCTGATCAGTTGTTTCAATGTATTTTGAGCAGAATGTCAACGCTTCTGTAGCAATGTAGGCCTCTGCAATGGAACCCTCAGGTCTAGCTCTGTTCCTAACATAGCCCTTGAAAGTGCCTAGCCGCCTTTCAATAGGGTACATCCAGCCATACTGTACTGGACCTCTAAGTAGTGCCTCATCAGGTAGATGAACAGCCAAATGCACCATCACATCAAAGAAGGCTGGAGGATATATCTTCTCAAGGTCGCATAGGATAGTTGGTATCTTGTCTCTAAGATGCTCCAAAGCATCTATCCTGATATTTCTACTGTAGATTTCCCTGAAGAATTGTCCCAACTCTGCAACTGCTCTGTATAAGTCAGGGCGGCCCAATCCTCTAAGGATAACAGGTAAAACCCTTTGAAGTAGGACGTGGCAGTCATGAGTTTTCAACCCTTGTACCTTGTTTCCATCTGCACTGACTCTCTTTTCAGGTTGGAAGCAAATCCATGTGGGAATCTCACAAGTGACAGGATCTTGCAGAATTCTTTTCTTTTACCTTGTCCAAGACGTACACAACTGGTGCCATATCCCGTGATGCACCATCAGCCTTCACCTGCAAATCGGTTCTGATACCCAGGTGTGTCAAATCAATCCTAGATTTTAAGGTATCTTTCATCTTGCCTTCAATATTAAGAAGTGTGCCGATAATGCTGTCACATACATTTTTCTCGATGTGCATCACATCAAGATTATGCCGCAGATCCAAATCTTTCCAATACTCCAGGTCCCACAAAGTGGACCTGCGGGTAAACAATAATCTCTCTTCTGCCCTGCCATGCTTCCTTTTCCCACTACCATTATCAGGATGGTTTCCTGGTGTAATATGCCTGACCTTCTCTAATTCCTCTTGCAACTCATCGCCGGTGAGCCGCTTTGGCGCATCACGGTTTTCATGCTTTGCATTGAACACATGTCTTCGGTATTTTCTAGGACACGGCTTGTCCTTGGCAAGGAAACAGCGGTGTCCAATGTAACAGATCTTGCTAAGTATTGCGCATGACAGCGGATTCTTGTCACAGCGAACACATGCATTGTAACCATGTGTCGTTTGCCTTGACATAGTGCCCAAAGCCGGATAATCATGGATGCACCAAATTATAATAGCACGCAGAAAGAAATCAGCTGGTGGGCTGCTATATAGGTCTCGAGTGAGAACACTCCTCCATAGCTGTTGAAGTTCCTCCACAAGAGGCTCCATGAATAAATCGAAATCCTTTCCAGGACTTTTTGGACCTGGGATGAGCAAGGCCATCATGTAGTTTGATTCTTTGGTGCAGACATTTGGTGGCATGTTGTAAGGGATAACAAGCACTGGCCACATGCTATATGTGGCGCTCTGGTGGCCAAATGGGTTAAATCCATCTGTAGCTAAGCCAAGTCTAATGTTTCTCGGGTCAGCAACAAACTTTTTGTGTTTCTGATTGAAGCTTTTCCAGTCACTACCATGAAATGGATGGCTCATTACATTCTGATCTCTGTACTCCTGGTTCCTAGAATGCCACGATACATCCTCTCTTGTTTCAGCATCATGAAACAACCTCTGCAATCTTGGTATAATTGGAAAATGTCTCAGAACATTATGAGGAATCCTCTTCATAGCATCGCCATCTTTCCATCTTGATGATTTGCATTTTGGGCATTCACTTAAGTTGGCATAATCCTTCCGGAACAGAACACAATTATTCTTACAAACATGGATCATATCATATCCAATTCCAACTGCATGAAGGAAATTCTTCATTTTACTGTAGGTGTGTGGCAGCTCAGACGCAGCTAGGAAAGATTTACAGAAAGCAGCCAACATCGCATCGAATGATTTGTTGGTCATCTACTCAGATGTCTTCACCTGAAGAAAGGTGACCATAGCTGAGAATACTGACAGCTTATTTCCTGGGGTGACTGCCATGTTGCATTATTCCAACATGCGGGCCCACCGTTTTTCTTCTGCAGGTGAAAGTTCACGAAATGCGCGAGCATTTCGTAGCATTCTTTCAATGTTGGTTAAACTCACTGGCTCCGCCGCCACCACCTCCTCCTCCTCCTCTTCCACCTGAGCATCAGGCAGATCAAGATGGTGATCTGCTGCTTCCACATAGTCAGTAACATTGACGTTCACAGCTTCACCATGATGAACCCACCTAGTATATGTGACCGACATCCCATACAAGTGTAGATGTATTTTGCACAGTTGACTGGGGTCTTGTAACTGAATTCATACAACTGCTACATGTGCATAGCACATCTGATTTCGGACCACCGTACTCAGCTCTGATAAAGTTCATGAAGTTTTCAACCCCCTCGACATATGCAGCGGAGAATCTTCGAGCAGAAGTTATCCAAGTCCTGTCCATCTGTTAGACATACAAATTAGTTCTTCTAGATATTACAGGAAAAACATATATGTTTTTTTATAAAGTCCAGAAAAAAATACCTAGGTCGATGCCTAAAGCTATGGCAAGATATTTGGACAAGCAGATCTAAGTAACGAAATATATGTAAAGCTAATTCAGCAAATAGATTTGAGTGCTAAATTATGGCAAGCTATTTCAGCAGTCAATGAGGCCGAGCACACAGCCATCGAAGGCCATCTCAGCAACAAAGATCGAGTATAAAACGGTGTCGAGCTATTTCACCTAACAGATTGGCTACTAGACCATGGCAATCTACTTCACAATAAATATATGGCAGGATATTTTAGCAACTAATCGGGCGTGGCATGCCATCTCAGCAAAGCAGATTGAGTGCAGAACAGGGCAAGGAAGCTTCTTAAGCAGAGCATATTGACTGTAAACTATTTCGGCAAATAGTGAGATTAACGGCGTCTATCAGCTAACATTCAGCGCTACTCCGACATGCACGGGGCCTCAGTCTAGAATGCATGTACCGTGGGAGAAGCTGACCGCCGTGCGTCTCCACAAGAACGTCGCCAGCGGTGGCGGCGCGGCTGGAGGATGGCAGTCTATGAGAGTGTACTGTGGGAGCGAGAGGATCGCCGTGCGTCCCCTTGATGAACCGCGGCGCCGACGTATCAGCGCGGCGGGGAGGGCGACTTTGGCGGAGCGAATGGAGTGGAGGGGGCCGGGGGGAGGGGGTTTGGGGAATATTATTGGCTAGTTGGCTGAAGGGCAGTTGAATTTGGGATTTGGGGGGAATTTTCGCGCGGTGGGCGGGGGAGTTTGGCGCATGGTCGGTTTCTCCAAATGCGGTCCCATGTGTCAGTGAAGAGGCAAGCCGAAGCGCGTTCCATTTGCGTGAGCCGTGTGCAGGACCGACCTTGTGAGGGGTGCAATGCGACCGCGACAGGCGTGCTGTGAGTGTACCGCATTTTTCCTTTTAAACTTGGTGCTTCGCACGATCCATCGATACTACTACTAGTAATCCGGTAATCCCGACTAAAACGGTGCGGCCGGGTCTTTTCCCGCGCGATATGCTGGGAGGTTGGCTTAGTTGGTTTTTTTAGGACTTTATTTTTTAGGACAAGGCTTAGTTGGTTTGACAGACAGAGCGAGAGAAAGATGTGAGATGCGTGAATGTGTAGTGGACGTACTATTGGAGTGCCTAAGATAAATTGTGTATGTATACCTATGTGTTTATTTACTTCACATGTTAGCTTTATCTCGGGTCAAACCTTCTAAACTTAGACCAAGTTTATACACACAAAAACGAATCATCATTCAATATATTTTCATACAATATATCTTACTATTATTGTGAAATTTCATATACACCGGACGAGATTCATGCAAACACGGCAGATTTTCATTACATTACGAACTTTTATAGGACAGAAAAAGAAAATAAAACCCGACCCTAAACCTATTCTATGGCGGCGACCGATGTCCACTTTCCTTTGTACTTCCGCATCGGCGACGACGTTCTCCATCTGTCTTCTCCATGAATGGCGGCGGGGTTCAAGACCCGTGAAGTGAAGGTGCGGTCTCCGGCGAGGAAGAGTAGAACACGGGAGACGGACCGGCCAGTTGGCACACCATGCTATGTCGCCTCCCATGCCCTACTCATCCTCGGAGGAGTCCCCGACCTCGGCGGTGCCGGTGGACGTGAGGTCGATGATGATGGACGTGGACGGTCCGTCGCTTCACCTGCCACATGCGCCACCGAATGTTGGACAGCGGCAAGTAGGACACGTGGCTGGCGGTGCTCCCGTCATCGGCCGCCAGCGTGGCCACCGCTTGAGCGGTCGCGTCCGCGTCCGGCTACGCCGGTATTGCGTTGCGAGCGATGAGTTGAGCGAGGGCGGTGACCTCGAGCTTCATCCCCGAAGACAAGCTCTCCCGCAGAGCGTTCTTGCTCGCGGTCATGGTGGATGTGGTGCCAGGTAGGAGGATGCGCTATGGTGTGGAGTTTAGCTGGGCATTGCCGCTTTAAGTAGCGCATTCTGGTGAGGCCAAGCATCTGGGTGCGTCAATAAGTCGCCGGAGTTGGTTCCTCGGGCAGCGAGCCTGCTTAATGATGGCATACAGACGGACGGCATGAATGCGGGTAGCTGGCGCCGGCTGGGAACGCACGCGCGCGACGGCGCGAGGGACGAGGGTTTTTTGGGTGCCAGGGTAGTCAGCTGCGGGCGTGGCAACGTTGGACATGCCCTTTGCTCACATGCGACCCCACATGTCATTGAAAGATGACCCGGCATGGTCTCAGGTCCTGGGGATGCAGTTGGCCGCGCTAGAACACTCCGCGGACGCGTCACAGCGCACGCGCACTTTGGCGCCCCGTGCATCTTTGACGAGCCGAGTGTTGATCTGGTGGTCGTGCCACAGCGGCAGCGCCTTTCTTGGCACCCTGAAGCCGAGCATGTCCAGCGGCGATGAGCATGTCGCTCACCGTGGTCACCGTGCCCAGAGGCGGTGCGGGAGCTGCGCCACGTTGCTGGCCCCCATGACCCACATGAACGGTTGCCGATGGCGAGGAGGTCGTGGGCCAGCTCCTCCATTGGACTAGTCTGCGCCATGTCATCCCGACAGGTGTGCCCCCACATGTCAGTTTCCCTATTTTCCCGGCCAAATTCAAGCGTCAGTATGGCCTCATTAACACTCGACTGACCTCTCTCTCTTCTAGTCTAGTAGTATCCGTAAATGATGCGGGCGGGGGAGGGGGACGGACGTCGGTTTGCTCTCAACTGCAGTCCCACAAGCGAGCGAAAATGCAAGATGAAGCGCGTTCCATTCGGTGAGCGACGTGCAGGGTCCACCGTGCCGGGGTGCAACGCGAATGCGACAAGAGTGATGTACACCGTCCGTTCCTTATGAACTTGCATAATTCGAGTACTCCTTTTTTTTAACACAGTACAGACGCAAGCGCTCATACATGCACGCATACACTCACCCCTATGAACGCACACACGCACACCCTACCCCTATGAGCACCTTCGAGAGACTGAGCCATCATATCTATAATATATCTCTACTTTTATCTCTACTCTCGGTGATGATGGTGTTCCTGCCATCTTGCAATATAGACCGTCGGATCTATATCTGACGGATAGAAAGCAAACTATGGCAATTTTGCAAAAAGATACCCGCACCTCTTTCGGTCATCCTTATCTCCCACAAATTCATTGTTGAGTAATTAAAAAAGAAAGTCTCTGGAACAATCTGGCATGGTGGCCGCTGCCGGCGTCGTCCATCCCCATGCCTCCGCTAAGTCCGACCACCAATCACCACCGGGCCACACTCCTCCTCACCTCATCTCTCATCTTTCTTGAGATATCATTTTTTAATGAAATTCTCGAGATACCATTTGTTTCGATGAAATTCTCGAGATGTCATTAGTTTTTACACATGGGATTACTCCTGCATGGGTCAATCACAACAGGTGTTTTGTAAAAAATTGCATCCTTATGTTCCGTGCAATGCACGGGCATCTTGCTAGTCATCTTGAGATTTACGAAGTCACTGCCTCGTCGTCGACAGGAACGGCGGGGAGGTCCGGATGTCTGCCACGTGAAACTCCAAAACTTTGGTCCCATCCCACCCCACAACTCGCCAGGCTCCAGCCATCCAGGTTTGCAAACTCCGCACAGTCAAAACCGATTGACCGGTCATCACTGGAACCACTATTCACACCAGAACCTTCGCTGCTCAGCCTACGCCAGCTACTTGCCAGCCGGTCACCACTGCCCCAAAACTACACCTCCTCTCCAGCCCATTCCCCCACCTTTCGATCCCCTAGCCCACATCAGTCGTCCCCTAGTTCACCGGAAAGCCATGGTGCGCCGCAAGATCACGTACTACAAGATGCTGACGCTGGAGTGCCGCGCAGAAATCGCGGTGGCGGTCGGCGCCATAGACCTCCGTTCCCAAGCTCGCTTTGCGGCGGGCCAATCCCCGAGTTCTCTGGAGCCAAGCTCCGAGGAGGAGGAAGCCGATCCAATGTTCATGGCGGAGGTCGTGGCGCAGAAGGCCCCCGATGCGTATGAGACGATGGACGTCGACTTCGTGCTGGCGTCCGGGTCCCCCATGGTGCAAGCGGACCAGCGGTTCAACCTGGCGATCCTAAAGGAGGACCGGGAGGCGGAGGCTCAACTCGACGCGGAGCGCGCGGATGCCGCTGCCATCGAGGCCCTCCTGCAGGCGGAACCGGATGTCGTCGACGTGAACCGGGCGGCGGAGGATCAACTTGACACGGAGCGCGCGGATGCCGCTGCCATCGAGGCCCTCCTGCAGGCGGAACCGGACGTCCTGGACTTGAACCGGGCAGCGGAGGCTCAACTCGACATGGAGCGCGCGGATGCCGCTGCCATCGAGGCCCTCCTGCAGGCGGAACTGGATGTCCTGGACTTGAACCAGGCGGCGGAGGCTCAACTCGACGCGGAGCGCACGGATGCCACTGCCATCGAGGCCCTCCTGCAAGCGGAACCGAATGTCATGGACGTGAACCGGGCGATGATGGCGTCCATGCAGAGCGCCCGCACGCTCGGCGTGAACGAGTAGCTGGAGGCCGAGGACAACCACGGTGCGGAGACACATGTCGGCAGCTACGGCTGGTTCGGCCGGCAGCCAAAGACGACGACGCCGTCTCGTTCCGCGAGCTGTGATAGTTTTTCTTTATGTTGTTGTTTTTCGGGATCTTTTGTTGTGTAAAAACATATATTTATGCAAGTCGCCTGACTTTCATCATTTGGGTCAGTCGACCATTTCAGGCGGTTGGATGAATATCCTACGTCTCCTAACCCTTCTTCTTCGTCACCTCTTCTTCTTCCCCAACAGACCACCGCCCGGGCTGCACGGATCTTCCCCAACATGCGGTTGGATAAACATACTGTATGTACGAAAATTATGTGTCAGCGGTAGGATGGCTGAGTTTGGTTTGATCACATGCGGTAGCACGTGTCAGTGAGGGTGCGTTCCCTTGGTTGGGTTTGCGGCGTGCAGGAGCGACTGTGTGAGGGTGCGGTGCGACCGCGACAGCCGAGCGCAAGTGTACCTCCTTTTCATTTTGAAAAACTTTAGGCAAGCTTGGCAAAAATGTGTGGCAAAGTATGGCAATGTAAGGCCTAGACCCAAACACGATACAAGTACGTAGTACTACTTGTGTTAAAAAGAAAGGCGGGGTTTTCCTTCCCGGGATTGATCGATACAAATCCTTGTTTGACGTGTCAATTAATGCGTATTTTTTTCTCCAACGCCCAAAGAGCTAACCATCTCACTCCTCATTGCTTGATTAATGCAGCGCCATGCAAACTAACCTTCTCACTTCCGCATGCATGCAAGGGTATATTAATGTCCTTGGTTGCTAGTACGAGGCAAACCCCATCAATTTTGCCTCGATTAGTGTTAGTGGCCTTCTGCAAATTGTAATTTTGATACGGCCTTGTATACAAAAAAATGGAGGTAGTAACTATTTGACTTCCTTCCCCATTGCGGTGACGTCGACAATATCTCGAACATTGTGGCTTTGGCGAAGTGCGTTCGACGGAGCACACCATTGAGGGAGACCACGGTAAGTCGTTCGCAAGTGTCGCCTGCAAGCTGAGACAACTGCCTTCTTTGCATCCAGGAAGTCCGTTGAACCAAAGGATGCATAAATGTACTACTACACAATAGCGTCGTCCGTCCAGCTTAGTGCGGTAAGGTGGTTTCTTGAAGAAGACGATGGAGAAGCTGAGTCAGCGAAGAGTGAAATGATGGTTGCTTCGTCCGTGCTTTCTGATTTGATGCCTCACTGCTTTGTGATTTGTGATAGAAGGGACAGGGGAGTAGACTCTGTGCTCTATACTGTACATGCGTCCAAGCACGGGAGAAAGAGGAGAGAGGTTGCATTTTTCTATTCCTTCAATCAATCAATTAGGGAGCTTCGGTTCCCTCTTTTTGGCTTTGGCAGCACCCTCCACAATGGTTCCCATCGATGCCAAAAGCTATTTTCATATTTGGCTACACATTGTGGATGCCCTTAACCGTACAACTTGGTTTTGCTCCTGTGTGCTATCTATACAAATCTCGATTATATTGATCTAAAAAATTATATCAAGATTAGTAAAAAGGAGGAGATTTTGCCGCGAGGAAGGCGGGGGAGGTTTCTTATTTTTAGAGGACGTTGTCCTGGCGGTTTGCTAACATGCGGTCCCACGTGTCAGTGATTTACCAAGCCAATCCGCGTCCCACATGAGGCAGAACAACGACAGAAGCAACACGTGGTTAACTTGAAGAAGATGAGGGAGAAGCGGATTCAGCAACGAGTGAAATGATGGTTGCTTCGTCCCTCCAACTTCTTTTTTTAGCATCACTTCATCCCTCCAACTTAACTGCGGGAAAGATGCAGCGTTGTGATTTGACGCCTCATTGCTCATTACTACGCCGGCGCCATGACCGGGGTGCTTCACCCTTGCTGCTCTGCACTATTATTTCGGTTTGGCACGTGGACCCGGTTGCTTGATGTCCCACATGTCGGTGAAAGGGACTAGAACATTTATGAAAGCGAGCGCTCCACTCTCACGACGGAGGAGTACACGACACGGCGGCCCAGTGAACTGTTACTTGTACTGTAGTACTACTATAGTTTTGCTGTTTCGCACGATCCATCGATACAAACCCGATTAAACAGGCAAGGGCGGGATTTTTCCCGCGCGGTAGATGATACTATCCATACATTTCAAAGGCAATTTTAATGTATGCAAACTGAATAATTAAGTAACAATATGAGATCTAGTAAAACTAAAAACACATATGATTTATTGTGTTAGAGTGTAGTAGTAGTGTTGTATTGCATAGTTGTTACATGTAACATGGGAGAACGTGTAGAGATGTACTTTTGGAGGGCCTACAGAGAGAAATTGGGCATAAAGTGGATTCAAATATTTGTATTCATCTTCATAGCATTTGTAACTCATATCTACAGTTTGTACAGTAGACGTGAATGCTTGTTCGCTCTTATAAAACCAGTACAGCAATAATGGGGTGGCGTGCGCCAATTTAGGCACCGGCACGTTGGCCTACTCGGCTCCACAAAGAGAGCGAGAGAAGAGATAAATACACTGGCGGTCAGTGTATTTCAAGCCAAAAGCGTAATACGGTCACCGGACATCAGAATACACTCATTACGGTCACTATATACGTTTTGCGTTGATTATACGGTCACTTGCTCACCGTTCAGCATCGGATTGCACTCTGTTGACCGGCCAAATAGTCTGCGTGGCACTATGTTGACTGGTTAAATTGACCATGTTCCTTGTGGGTCCCACCTATGAGTTCGCATAGGAAAAAAGTAAGATAAACACAAATTTACGCAGGCACAACAAGACTCCAACCCGTGCGCGGGAACCACCTGGTTGTGTATGTGTCTGTCAGGGCCTGATGTGTGCGCATGCACGTGTAGGTTGAGCACTTGAGCGTGAGCGTGTGTGTTGGTCGTGTGGTGTGTGCATGCATGCGTGCGTGTGTGCGTGTGAGTGTTGCGTGCGTGTGTGGCTGCGTGTGTACGTGTGAGTGTTGCGTGCATGCAGTTCGTGTGTATGCATGCGTGTGTGTATAATCACCACACCAACTCATGTGTGTTAAAACAGACGGCTCAGCATACCAATACAAGGCAATCTTATCCGTTGTGCCTGCGGTCATGACTTCGAACCACCATCTAATATTTTTTTTATCGTTTGTTTTCATTCTTATACACGCCGACAGGTGGGCCCAATGGTAGTGAGATAATGTGATGCAACACTAGAGGTGCCACGTGGAGCGTTTAACTGGTCAACTAGTCGTGTCTTGAACAAATAAAGAGTTGTACGGTGAGCCCGTGACTATATAATAACCATAAAACATAAATGGTCGTAATGAGTGGATTCTGAAGTCCAATGTACGTATCATGCTTTCGCATCAAATACAATGATCGTCACTATATATATTGCGAGAGAAAGATGAAACATGTGTGAATGTGCTGGGGGCGTACTTTTAGAGGACCCGGAGATAGTTTGTGTGCGTACGTGAAAGGGGCGTAGAGGGGGGGTGTGCGATGGAGAGAGAGATGCTCTTTGTTTCTCTTTATTATGACTAACTTTATATATAGTATAAAAATATATAAATTCACAGTGCGGAATAAATATCATTGGGTGCACCATGCAATGCAAATTAACTTTCATACTCAATATAACTTTTTAATGTTGTATATATGTAGAAATTCTAAAATAAATTTTTGGCCACACTTTATGTGGTTTTATTCAAAAGGAATGTTGTATGCGAAGTAAACATGAAGAGAGGGCATTGTAGATCAATGGGGTACGTGATAAGATGTAACATGTGTGAATGTGTAGTTGACGTATTTGGCAGGGCCTAGAGAGGGTATGTGTACGTATTCGAGAGAGGCATGGATAGAGGGGCCGCCTGGGGGGCGACGTGGGAGAGATAGCATGAGAAATGAAAGAGGTCTAGAGAGAGAGAGAGACGAATATGATGTCACGACGAGAGATTCCCTTGAGTGTGTACATGCAAGGAGGGAGGGGATAGAGGCATGAGGAGAAAATATTTTGTGTGGTGTCTGTGTTGGTATGTGTGGGTCTGAGAAGATAACGAGACCTAGGGGTAGAGGGGGTGTCACCGCGTGAGGTCCGGTGGGCCGAGGTGATGCCCTTGGGTCGGTTCCGTCCTGCGCCACATTGGTCGGTCCGTGATGCATTCAGGGAGACCCATGGAGGACTGGTCGTACAAGGCAAAGATACCAGAGTCGTGAAGGACTCTGTGTCCACTGACAAAGCCGGCTAGGATTTGTAACCCTAGGTCCTCGGACTAAGGTAACCCCTTCTCTCTGATATTACCATTCATCCAACCTAACTTTAAGGGGCATCATACAGAATGTTCTTCTGGAATCATATTCGTCAATTAGGAAGAGAGCTGGAGATAATGCGTGCGAGACTGGCCTAAAGATAATGTGCGTGCGGGAGACACATAGGCATGTCTATGTATAGAGAAAGGGTCGATGGGGATTGTGTGTGCGTATGTGTGTGAGAGGAAGAGGAAGAGTGCTTATGATAAATGTTAGTGAAAACAGTCGTAAATGGTTGCGAGATGGAGGGAGGGTGATATCGAGAGCATGTGTGCGAGAAACACACCTTGGGAGAGAGTGTGTGAGCATGTGTGAGAGACCACCGATGGATATACACCGTGTGCGTGTATGTGTGAGAGAGAAAGTTAGCGCGTGTGTGAGGAAGGGCCTATGGAGAGTGTAACTACACGTAAAAGACTGATGTACACATTGATTAAAAATATAAATTGTATCCAAATATTAGGATGGGATCATGATATTTGCAATTCGCATAAGGAACGGTCATTGATCCATCAGACATCTATATTCTATCGAATTTGAGCATGTCTATGTTATTATTCGACATAATTGATCCATAGAGTCAGTATTTTGAACTCCAGACAATGCATCGCTTTAGCAATTCGAATATAAACGTGAGTATAGTTCATGTTGTGTGTGTAAAGCACATTATACATACAAAGGTTACACAATGAAACTTATAAATAGCTAGCTATGAACTAGCATACATTTGATTTCAACTTAAGGTGGTTTAAAAAATTTGAATTCAACATGAAGTCCATTCAATTATTTGAATTCGAGATCATGGCATTTGTAAATCATACCTAAATTATGGGGGCACCAATATTTGCTCTGCTTTTGTATATAATAGCATATATAGTTGTGTACAAAATATATTCAAATTTACCTCCTCCATTCCAAAATAATCGTAGTTATAGGATTTTCAAGTGTCAAAATTTCAAAAAGAAGAGCATAATTTAATGAGGTTTTCAAACATACCAGGTCAAATTTAACATTGTCTATTTAGGTCAATCCTCAAAGTTCAAGAGTACTCTAAACGTGAATTCTTCTGTTTCAAAATTTCGAATGAAGCGCCAAAAGAGCCTCTACTCGCCCGAAACCATGTGAGACCAATGTTTGGTAGAAGGAAATTACTTTTCTAACTCCGACCCGTGAAACCTACCGGCCCGACATCCAAAGGTCTAAACCGGGGTAGGTTTGTAACTTCATCTAGATGCCACGCTGATGTCTACTACGCAACCTTTCTTCTTGTAGACGTTGTTGGGCCTCCAAGTGCAGAGTTTTGTAGGACAGTAGCAAATTTCCCTCAAGTGGATGACCTAAGGTTTATCAATCCGTGGGAGGCGTAGGATGAAGATGGTCTCTCTCAAACAACCCTACAACCAAATAACAAAGAGTCTCTTGTGTCCCCAACACACCCAATACAATGGTAAATTGTATAGGTGCACTAGTTCGGCGAAGAGATGGTGATACAAGTGTAATATAGATAGTAGATATAGGTTTTTGTAATCTGAAAAATATAAAAACAGCAAAGTAGCAAGTAACAAAAGTGAGCAAAAACAGTATTGCAATGCTTGAAAACAAGGCCTGGGGTTCATACTTTCACTAGTGCAAGTTCTCTCAACAATGATAACATAATTGGATCATATAACAATCCCTCAACGTGCAACAAAGAATCACTCCAAAGTTTCTATCGGAGAACGTAGGACAAAAACGTGCATCAACCCCTATGCATAGATTACCCCAATGTCACCTCGGGAATCCGCGAGTTGAGTGCCAAAACATACATCAAGTGAATCAATAGAACATCCCATTGTCACCACAGATATCCCATCGCAAGACATATATCAAGTGTTCTCAAATCCAATACTAAATCCAACATAACAAAACCTCAAAGAGCAAGACTCAATTCATCACAACAAGAGATAGAGAGGGAAGAAACACCATATGATCCAACTATAATAACAAAGCTCGTGGTACATCAAGATCGTGCCAAATCAAGAACACAAGAGAGAGAGATAAAAAACATAGCTACTGGTACATACCCTCAGCCCTGAGGGTGTACTACTCCCTCCTCGTCATGGAGACCGCCGGGATGGTGAAGATGGCCTCCGGTGATGGTTTCCCCCTCCAGCAGGGTGCTGGAATGGGCTCCAGATTGGTTTTTCGTGGCTACAGAGGCTTGCGGCGGCAGAACTCCCGATCTAGGTTTCTTTCTGGGGGTTTCTGGATTTATAGGAATTTTTGGCGTCGGTTTCAAGTCAGGGGGGTCCACGAGGCAGCGGCAAGGTAGGGGGCGCTCCCTAGGGGGGGCGCGCCCTCCACCCTTGTGGATGCCTCGTGGCTCCTCTGGTCCATCTCTGATACTCCGTGGGCTTCTTCTGGTCCATAAAAAATCATCGTAAAGTTTCAGCTCGTTTGGACTCTGTTTGGTATTCCTTTTCTGTAAAACTCAAAAACAAGGAAAAAACAGAAACTGGCACTGGGCTCTAGGTTAATAGGTTAGTCCCAAAAATAATATAAAATAGCATATAAATGCATATAAAACATCCAAAAAAGATAATATAATAGCATGGAACAATCAAAAATTATAGATACGTTGGAGACGTATCAAGTATCCCCAAGCTTAATTCCTGCTCGTCCTCGAGTAGGTAAATGATAAAAACAGAATTTTTTATGTGGAATGCTACCTAACATATTTATCCATGTAATTTTCTTTATTGTGGCATGAATGTTCAGATCCATAAGATTCAAAACAAAAGTTTAATATTGACATAAAAACAATAATACTTCAAGCGTACTAATAAAGCAATCATGTCTTCTCAAAATAACATGGCCAAGGAAAGTTATCCCTACAAAATAATATAGTCTGGCTATGCTTCATCTTCATCACACAAAGTATTAAATCATGCACAACCCCGATGACAAGCCAATCAATTGTTTCATACTTTTGTTGTTCTCAAACTTTTTCAACTTTCACGCAATACATGAGCGTGAGCCATGGATATAGCACTATAGGTGGAATAGAATATGGTGGTTGTGGAGAAGACCAAAAAGAAGGAGATAGTCTCACATCAACTAGGCGTATCAATGGGCTATGAAGATGCCCATCAATAGATATCAATGTGAGTGAGTAGGGATTGCCATGCAACGGATGCACTAGAGCTATAAGTGTATGAAAGCTCAAAAAGAAACTAAGTGGGTGTGCATCCAACTCGCTTGCTCACAAAGACCTAGGGCACTTTGAGGAAGCCCATCATTGGAATATACAAGCCAAGTTCTATAATGAAAAATTCCCACTAGTATATGAAAGTGACAAAATAGGAGATTCTCTATCATGAAGATCATGGTGCTACTTTGAAGCACAAGTGTGGAAAAAGGATAGTAGCATTGCCCCTTCTCTCTTTTCTCTCATTTTTATTTTGGGCTCTTTGGCCTCTCTTTTTTTTTAGTCCGGAGTCTCATCCCGACTTGTGGGGGAATCATAGTCTCCATCATCCTTTCCTCACATGGGACAATGCTCTAATAATGATGATCATCACACTTTTATTTACTTACAACTCAAGAATTACAACTCGATACTTAGAACAAAAATATGACTCTATATGAATGCCTCCGGCGGTGTACCGGGATGTGCAATGATCAAGAGAAACATGTATAAAAAATATGAATGGTGGCTTTGCCACAAATACGATGTCAACTACATGATCATGCAAAGCAATATGACAATGATGAAGCGTGCCATAATAAACAGAACGGTGGAAGTCGCATGGCAATATATCTCGGAATGGCTACGGAAATGCCTTAATAGGTAGGTATGGTGGCTGTTTTGAGGAAGGTATATGGTGGGTTTAATGCACCGGCGAAAGTTGCGCGGTACTAGAGAGGCTAGCAATGGTGGAAGGGTGAGAGTGTGTATAATCCATGGACTCAACATTAGTCATAAAGAACTCACATACTTATTGCAAAAATTTATTAGCCATCGAAACAAAGTACTACACGCATGCTCCTAGGGGGATAGATTGGTAGGAAAAGACCATCGCTCGTCCCCGACCGCCACTCATAAGGAAGACAATCAATAGATAAATCATGCTCAGACTTCATCACCTAGCGGTTCACCATACGTGCATGCTACGGGAATCACAAACTTTAACACAAGTATTTCTACCAATCCACAATTACTCACTAGCATGACTCTAATATCACCATCTTTATATCTCAAAACAATCATAAGGAATCAAACTTCTCATAGTATTCAATGCACTTTATATGAAACTTTTTATTATATCCCTCTTGGATGCCCATCATATTAGGACTAAATTCATAACCTAAGCAAATTGCCATACTATTTAAAGACTCTCAAAATAATATAAGTGAAGAATGAGAGTTCATCAATTTCTTCAAAATAAAACCACTGCCGTGCTCTAAAAAGATATAAGTGAAGCACTAGAGCAACTGACAAACTACTCCAAAAAGATATAAGTGAAGATCAATGAGTAGTCAAATAATTATGTAGATATGTGAGGACTCTCTCATTTAAAATTTTAGATCTTAATATTTTATTCAAACAGCAAGAAAAATAAAATGACATCCTAAAAATAGCACACATCATGTGAAGAAGCAAAAACTTAGGCTCAACCGATACTAACCGATAAATATATTTTTTATGAAGAAAGGTGGGATGCCTACCGGGGCATCCCCAAGCTTAGATGCTTGAGACTTCTTGAAATATTAACTAGGGATGCCTTGGGCATCCCCAAGCTTGAGCTTTTGTGTCTCCTTAATTCCTTTTATATCACGGTTTCCCTAAATCTTAAAAACTTCATGCACACAAAACTCAACAAGAACTTGTGAGAAAAGTTAGTATAAATCAAATGCAAAACCTTACCATTCTCTATTGTAGTAAATCACTAAAATTATTATTTTACATTGCATACTAAATGCCTCTGCATATTTAATACTCCTATCCTCAAATAGAATCATTAAACAAGCAAACATATGCAAACATAACAGCAATCTGTCTAAACAGGAAAGTCTGTAAAGAGTGCAATTGTACTCATACTTACCTAACTCCAAAAATTCTGAAAAATTACCACACTATAGAAAATTTGTTTTTAATCATTTTTTAAAAATTTCAAGATTTTAACACATCCTGAATTTCTAGAAGAATTCATACAATGATAGAAAACTTTCTGTTTTCAAAACAGCAACATATAGACTTGCAAAATAAGCATGGTAGAGGCTATACTTGACACTTTTATTGAACTAAAAGATACAAAACATTACTCTAAATAACAGCAAGCAAATACTAATAAAATAAAATGACGCTCCAAGCAAAACTCATATCATGTGACGAATAAAAATATAGCTCCAAGTAAGGTTAGCGATAATGTTGAAGACGAATGAAGGGATGCCTTCCGGGGCATCCCCAAGCTTAGTTGCTTGGATCTTCCTTGAATATTACCTTGGGGTGCCTTGGGAATCCCCAAGCTTAGGGTCTTGTCACTCCTTATTCTCCTCATATCGATATCTCACCCAAAACTTGAAAACTTCAATCACACAAAACTTAACGGAACTTCGTGAGATGGGTTAGTATGATAAAACAAATCATTCACTTTGGTACTGTCAAGACAAGATTCAAAAAATTTATCACATGATACCTACTGTACCCTATCATTTTTACAATTTATATTAAGCAATATAAGCCATAGAAACTAGAAAACAAGCAAACTATGCATCGAAAATAGAATCTGTCAAAAACAGAAGAGTCTGTAAAGATATGAATTAACCTCATACTTATGTTACTCCAACAATTCTGAAAAATTAGGAAAACGTAGAAAATTTGTATACCAATAAACTGTAAAAAAATCAGAATATTTCCACGTTCCAGTGAAATATAGGAATTTCTGTACTGGACACAAAAGTTTCTGTTTTTGCACAGAATCAAATCAACTATCAACCACACTATCCCAAAGGCTTTACTTGGCACTTTATTCAAACAAAAGCTATAAAAAATGATTACTACAGTATCTTAATCATGTGAACACACAAAAACAGTAGGGGTAAATATTGGGTTGTCTCCCAACAAGCGCTTTTCTTTAATAACTTTTTAGCTAGGCATGATGATTTCAATGATGCTCACATAAAAGATAAGAATTGAAACATAACGGGAGCATCATGAAGCATATAACTAGCACATTTAAGTCTAACCCACTTCCTATGCATAGGGATTTTGTGAGCAAACAATTTATGGGAGCAAGAATCAACTAGCATAGGAAGGCAAAACAAGCATGACTTCAAGATTTTCAACACATAGATAGGAAACTTGGTATTATTGCAATACCTACAAGCATATGTTCCCCCCTCATAATAATTTTCAGTAGCATCATGAATGAATTCAACAATATAACTATCACATAAAGCATTCTTTTCATGATCCACAAGCATAGAAATTTTATTACTCTCCACATAAGCAAATTTATTCTCATGAATAGTAGTGGGAGCAAACTCACCAAAATAACTATCATGTGAGGCATAATACAGTTGAAAATTAAAATCATGATGACAAGTTTCATGGTTGTCATTATTCTTTATAGCATACATGTCATCACAATAATCATCATAGATAGCAACTTTGTTCTCATAATCAATTGGAACCTCTTCCAAAATAGTGGATTCATCACTAAATAAAGTCATGACCTTTCCAAATCCACTTTTATCAATATTGTGAAAAGATTCAACACCCTCCAAAATAGTGGGATCATTAGTACCTAGAGTTGACACTCTTCCAAGCCCACTTTCATCAATATAATCATCATAAATAGGAGGCATGCTATCATCATAATAAATATTCTCATCAAAACTTGGGGGACTAAAAATATCATCTTCATCAAACATAGTATCCCCAAGCTTATGGCTTTGCATATCATTAGCATCATGGATATTCAAAGAATTCATACCAACAACATTGCAATCATGCTCATCATTCAGAGATTTAGTGCCAAACATTTTATTTACTTCTTCTTCTAACACTTTGGCACAATTTTCCGATCCATCGTTTTCAAGAAAAACATTATAAAGATGAAGCATATGAGGCAACCTCAATTCCATTTTTTTTGTAGTTTTCTTTTATAGACTAAACTAGTGATAAAACAAGAAACTAAAAGATTCGATTGTAAGATCTAAAGATATACCTTCAAGCACTCACCTCCCAGGCAACGGCGCCAGAAAAGAGCTTCGTTGACGGGATGTGAGTGCCGCTTACCTAGCCTCCCCGGCAACGGCGCCAGAAAAGAGCTTGATGTCTGCTACGCAACCTTTCTTCTTGTAGACGTTGTTGGGCCTCCAAGTGCAGAGTTTTGTAGGACAGTAGCAAATTTCCCTCAAGTGGATGACCTAAGGTTTATCAATCCGTGGTAGGCGTAGGATGAAGATGGTCTCTCTCAAACAACCCTACAACCAAATAACAAAGAGTCTCTTGTGTCCCCAACACACCCAATACAAAGGTAAATTGTATAGGTGCATTAGTTCGGCGAAGAGATGGTGATACAAGTGTAATATGGATAGTAGATATAGGTTTTTGTAATCTGAAAATTTAAAAACAGCAAGGTAGCAAGTAACAAAAGTGAGCAAAAACGGTATTGCAATGCTTGGAAACAAGGCCTAGGGTTCATACTTTCACTAGTGCAAGTTCTCTCAACAATGATAACATAATTGGATCATATAACAATCCCTCAATGTGCAACAAAGAATCACTCCAAAGTTTCTATCGGATAACGTAGGACGAAAACGTGCATCAACCCCTATGCATAGATTACCCCAATGTCACCTCGGGAATCCGCGAGTTGAGTGCCAAAACATACATCAAGTGAATCAATAGAACATCCCATTGTCACCACAGATATCCCATCGCAAGACATACATCAAGTGTTCTCAAATCCAATACTAAATCCAATATAACAAAACCTCAAAGAGCAAGACTCAATTCATCACAACAAGAGATGGAGAGGGAAGAAACACCATATGATCCAACTATAATAACAAAGCTCGCGGTACATCAAGATCGTGCCAAATCAAGAACACGAGAGAGAGAGAGAGAGAGAGAGATCACACACATAGCTACTGGTACATACCCTCAGCCCCGAGGGTGAACTACTCCCTCCTTGTCATGGAGACCGCCGGGATGATGAAGATGGCCTTCGGTGATGGTTTCCCCCTCCGACAGGGTGCCGGAACGGGCTCCCGATTGGTTTTTTGTTGCTACAGAGGCTTGCGGCGGCGGAACTCCCAATCTAGGTTTCTTTCTGGGGGTTTCTGGATTTATAGGAATTTTTGGCGTCGGTTTCAAGTCAGGGGGGTCCACGACGCAGCGGCAAGGTAGGGGGGTGCGTCCTAGGGGGGCTCCCTTCACCCTTGTGGATGCCTCATGGCTCCTTTGGTCCATCTCCGATACTCCGTGGGCTTCTTCTGGTCCATAAAAAATCATCGTAAAATTTCAGCTCGTTTGGACTCCGTTTGGTATTCCTTTTTTGTAAAACTCAAAAACAAGGAAAAAAAAGAAACTAGCACTGGGCTCTAGGTTAATAGGTTAGTCCCAAAAATAATATAAAATAGCATATAAATGCATATAAAACATCCAAAACAGATAATATAATAGCATGGAACAATAAAAAATTATAGATACGTTGGAGACGTATCACACGCAACCGCCTCCGAAAAACATTCATACACCGTGGCCGCCTAAACACACATGCGCTTGGCCGAAATTGCTCCCGCCCACTATTTGGGACGCCTGGGATTACAGTCCTACCCCCGACCCGCAGTAGGTCCAAAATTTAAGAGGGGGGCAAAGTTTGTACTTTCCCCAAATTTCAAACAAGCGCGTCCTAGACCGAAACATGGTTCCCCCTTAGCTCCCCCCCCCCCCGTCTAATTCCCCATTCGTACTCCGTGGGCGCCAAAACTACCTCTCCACCAGCCGCGAAACCCCGGTGTCCACCGTCCGCCACCCCATCCCACCCATCAACCGCCGCCCTCCTCCATCACGCCGGAGCCGATACCCCGACGTCATCGTCCACGGCAACCGAAACCGCAACGCCCTCCATGGCTAGTAGTTGAAGCCGAGGCCGAGCTGCCTCCAGGACGCCGACGTGCGCCGTACCCGAGCCAGTTCAACCACGCCGTCCTGCGCCTCACCGCTGCCGCTCCAACATCGCCACCGTCCACCGCACCGGAGCTGTTCCCGCTACACCGCCCTTCGCCGCCTTGGATTTGTTTCCCCTCCGCCGACAGACGGCCACCGCAACATAGTCAACAATTTGGCCATGGGTTCGTCCAAGGTTCCACCCTCCTCCAAAACATCGGTTCCTCGGTAAAAAGAAGAACATGGCCGCGAAATAAGGATGGCACAGCACTGGCAACCGGAACTGGTACTCCTCTTCCCTTATTCGTGCAAATCTTACGTGTTTGCTTGCACGGTATTCATCCCACAGAAGACACTAGTTGACCGCTTCTTCCTACACCTTCTTCCTGATACTAGATGTTCCTAGTAACTCGCGATGCACAAGGTTTCTCCTCATATACTATTTCACCTTAGCTAGAGGTCTGTCGCCCCCTGGATTTCAATTCCTGGTCAGTTGATTCCCAATTAAAGGAAGCATTCCTCGGTGTAACAGGCGCTAGTCCGCCTATTACGCCGGGGAAGCAGTGCCTCGGTGTTTATCTTAGGGGTGTGTGGGGCCTAGGAGCTGTTGGCGCCCGATCTGGAGGTCGGCCGGGCTTAAAGGGATGGCCGGGGGGCACTGCCAAGCACGGCGGTGATGTGAGGTCGAGGGGAGGGCGGGGCGGAGGAGGCAGGGGTCTGGGCCGGTGGTCGCTGGCGGTTCGAGAAAGATCATCAACAGTGACTGGTGGGAGGTAGATGAAGGCCATCTGCCCGTTCCTTGTAGATCGGACGGTTTATAAAAAAATCGACTGACCTATTTATTTTCAGTCAACTGTTATTTTGATAGGACCACATATGGTGGTGTGCTGGAGGAGTACCTGCATTTCCCAGCCATCCCTGTGCTCATATATTACAAAATCATACGGAGTAGAATCTAATTTTGTTTGCCATGCAATGTTGTAGAGCTATCATATGTCTCCTGTCATTTATTTTTCAGCCACCTGCTATCTGCTACTTTTACAGTGCACTAGTTCTGCACACACTTCACCCTTACTCTCACTATTGTTTTTTTATGCATGGGTATTTCAGCCTCTGCCAACCGGTTGATAGAAGCACGGAATAAAAGAGATAAGTTGCTCCAACTTTCTTCGTGCTTAGGCAAGACACGTTTGGGCGCTATAAAGGGTGTAGTGTCAGCAGATGGAGACTGTAAACGTAGCTCCGGAGTTGATGATCTCGCTCGCCATGAACCACCATCCCAGGTGCTTGCTTTAACTTTGCGGTGTCATATGTGGTTGCATGTTGCATATGGTGTCCAGCTTGTATTCGAAAGGCCGAAGTCAATCTTTATTAAGATAAGGAAAGATATTTTTTACATGAACCACCATACCGGGAGCACCAGAAGCCAAATAGCTAGTCAGGGCACTGGCCGAGCCAGTGACAAGCCCAGCATAGACAAGCATCACCTGCAAGCCAACTAAAAAGCCACGGTGGTGGCGAAGCAGCCCGCCTCCCACCAGGCTCTCAGGTCCTCGATGATCATGCTCACCACTCCAGCCGGGTGTCTAGCTTGTATTGCTTCCAATTTGGTTAAATTGCATCTGCTTAGCTTACACATTATACCTTTGAATATGACATGCCTTCCTGTTTTTGGTACATACTACTACATCTGTCTATTAACCTTGTTCTTACATCAAACTAATGTTCTTGTGTATCCCTCATCAATCACTTATGATGAGACAGTCAGGCTCGTGGACTGCTGTAAGAAAAGATCCTCTTTTAAAGAATGCAGTGTCAGCCTCCCCACATGATTCTCAAGAAACAACAATGCTAGATGAAGATAGTCAACGTAGCTCTGTAGTTGATGACCGCATTTCCACTACACCGCCATCACAGGTGCTTGCTCTAACTTGGCAGCGTGATATGTGGTTGCATGTTGCATATAGTGTCTAGATTGTAATTCTTCCAATCTGGTTAAATTGCATGTGCTATTCTGCTTAGTTTACACATTATACATGTTAATGTGACATGCCTTCCTGTTTTTGGTACATAGTACATCTGTCTATTAAGCATGTCCTTACATAAAACTACTGTTTTTTTGTATCCCGCGTCAATCAATTATGACGAGGCACCTTTAGTATATGCAGAGTGATATTGGTTGCATCTTTTCATATGATTTATAGCATGCACTGCTTCTAATTTGTTGAAATTCCATTTATGATGGGACACTTTTAACTTGGCAGAGTCATATTGGTTTCATCTTTCATGTGGTGTCTAGCTTGCATTGCTTCTAATTTGTTGAAACGGCTTCTGCTTACTTTACACAAATAGTTGTGATATGCCATTTTGTCCTGTTTTTCGTACATATTCCATCCTCGTATCATGTGTTTGCCTTACATCAAAGTAGTGATTGTCAGTATCATGCATGAATGAGTTCTGAAGAGTGAATTTTATTGCTTTTTCTTGTCGGTTTTACTTGACAATGCAAAATCAATAAAGCGGAAGGAAATTAGCAAGGTAGTGGATAAAGGTGCTCCTTCCAAACAACTAAAACGGAGGGCCTCTACAAATTCTACTCCGGCATCCCCCCAAGAAGATTTGCAAGACAACACATGCATAGACACTCAACGTAGTTGTGTTGATGATGAGCATGTCTCCCCTAGTCGACCATCACAGGTGCTCTGAGGGCGTCATGGACTAAGGGGTCCTCGGGGTGACGGCCCATTGTACATGGGCCGGACTGGTGGAGCCGTATGGTGACCGGAGATCTATGAAGCCGCGGTGTGCCCTCCAAGTCAAGGATGGACGAGATCTCTTTCCCTCGTGTTGTAATCTATCTCCGGTAACCCTAACCCTATCGGTGTCTATATAAACCGAGGATTGTAGTCATCAGGGTTAGAGCTACATTCATCACCTCATAGCCTTAGGGTTTAGCTCATGCTGATCTCGAGGTAGTTCTACTCTGTAAACCATGTTATACATTCAATACAATCAAGCAGGACGTAGGGTTTTACCTCTTCGAGAGGGCCCGAACCTGGGTAAACACCATCGTCCCTTGTTACCCATCGACCCTAGATCCATAGCTCTGGACCCCCTACCCCGAGGTCTACTGGTTTTGACACCGACATTGGTGCTTTCATTGAGAGTTTCGCTGTGGGGTCACTCAAAGGATCGATGGCTCGCCTGATCATAGGAGAAGGCGCCAGATCCAGGGACTTCTTCGTCCCCGGTCAACACTTCGCGTTTGGCAGCATCGTGTTGCACGCCGACCCGACTGGTCGTTTGGATCAGATCGACAACTTCGCCCCCGAACACCGAATTTGATTCGGCAACCTGAAATATGTGGCAGACTCACGGGGCGATCTGGTCTTCGCCGGACTCACTACCCCTTCCCGCATCCACGCAGGCCTTGTTGTGCCCACCCCGGAGTCTCCCTCTGATCCGATCTATGGATCGGCCCTAGCAGCTTCGAGCCAGGAGAGCTCCGCTTCGAGCGGCGGCCAGACTCCACCTTCGCCCGAACCCATCATGTTGGCGGAGGACTTATCCCCGACCTTCGAGGTAGGATCTGGAGGCAGAAGCCAAGAGTCAATCTCGATCGAGCCGTTCCTCTGCAATGCTCACCCAGCCTTGAGCTCCCACGACGAAGTGGCGGCCGATGTCCAGGAATTACCCCCGGCCTGAAGCAACTCGATCTCAAGCCCCGGCGTGGAATCCACACCCAGGGATCAAAATCCGTCCTTGACTTTCGATGACTGTCCGGACCCGATCGAGGATCCGGTTCCGCACCTGGCCCAGAGCCCTCAAGTTCGGCGACCCTCGCTATGATAAACGAGGCGCTGGACCAAATTCTGAAAATGACTATCCAGGAGAACCTCTCCCCCGCTCACGATCGTCAACTCGTCGAGGCGTACTATAGGGAATTTTGCATCCCACCCACCACCCACTTGGTAGCCACTGTCAATGATTTAACCGATATGCTAGACTATAATTCGGAGAATACCAAATACATGGACAAGGGGGACGGAGCCACGGCCAATGCCAATGTTGCCCCCCCCCCCCCTTCCGTCACCGGCCGTTGGTCGGCCACTTCCACCTACGACATTTACATGGTGGACACCCCCTGAGACGGCGACGGCACTCCCAATCAGGACAAAGGCAAGCCCAGAGATGAGCCGCCCAAACGCCGAAAATAGCGCCGTCGATCAAAGCCACGTCGAAGCCATGCGAGCAACGTGGACTCTGTGGAGAACGGCACCGTAAATAATACGGATGACCTCGCCGGAGACGCAGCCTTCGAACATCATCAGGATGACCCCGCGGGGCAGGAGGACCCGCTCGATTCAGAAAACCCCGACGACTCCGAGGATAGCAACTACCTCCCACTCTCTGAAGAGGAGGCCAGTCTTGGGGAGGACGATTTCATCGTCCCCGAAGACCCTCTAGAGCAGGAACGGTTCAAGCGGAAGCTTCTAGCCACCGCCCGCAGCCTAAAGAAACAAAAACGTAAAATCAAAGCCGAACAGGACACCCTCAGCGACTGATGGACTAAAGTCCTAGCTGCCGAAGAGGAGTATGGCCGCGAACAGCCAACCAGGAGTTATCCCAAGCGAAGGCTATTGCCCCAGTTCAACGACGAGGCCGTAGAGCCAACACGCCTGATGTATACAAACGCCAAACAGCCGGACTGCACCCCTAGAGGGCGGGACAGGGAAGCTGACGAGGCCGAACACCAAGCTGCCCCACCTCACCGTCACGATAAGGATCAAGTGTGGCCCACTTACGAGTATGACCTCCGCCATGACCTAGACGCTCGTGGAGGCCGTACCAGGTCCATCTACGGACCCAGAGAGGACCCGCCCGCTTACCGGGAAGGATACTCCGATCGGCTAAACCGAAACGATAGAATCCGGGAGCAACAGCAGGCTCGGAGGGCCGAGGACCTCCGACGCGATGTAGCCCGAATTCGGGGCACCGCACACCCCCTGTTTTTTACAGAGAGGGTGATGCAACACCAATTCCCGAAAGGCTTCAAGCCCGTGAACATCAAATCATATGACGGAACCACAGATCCAGCCATATGGATAGAGGATTTCCTCCTACACATACACATGGCGCGAGGAGATGACCTCCACGCCATTAAATATCTGTCGCTAAAGCTTAAAGGCCTAGCTCGACACTGGTTGAACTGCCTTCCCGAAGACTCTATAGGCTACTGGGAAGAGCTTGAGGACGCTTTTCGAGCAAACTTTCAAGGCACCTATGTCCGGCCTCCGGACGCTGACGACCTAAATCGCATCACACAACAACCCAGAGAGTCTGCCCGACAATTTTGGAACCGATTCCTTACCAAGGAAAACCAGATAGTCGACTGTCCGGATGCCGAAGCCTTGGCTGCCTTCAAGCATAGTGTTAAGGATGAATGGCTCGTCCGACAGCTCGGCCAGGACAAACCAAGAACTATGGCAGCCCTTACTTCTCTCATGACCCGCTTTTGCGCGGGCGAGGACAGTTGGCTTGCTCGCAAGAACACCAACCCAGACACACCCGGTACCTCCGAGGTTCGGGACAGAAATGGAAAGCCCCGACACAGCAAGAATAAATGTCACCACAATGATGGCGAGGGCGAGGATACGGCAGCAAACGCCGGATTCCGAAACCAAAAGTTCGGACCCCGAAAGAAAGCCCCTAAAGGCAACAATGACGGCCCATCCAGACTAGACACAATTCTGGACAGGCCTTGTCAGATCCACAGCACAACAGAGAAGCCCGCCAACCACTCCAACCGAAATTGTTGGGTGATCAAACAGGCCGGCAAACTCACAGCCGAAGACTCGGGCAAAAGCCCACGAAGCGAGGACGATGACGAGCCCCGTAGGCTGAATAGTGGAGGCCAGAAACCCTTCCTTTCCGAGGTCAAGACGGTAAACATGATTTACGCAACCCATATACCAAAGAAGGAGAAGAAACGAGCACTACGAGACGTATACTCTGTTGAGCCAGTAGCGCCGAAGTTCACCCCATGGTCAGCTTGCCCGATCATGTTCGATCACAGGGACCATCCCACCAGCATATGCCATGGAGGGTCCGCAGCCTTAGTGCTAGACCCCATCATCGATGGATTCCACCTCACTAGAGTCCTAATGGATGGAGGTAGCAGCCTCAATCTGATATATGAAGACACAGTGAGGAAAATGGGGATCGACCCATCAAGGATTAAACACAGTAACACCACCTTTAAGGGGGTCATTCCGGGAGTGGAGGCCCGCTGCACGGGCACCGTGACGCTTGAAATAGTGTTCAGATCTCTGGATAACTTTTGAAGCAAGGACTTGATCTTCGATATTGCACCTTTTCGCAGTGGATATCACGCCCTCCTCAGCCGAACAGCATTCGCCAAATTCAATGCCATTCCGCATTACGCATACCTGAAGTTGAAAATGCCTGGTCCCTCGGGCGTCATAACTATCAACGGCAACACAGAACGCTCACTTCGAACCGAAGAGCACACTGCGGCCCTAGCAGCCGAAGAGCACACCGGCCCATATAGGCCCGGGTGCCGACCCGCCGTGAAGGCCGGCGACAATAGTAAACGGGTTCGAACTCGTTCCCCGTCATGGGAACCCGCATGCGTTCGCCGCAAATAGGGATACGCGCCCCACGGCACGCCCACATTCTTCACGCTCCACATGCCTCGTCAGCACAACTTCACACTCAAAATACCATGGGCAGTCGTGAGGCATACATTAATCCGAAGTACATGAACTTCGGAATTACCTCGTCTTCGGACAACTTGGGGACCAATTCCGGATACCCCCAAGCATAAAGCTCCATCGGCAGGGTCCTCGCCCATCAAGGTCTCATCGAAGGTCCCAACCCCCACCTATCAGAAGCGAAGGCGCAGACGTGCAGCAGGGCATAGTGAAGGCTTCAACTCACGCATCAAGGCCCTGCGTCAACCTTTACTCTGTAAAACTTTCTTTCTATTTTCTCTTACAAGTACTGCCTTTGCAGTTCGAATTGTACGGATAGACGTCCCAAGGTTACGAGAAGTAATAAAAATACCCTTTATGGTGTTCGGATATCCGCATTCTGCGACTTGTCTATCCCCTTTCCGATTCTCTCCTCGCTCTTTGAACAGCCCAGCATGAAAATATTAAACAGTCAAGAGTTCGATTTATATATCAGCTCAATATCTCAAAGTCCGGCACCGCTTTCTGTTAGGTGTCCGGCGTCTCGGATATTGCACTATATGCGTCTGTTCTGAACTATGTCTTGGGTCAATAGTTGGGTTGCCCGGCTCCTGTGCTTGCCTCTTATGTTCCGCATGTTCGGCTAAGAGGGCAAAGGGAAAACCCCTGCGATTGTACTTCTGGTTTGCCTGGTCAAGTACCTCAGGAGGAAAAAGCCAAAAACTGACCGTCATAGTAAGTGCGAACGGGTCCGCGATCCGATGACGAGGTTCGACTCTAAAAATTGTTGGCGATTTCGCCATGTCACACGAAGGGTTCGTCTTAACACAAACCATGTGATCGGAAGGGGTAGGTTTTGATCCCCAAGTACACCACAATACACCGGGGGCTAGTCCCTAGTCCCCACCGTCAAGCTCCTAAGGCTAAGTGAAAGCAGTAAAACCAAATAGTCTGATCGCCTGGTTTCGCTCCCGCACTACCGCCTCCGGGCACCAAGACGTTGGCTAAGGGTAACAGTGTGGAGACGAAACACCCCTCGTGATATTCACTTGGGGGCTGAAGCCGACGACTGGTAGCTTTCAGAATAAACATACGGCCACACAGGAGTCAAAATTTAATCATTACAATATCAAATAAGTCCGTCGGGCGCATAATAAAGCATAAGTCCCACTTGACACAAACTTAATACAACTACTCAAACATTACATCTTTCGAACACTGGCCCTCTATCGCCCGCGCTCCGGTTATCACCTGCGCGAAGTACTGCTCGAAGCGGCGATGCTCCTTCCCCTTGGGCAGAGGACCAGTGGCCATCTCCATTGGATTAATCCTCGGCCAATGCACCATGGTCTTCGCAAATGCGAGCCTCGCCCCCTCAAGGCACGCCAACCGCTTTACGGCGTCAATCCGGAGCGGCGTCTCCCGCAGCTTCTGCACAAGGCCGAAGTAAGTGTCCGGAATGGGCTCGGCCGGCCACAGGCTGACACAGAGGTCCTTCATGGCCAGCTCCGACATCCGATGCATCTCCATCAGCTGCTTCATTTGATCGCTTAGAAGGGGGGGCGCTCGGAATCCGAAAACTGTGACCAGAAGAGCCGTTGTGTGGAGTCCTCCTCGAGGGTGGCATAGTGCCTCGTCGCGGCTGCCGCATTCTTCGGAAGTTTGGCGAAGACGCCTGCGGAGCGCCAGACCCGCGTCAGTAGGGCGAACATGTTGCCTCTGAACACACTCTGCAGTAAGTATTTCTTACCATTTGCAATTTGCGCGGCTTGGAGTAGCTCCTCCCGGACACCTCGCGCGTCACTCCTCGCCTCCTCAAGCTCCTTCTCCACCTTGGATAGCCGAGAGGATTGCTCCTCCTGCCCCTTCTCAAGGGCCTCCAGCTTCTTGGCGGCATCCTGGAGCTCCACTTGGACTTCGGTCACTCGAGCCTCGTGCTGATCAGCAGCAAGCTTGGCCTTCTCAAGCTCGGCCACCGCCTTCTCAGCGGCTGTCTTCTTCGTGGCCGCCTCGGTCTCGGCTTTCTTCAGGGCCTCCTTCAAGCCCTCGACCTCGGCGGCAGCAGCTACAGGATCATCAAGATAAGGGATTAGCACACAGTCCGGATCGTCAATATCTGGTGTCAAGCAAGTACACATCTTCTCACAAGGCTTACCTTGTGCCTCGTCAAGCCGTTTGTTGACAAGGTCAAGCTCTTTATCGGATATCTTGAGCTTCCGATCCATCTCCTCTAATGCCGCGGCCACAGAAGATGCCTGCGCCAGCAAAAGAAATGTTGACATTATTATTCGGCCTACCGAATTTGATCCTCTGCAGGTCTCTCTGAGGTCCTGGCAGAGTCTCGGGGGCTGCTATGTATACAGCCTACCCAAACTAACAATTACAACCGCATTATGAGGAAAGAGCATTACTTAACTTACCTCAAAGCCTGTTAGAAGGCCTTGGACAACGTCGTTCAGTCCGGATTGGACGGAATGAACACTCTGCATGACCGCACTCATTAGAGTGCGGTGCCCATCAATGATGACGGAGTTGTTCACCAGCTCCTCCAGCACGTCTGGCCAGCCAGCCACCGCCCGTGTAGAGGTGTTTGGCGCTGGCGTTGTCTCCCCGGCCCCTTCCCCGCTGGGAGGAGCCTGTGCCGTCGAAGGCCTTGGGGGCTCGGGAGCAGTCGACGGATGGGGTCCGGATGGTCCAGACTCTTTTCCCTCGTCAGCCAGGAGGGATGCTCCCTCCTGGTCTTCGGTGACCAAGGTGTTAACCTCGGTCATTACGGCTTCCGCCTCCCCCTCTGTGTTCGGGGAGGAGGAGTCCTTTGGGACCGCACCTCCTGAACCTCTTCGGGGATCAGAGGAGGCGCGGAGTGCGCCATAGACCCACTGTCCGCCAGTTCGGCGGGCGGAGATGCCCCCTTCGAAGTCTGCTCGGTGGGGCGTTCATGTGGGGGACTGCAACTCAGAGGGGTTAACCTTCAACTAAAACAATTTACTGAAAACGAGATAGCTAAAAATGCCAACGCCTTACCTGCTGGCCGGGGGCTTGACCCTGGGTTCCTTCTCCGGAACCTTCTTGGACACTTCAGACTCCTTGTCGGAGTCCGAACTATCGGACAGAACCAGCTTGGGCCGGCATCGTCTCTTCGGGGCCGGAGAAGGTTGGACCTCCTCGACGTCCTCAGACACCGTCCTCTTCTTGGAGTGCGAGGAGGCACTCTCCTCCTCGTCCTCATCCTCGCCCCCATCCTGCACGGATGAGGCCGCAGCATCTCCGGACCAATTGCCCAGACAAACCCTGCGGCGGAGGCCCTCCCTAGCCTCCAGCGCTTCTTTCTTCTTGCCCTTCTTGGCGGGCGCCTTATAAGGCACCACGACCAGCAGCTTTTCCAGCTGCTCTGATCGGGGCCCTTCCGGCAGAGGCGCCGGGCCGCGGATCTTCTTGGCCTTGGCAAGCCAGCCCTGCAAAATCCACATATCAGGGTTAGACCGAATCAAACATGGTGTGAATATCCGAACACTCCTTGGAGAAAAATGCCGCTCACCTCGCTTGGGGGGTTCGCGGCGTCGAGACCGATCTCCTTCCCCTCGACTGGCCACTCCTTCTGGGGCTGGAATAGTTGGCCCCATATCTTGTCAGGAGTCTTGTCGTAGAGGTGTCGCATGGTGGCCAGATCCTCGGGCTCGTGCTCCCACATAGGCTTGGCCCTCTCCTGGCAAGGGAGGAGCTGGCGGTGGAGCATGATCTGGACCACGTCGACCAGCTTCGCGCCGGTCTCTATTATGCTGTCGACGTGCTTCTGCAACGCTTTCGTATCAGCAACACACCCCCAGTCCAGGCTCTTGGTGGTCCAAGAGGCCAATCTAGTAGGGGGTCCAGACCTGAATGCGGGGGTGGCTCCCCAGGCGGCCTCCCTCGGCTCGGTGATATAAAACCACTCCTTCTGCCACATCCGGACGGTGTCGACGAAGTGGTCGTCCGGCCATTGGACCCGCGTCAACTTACTAATCATGGCCCCTCCACAGTCCGCATGCTCGCCGCCGACCACCTTGGGCTTGACATTGAACACCTTCAGCCATAAACCAAAGTGCGGCTGGACCCGGAGGAGTGCTTCACAGACGACGATGAAGGTCGAGATGTGGAGGAGGGAGTTGGGGGCTAGATCGTGAAAATCCAGCCCGTAGAAGAACATCAGCCCCCGCACAAAGGGATGCAGGGGAAATCCGAGCCCCCTAAGGAAATGGGGGAGAAAAACTACCCTTTCGCCTGGCCTGGGCGTAGGGATGATCTGGCCCTCTTCGGGGGCCCGATGGGCGACATTGGCCGGCAAGTAGCCGGCCTCCTTCAGCTATAGAATGTCCCCGTCGGTGACGGAGGAGGCCTCCCACTTCCCATTGGCGCCAAATCCGGCCATGGTCGAAAGAGGTGAAGTGGGATTTGCTGTGGAAGCAGGGAGAAAGGGCGCTGGAGCTTTGAAGATCTGCGTGAGCGAAAGGTGGAAGAGGCTATGGGATGCAGACTGTAGGAGCACCCCTTTATAGACTGTGGGTAGGCCAGGGATTCCTTTTTCCATGCCGTTGGCTCCTCCACTTCCCGATATCTCCGCAACATTATGAGCGGGGAGGGGAAACAAAATCATTAACCATATCCCCCGAAAAACAGGACACGATCTTCACCTTGAGGGGACGTGTCAAACATGGCATCAGCCTCGAGCCAGGCTTCGAGAAATAGTAACTGCTTGGTGTTATGGACGGAAGCGACTCTTCATTGAGAGAGAAAAAGTTGTCAGATAAAGGCACTGTTTGCACTTGAGCGATGTTTTTATTGCCTTTGGTGTTAAGTAAAACTACAGTTTTAGATTCCGGACATCACCTGGTTCCGAACATGGAAGAACTCGCCTCTCAAGCCGAATATAGGTCGGATGAGTGGATGCTGGATACAAGTCTTGGTGTTGGAGGCAAGTTCGGGGGCTACTGAGGGCGTCATGGACTAAGGGGTCATCGGGGCGACGACCCATTGTACATGGGCCGGACTGGTGGAGCCGTATGGTGACCGGAGATCTATGAAGCCGCGGTGTGCCCTCCAAGTCAAGGATGGACGAGATCTCTTTCCCTCTTGTTGTAACCTATCTCCGATAACCCTAACCCTATCGGTGTCTATATAAACCGAGGGTTGTAGTCATTAGAGTTAGAGCTACATTCATCACCTCATAGCCTTAGGGTTTAGCTCATGCTGATCTGGAGGTAGATCTACTCTGTAAACCACGTTATACATTCAATACAATCAAGTAGGACGTAGGGTTTTACCTCTTCGAGAGAGCCCAAACCTGGGTAAACACTGTGTTCATCGTCCCTTGTTACCCATTGACCCTAGATCCACAGCTCGGGACCCCCTACTCCGAGGTCTGCCGGTTTTGACACCGACATGCTCCCTCTAACTTGGCACTGTTATATGTGGTTGCATGTTATGTATGATGTCTAGCTTATATTGCTTCTAATTTTGTTGAATTCCATCTGCTTACTTTACACATTATACTTGTGAATAAGACACATGTTCCTGTTTCTAGAACATACAATATCTGTCTATCACACCATGTTATTACATCAAAGTACTATTGTTGCGTAACCTGCAACAATCACTTATCATAAGACACGTTGAACTTGGGAGTGTGATATAGGTTACATCTCGCATTCTTTTCTAGCTTGTACTACTTCTAATTTGTTGAAATGGCACTTATGGCGAGACAGTTTTAACTTGGTAGAGTGATATTCGTTGCATCTTTCATATGGTGTCTAGCTTTCATTGCTTCTAATTTGTTGAAATGCCTTCTGCTTAGTTTACACATCATAGCTGTGAATATGCAATGTTGTCCTTTTTTCTTACACATTCAATCGTCCTATCATGCGGTTGCCTTACATTAAAGTAGTGCTCGTCAGCATCCTGCATCAATGAGTTCTGAAAAGCGAATTTTTATTCATTTTTCTTGTGGGTTTGACTTGACAAGGCAATAAAATTAAGTAAGAGGAAGGAAAAAATTAAGGCATGGACTGATGGCGCTCTTTCGGCGAAACTGGCATCCCAGGTGCTTTCTCTAGCTTGGCAGTGTGATGTTGTCTTGCATGTTGCATACGATGTCTAGCTTGTGTTGCTTGTAATTTGATTAAATTACTTCTGCTTAGTTTACACAAATAGTTGTGAATATGCCATGCCGTCCTGTTTTCGTACATATTCCATCCTCGTATCATGTGTTTGCCTTACATCAAGGTAGTGATTGTCAGTATCATGCATGAATGAGTTCTGAAGAGTGAATTTTATTGCTTTTTCTTGTAGGTTTTAACTTGGTAGTGTGATGTTGTTTGCATCTTGCATATGATTTATTTCTTGTACTGCTTCACATTTGTTTAAATGCCAGTTATGACGAGACACTTTTAACTTGGCAGAGCGATATTTGTAGCATCTTTCATATGGTGTCCACCTTCCATTGCATTGCTTCTAATTTATTGAAATGTCTTCTGCTTAGTTTACACATCATAGTTCTGATTATCTCATGTCATCCTGTTTTTTGTACATATTACATCCTCCTATCATGCGGTTGTCTAACATCAAAGTTTAGTTCGTCTGTATCACGCATCAATTTGTTCTGAAGAACTAAATTTTTATTCCTTTTTCTTGTCGGCTTGACTTGACATGGCACAGAGAAAGAGGAAGGAACACAGAATGGCAGGGGATGGTGTTAGTACTCAGGACGCACGGAAAAGGAAGCAGAAGAATTATGCAGATTCTGCTGGTATTGATGGTGCAATAGAAGGTCAAAGTCCACCAGAAAATTGTACAAACACGATATCCCATGCTACACCAGCTGCAAACAATCCAAACACAAACTAATAGCTGCCACCAAACAAGCAGCGACAGCCCTAGTTGTTGCAACACCTTCAGCTGCACGAGTTACTCATTTGTCAACTCAGCTAGCGGCAAGTTCCCAAGCTCCCTTGCCACCTGACACTACTTTCGAAGCACTCTTGACACAAGATGAGTTGTCAAGATCAGATGAACCTTGTGAGCTTCAACAGCAAGAAGGTAGTTGCTGGAGTCAAGTTACAGTTGCATGCTTCTTTATATGTAGTCTCACAGTTTGATGTACACTAACACTTCCTATGTTCGTTGTTGGACTAGCACCTAGGCGCAAGAGGAAACAGACATCAGGGATAATGCTCGATAGGTTAACTAAATCTAGAGGAGGAAGAATGGAGATCCGTTTTGAGGCAGGTTTAAAATGGCCACGTGATGCTACAGAGTCAGCCAAGTTAGTATCAGAGGCAGCGGTTCCCGTTAGGTGTCATGCACGTATCCTCCCAACATGGATTCAGTACAGGAATGACAAAGACGAAACCCAGTTCAACACCTTCCTCGACCATTTATCTATAAGTATGGTTATGTATGGAAATTAGTAATATCGTCTTGCTCTGACCCATACTTTCTAGGTTGCTGGTAATGAGACTCCCATAATTTTCAACAGACGAGGTTCAAGTTGGATAGCCAAGATGATGCAACCAGACAAGCATGCACCCATGTTTTCAAGTTTGCTCTGCGACAGTATCGGTATAACTTGAGGAAAACTCACTTTGAAGGCAAGGCTAACAGTGAACTTGCCCAAACATCTCCAGTGGAAAATATATCGGATGAAGACTGTAGAGGCCTCGTTAAACACTGGTCTGATCCAAAGTATCAAGTATGTTATATATATGTGATCAGATCACATGTTGAACTCCTATTTACGCATGTGCCTCACAAATCTATCTTCTTGTAGGTGACCTGTTCAAAGAACAAGGCCAACCGTACGAAAGTGAAATTCCAACAGACGATAGGATCCCGTAGCTACATTGCACACTGCGAGGCTCTTATAATTAGCTGATGTTTCACTCTTTTCGCTGTGCCATATTATCAGATCTATATTGACTTGTTCCAAATGCAGAGGAAAGCCCGCAAGGACCAAAAAATACCTGAACCAAATGTTGTGGAAATCTTCAAGGACTGTCACACAAGTAAGACGAAGGGCATGACTACACCAGTCAAAGCCGCTGTTGTAAGTCCTTAATCCTCATGCCTTTTAACTACTACTTACTCTGACTTGTGCATTGAACTGCACGGTTTGCAACCAATGTCTATTACTCTTTTCAATTTTATACACAATTGTCTTAGCGTATCATTGCACCTTACAAGGTTTAAAAGAGAGGAGTGATGTTCCTTTGATCTTGATCTGTAATCTAGTTCCGTGCTGGACTTGTCTACACAATGTTACAATTGCATGTTTGTCTGTTCTCAGTTGTTTTATGATATGAATGATGTCATACTATGCTTACTGTATTATAAACTTTGTCTCTTTATCCTTAGTTGTCAATACAATGTGAAGAAATAGACAATACATTAGCCATGGTACATGGTCATATGTTTGGAACCTGGTTTTATTATGTACTTTGCAGTAAAATACAACTAATATTTTACACGGGTTCACCGGAATAAGTTCTGTATATAGACCAAAGCTATTTTGTTTGGTTTTGCAGCCTCCTTAATATCTTTTGTTCTGGTACTACTAATGTAAAAACTCAACTTTTCAGAAAGCTATGGAACAAATGGTGGAACCGCCACCTTCTGAAGGTGACGAGGCAACTATAACCGCAATGTCACCTCTTGCTGCAGTGGGTCAGTACCTGTCCACTAACAGTGCCAAAAGCACGTTCCTGCGTAATACTGGGTTGGCTGTTAAGGCAATCTCGTCCAAACTGCCTCATGATCAAGATATGCAAGCTCAAAACAATGTTATATCTGTGCTCCAGACACAAGTCCATTCCCTAACAGAGACCCTTTGTGAAACAAGGATAGCCATTGTTCGATGTCGTCAAGATATGCATGGTTTTGAAACCAGACTATCAGACATTTGCTATCTTGTTCAAGAGCCTAGGAGAAATGAAGGCGAAGGTTATGGTGCTCCATCGGACAGTACATCATGAAAACGTTACAGTCAGGTTAAATGAACTGAGCTTCTGAACTTCTGGTGGTGCATTTATCTGCGAGACTGTTAACTTTTATGCCAACCTTCCTTTTGTTTTATGGTTGTAATTTGTTTTGTTGCGATCCAAAATTTGTTATTAACGTGCAGCGACAGGCTCAAGAAAACAGCAAGCCATTTTTGTATAGTGTAGGGTGTTCCCTATATTTGCACTGGTGGCAAACTTTGATGCCCAGTGGATGTAATCTGTGCAATCGCCTTAATAGCCTAGCGTTAGTTTCTGGCTTATTTATTTCCCTAGTCTTCTTTTTCCTTGGTTTGCTAGTGGCCACAACAACCATGGGCCATATACGGATCATGGTAACCTTGAACCTGCTACGGACAGTAGGATCCATGGGCCTCCTACGGGTCGTCAGATAAATGGGCCTCTAACGGGCTGTAGAATCAGTGGGCCTCGGGCCGTCGGATAAATGGGCCCACATGGGCCGTAAACGGGCATAATTGGTAGCAGGCTAGCACGATAACGAGCCGTTAACAGGCCGGAAGACAGCAAAGGCTTAATTCTGTCACAGGCATAACGGGTCGTTAATGGGCGAGAATATAGGACGGGCTGGAAATGGTGCAACGGTTTAACAGGCCACAAACGGGCCGATTCTAAACACGGGCCGAAATTGGCCCATTAGGGGAACAGGCCAGTAACGGGTCAGAAGTAATCGAGGGCCGGAAAGGAGCCCAAGAATGTATGGGCCGTCAGTAGCCCGAAAGCTAACACGGGCTGGAAACGGCCCATGTGAATCATGGGCTGTTACTGGGCATAAAGAAATTTACTGTTTATTATGGGCCAGAGTCACCGCGGCCCATTAAAGGGCCCAAAGATACGAAAGGCCACGTATGGGCCGAAAGAGGTTGTGGGCCATACATGGGCCGAAAATGACATGGGCTGGTATTATACTGGACGGCCCACATGACGTTGTTGGGCCGATTTCGGGAACGCCATAACGGGCCGTGAGTTACCGGGCCGTAAAATGGGTTATATGTGAACAGACGTTAACAGGCTTTTCATGGGCCGACCCGCTAGCTTTTGACCAAGTCAAACGGGCCGGCCTTTGTAAGCTAAATGGGCCAGTGTTAGGCCATCGCACGTGTCGACATATCATAGGCGCCTATCTGACCCAATGACGAGCTGACACGTGTTTCCTCCGGCCAATGAGAATTTTACACGTGGAAAATCGCCATTGGTCGTTGCTGTTAATGGGTTATCGAATCCAAAATCAGACCCGATAGCTTAACGGCGACCCGTTACGGTGGATGCCACGTGTCGGTTACCCTTGACGAAAGCACTTCCATGACGCGTCATTTATCGTCATGGAAGTGAACACTTCCGTGATGATAATTTTGGTATTGTCATGGAACACTTCTACGATAGCATAGGTATGACTATCTTGATCCTGTCATAAAATTGTCATGGATGTACATGCATGACAGAAAACGTGACCTACTGTGACAAACACGCATCATCACGGAAGTGTATTTTTTTGTAGTGATCACCACCGACAAGCACAGTGCGACCATGAGCGGGCGTGGCATCAACGACTGCGTGACTGGAGACCATACTCGAGGAGGAGGAGGAGGTCGAATCTTCAGCACCCCGTCTGGGACTTACACTCAACAGGGCCTATGACGTTCCAGACACTCTGTGATGGCAGCCAAGGCAGCTACACCGCAATCGCCCTTTAAGGGGATGTAGTTGTAAAATAGTTATCTTCTGTCTTCTTCCTTCCTTGTAAGATGGTGAGTAGTGGACTCGGATCACAGCACGCTAAGAGGTTGGAGCGGTGCACTAGTTTAAATAAGCGGTCATGTAGTATACGGCTGCGGCAAGCATATTGTATAATTAGATCATGCATGTATGATTGAGTCCTCCATGTATAATTAAAACCTGCATGTATAATATGACTTGGTGTACTTGTGTCTTGGGGGGATTTTTTTTCAGTTTCTTAAAGATTTATTTTTGCTTCTTTGAAATTCTTTTCTCATCATGTTATACCAATACCCTAGAAAGAAAATGCATCGTCCCTGGACTCGTTCTATGCCCAGTCCGCAAGAGGACAACTTTGCGCAGATGGGAAACAATTTCACACCTGGACAGACAAGTCAGCAAAGCAATGATTCCGCGGTTTCACAAGTATTCCGTCTATACGAACAAAGTCAGCAACAGCACCAAGAAATGATGCATCACTTAATAAATATGGGGAATCACCAAGGACAGCACCAACACAGGTCAAAATTATCTGAACTCCAGAAGACCTACCCAACGGTCTTTTCTCACACAGATAAACCTTTGGAGGCAGACGACTGGCTGCGTGACATTGAAAGGAAATTGGTCATAGCCCAGTGTACGGACCAGGAAAAGGTATTATATGCTCCGCATTATTTTCTGGTACAGCAGCATCATGGTGGGAAAATCTATGCCACACGCATCCCAATGGAGGGGAAATGACCTGGGAGCAATTCAAGGAAAGCTTCCGGGGAGCCCATATTCCCAATAGCATCATGAAGTTAAAGAAAAGAGAGTTTGAGGATCTCAAGCAACAGGGCACAATGGTAACCTAGTATCTCGACCAATTTACTCAGCTAGCCTGGTACGCCAACGATGAATACATGACAGAAGGCAAAAAGATGGAAAATTTTCTGGACAGATTTGTTCCGTCTCTAAAGTGCCAACTGGTGGTCCACATCTTTCCAGATTTCAAGACACTGGTAGACAAGGCTATTATTTTGGAAAATAAGCACCACAATCTGAATGAGATTCGCAAACGCCGCATGAACCAGTCAGCACCGGTTCGCAATAACAGGCCCCAAAATGAATGGACCCGAAATGGATTTCAGAAGCCTGTGGTACCCCGACCAGCAGTTCCAACACCACGACCGCAACAGAATCGCAGCACCTTCAACAATCAGGCCAAGGAAACCATATACCGTCCTGGCATCACTTGCTCTGCCTGTGGTGTGGAAGGGCATTATGCTAGGCAATGCCCAAAACAGGGGAATAACACTCCGAAACCCAACAACAACGGCCGCACTACAAACGCAGCCCCACGACACAGCAACCCCAATAACAATCAAAGAAAGGGACAGGTTAATCATGTGATGTTTGAGGAAGCCCAGAATGCACCGGGCATCGTGTTTGGTATGTTCCCTGTCAACACAATTAATGCTACAATTTTATTTGATTCCGGAGCTTCCCATTCATGCATCTCTAAAAGATTTGCCTTGAAGAACCAAATTTATTTTTCGCCTTTGGAAAATTCAATGGTTATTTAGTCCCTGGGATCAAAGAAAAGCACACAATGGTACTGCAAGGATGTGAGCATTGAAATAAAAGGGATGAAGTTTCTAGCCAACCTGATTGTACTGGAAGCAGTCGATTTAGACGTTATTCTGGGAATGGACTGATTGACCACAAATAAAGGTTTTATAGACTGCTACAGCCGTACAGTGACTCTCACCGATTGTGAAGGGAAAATAGTAAAGGTTGGTACAAGGAGAATGTCCACCTCGTAGGTAAAATTAAATCAAGTGGGCATGACAGAATTAAGCAAAGTCCCTGTGGTATGTGAATATCCAGATGTATTCCCTGAGGAGCTACCAGGCATGCCACCGGATCGTGAAATTGAATTCGTTATTGAACTAGCACCCAGAACGACAGCCGTTTATAAGAAGCCATATCGAATGGCGCCAACAGAGTTGGTTGAGTTGAAGAAGCAAATCAAGGAATTATTGGAAAAGGGTTATGACTGACCCAGCTCATCACCATGGGGATCACCAGTTTTATTTGCCAAGAAAAAGGATGGTACCTTAAGGTTATGTATTGATTACAGGGCACTCAGCCTCGTCACCATCAAGAATAAATATCCACCACCACGGATCAATGACTTGTTCGACCAACTGGCTGAAGCCAAGGTATTCTCAAAAATAGACTTGAGATCAGGCTACCACCAATTAAGAATCCGACCGTCAGATGTACCAAAGACTGCCTTTACCACTAGATACGGATTATATGAGTTCACTGTGATGCCTTCTGGATTAACCAACGCTCCTGCTTATTTTGTACATCTCATGAACAAGGTCTTCATGAAATACTTGGACAAGTTCGTGGTTGTGTTCATCGATGCTATACTTATTTATTCCAAGACACCAGAAGGACATGAGCAACATCTTCGGATAGTCCTCGAAGAATTATGAAAAAATCAACTTTATGCCAAATTCAATAAATGTGAATTTTGGTTACGAGAAGTTTGTCTTTTAGGACATGTTCTGACACAAGATGGAATAGCAGTGGACCCAAGTAAGGTAAAGGATGTCTTGGGATGGAGGCAACCCACCAACGTGACTGACGTTAGAAGTTTTCTTGGTTTGGCTGGCTACTAGCGATGATTTATTGAAGGATTCTCCACCATAGGGAAACCCATGACTCAGTTGCTCAAGAAAGATAAAAAGTTTGAATGGACCGAAGCATGCGAGAAAAGTTTCCAGGAATTAAAGAAGAGATTAACAACTGCACCCATTCTGACCGTGCCAGATGTACACAAAAAATTTGATATATACTGTGACGCATCCGAAAAGGGCCTTGGATGTGTCTTGATGCAAGAGAGAAAAGTCGTAGCGTATGCTTCAAGGCAACTACGATGACATGAAGAAAATTATCCTACCCATGACTTGGAGTTGGCAACAGTGATATATGCACTCAAGGAATGGTGACATTACCTTCTTGGTAACCGATGTGAGATATACACGGATCACAAAAGCCTTAAGTATATCTTCACCCAGCCAGAGCTGAACCTCCGATAGCGCTGCTGGCTCGAGTTAATTAAGTATTATGGTGTGGGAACCCATTACCACCCGGGTAAAGCGAATGTTGTGGCAGACGCCCTCAGCCGAAATCCATGCACCGACAATGACAGTGTGCGATTTCCACAGCATGAGTTCAACTAGGAGTTTGCCAAACTTAACATGGTTTTAGTTACGGAAGGAACTGTTGCTCAGCTAGAAGTAAAGCCAATGCTAGAAGTTCAGATCAAAGAAGCTCAGAAAGTACACCCCAGCATTGAAGGAATTAAAAGGAAGGTAAATTTAGTCAAGGCATCTGAATTTACCATTGATGAGCAGGGAATCCTATGGTACGGAAAAAGGTTGTGCGTGCCCGATAAACAAGAACTAAAGCAACAAATTTTGGCAGAAGCCCATACGACTCCATACTCCATTCACCCAGGAGGAACCAAAATGTACAAGGACCTACAGGAAAACTTTTGGTGGCATGGGATGAAAAGGGATAGAGCTGTGTATGTTGCACAGTGTGACTCTTGTCAGCATATAAAGGCAGAACATCATAGGCCAGCTGGATTATTACTGCCACTCAGAGTACCTGAATGGAAATGGGATGAAATAGGAATGGATTTTGTTGTCGGATTACCGAGGTCATGACATGGGAATGATGCTATCTGGGTTATCACAGATTTATTAACCAAGGTGGCACACTTCATTCCGGTAAAAACAACATATTCAACTCAGAGGCTTGCTAGGTTATACCTCTCTTGAATCATTTGCTTACACGGAGTACCCAAGACCATAGTCTCTGACAGGGGCACTCAGTTTGTCTCAAGTTTTTGGGATCACCTGTAGCAAGCCCTAGGAACGCAGTTGGTATTCAGTACGGCATATCAACCACAGACAGGGGGACAGACTGAATAGGTAAACCAGATATTGGAAGACATGCTGAGAGCCTGTGTCCTTACTTATGGAGTCAGTTGGGAGGATAGTTTGCCTTACGTGGAATTTTCATACAACAGCAGCTATCAGGCCAGTCTAAAAATGTCACCCTTTGAAGCACTGTACGACCGAAGATGTCGTACCCCACTCAATTGGTCTGAAACCGGGGACAGCCGAATCTTTGGCCCAGAAGTTCTCAAAGAGGTAGAAACAAAAGTGAAACTTATTCGGGACAGACTGAAAACAGCTCAAAGCCGTTAGAAAAGCTATTATGACCAGAAACACCGTCAGATCAGTTTTGAACCTGATGAATATGTGTACCTCAGGGTATCCCCAATGAGAAGACTACAGAGATTTAAGGTCAAAGGAAAACTAGCGCCGCGATTTGTTGGACCATTCAGAATAATTGCAAGGAGAGGCAAGGTTGCCTACCAACTAGAGCTACCAGTAGAATTGTCAGATGTTCATGATGAGTTTCATGTGTCACAACTGAGGAGATGTGTCAACTATCCGGACAAATAGGTCCAACACCAGAACCTAGATCTCCAACCAGACCTTACATATAAGGAGCACCCTATAATTTTTTGGAGGAGTCTGAACGGAGGACCAGGCAAAGTGTGATAAAATTTTACAAGGTTCAGTGGAGTAATCATACCGAGGAAGAAGCAACATGGGAAAGAGAGGATCACCTCAGGACTGAATATCCATACCTGTTTGAGGGATAGCTGAAATCTTGGGGACGAGATTTTTCTTAAGAGGGGTAGGTGTTGTAACACCCAAAGATTATTCCTTTGGATTTTCAAAATTTTAAAATGGTTCTTATTTGGATGAGTTATTGGTTTGGTATTTTTTTCTTTAAATATCAAAAGCTCATGTTAGAAAAAATTTGGAGGCATTTAAAAATATTCCAAGGATTTGGCCACTTCACTCTCTTTAAATTCTTCTAACTCTTACCAAAATTTACTATGTCATTCTAAATCCCTCTCCTAGTCTTTCTCACTCTCTAGGACAGTATCTAACACCTTTCCCTTCCCACAAAAAAATATTTTCCCTACATTTAATAAATTCTAAAGTTGGAATTTATATTATTCCTAGTTCCTTTGGTTTACAAAGGAACCATATCTTTTTCAACTCTTTTGCACCCACAAAAAATTATGCTAGCTGCTAGACAATACCCACAACCCATTTCACCAAAAACATTTGGTTCCACAGTTCAAAATTTTCAAATCTCACACAATTCAAATTTGGACCAGATTCAAATTTCATGATCAAAGCCCAAATTATATTGCTCCAAAAATTCTGAAACTTTGCCAGACTCTCTCTTATGCATCAACACCTCACCACAAAAATTCTCAAAAATTTCTAAAATGCCTAGAGCCCTCTGGCATTTTATCAAACACCTTCTATGCACTGTTCACCACTGTAAAAAAAGTTCAGTAAAATTCGGAAGCAACAGAAGTTCAAAGAGGGAGGGAGATCGATGACGTGCACTCCTCCTCTTCCTCTCCCCCGCTCGGTGTCGTCTCCTTGGGGCTTAAATGAGCCACCCCGGGCCCCTCTGGTCGGCCGCTCACCGACGATAGCACAGTGGCTGGCCGGTGCACCTGCCACTGCCCTCAGCCGCGGCTGTCGAACAGGATCAGCTGGGCTGACCCACGCCTTCACTCTCCCACCGCTCCCCTGCCTACCTCCTCTCCATGCGGCACCTCCTTTGCGGCGTTGAACCACCGTACGAACCGCCCCGCGCCCGCCTGGCAGTCGCCGGAGCCGATCGTCGCCGCCACACCCGTACAGATACCCCGCCGTGGATAAGGCCGTAGGGCTCGGCTCCGTCCACGTTGATGCTTCTGGAGTAATCCCTCGACCTCATCCACTCCTCACCGCCCTTGACCACCATCCTAACCTACCTCATCGGCCGGATTAACTCCGACGTGATCCACTCCGCCACTGACCTCCTCGGATCGCCTATAAAAGGCTGCCCCGAGCCCCGTTCAGTACTCACCGCACCTCCACCCACCCCCAATCGCCACCCAGAGGGGTCGAATGACCTCGGGGAGGTCTTCTTCCCTGACTTCGGTCACCGATCCGCCGCCACCCTCCCTGATCAGCACGACATCGTTACTCCATCTCCGCCTCCAAAAATCCACCAGTAGCCTCTCAACACACCCACCCACCGATCTCGTGCTTCAATTTGACGCAAGGAGCTCTCTCCGGCGAGATCCCACCTCACCCGAAACCACCGTCCGCCGGTGTCGACCTCGCCGCCGTTCGGGTGCTCGTCGGCGACCAACTCCACCACCCACCGACGTGGGTCGCCACTCCGAGCACATCCCGACAATTGCCGCCTCCTGAGATGCCGGCGATCGCCATCGGTGACCATCGCATCCCCTCTGTACACGCGCGCGTAGGGCGCGTTTGAATTTCAAACCTGACGGGTGGGGCCCACCCGTCAGTGTTTTATTCTTTTTTGTTGTTTTCGAAAGCGTCTTTTTCCTCTTTACGCTTTTTGCGTTGGGAAGCATATTTCTGTCCGAGGCGCTTTCAGATATTACCGCAGGGACCCGCTGGCAGACATTTTATTTACAGAGAGGTCCCTGGTTTTAAATCCTAAATAACTTTTAAACCAGAGATCATTTTCAGTTGATTCTTTTTCTGAAATTCTTGTTTTTCACTCTAGTTTTTTTAGTATTTAATTAAAAATATTTTGAGACAACTTTTTGTACTGTTACAAAAAAAGTTGAATTTGGATGTTTTATTTTCCAGAAAACGAAGAGGGATACTTTACCGGGAATTTTGAGGAACCACTTTCTGACTACCTTGGTCAAGGCAAGCATTATTGAAATTGGGATATGATGAATTGCATCCATGGTTGCATTGGAGGGTTTTGCACTGTATAGTAGTAATAGTAGAAGCATGCACTGGTCATGTCAATTTGAGCACTATTGCATGAAAACTATTGCATGTCATGTGAGCACTATTGCATTCACCAGGAATTTTGCTAACGTGTGAATATGGTAAGAGTCCAAGAGTGTATCTCCTGCCTTGGACGTGCCGGTGGGCATGGGCTGTGTTATGACACGACGGTGTCATTGTGGCATGTGAGACATGCCAGTCTTAATAACAACACCTCCTGAGTCGACCTAGACCGAGTCTTGTTCCGTTAAGCCTAGCTAAATACCATGCTGCCACTTGTCTTCCCGCAAGGGGAGTGTAATTTAGTAAGTTGTTAACCCCTTTCCGTGTACACACCACTTAGAGAGGCCACGATGAGGGTTCCACGGCCATGGTCTAATGCCATTCATCGGGTCAGGGGGCATGGGTGTATCTGGCTGGGCCGAGAGGGGGGCACCCCTTGTAATCTGCGCGTATTAATAGTGATCCCATGCTATTCGAGACGGTGGTCTCCCTGACTTAGAGTTTTTCTTGAAAGATGCTTTGGGTGATTCCTGGCATCCGGAAAGTTATTCTGGTGTGTGCTGGTCAGGTGTGTTTTCAACCCAAAGACCGTAATGGGAATTAGTCAGCGTCTAGATGTTGGCTACAGGAATCCCATACACGTGGGTAAAGAGTACAACCTCTGCAGAATTACATCTATTCGAATAGCCGTGTCCACGGTCAAGGACGATAGTTGGGAAGGGTCAAGTATCAGTCCCGGTGTCAGTCTTTGGAGGAAATTAACTAAATTGAGCGTGGTTCATTTTGTAGGGCAATTATTGTCACCACTGATGTTGTCATGAATATTATTGTTGTGCATTTTACTGTTGTTGTGGACTAACCCGTTTCTCTTATTCATCTGTACTGAGTGTCACTTGGGATGGCCAGGCTACCCGTGCACTCAGCTTTTCTATTATTTTCTGAGTATCACTTGGGATGGCTAGACTACCCGAATACTCAATTTTATTTTCAAGACCTCTCGAGGCGTCACTTTCACACACCCTTTTGGCATTTCTTTTCAAGACCTCTCGAGGCGTCGCTTTTAGACTCCCATTTGGCATTTCTTTTCTAGACCACTCAAGGCGTCACTTTTAGACACCCGTTTGGCATTTGTTTTCAAGACCTCTCGAGGCGTCGCTTTCAGACACCCGTTTGGCATTCTTCTTGGGATTTCTTGGGCGGTCTAACGCCCGATGTTCCACTTTAATTTCTTGGTTATTACTAACATTGTATGTTTTTTATCCACACCAGGTTAACATTATCATGCCATGATTTAATTCTGATCAGCATCCTGGAGGAGGACGGGCTTGTGGAGGAAGATTGCGCTAGCGAGCCCGACGCTTAGAGGTGTTCCTAGTCAGTCAACCGTGGTCTTGGAGTTTACCACATGTATCATCCGCTTCACGAATAAAATAGTCAAGCCTCACTCTGACGCTTGGCTTTATTTTATTGTATCGGTGTTGTACCACCGTCACACCACTGTTATATTCCATCACCACCTATATTGCAAGTTTGTAATAGAATGTTGAGCACTCTGGCTCAACCCGATGTAATATTATGTTTGTACTAGTTTTCTATATCAAGGAAGTCCACCAGTAGTTCTGATCTTGGGGCTGGTGTGACTTTGGGCTATTATGTGAGTTATTGCGGAAATGAGCCTAACACTTGCCGACTGTCTACTACAACAAGTTGTGCCCGACTCCGGTGAGGGAGGAGCGATGACGGTGGCGCGCGTTCGGCTCGCTTCAGTGCTTGTAGTTGTCGCTAGGTGGTCTATGGGTCTAGATGTAATTTTTATTATTTCTGGTGTTCGTTGTACTGCCATGATTGAAGATGAATAGATCAGAAATTTTCTCGCATTTTTTCTCCTTGTAACTAATCTTTCCAGGACCTGAATTTCAGCTGGGATGGACCCCTTCCTCCCCCAATTTTGAATTCTATTGGTCAACATAAATAGTCCGTTAAACTCATTAGAGAATGCCGCGTTGATGTAGCATTATTCCCGCTTGTCCAAGGGCTCTTATGAACGATCCTCTTATATAACAGTGGGAGGTCATGCATAGTTTGTCCATTGGTATTTTGTTCCACTCGAGCCAACATAAAACTCAAGTTTGTCTTGTCTTGATCCAAGAATGAGCGCGCTAACCACATGTGGGGTTTATGGGCCCGGTCGACTAGTACCTAGAAACTAGAGATTTTTTGATGAAAAAGGGTTTTACCCCGCTTTATATTATAAAGCAACCAACAACAACAAGTCCATACAACACATAAAGTTTTCAGGTAGGTGGAAAAGCAAATAATTAGAAATGTCTTGCTGGGGACACAACACAATAAACACCCGAAAATATAAGGTAGCTAGTCTGGCACGTTTTGAACTTTGCCACAAATATAAATACACCCCTACATATATTTTTTCAGGCCCACAAGCTGGTTTACGTTTACTTCTTTGAACTTTGAGCCAATAGGCGATTGACTCTACTTTGGGGCCACAGTCCCCTGACGGTTCACAACTTTGCGGCATGTTTTGCTGGGTGGACACTGATACATCTCCAACGTATCTATAATTTTTTATTGTTTCATACTATTAAAGTATCAATCTTGGATGTTTTATACTCATTTACTAGCAACTTTATATCATTTTTTGGGACTAATTAACCTATTGACGTAGTGCCCAGTGCTAGTTGTTGTTTTCTGCTTGTTTTTTACTTTGCAGAATATCAATACCAAACGAAGTCCAAATGCCACGAAACTTTTTGGAGATTTTTTTCTGGACAGAAGACACCTAGGGAGCCAAAGAAGTGCACGGGAGGAGGCTCGTGGGGCCCAATAGGAACCAGGGCGCGCCCTGGTGGGTAGTGGGCACCACGGGAAGCTTCTCCACCGCCATCCACCTCTATGAATACTCTAAAATCCCAAAAACCCTAGGAGAGTCGACAAAATACTTTTCCAGCCGCCGCAAGTTCCAGAAACACGAGATCCAATCTAGAGGCCTTTTCCGGCACTCTGTAGGAGGGGTCAACGATCACGGAGGGGTTCTTCATCATCCTTGTTTCCCCTCCGATGAACCGTGAGTAGTTTACCACAGACCTACGGGTCCGTAGGTAGTAGCTAGACAACTTCTTCTCTCCTTTTGATCTTCAATACAATGTTCTCCTCAATGTTCTTGGAGATCTATTTAATGTAATGAATTTTTGTGGTGTGTTTGTTGGGATCCGATGAATTGTGAGTTTATGATCAGATCTATCCATGAATATTATTTGAGTCTTTGTTGAACTCTTTTATGCATGATCTTTATAGCCTCGTATTTCTTCCCCGAAACTTTGGTTTGGTTTGGCCAACTAGATTGATTTTTCTTGCAATGGGAAGATGTGCTTTGTGATGGGTTCGATCTTGTGGTGCTCAATCTCAGTGACAGAAAGAGACATGACACGCATGTATCGTTGCTATTAAGGATAACAAGATGGGGTCTATTCCTACATGAATAGATCTTGTTTACATCATGTCATCGTTCTTATTGCATTACTCCATTTTTTCATGAACTTAATACACTAGATGCATGCTGGATAGCGGTCGATGTGTGGAGTAATAGTAGTAGATGCAGGCAGGAGTCGGTCTACTAGTCTTGGACGTGATGCCTGTATACATGATCATTGCCTCGGATATCGTCATAATTATTTGTTTTTCTGTCAATTGCCCAACAGTAATTTATCTATCCACAGTATGCTATTTTCTCGAGAGAAGCCTCTAGTGAAATCTACGGCCCCCGGGTCTATTTCCCATCATATTGAAACCAAAAATACCTTGTTGCACTTTTTCTTTATTTATTTTATTTTGTGTTTTTGCTAGATCTATTTATCAAATCTCATACAATTTAATTTATCTCAATACCGACGAGGGATTGACAACACCTCTTATGCGTTGGGTTGCAAGTTTTTGTTGTTTGTGTGTGGGTGCTGTTTACATAGTGTTGCTTGGTTCTCCTACTGGATTGATAACCTTGGTTTCATAACTGAGGGAAATACTTACCTTTGCTGTGCTGCATCATCCTCTCCTCTTCGGGGAATTACGAACGCAGATACAAGCAATCAGGCACCTCAGTTCGGGGCTATGCCCATCCCAATTGTACACACATATGGTTGTGAGCGATTCGGAGCTTCAGTCGGACTTTTGATTCAGATGCCAACTCGCGGGGTCGCTTTCCTGGACTTGAATATAGCTAGGGGAGTGTCGTAGTCTATTTGTACCCGCTAGTTTGGGCATATGATACGTTCGGCTGTTATAAACGACTTGGAGATTGATAGTCCATAGAACAACTTCATTCTTAATAACTAAACTTATCAATCATGTGAGTGCCTTGTGGGTCTTCCTCGTGGGAGATGCGAGGGGGGGGGGGGAGGTAGTGTTACCGCGATAGGTAGGTGAATAGAGTAGTTGTGACACGCCCCTAACTTTTATGCGCTCTCTTCTTACCACTAATAGTCGTTTAAACCTCACTTTCCTTTAAACATGTTGCATAAAATAACTTAGGTCTGTGTAAGTCTTGAGAGTACAGCTAAGTACTCACCGTACTTAATTTACTCTTTTTCCTAGATTGCCGCCAATCCAGCCGGCAGCGGTTCAGGAAGCAGGTCCGTTGATGGACAACATTAGTTGGTTATCCCACAGACAATGGTCTGGACAAGGATATGGACGCCTTTTACTTTTGTTTAAGCCTTGTTCGGGCATTTTGTATTCTTACCTGTCTAAGGTATATTCTCTTCCCTTGTATAAGTTGTATCTTGGTCAACTGGCCCTTGTTGTATTCATTTGTTAAATTTGACTCCTCGGAGCTGTTGTATGTATATATTTGTTGTTGTTGAGGATTATTTCATTATCTGTGTTGATATCAACACTCGCCCACATGGCGTGCACATTTCGATGTATTCGCTGTGTGAAGGTGGCGCCTTATGATCGATATTATGTGAAGGTTAGCAGAGGATGCTAGATCTGCTTAGCGCGACCCCCGAGGTGCTACACTAAGCATGCTCGACAGGTTACACGACCACCCTACTCGTCTCATAGCACATCTTGATAGTTCATCTATTTGTTCAATATAATCCAATCTATTCTCAACACACCACGGCAAAAAAGATCTATTTTCAACTCATTGACAACAATAAAGCTAGACATATACGCCTGATATAAACTTTGGTTTGAGCATTTCACTCGAGCATGATGATTAAGATTGTCGTCTCAATCACCTTTGCTTGATAAAAATCTTCCAGTCTATTTGAAAAAAAATCATACGACGAGTTGAAAGTTTATCCATAATGTCCAGCCCCAAATCTGAATACATAAATGTTCCAAAAAAAAAAATCTGAATACATGTAATTTAGAGGTCTGGTTTTGCATCGTTAATATGAAAAGGCCCCGTACGAAAATGAGGAAACATAGAACCTCGGAGAATTATTCAACTTACAACAATAAATCAGATCTACCAGTAATAAAACCTTTAACACAACTAGGACGAATTCGAACTAATGAATCTTGACTAATTTAATGCTTTTAAAATCTAGTTTTAACCATAAAGACTAACTATCCCAGCTTTAAGAAATATGCTCACCAAAAGAAAATGAACTTCTGTATAAAACTTCAAAATACCAAGGAAATACCGGTGGATCCATAGATTAACAGTGACCAGGGGAACCTATGCAATTCAGGGAATAAACATTTTGGTGTTAGATGAACAAAGCCAACATTTTAAAAATGTATCCATTGTCTAACTGATAAGATAGGTGATTCCTCATAAGGCTGTCTTTCAAGAGGACAGTCTGTTATGCTTCCCTGAAAATAAGTAATATTAGTATTAACTCTTCATTGCTTTGCTGCATATAGCGTCACACTTCTGTTTCCAGGAGTTAAGTGCTTTAACCGTGTAAGATCGATACTGCAATACTGGATGTACTGTCAAACTAAATGCCTGTAAAACAGAGATGACATGTAGGTACTTGAGGGTGACGAGTATTAAGCTTGGGAATCTCTAGTACAGAATCCTCCATGCGTCAGGTGAGCCGACAAAGAGTTTGATTACCACAAAGTATTCTTCTAGTAAAAAAATGGCTAAATTATAGAATCATTATTTCTCATTTATTGGATATAACTGGTTCTGAAATTACAAATGTACCATAAACGTTACACAGCTGGACCTTGAAGCCGGTTCACTATTTCCTCTGCTCTAGCTTGTATCTCTTTTATATATTCGACAAGTACCCGTTGCTGATAAGAACCACCTTCCTGTCAAAAATATAAATATAAATTACAGAGGCAAAATTGTGTGAGGGGATGCTCAGGGCAAGGCACTGACAAGTAAGTTACATAGAACTCAGGAGGTTATGAATCTTACCGTGCGAATCAAGATTCTCTCAATTCTCTTCTTGGTAACAGCGTAAAATTCTTCAGGTGAAACATCTCCCTTTCCAACTGTAAGTCCATCAAGCAACAGCCTATTCCAGTCATGTTCGGGAGCTGCATTCCGCAAACTCGAACATATCAGAGGCGGTGATTATAGGCACAATATAAACAATCTCTTGGGTAAAAGTCATACCCTCTATTATTGATTCAAGAAACTTTTCAGGCACTACAACCTCTCCACCTGAGAATGTCAACACAGCCACTTAAAACTCAACCAAAAGACGCGGTTATTTCTCAATATTTGTAGCTGGGAAGACATAAAGAAAGGATTACCTTTATAAGCGTAACTGCGCTTTCGGAGAAAGTTGGAAGCATATAGTTGCAACACCTTTTGCAGCATTACTTGAAGCCCTGGCTTATCTACATCTTCTTTAGCCTAAACACATGTAAAAATTACTAATATAAAAAATAATCCACGTTATATAATAATATAAAACAACTCAAACCTAGAAAGCAATAAATAGTACCACTTACTTGCCTCAGCTGAGCATTAACTTCTGACAGAAAACTCTCATCTAGCTGTCCTTCTTTTTCTCTGTTTGATATTTCCTGGGGATATGAAAAAGACATTAAAAATCACATCAGAATATGGAGAACAAGGTAAAATAATAGTGTGGCTTAAAATTACGTTTTAACAGCCACATCTTTGGAGCCCAAACAATTCTGTTTCATGAAAGTAACATGTACTTCTTTTTGAATTGATAAAAGCAACTTGTGCAGAGCATGATTGAAATTAAATTATACTTCCTCCGTCCCAAAATTCTTGTCTTAGATTTGTCTAAATACGGATGTATCTAACGTAACTAGATACATCCGTATTTAGACAAATCTAAGACAAGAATTTTGGGACGGAGGGAGTATAAGCAGTACAGATGTCTATATCCTTGCACTGATTATCACAATGACAATTATAATATCAAACCAACTACTGTATAGAACAAGAGACTTGTGTTTCTTACTTTCTCCATCAATTTGAGAGCCTCTGGATTTCTTGGTGGCCACATCGCGTCTTCTCCTTCTTCCATAACAGGACTAATAATTGCCTTCAGAACATCAGTCGACTGTTCGATCTTCTCCTGAATCACAGGGATTAAAATTAGCAGCATGCAAGGAACACATAGTGATCACAATAAAAACACAAAAGCTTGAGGAATTCACATCAAGTCGCAGACAGTAGGACTTAAACGAGGAGTTATGCATGAAAGAACATGGTTCTTACATCAGTCTTGTGGACGACACGGTCAACTATGTTCATGACATTCTCTGCCAGTTCTTCGTAATCTTTCTGAAAAAACAAAAGGAAGATGGAGGCACTAAAAAGTGAGAAAACTGAAGATTAAAAAAAACACAATAACCGCAATTAGTAAAAAAAAAATCCAGATGTGCAACCATACTTTATCATCATCCGATTTGCATAGATCAATCCGAGCAGCAAGCCGAACCCAGAAACCCTCACTGAATGCTAGAATATTTTCAACCACTATTAGATCAAGCTGTTTGCATGTAAGAAGGTACATTAGTTCTTCATCTGGTACGTATATGTAAAAAGATAAAATTAAGACACTCAAAGATTTGTCATTGAACAAATCATATCCTACCTGGAATATACTAGGCATACTAATAAAATCTAGCCACATATTTGGGCACACCCCAAACGCGGCAAAATTTCGTGTTTTGACCCTTTTGCGAAACTTGATCGAGATCTGACCCTGCTTTGCAAAAATTTCGGGATCTGACCCTTTTCTTACCGCCAAGGCCCCTGGCGGTAGGGTATAACAGCCTACCTCCAAGGCCCCTGGCGGTAGTGTTGCACACTCTATCGGAAATTTTTCCTAAGTATGGAACACAGTGCATGCTCGCACCTACCGCCAGGTAGGGTTGTACAGACTACCGCCAGCCTGTTTGGCGGTAGGGGTGTAAGTATGGAACACAGTGTATGCTCGCACCTACCGCCAGGCACCCTGGCGGTAGGGTTGTACAGGCTACCGCCAGCCTGTTTGGCGGTAGGGGTGTTTCCTACCGCCAGGGGCCTTGGAGGTAGGCTGTTATACCCTACCGCCAGGGGCCTTGGCGGTAAGAAAAGGGTCAGATCCCGAAATTTTTGCAAAGCAAGGTCAGATCTCGAACAAGTTTCAAAAAAGGGTCAAAACACGAAATTTAGCCCCCAAACGCTCTCACATACACACACAAAAAGGGCAAATCTGATAGCTCATAAGGATCTCCTGTACTTTAAGTAGCTAATCAAATGTCACCAACCAACTAATGCCAAGCTTGGTTCTACCGATTATGAAATAAGCATGGGAAGGATACTCGAAGCACATATAGTTAGTTACAGGTAAACCTGGCAATAGTTTGGACTGAAACTACAGTTTCAGTCAGTTTTCCTGTTGGACAGCCTTTGGATTGGATGAAATAGGCTAATCCCCTAAGATAATTTAGTTTGGTCTGGGCTCTACCTATTATTGGATTGGTTCGGTTTAGTCTGGACAGAGACTGATCGGTCTCGAACGGTTTCGATCCATAGACAGAAACCAAATCGTAGAACCAGTCCGGCAGCGCGTTGTAGCAAAACAGCACGTACACGACGGAAGCACCCCTGGATGCGTGCGTGATGTGCATGTCCAGGCGGAAGCAGCAGCATCAAGTGCGTGCTGACCTGCAGCGCTACGGTCAAGCGTACTTGTTGCGGCGGCACACGAAGGCCTAGCGCATTGCCGATGCCCAGCTTCAGTGCGACCACGACGACAGCGTCCATGGCGGCCCGGCACGACATGACATGGCCCTACGGCGTGCCGTGCCGTGCTTTGACGCTCCGACGATCGAGGTGCTCGTGCCAGCCCGGCGTGCCTCCATGCGCCCCTCACACGCGGACCCTCCGCCGCCGCTGCCACAGGGCCGTACGCCGTGGATTACTATGGCTGTCGCCACGCCGGCCGGTACAGGCCGCCTAGCTAGCCCACGAGCTGTGTGTGCACATGTGCATGTGTCCATAGTTTGAAATTTGGACTCAAACCATGTTTGGGGAATGGATTGGTTGGGTTTGACTTCAAAACACAAACAATTTGGTTTGGTTTGGATTCTAGCACTAATAGTTTGGATTGGTTTGGTTAGGCTGGCGGATTTGTACATGTATGGGTTGGTTTGGATTTGGTTTGGATTACAAACTATTCCCAGGTTTAGTTACAGGCCAAAGGTTTACGTGTTGAATGAACTGATGATTGATAACGAATCTACTCTAGTTCAACACTGAAATATAGGGAAAGTAACTGTAGCTTGTCGTGACAAGAAAGCTCAGTAAAACTGAAGATATGCAGCATGGTTACCTCTCTGGGATTTGCATCTCTAAGCATATCAATCAGCCTATCCACTTCAATGGTCTTCTTGAAGGATTCTTCAGGTCCTTTAACTGCTGCGCATAACAAAGTGTTCCTGTTTTTATTGAAATCATAAGTTCTTAACGAACAACAGGATTCCCATGCAATCTCTAATGGAAAAATAAATCATTTGAAAGCAAAATCACATCAATGACTCTGACATGTATATGGTAGCATCAGAGTTCATAAACAGGCATAGAATGAAATTACTTATACAACAATCAGAAGTTTGAATCATTAGCAAAAATAGTATGACTTTCTAGCATTGGTCACGCTTGCTCCTGTTTAGTGCTGTAGGCCCTATCTAGTTAAATTTCCAAAGTCACATTTATAGTGAATATAAAGAATGCTACTACCACTACAAATTCGAAAGTGTGCACAGTGCAAAATTTTCCCCAGCTCATGCATGAAGTATCTCTCAATCCCATACAATTTCAGCTAAGGGATCCTTTGATTCAAAGTTTTATAGGATTTCGGGAGGATTGAAATCCTTAGGATTTTTTCCTATGTTGGTCCTTTGATTCATAGGATTGGATCTTTTCCTATGGAATCTTTTGTACTACATTTCATAGGAAATCTAACATCCACTCGAACCTCTTTTTATAATTTCTTCGTTTTTCCTGTGGCATCAAACACCCATTGCTAATCCTATAGGATTCAAGTGGGCATGCCACTCCAACCCTATACATTTCCTATTCCTACGTTTTCAAAATCCTACGAATCAAAAAGGCCCTAAGTAGGTAACATGAAGTGCGCAGGAGGTGTCCTTTTTGTAATTAGAGAAATGAGTTAAACCAATTTAGACAAAATGCCGTTCCTACAAACCGTAAAACATCCAGTATACACAAGAGAACCAAACTGGAAGAAAACAGAGAGCAAGCGCACAGCACGAACCTCTTCCGCCGATGCGCGTGGAAGGCTCTCCTCCGAGAGGAATGCGTAGGGGTCCCCCAGCACCACTGGCGCAGCGACCCCTAGCCAGTACAGAATCGATTAAAGGAAGAAGGCGAACGGCCAGAGAACCCTTTAGTTCGCTGGGGAAGGAGAAGAACAGAGGCGCGAGATGAAGAGGGCGCAACCGCAAGCCGAGGCGGGGACGGGGACGGCGGCGGGCGGAGAGACGTGGAGGCGGTGGCCGTCGCCATCTGCGGCCCCGGCGGGAGCGAAGCGGGGAGGAGGGCAAACAGAGCGCGCGCGTGGTCCGCTCCACGAATCCCAAATCCAATCCTCGCAAGTAGTAGTGGCCATTCGAGGGCTAGTCCAGTTTAGTTTGGCTCGCGTCCTTTTTTTTTTCCTTCGAAAAACACTAGGCCATGTTTTGAACAAAGCAAAAAAAACTAGGAATTTTGAGTTATGGGATTCCTAGAAATTTTTCATTCGGTGCCGTTTGGACAAGGATGGGCTACTAACCTACATTTCTTGAAATTCCCATAGAATGGGCTATACCATATGAGTTTTTTTGGAGGAAATTAAACCTGAGGTCCTCCCTCATGTTTTCGTCTCTGTGTCTACAATTTTTGTGTTTTTCTCGAGTGACATCCAGACGATGGTTTTGCAGTTTTCATGTAGTTTTAGTTCATGTAGGAATATGAGATTCGTGTCATTTCAATTTCTGCATTTTTCTTGTTCCTATGTTTTGAGTTCATGTGTTCCAAATGGGACGAGGAATTTGGTCTTTACCTCCTCCTTACATGAGACTTCGATTATATGCCACTAGACACTTTGAAATTGATGATTTGTCACAATTAACTATGAACCTTTCTAACTTGGTACTTTTTGACGAAAATGCTAACAACGCAACTTTTCATTAATCTTGAATTAGAAATATGGTGGTGTTGCAGGTAAAAAGCAGCATGAGTGCAAGTGGATGGAACCCCACCAAAATGAAAACACACATCACCACTAGTCAAGTTCCAGCGGTCGGTTTATTAGGGACCAAATCTTTGAACGATCAGTATCGTGCCAGTCACTCATCTTGTGATGAGCTGCGAGACCATTTGGTTGATGGGAGAATCCATGCTTAATCCCTTCGTTCCTCTCCTTTCAAGTTGTCCACCAAATCAATTGTACAAGAGAGTTCCACGTCATTCAGTCAATTTTGGGCACGGTGGCGCAACGCGCCTGCCACAAGTCCACGAGGGGAGTACGACTAGCGACGGGGAGAGCGCGTCAGGAAGTTTGAATTGTTGCAGGACCTCGGCCCAAATTGCTATGAGAAAGGGCAGTAGGCCAGCATATGGGCGATGGTGTCTAGAGCGGAACGATAAAGAGAGCATGGTGGATCGTGAGGCCATCCTCGCTTCACGAGGTTGTCCGCCGTCAGGCACTTGCCCAGCGTAGGCAACCAAACGAACACTTTTGGCGAGGTGGCACCCGAAAAAGATGTGGTCCATGTCTTCTAACTCGTCGCACACAACATGTGACACTCCAACAGGTCATGCCTCTTTGGCGGCTAGGTTTGTAAGGGAGACGACTCTTGGACTATTGCCAAAGTGAAGGATCAAAAGGTCGACTAGAGGGCGGATTAATAGGAGATTGTAATATTTTGAAGTTTCTCTGCATAAATTTGGATAGTGTGGATAAAGTAAGTTCTCTTGATGTGCACTCTATAGAGAACAGAGAAAATGGTGCAACAAGCAAGCAAACAATAAGATAAGGAAGAGCAACAAGCTAGCTAGCAAGCACCAACACAAAGTAGAAGTGTGGAAAAAGATTAACCACGAGTTGGAGAAGATGGTATATTTCCAAGTTCACACTCTTGGGGAGTGCTAATTTACTTTGTAGAGGTGTGGGTGCCAAAGCTTCCTGAATGCCACCAATCGCTTGCCCTATTTCTCCTTTGAGTGACTCCAATGGATGAGACTCGAATCACTCGTGGTTGGACTTGAAGGCGCCCACCCAATCTTTACAAACTTCTCTGGAGAACACCATAGCAAAGAAGCTTATGCAAGGACTCCAGCCGCCTAGGAGTGCCCAACAACTCCAATAGGAACAAGATCCACCTAGGATCAAAGGGGATTCGAAATTCTTTGGTGAAAGTGTAGATCTTGGTCTCCTCTTGCACTCCCTAAAGTACGAGCAAGCTTGGTTGGTGATACGACTCAAACGTATTTAATTTTTAATATTTTTTATTGGTTTTCGGAATAAAAAATTGCTCTAGTGAGTAAAAACTAATCGGGGTTGAGGCTGTTTTCAGCAATTTTCCCATGCTATAATCTTTCTGTGTAGGAAAGTGTTCGAGAAGAATAAAATAAATACGGAAGGAGGTACATTAGAAGAGCTATATAGGGCCTGAACTTGGGCCACCACAGCCATAAGGGCCTACACAGGGCCCCTAGGGTGCAGGTGCCCCTAGCTTTATATTATCCTGACACGCTCCTCGGATTTATCGTTGAATTTTTTTGTGAGGTGGAAGCACGGACACCATTATTCTTCATCCCAAATGGCTGCTAGGGATAGGGTATTGCCTTTGGAGAGGGGGAGACTTCACCATCTACACTGTCAGCCCCTTCTCCAAAGTCGCCATCATGCTCTCCCAAACCGTGTGTGTGTGTGTAACCCGCTGTAGGCACATGGGATGAATGAGAGTTGGATGAGATTGATTATGTACTAGACATTAGGTTGATGGGGAAATGATCCCTAGTGTAATGATCTTTCGAGAGATGATGTTGCTATGACTTTGTTATGCCCAATGCTCACTACTAGGGCTCGGGTAATATGATTTCAGATTTGAATCAATTGTATCTTTGATGTATTTTTTCAATGGTTATACTTACAAGTCATATGCACATGTCATGGTTTTAATCCGAGACCTCGAGTGTGACGGACCAGGATATCGATGGGAATAGCTATAATTTGAGGATAACATGTATTCATAGAGTGTTAATGCATAGTTTCGGTTGATGCGCAAGGTCACCTTAATGACCCATAGTTTCCTTTAAGGACCCGAAGCAAGGGGGTTGACTGTAGATGAGAGGCAAGTTCTTAAAAATATGCTTGTCTATCAACATACAGAAATACATGCCTACAATAATTTGAGAACATGAGATAGTGGATGTATCCTTGTTAATTATCTTACATTTAAAAAACCATCCATGCAGCGTCCCAATATCCATCCCATGCCTACGTTTAATACTAGGGCTTGCTCTTTTTAAGTTACTTTGCTACTACATGCACCATTCTGTCATTTGGTACTAATAATTTCCGCAAGCAAGTATTTTTTCTAGGTGTGATTGAATTGAGAACTCAACTTATAAAGCTTATAAATATTTCTCTGACTCCCCTTGTGTCAAATTAATAAATGTGTCTTTATACTTCTCATCGAAGACTACTGCATTCACATTTCTAACACCGCTGTTGGGGGGGGGGGGGGGGGTAGATCTATTTATAAGTCTGGCTGGTATTATATTCTGTGGGGGGGGGGTAGTAGGTGATAATCCGTCATGGGGAAAATCCAGAACCCAAGCCGACAATTGTTCCATCCACTACAAAGAGAGGTACTGCTCGGAGTATAAACTGTTATGATTAACCTAATTTTTTAATTGACTTGTGACACCACCATCACTTCTACACACCAATGAACTGCACTCTGAAATATGAGTGAAGTGCATTGTAGGTTCTCGAACTATTTCAGGGGTGTCACGTAGGTCCTCTAACTATGAAAATCGTCATCCAGGTCCTCGAAGTGTAATAAGTGTGTCATTTAGGTCCAAAATCTGCCTAACCCCTTCTGACTGGCCAGCTGGTGCCGTTGACCGCGACACGTACATGATGAACAGTGCATCATGAACAGTAAAAGTGAAAAAAAAATCCCAACTAAAAAAACCTTTGTCATCGAAGCATGGTCGTGTAAACAGTGAAATAAATAAAAAAATCCCAAATGAAAAAAATAATTCTTTGCCATCGAAGCGTGGTGCATGAACAGTAAAAATGAAAAAAATCCCAAAAAAAGAAATGTTTGCGACTTTAAAAAAATGCTCACGAATGATAAATTTTAAAAGAACAGAAAATATGTTCGTGAACCACAGATATTGTTCGCGGATATGGAAAAAATGTTCGTGACTTTACAAATACTGTTACAGTCGCGAACATTTCTTTAAAGTTGCGAACATTTTTTCGATATCGGTGAACAATATTTGTGGTTCGTGTACATATTTTCTTTTCTTTTAAAATTTATCGTTCGTGAACAGTTTTTTAAAGTCGCGATCATTTTTTCCAAATTCATTGTTCGCGAACATTTTTTCATTTCCATGAACAATATTTGTGGTTTGTGTACATATGTTCTTTTCTTTTAAAATTTATCATTCGCGAACATTTTTTTAAAGTCGCGAACAAATTTTCCAAATTCATCGTTCGCGAACATTTTTTTCATTTCCGCGAACGATATTTGTGGTTCGCGAACATATTTTCAAAATTATTATTTGTGAACATTTTTTTAAAGTCCCGAACATTTTGTCCGTACGGTAAAAGTGGCCGCCGGTGCACTTTTATTTCGTTGGGATTTTTTTTTACTGTCCATGGTGCACTGTTCATCACGAGCGTGTGACGGTCAATGGCGCCAGTTGGCCAGTTAGATGGGGTTAGGCAGATTTTGGACCTGAATGACATACTTACTGCACTTCGAGGACTTGGATGCCGATTTTCATAGTTCAAGGACCTATGTGACGCCCCTGAAATAGTTTGAGGACCTACAATGCACTTCACTCCTGAAATATCACATGTTATTAATGATACTCATGATGAAACTATTGATATTGTTGCTATTTTTCATGTTACTGCTATTGAATCTCCTCCTTTGGGAGAATTGCTTGATTGTCATCTTGCTATATTAAAAGAGAAAGAAATAATGGATGATGCACCATCTACTCCACTAATAAGTACACCACCTGCTCCTATCACACATACCGAGGTTGAAGTGAATTTTCCTCGAGCTATTAGAGAATGTGACCCCGGTAATGATCCAAATGCTTTGATAAGATTGTTTGAAAAAGAGCTTTAGGAGTCATTTTTTTTTTACCCAATGATGAATTTTGTGCTCTCCCATTTTATGTTAAAGGTGATGCTTACGATTTTCCCATGGAACATGATGTTATTAATAATTATGAATCTCTTAGCTTAAAGAGATTGCGATTGCAGGATGAAAATGTTTTTGATCATATCCATAAAGTTGAAGATCTCGCTAAACCTTTTCATGGCACTAGCCTTCCACACTTTATTCTTAAGTTGTTCCCTTTCTCACTTGGAGGATATGCTAGAACATGGCTCAATAAATTGCCACCCAGAAGTATAACAAGTTATCAAGATTGTCTCTTTGCTTTAATGAAAAAATATATGCCATTACACAAATGTCATTGTTTTTTTTTGCGGGAAACACAAATGTCATTGTTGTACATAGAGACATTAATATTTTTTCTAAAACAAACATGAGGCTTTACCTCAAGCTTGGGGAAGGTTTTGTGAGCTAAAAAGAAAGAATCCACATAATTAAGGATCATTTTGCTTGGTATATTTACCAGACCCGAGACCTCAGAAGTAGAACAACTCAGGATCGTTGAGGAGGCGGGTTTCCCAACATATCTTAAAGGAGGAGTAATGTGTTTGTATTTGCCTGAAAAACACAACAACAATAGTGATATTCGTCGTTAACCTTTTGAAGATTGACCACTATAATTGCCAAATATTCAGGCCAAACCATTCTTGTTTGATCCAATCGATCATGGACTACTCATAGTACTTTAAAGTTGGGCAATGAATTGCTGGTTGTTCACGTAATTTTTCCTTGTACTAGATTCTATGGCAAGCAATCACACTTTGCCCACTGTTTAGTGCAGAGTGAAACCTGCTCACTGCTCGCATTTTCATGAGTTTATTTCAGTTTTTCAATTATATTTTTTCCGTGGTATGTTGGACGCATGACGATTTCATCAACTTTAAAATATCTAAGTTCAGTTTATTGAATATGCTTATATCTATGGATTGTACATGCATTTATGGGTGAGTGTGCCTGCAGGTATGGGAGTGTGCGTGCGTGCAATTTTTTTGAGAAAAATGCAACGTTGGTCATAGATTGTACTACCTTCATCCTGGTTTATTAGTCTTGTATTTAGGGTCATATTTTAACTAATAAAATATAACTTATACATAGAAAAAATATTTATCGAAAACTAAGTTTAAATACGAATCTAATGATATAATTTTTGATGACATGCATTGTATTTTGTTAGTTAAATTAATGGTCAAAATTTGAGACAAAATACGAAAAAGGACTACATGGTTTGAAAGTTTATAGTTTGCCAAACATTGTCCAAACCGTCCTCGTTTGATCCAACGGCCGTGGACATAGCCGGTGCGGTTGCAACCGCACCGGAGTCCATGTGCGAGTTGCCCCATCGGCCATCGCGACAGAGTACCGGCAGCAGAGCGAGCGAAAGGAAGCCACGACAGCAAGGGAGGAGGAGAGGCAGCCGTCGCCGACACTGATCCCACGAGCGGATTAGAGAACTCGCCTCCATCGAAGATCTGAATCCCCTCCTCCTGCTTTCGGAACTCGGATCATTCCTTCCTTCATTCCCGATCGATGCGGCTCCAGCTTCCTCCGGATCCGCGGATCTAGCCTTCTGTGCTGCAGCAGCAGCTGTCGCTGCTCGATTGATTGGCGGGGAAGATGAGGTTCTGGAGGGACGGCGGCGCGAGCGGGCGGGACCTCAACGGCGGGATGCCCTACGGCCAGGTGCGCGTCCTCGTCGTCGGCGATTCAGGTCAGTCTTCCGATTTAAGAACTCGTATCTTACCTAGGATGGGACACGTTCGGACGCTCTAGGAGGCCTTATGGTACGGATTGAGAGCCACGGCGTTCAACTAGTTACAAGTTAGCACGAGAATGTCATCATTAATTCTAGCAGGGCACATCTAGAGTTATTGCACATCTAAGTGATTCAATCAAACATAAAAAGGAAATGAAAAGAAAAAAAAAATACCCGCACGAATCTCTGCGTAAAATCAAGGATATATGACTTAGACGTGCTTTAGCAAAACTTTAACTTTGGTACGCCGGGCGAAACTGGTTTCAAAATCTGTCTATATTATATTCACCAACCAATTGAACATGATTTATTTTTAGGGGCTATTTAGCAGTTGCCTTAATAGATGTTGTTCATAAACCTGGTGTTCCGATTCTAAATGTGGTGTGGGTTTCTTCTGCCTTGAGTTGTATATATATTGAATGGATGGACAAACGGCAGCTCCTTTTTAGTTTTAGGATTTACTAGCACAACACCCGTGCTTCGCTATGGAGCAGACACCAGCTGACATGAACAAGGTGAGAATGCAACTAAATGAATCAAACAGATTATTAAGTGATATCTATAAGGTCAATTAAACATTTGAAAGTGGCAACCAGAACTATAGCACACCGAGTGAGCAAGACGCGGTTCTTGACGGTGGAGACCTGAAGACGGCATTGTGGTGGCTGCCACAACTGTCCATAATGTTGGCCTCCATCTCGATAGTGCCTTTGCAGGTGAGCGCGAAGCCCTGGCAGGATTTGAAACAAGGGTCTGTCTCCAACTCCTTAACCACGGCCTCCACGATGTCTAACGTGATGGAGCCAGATTGGAGCAAGTCCACGTCAAGACGGCGTGGCAACTGTCCATGGTGTTGTGCTGCATCTCAATGGTGCTGATGTGGATGAGTGCAGAGCCCCAGCCGGAGTTGAAACAAGGGTTCGTCTCTAGCTCCTGCACCAATCACGGCATCCAGCCTAGCTGAGGCAGACCGGAGCAAGTCCGCTGACTGCCATGTCCAAAAATCCACCTGCCCCCAAAATCAAGAAGCGTTCTTGGCTGTTAGCCTCGGTGAAGGATCAAAGATGCCTGAAATGTCGACTGGGGAGAGGGGGGGGGGGGGGGGGTGAGTAGGCAACTACCAAATTAAATTATTTTTCTTAGTTGCGTTTAGAGCCTAGTGCAGAAATGTAAGTTCTTTAGACATGCAACTAGGTGTTACACCCTACACGATGCATTACAACAAGCTAGGAAGCTACACAAGGAGTCAAACAAGCAAGTAATAACTAGTAAAGCTAGGGTTAAGAAACAACCGAAAGTGATGGAGACGATGAGTAATCCAAAGTTCACACACTTGGGGGTGTGCTAATCTCCGCTGGAGAGGCGGGGAACAACGAATACTCCCACGACAACGAATGCCTCACCTTATGTCTCCAAGAACCTTTGTCAACAAATGCCCAAGTTCCCTCTCACTAGGGGTAGCTCTTGGGGCGAGCTCCAAACCCTCACAAACGAGTCCGAGGCACAACGAATCGGAAGCTCCCGGGAAATACCAACCGTCTAGGGTTCCCCACAAACCTAAGAGTAACAAGATTAGCTAGGATCATGTGGGGAATCAACAAGCTCGAGTTTTGATTGGATGGATTTGTAGGGGTGATCCTCTTGCTCTCTCTAAAATATGTAGTAGATTGAGTGGCTAGAGAGAGAGAGAGGAATTGAAGGTTTAAGCTTTTGGATCATTGGAGGAAAGAATAATGGAGTTGTCACCCTCCTTTGGAGCAGAAGGGTGCCTTATATAGGTCCACCAAAAATCAGTTCGTTATGCTTGCTGCCCAGAAAAGTCGGACAGTCCGACCAAAGTAGGACAATAACTTATCGAAATGTTTGACCCAATGTCCGACCCAGCCTTCGACTTTATCCAGAGCCCTAGACAAAGTCGGACCCCATGTCAGACAGTCCGACAAAGGTCGGATACTCCGATTTGGTTCAGACAGAACAAACAACAGCAAAACAGGGATGATTAGGCGCTCTTTCTGTCATAGGATGTGGGTGTGTTTGTCTTTGATTTGTTTAGTGATTCCCACACAAGATTCATGGCGAATCCCCTGTTAATAGTACGACGTACCTATGACTCAAAAACGAGAAATCGTTGGTATATAATTTTGGCGTACCGTCTTCTTTTGTCCTTTTAGCTTGGGGGGTCGCCAACCAACCATATGTTTTATTTCCATTGATGTGTAAACTGGACACATGTGCGGAACATAGTTAGTCATCTAATCTCTATTGCCATTAACACCAAAACCCTCATTAGGGGCGGATGCCCTTTCACTTGGCCAAAAACCGCTGCCGGAATGCCATGAGGCTTCTTCAGGAGGCAGGGAAGATTCTGGGAAACACCAGGGCGCACCTTGTACAACTCGGTGGTGGCGGCGACTTACTGGCGTTGGTCTCGTCGCTGTGGCAGTGGCTTGATGGAGGGTTAGGGATTGTTCGACAGTCTTCCTTGATGGCTTCTAGCGTGCTTTTCCACTGGATGAGACGTGCAACACCCTCCTCCGAGTCTATTGGTGATGTAGTCGTGGGCGCCATCCTCCACGCCTCCTCATTGGCATGTCTCCGTATTTTGTTGACCGTCCTTGCCGCAGCACCTGACATGGAGTCCTCCGCATCAACGACACCATTCCCCACTGCAGGAGGGAGTATCTGAGGTGAGTGGCCGCGGTGTGGCTGCCTCCCCACACGGCGACATGCTCACGGCTGCCACACCCCCCCCCCCCCCCCCATGCTTGGAATCAAGGGACAACTTTTGAAAAAGGAATGAAGAAAACCCTGAATGTGTGCACCGTTTTGAAATTGAATCACGGCACCATCTACTTTTTTGTAGTATTGTAGCTAGAAATAGCTAGTGTTACAGGATATACGTATTCAGGGTTTCTGACTATTTATCCGTGGCTACCCTGGACTATCATCGGGATAGTACGACAAGAACATGCAAACACCAGGGTGAGTGAGCAATCTAAACATCATAATCAAGGTAAACCTCCTCAAAGCCCACCCTTGTGGAAGTTTTATTAGAGGAAGCAATTGGAAATTTAAAATTTTCTTGAAGCGTCAGCGAACGGAAGCATGAAGCTACATCTTCAGAAAGGGATGCTGCGAGGTTGGTGATTAATTACCAGGTCCTCATGCTTGATACGGAGGTTGACCTCCAGGCGCTCGGAGAGCTTGTGGGTGCACTCCAGCGGGTCTCGACGGCCACATCGTACACCTTGAGGCCAACATGCCCATCAGGTACTCCATGGCACCTGGCCCATCCAAGTCGTCTACCCGGTCCTACCCAGCTCCGTGTTCCCTCATGCCTACAACGGACCTGCTCCCGCTCTACAGAGACTCGGGCACCAGGTAATTTTCAACTCTGTATGAAGAGAATGGGAGAAGGACGACGCAGTTGTTTGGCACAGACTCAGAATGGGGATACCTGCAAAAGAAAAAGGACTAAGCTGGGTCCAGCTAAGAGACAACTGGACTCTACCCACAAACAAACTTTTCTACTAGGACTCATACACACCCTGGTACTTCTAGACTAAGCTTAGGAGACAATTGGACTCTTAAAATGCCACAACATTACCCCCTTTCTCGTGGAAGCAGCTTTTCCTCAAGCTGCATATTGGATAGAGCTGACTATTCCTGCATGTTTGCTGGTCCCATGTTCTTTCTTTTATAAGCACGCCCCCAGTAGCTGTTCATGAAGTTAAATCCGGATAGAGTTCCTTGAACTTACCCAGCGGCTCCCAGGTGCTCTCTGTTGTTGGCAAACCATGCCATTGCACTAGAACTTCCCACTTGTCTTGGCGTCGGCGTGCTTGCTCCACCTTTGCTGGTACTGGAATGACACGCCAATGTTCGATCAATGGAAGGTCTGGGTCAGATGCGGGTGGATCTCCTTGAAATTTCTTCAATAGTGCAGCATGCATGGATACGTGCACCAGTAGGTAGATGTAGTCGATAAGCTACTGCACCAATCCTCTCCAAGACTTGATAAAGCCCATAGTATTTTGGTGCTAACTTAGCATGTGCTTTGACCGCTAGTGATGCTGCCTGGCGGTTGTGCAGTCTGAGCCAAACCCAGTCTCCTACTGCAAATTCAAGGCCACGGTGCTAAGTGTCATGTTCCTTTATAGCTTGGAGAAGCCTGTCACGAATTTCCTTTAGGAACTCATCCCGCTCAACGTGGGAGCGCTCAACCGCCTCCACACATGCTGAGCCAGGCTCATATGACACCAACGATGGAGGCGTCCTGCCATAAACCACATGAAAAGGGCTGGTTTTGATAGAACGCTGGAAGCTAGTGTTATAGCAATATTTTGCCCATGGAAACCACTCGATCCACTCACCAGGATGATCACATGTTAGGCAATGGAGATACATGGAGACGATTCAGTTGACAACCTCAGTCCCGCACATCAGATTAGGGATGGAATGCGGAGCTGAAATTGTTCACACCGATTCAACCAGACCATCTGGTCATCGTTGCCATTGAATGTGCGAAATTCCAGTTTGTGGTATCGATGCACACCCGTGGTATTTGCAATTTTGTGGACCCTGCAGAACAGCAAATTTGAGGGCCTGGATGGCATCGATTGAGGAAACCAAAATCCTGTCTGTGAGTTGGGAGGGATCGTCTGCAGGCCCGGTGTCCTCTGAGATGATTCTTGGGACCAGGGCAGTTGCTGTTGTGTTAGAATTGAGGGCGTGGATGTCGTGGTTGTCACCAGGTTGGCAGCCAGATCAGGTACTATGCTGCCTCTCAGAAAAGGCAAGGATGGAGGGCGCTGCAAGATGCCACCGCGTCCTCCCTACACCCCCGGGCTCTGCTCTAGTATCTTGTATCGCGAATCTAGAGGTGCAAACTCCTTGTTGAATTTATTGCTCAACGCGACAATTGCTGCCAACACATCTTCATTGCGATTGGTCTTTTCAGGCGCATCGTCAGCCATGGTGGCTAGCTCTAATACCAGATGTTGCAATCGACGTTTGCTATGGAGGTTGTATGGCGGGGCACTCGCTGGCGCAAGGGTCGTCACTGTGATACAGTAGAGGGGTAGTGGAGAAAGGATGGGGAATTAGGTAGGTAGAAGAGAAGCACATGCAGGGAATAGATATTTCATTGCTTGCCCTCCTTACCGAAAAAGGCTTTCGCCCCGCTTTATAAATAAAGCAAACCACCAAGCCACAAGGTCCAACAGTAGTTCAGCAACACACGCACACACCGACGCACATAAGGTAGCACAACACACGGAACGCAAGGTTCTGCTGAGGGCACAGCTCAACAAGCCTAGAAAAGAGAAAAAAGAAAAGAACACAGGCGGCGGAGCAAAGACGAAGAATCTAATCCGGCTCTGGTGGTGGCGGAGGTAGCGGCGGCGCCAAGCGGAAGGCCATCGCGCGCAGGTCAGCAATGATGTTGATGGAGCCTCGGTCCCGAGGTCGGCTAAGCGGCCGCCAGAGCTGCATATATCCACACAATTTAAACACTGCGTCAGTGGCACGTCGAAGAGGCACACGCTGGATCACAAGCTTGTTTCGGACCGTCCAGAGCGTCTAGGCAAGGACCCCAACCGTCAGCCACCTAATGTGGCGGACCGAGAGCGGCGATGCCTGGTGCTCGGCGAAGAGGGCTGGGAAGTTGTTGTGACATCAACTCCCATCCACCACCTCGTGAAGGCAACTCCAGAGGAACTGGGCGGACACGCAGGAGAAGATGTGGTTGGAGTCCTCCTCCGTCCCGCAGAGGGGGCAAATTCCGTCACCCGGGCCATTCCGTTTGAGAACCTCCACATTGGACGGAACCCGTCCGCGGATCCACTACCACATGAAGATTCGAATCTTTAGCGGCAGCCGGATCGACCAGATGAGCACAAGCGGCTCCGGGGCAGGTGTGGCAGCGATGGCCTGGTATAGGGATTTGGTGGAGAAGCTGCCTGACGGGTCAAGGCACCAGGAGATGCGGTCACCGGCCTGATCCACGTCCGGCTCATGGAGGGCGATGCAGTCAAGAAGGTCGTGCCAGGCGATGAGTTCCGGAGGCCCAACGCGAGGCGCCCTAAGTCAATAAGGACCGTCTCAACGGATATCCTAGGCTCCACCGCGATGGAGAACAAGTCCGGGAAGCGGGCGGCGAAAGGAAGGTCCCTTGCCCAGCGGTCAAACCAGAACAAGGTGGAGGCTCCGGACCCCATCGCAATCGAAGTCCCAATGCGTAGGATCGGGAGCAGTTTAATGATGGATTGCTAGAACTGGGAGCCCCCAGGCCGCTGACAAAAGGCAAGAGGCTGTCCCCAAAGGTATTTATTCGGAATGATGTCGAGTCATAGGCCGCCCTCCCCATTCTCAATGCGCCATAGCCACCGTGTTAACAGGGCGATGTTCATGCGCTTAGAGGACATGATGCCGAGCCCGCCCTGGTCGCGGGGTCGGCAGATGTCGGGCCAGCGGACCATATGGTATTTCTGCTTATCACCCTCCCCAGCCCAGGGACCTTGGCGATCTCATGGTGAAGGGTCTCAGGCAGGCTGTAGAAGCTCATGATGAACAGGAACAAGCTGGACAAGGAGGAGTTGATAAGGATCGTCCTAGCAGCCTTGGAGAGCCATCTGCCCTGCCATGGCTCAATGCGATGTTGGAGCTTATTAACGGATGGCCGCAGGTCCGCCACGGTTAGACGAGTGTCAGTAATAGGTATCCCCAGGTAGGTCGTGGGGAAGGACCCTAGCTGACAATTGAGGCGGTCAGCGATACTCTGTCGTTCGGTGGGGGAGTAACCCAACACCATAACCTCGCTCTTGTCGAAGTTAATCTTGAGGCCCGACATCTGCTGGAAGCAAAGCAGGAGGAATTTGAGGTTTGTGATGTTTGCCGCGGAGCCCTCAACCATAACGATGGTGTCGTCAGCATATTGCAGGAGGGATACCCCAATCCCTCCCACAAGGTGCGGAACTATGCCACGGATATGGCCAGCTGTTTTAGCCTTATCGAGCATTGCCGCCAGGGCATCGACCACCATGTTAAACAAAAAGGGGGAGAAGGGGTCACCATGTCTGACCCCACAGAGGGTGGGGAAGTAGGGACCGATCTCCCCATTGATGTTAACCGCGGTCCGCCCAGAGGACACCATCTGCATGACCCGGGTGACCCAGCGATCATCAAAACCCTTCCGGAGTAAAACTTCCCGAAGGAAGGGCTAGCTAATTGTGTCATAGGCCTTATGGAAGTCAATCTTTAAGAAAACCGCCTTGAGGTGCTTAGAGTGGACCTCATGGAGGACTTCGTGGAAGACTAGGACTCCATCCAGAATGTATCGGCCCCGGATGAAGGCCGACTGGTCGGGGTGGGTGATGCGGTCTGCTAGAGGGGTCACCCTATTGGCGTACCCCTTTGCCAGAATGCGGAAGATCACATTAATCACCGTGATAGGGCGGAACTGGCGGTTGTCTGAGGGCCCAGGTACCTTGGGGATGAGAGTGATGATCCCGTAGTTAAGCCGGGCAAGGTCGATGGATCCGACATAAAATTCCTCAAAGAGGGCCATCACATCCGGTTTGATGACGTTCCAGAAGGTCTGGAAAAGTTTCACCGGAAGGCCATCGGGGCCGGGGGCGGATGTCGGGTTCATGCCTTTGATGGCCTCCCAGACCCCCGCCTCAGAGAACGGGGCCATGAGGGCAGCATTGTCGGCCGCCGAGACGCGCAAGTGCTCGGGCCAGAAGTCGGGAGCTAGCGCCAAACCGCTTGCCCTCCTTACAGGGCGATACATCCTTATATAGACCCTTTAGATATGTTACTGTTGTCTAAACAGTAATTCCACACACGCTGGATACTCGACTAAGTTGGGTCCATCTAAGAGACAACTGGACTCTACCCACAAACAGACTCTTCTAGTAGGACGCATACACACCATGGATACTTCTAGATTAAGCTTAGGAGACAACTGGACTCTTAAGATGCCACAGCACTACACTGGTACAACGGTAAGAACCAATCCAGACCATCGAACGAACGTAGATCACGGAGAGACGATGACCGTTAGATCTAGAGAAGCGGTAATTGAATAATCGACACCCCAGTCTGAATATATGATACCGTAGTCTGAATAGTTGACACGGTGGTCGATGGAGAACAGACACGCGTGGATGAGGTGTTGGATCTTTACGATTTGGCGGCCCAATCCAACTGGAGCAGCGGGCGGATGGGCTTCGATCGGGGCCGGATGCGTCCGGTCGGGCGTTTGCACAAGGTGACATGCACATGGCGATGGGGCCGATCCAGCAGCCAGGGAAGCAGACGGACGGGCGTGAGAGGCTGGATTCGATTCGATATTGGAGGGGGAGCTCCTGTCTAGGCAGAGGAGGCAGCCCAGCAGCGGCCTGATCTGGCCAGGGCATTGCTGACGGTTGGAGGATGAGATCGATCCAGAGGAAAATTAATCGAAATGAGACCGAAAATATATTGATCGTCCAAGACCTATCTGAAGAAACCGATAGAGAGAGGAGGACGAGTCGCGGTGTCTGGAGAAAACTCTAAACCTTGGCTCTTGATACCATGCTAGAGGAGCAACTTGATTGTATTACCATAGCCCATGGGGAGAATATATGGTACAGGAGACTTGGGGTACAAGGAAGGAAATCTAGACCAATATGACTACATACAGAAACCTAGACCAATACTAATACTCCTTAACGCATACCATTGTGATCAACTTGTAGAGATGCTCAAGTACTGTTTGTAGAAGTTTAACTTGTTACCGTTTAGTTTTAATGGACATGATGAATTTTCCTTCTTTTCTTTTTCCAGGTGTGGGGAAATCTTCATTGGCACGTCTCATTCTTCAAGGTTCTGCGGTTGCTCGACCGACCCAAACAATTGGATGTACAGTTGATGTAAAAGTATGTAATGCAGTGTGCTCACTCCGTCATTTCAGCAGTATATTCTGATAGAATTGTTTACTCAATCGTTTCAGCAAATTACTTACGGAAGCCCAGGGAGTTCATCTAATAGCATCGTCGGTGATGCTGAAAGGAACTTCTTTGTCGAGCTTTGGGATGTTTCAGGGCATGATCGCTACAGAGATTGCCGTTCACTTTTTTATTCACAAATTAATGGTACACCATTCTCTTTATACCAATATAATATTCTGGCCTTTGCTTCCCTACTAATCTGGTTCAGTCATCTTATATGGCATAATATACATTTCTAATATTATTTGCTTCTCAACCAGTATTAACGTGGACTTTCGCGAGAGCTTGCCCCCGTTGAGAGTCGTCTTGAGCGCCCTGACTCCGCCCCTTTCCCTCTTTCTCTCCGGCGGCTCGGCTGCCCGGCGTGAAGATGGGTTAGGTGGCTGGTTCCCCCCTTGTAGATAGTAGTGGTAGGTCTAGGTGTTGGTTGAGTTTTGCCCCTGTGGCGACTGGCGTTATGCCGTTATCGAGCTTCCCACCGGCGCGAGCGAGCCGCGTCCGGTGGCCGCTGGCTGCAGCCCAAGCTTGCTGTCCATGGAGGACGGGGGCCGGTGGTGGCGGATCTGGCAAAAGCTCACTGAATAAGCTCGAGGGGCTGCGCGATCTGGCGAAGACAAAGGTGATTTCTCCCTACTCTCTCTGTCACCGAGGTGGAGGAAGAAGAGTGGAGGGAGTGCTTGTCTTTGGCTCCTTCAGATCGGCTGTCGCGTCGGAGATGGGACTCCGGCGGTGGATCTGGAGCAGCAGCAGCTGTTCTGTGTTGAGCTCATCCTCAACGTTGTGCAGCGGTGGAGCAACGGCGCCCTCTGGCGCTTTTGGGCATCGGAGGCTGCTTGCCGGCCTCGACCGCTCCCTCGCCGACTGTTCTGGCCGAAGGGCGGCCCTCAGGAGCTCCGGCGCATCGTTGCGTCGCCTCCTCTCTTTCCTCCCGGCCAAGATGCCAGATGGGAGGCAGTTTGGCAACGGCATGGCTTCCGTTTCTCCTTTCTCCGGCAAGTGCTGGTGGCGGAGCAACGGCGAAATCTTCACTCCAAGTGGTCGCGTCCCCGGTGTTGGAGATTTTGGTTCGCTGTCGAAGCCTCAAAGATGTTGGACCACATTGCAATCTTCAGCTCGGGTTCAGGGTCTTTCTTGTAAAGTTCTTGGCCTGGGTTGTAATTTTACTTTCTTTACAGGTCCTTGGATCAGCTGTACTCAAGTGCAAAGTGAATGAAGCTGTTTCTGGGTCTTTCGGGACCCATCTCCTGTTCAAAAAAAAAAAACCAGTATTAACAACAAATTTTCTCGTATAAAATACAGTGACAAATTTGCATATTTGCTACTAGCTGTTTAACTCACAACTGCTGAGCTTTCTGAGATTCTGCGACTTCAGTAATTCATTCTCTGGTGTTCCTATTTAACTATCTTATCACCACAAAGTGTAGATATCAACTTCTTTTAGTATGACTTTTCCTGATTCTCAATTTGATAGAATCAATGCATTCTTTCTATTGTGCCCGAGTGATTTCAGATATGCGTTTCAAGTTTTCCATAGCAAGTAGGTATTACAAATCCGTGTTAGTACACCAGATAATACAGATCCTGTATTCACTTCTCCATAATTATTCATCAGGTGTCATATTTGTTTATGACCTATCTCAGAGGAAGACAAAGACAAATTTGAGCAAGTGGGCAGTTGAGGTTGCTGAGTCTGGGACTTTTTCAGCTCCTCTTGGGTCTGGTGGCCCAGGAGGCCTTCCAGTTCCTTACCTAGTGATTGCTAACAAAGTAGACATTGCTCCAAGAGATGGTAGAAGAGTTAGCAGTGGAAATCTTATTGATGTTGCTCGTCAATGGGTTGACAAGCAAGGCCTACTTCCATCGAGTGAAGAACTTCCACTTGTGGATAGCTTCCCTGGCAATTCTGGTCTGCTCACGGTAATTCTAATGTGCTCTTATTCACATCTTTCATGCGATGTCTTTACATTTCCATGAAAAAAGATCTTTACTGTAATGCGGTGGACTTTAGCAGTATTACTCTGAATTAAAATGTTCTGTTCTGCTCTCATTATTTATGTACTGGTTGGGGTTGACGTTGTTAGTGCCTTAGCAAATGATATGTTGACCTTTGGATGCAGGCTGCAAAAGAGGCAAGATATGATAAAGAAGCTGTGGTTAAGTTCTTCCGCATGGTTTGTGGCTTTGTGCAACAGAATAATTTTCCATTTGAGTAGCAAATAAGAATTCTTGGTAGAGTACATAAAATTATTTACTAATGTTGTTGAGATTTATCTTTCAGTTGATAAGGAGGAGGTATTTCTCGAATGAACTTCCTGCCCCTAGCCCATGGTCTCTCACTCCCAGAGGGGATACCATTCTTCCTGTAGAAACAACGAATGACGAGGAGTTGTTCAAAAGGAAAAGGTGAGCTCTTTGTCTTATTTTTTTTATGTGTTACTAAGAGCAGGCTAGTGCACTCGGTGAATTGATATTGTCTTTGTACTTGTCCATCTGAAATGCATTTGACTGGCTATTGGTCAGGCCATATTGTAGACACATCTTATTTCTCTCCTTGTTGCAGCTATGGCGGGCAGAGGTACAAATACAACGGTGTCGCCCCACTATCTGCACAGCAGAACGTAACTCTACCGCTCACTCCCTCTCCGCAGCAGCCAATGTCCTCTTCCGCGGAGAACTACAGATACCACAGATTCTCGTCATCGGCAATTCCTGACAAAAACAGTAGTAGGACAAGCCGACTAAACATCAATTTATGATACATGGGCTCATAATCACCACGAAATACAACTTGCGACCTGGAAAAAGCACGTACTGCCGGGGAAATATTTGAATCCGACTTTCTGTATTCTTGAGAAGTTCTACTCTCTTACCGGCAACACGTGCATGTCGTCGGATATGCCTCTTTTTTTGTTTATTTTTGTCTATCATTGTGGGATCAGTAGTTAGCATTTCTTTTGTATCTTGTCCAATATTTGTTGAACTGTGATTGTATTGGGATTGGAGACAATGAACATGTATACAATCAGTAGAAACATTTTAGATGACTATAGTGTTGAACTGTTCTATTCATGATCTAAAGTCACCTGGAACAGGAAATGGGACTTAGATTTGACTGCAACTATTATTAACATTGTTCTGGATCATTTTTAGATTGAATGCCAAGCTCATAATTTTTTTTTACTTGAAACTTACTAGCAAAAGGGCCCGTGTGTTGCAACGGGGAGAAAAAATATATCATAATCTCTAATGCCCATGATCAAATTTTGCTGCATCATTGAGATGCACTATAACTCTCAATTTCGTGAAATCATGAACATTTTTTTAAACTCGTGAACATATTTGAAATCGTGAACATTTTTCAAATTCATGAACACTTTTACAAATTTTCGAAATTTTTCTAAAATCAAGAACATTTTATACTATTTACAATTTTTTTAAAAAAAATTGTGAACATCTTTTTTTAACAATTTTCTTGAATCGGTGAACATTTTTAGAATGGACGAACATTGTTTTAGAAATTGGTGGAACAGTTTTTAAAATTCACAAACATTTTTTTTATTTAACCAACATTTTTTTAAATGCATGATCATTTTTGAATCAGCGAACATTTAATGAATGAATAAACTACTTTGTATGTCACGAACAGTTTTTGAAGTTTTAGATCCATTCATGAACATCTTTTGAATTGGCAAAATTTTGTTCAATTGCATTAATATTTTTTAATACATGAACTTTTAAAAAGTTATGAACATTTTTGGATTTTTCGAACATTTGTTTTCAAAAAATTAAGGACATTTTTTGAATAAGCAAACATTTTTTTTATAAAAGATGGATGCATATGCGTGTTTTATTTTGCTAAATGATATAAATTAAATGGTGTATCAATTCCATAAATTGCATATAACAATAAATAAATTAGCAAAATTCTTTCTAATATTTTAGATAGAAGAAACATTTCTTCTATCTAAACTATTAGAAAGAATGTACCCTTCTATCCAAATCCAATTTGCATCGATAAAATAAATCCAAATTCCAGTAGTAGATGAATAATTGCAAATTTGTGTGTGTACGAGATTAGAATAACTTCAAAATAACTGACATAATTTTGTATTTTTCCTGATCAGAAAAATACATGAAAAAGAAAGGAGGTAGATTTTTTTTTTGGATTTATGGTTAAAGAAGAAAAAGAAGAAAAATAGGGGTTCTGTTGAATTTCAAGCATTCAGTTTGGATACGGAGACTTGCTTCACATTTGGAATTACACAAAAAAGATTTTTCATCGGAAAGAGGTCTACGAAGTCTTTTGGGAAAACGTTGACGTTTGCTGGCTTATTTGGCAAAGAAAAATAGAGTACGCTATAAGAAATTAATCGGTAAGTTGAATATTCGGGACACGAACATTTTTTGAATCCACAAATATTTTATGATTTATTAAACATTTTATTTCAAAAATCGCATTTTTATTTTTTTTATTTTTTAGAACTTTTTGATCTCTCAAATTATTTAAAGTAGAAAAAAGGACAAAAAGGGAAAAAAAATAAAAAACAAAATTTAAAAACAGGTGCCCGGACATGGGCCTGCCCAAACGGGCACGCTGCATCTTCTCCCAGCACACAGTATTGGAGGTCCCTACTGCATGGGCGGGCCCAGGCAGGGGATTCCCCTGTGTGAAACGTTTTTTTTATCACTTATAGGTGGCATTGGTGTGTGATATTTTTGCAACTTTGGGGGCAATTTCCGTGACGCACCGCAAGAAGTAATAGCCACTTTATTATTAGGTATAAATTTGTGTGTCTCCAGCGTCAACCGGTATTGCTTGTACTCTGACGACCGCAACCGTCCATGCCCTTGTTGCCATATTCAAGGGTTCGGTATTGCCTGATGGCCTCATTGTCCAACCGCCTAACCTCAACATCCTCGCTGAGGCTGCTCCTCAACACTTCAGGCGCCCGGAGAGCCAATTGAGTGTTTGACTGACACGATGTGAGGTGGGGCTTGGTTGTAGTCGGACAAGTTCGGCTAGGGTCACACATATAAGCCGAGTGGCCTGGAAAGTCCGGCGGATCGACAAGGATGTCGGTCAGAATATAAGATGATGATGATTTCAACGACGACGACATAGGAGCGTGATGCTGATGGTGACCGACTTCCAGGCGTGGCAACACACGACGATGGTCTGAGGGTTTGTGAGCTTCATCATGGCGATGGAGCGGGGTTGACTCAAGGTGGTGTACACACGGGAGCTTGAAGTCAATGGGCGTGAGGGTGTATTGATCATCTACCATGGAGACATGTTGAAGGTGTAGCTAGGGTCTGATGGAAGACTTCACTTGATGCTGATGGAGAGGCTGCGGTGTAAGACGTCAAAGCCTATTTGAGTGGGAAAGGCAACGGGCATGTTGTTCGAGTTGTGGCCAAGTGGTCCGAGGGAGACGTAAAACTTGACATCTCTCGATGATGAACCGGTGGTTCTATTAAGTGGGGGTTGAGGTGATTTGGGTTTGCGACCCAAGATACTCGACCGGGACAGCAGAGCCTGGACAGTAATAATGGCGAGACATGTGGTAAGCACGAGACACGGCGACAGACCAGGACACTGGTGATCAGACATAGTGTGGAGATTGTGCTCAAGCCGTGTTGGCGAGTGACAATGTCAATTTCATGACTGTGTCTATCGAGGTGGGCCCATCTGAAGGTGGACTAGAGTTGACCATGAAGAATCTGCGAAAGTGGTGGAAAGTTTTGAAAATGTCAAAACCTAGGAGAGCACATGGTCATATATTCTGTGGCGTTCGGTGCATATGGAAAAATGTGGATGACAAATGTAGAATGAGACGAGTGCTAGAGCTATGAGGCATGTAAAAGACTATCCAGAAAAAGGGACGAGACAACTATGAATTTGACTCGAGATGAGTAAAGGTAACAGAAAATTCCTTCAAGTCCAGGCATGCGGTTAACAATAGAAATGACGGTGAGCTAAAAAAATCTTATATGTGGTATCCAGTATGCGAGTATTTTACTCTCACGTAGATTAGTAAAGAAGCTACCAGGGTGACGATACATCGATGTTGTCGGACATGGTGACTTTATGGTCAATGTGCGTTGGCATTGGATGGATACTCTGGGAGATTGGGAACACAAAACAAGAATGCAAAATAACTTAATTTCCGTGGGAGCTTTGACTATCATGAAGAAAAGAAGGAACTATAGTTGGAGGTGGAGCCATGTGATGTCAAGGGAGTAGCAACGGAGCTCATGAATAACGATTCAAGCCCAAGGTACACAGAGATTCGCGCATGACAACTTCTAGGTCGCGAGGTCATATTTGCCATGGTGAGTGTTAAAATATGTGTCGAATATTATGTGTACGAGTTATATTACAGTTAGACTTGTAATTAGCAGAGGGTTATATAGGTGTTTGAGTCAGACATGTGTAACTCGGTCCTATATATTATATAAAGGCACCGCCCGGTAGCCAAATATACAAGACATAAGCTGGTAAGCTAGACAGAGATCACGAGAGGGACGACCCGGACGCCCATGGCAGGGATGGCCGGACCGGCCATGGCGTGGTGACCGGAGCGCTGTCTGATAGCCTCAGCGGGCTTATTGTCGACTGCATCATGTGATTTGATACATGCGGAGGAGCGCTCGTAGTCATGCCTTCCTCTCATCTACGTAAACAATTTTCTGAACTGGGCGACACACAACAAAGAGACGGAGGAGGCAGAACCAGAGACCAGAGCAGAGAAAGAGAGACCGAGAGGAGAACTGTTTCACCTAGATCCATTCCAGGTTCCTCTGCCACATGATCCTCCATTCCACCATGGACAAAACTTCCATTAGATAGATTCCAATTTGTAAGGACAGGGTTTGTAAATTCTATTCGTACTTTGACTCAAATATCACAATCTGGTTAATCATTCATCTCTTTGTGATAAACTACGGTAATACAAAGATGATTCACTTTCATTTGATCTTTGTATTTGGTTGTTATTTATCTCTAATGCGCGAGTAATTCCCCTGGGAGTGGGAGGAGTAAGGGATTGGTGAAATGTGGTTGTGACTAATTCTTATCTAGATATATTTGTGAGATTGTGTTGATGAATGGTTACTAGGTTGATTATTTATGGCATGTATAATGCTTGTTGTCCAATTTAAGGGCCGAGACAACATAATCCACAAACCTGCATGTGTAAACACCTATTGTCTTGTGAATCTGCGACCTTTAGGTGATAGTTGTTGATATCAATGAGGAGCACAAGAAAAAGCCACGATGATTAAAGCGTTGGTCCAGTCTAACAACCTTAATTGCCGAGCTGACAATGGATGATGATAACGAAAGGCGGACAATAGAGTCAAACTGTGACGACCCCGGCTTAATCGTGCACTAATCATACACGCAAATGCACATGATCAAGCCTAAGGACTCACTTGAAGATATCACAACACAACTCTAAAACATAAATAAAGTCATACAAGCTTAATATTACAAGCCAGGGCCTCGAGGGCTCGAATACATAGCTCGATGGCATACAAGTGTCAGCGGAAGCGTCAGATATCTGGGTACAGATATATTACAGAACAGAGAGAGAGAGATAGGCCTTCACAGAGGCGGGGTAAAAATAAAAGCTACGATCGAAAGGCGTAGGCCTCCTGCCCTGGACCCTCCGATCCTACTCCTGGTCGTCAGTCGGCTCCTCGTAGTAGTAGTACTCGCCAGGCGGGTAGTAGTACTGGTCGTCGGCTGGGGCATCTGGCTCAGGGGCTCCGTCGTCTGGTGGCATCAATTGGAATATGGGGGAAAAAGAAAGTAAAGCAAATGTGAGTACTCATCCGAAGTACTCAGCAAGCAAGGATCTACACTACATATGCAACATTGTCAAAGGAATGGCTGTATATGTGGACAGGGCTGCAGAAATGCCAGAATAGAAGGGGAAAACCTAGTCCTATCGAAGACTAGCATCTTCAACAATCTTCAGCAGTCTTGCAGCATAAGAAGAGAGCAGAGGAACATAATGTAAAGTAGTAGTAGTAGTATCATCAACCTCGACCTGAGATCCTTTCTCGACTCCCTGCGAGAAAGCAATCCCAGAGCCGTACTATCCAGTTCTCATCACATGTTCTAGTTGTACCGATCGGGATACAACTCCGAGTGTCCGTTACCGTAGGACAGGCTATCGATAGAAGTTTCTTCCCTGCAGGGGTGCACCAAGTTACCCACCACGCTCGCTTAACTCCGGCCGGACACACTTTTCTGGGTCATGCCCGGCCTCGGCTAAGCAACACGCCGCAACCCGACCTAGGCTTATAAGAGAGGTCAGCACGCCGGACTAAACCTATGCCCCCAGGGGTCTTGGGCCATCGCCCCGGGAACTCCTGCACGTTACGGGGCCACCGAGAGCAGACCTAGCAACCCCTTATACAAGCGCGGTTGCGTTCCCAGTCCAACTCGGCGTGCGCCGCTCCTTACTGACGTCAAATAAGCTTCGGCTGAAGTATACGACGCAGAACGCCCATACTATGCCCACGTGATGGTTAGTGCTATCAGGCCAGAGGCCCCTCGGATCAAATATCCAAACCGTAGTGGATTAGGAGCGCGCGGAAACGAGCAGAGACTCACGATCGATGTGACCTCGTCGCCCCGTCTCGAGGACTTGCGGCAAGGGCTAAGAATGCCCGGCCACGCCTTGTAGTTATCTCGCGGGCACCTCTCAGGTCAACCCGACTCCACATCACTTCGCAACATGCTCGCGCGGGTACCCCTCAGGGCCGACCCGTCTTTAGTAACATGGTTTAGTGCAAGTCACAGTATCAATGGTATCCGTGTGTCCAACACCAAGGGGGAACCCTGAGGAATCACCCTCGATGGAATTCCCGCTGATGTTACCGTCAAGGTGAACGAAGGAGGAATCACCCTCGAGGTCCACACTTGAGGTGTTGCACGACGACGTCGTTATCGGGGGTGGTGTAGGAGGAATCACCCTCGCTTACCACGACCGATTAACTAACCTACAAGGTTATCATCAGAAGTGCTGACGAGGTATCACCCTCGGCACTCGACGGTAACCCAGCAGTGTCGGCAACTAAGGGGGAAGTGATGTGCGGTGCCAGGGTCTAGTCTTCAATCCCGATGAGCGGGTCTTCTGACATCCAGCGGGGCAGTCGGGATCAAGTGGGGGTCTCTGTCGGAACTCTACCCAGCCTATACTAATCAGTCTAGGATAACTAGAAAGGTAACAAGGCAGGTTACAATAAATAGGCTATGCAGCAGATATAGGAAAACAGTAGCAGTAGCAGTTCTAATGCAAGCATAAGAGAGAAGAGAATAGGCGATATAGGCATGCTCAAAATGGGGGTGCTTGCCTGTTTGCTCTGGGGCAAGGGCAAGGTCGTCGGTGGTGTCGTCGGGGACGTAGTCGTACTCCTGAGCTGCGTCTGCCTCGGGAGCTACGTCAACGTCGGGGTCTACCGAGAGAGAAGAGGGGGAAGAAACAGGTAAACATAATGCAAACAATTGCAATACGGTGCGTGTGATGCTATGATGCAGTGCAGGGTTGCCTAAATATGCATCTAAGTCATTTTAGTTATTTTTAGAATTAATCTGGGATTTATTTACCGAAGTGTGTGCACTATTCATCAGCCGGATACGGGTCCGGAGTTACGAGTTCTTCTACGTAGGGGGTTCCGACAAAGAAACGGACGGCACGATCAGACTCGTCTCGTCGTTCTGAGCAACCTTCATGTTTTAACTTTTTCGATCTGAGCTACGGTTTAAAAGTTATTAATTTTCAAAGTTTATTTGAATTTCTGGAATTTATTTATTTACAGAAAATGAATTATGACGTCAGCATGACGTCACTGTGACGTCAGCGGTCAACAGGCGCTGACCAGAGTCAATCCTGACATGTGGGACCCACATGTCAGTCTCTGTTGGGCTAAAAGTGGATTAATTAAACTAACAGAGCTAATTAGAGGGTGTGGGCCCCAATTGTCAGTGTCTGATTAGCTAACAAATTAATTTTAAAGGTTAATTAACCTTAATTAGCGCAGAGGGACCCACACGTCAGAGAGAGAGGATGAACAGTAACTGCGTTGACCGCAGTCAACCTAGTCAAACCGAGGCGCAGGGCCTACTGTCAGTGGCACGGAGCGGGCCCCACCACTTGCCACGTCGGCGGGGCCGCCGGAGACGCGCCGGCGAGCGCTCCGCGGCGGCTATCTCGCCGGAGAGGGCCGGAAATCGTCTACGGTTAGCCAAAACGCGCGATTCGACTTGCGTTCGAAAGCTGGCTCTCGCACGCGTCGCGTGGTGCTCAAAGTTTCGCCGGAGGTGACCTAAAACGACGGCGGCGTCCGTCCTTGCGGTGGCCGGAGTTCGGCCCTCGATGGAAACGGGGCTGCGGGGCACAAGGAGGCGCGTGCGCGTGTGCTACGTGCTCCTGGGAACGCCAGAAGCACATGGCCGTGCTCAGGCAAAGGCTGCGACAGCGGTGGCCACGGCGGCGAAGCAGAACGGCGGCGATGAGCTCGGCCATGGCGGGCACAACATCTAAGGGGCGCGCGCGAACTAAAAAGAGGGGGAAGGAGGATCGGTTGCTCACCTAGCAGGCGCAAGATGGCCCGGCGACGGGTTAGGAGCAGCAGATGCGGTGAATTCGCCGGAGGAACCCGCCAGAGTTGAGGGAGAAGACGAGCTCGCCGAGCTCGAAGCAGTGGCTCCCGGCTCCAATGGCTCGTCGTAGTCGACGAAGAAGACGACGGCGGAGCCTTACAACATGTCGGCGAGGTGCTTTGATGGCCGTGGCCGCGGCAATGGCAAGCGACGGCGACGACCGCGTCGGGCGCCGATGGGGAGAGGAGGAGAAAGCGAGGGGAGAAGGGAGGAGTGGTCGAGGAGGACCAGGGGGGATGGCTCGGGCGTCGCCCTTATCCTCTCGCGGCGCCCGCGGCATCGCGCTGTCGAGCGGCGACCGGCGCGAGCGCGCTCGTCCACGGCGGCATCGACACGGGGAGGAGGGAGAAGAAGGGAGAGAGAGAGAGGTGGGCTGAGCCGTCCAGCTGGGCTGCCACGCGCAGTGCTCGGCTGGGCCTGCCAGGTAAGTGGCTTCGGCCTTTTTCCTTTATTCTGTTTTCTGTTTTTCTTTTATTCTTTTAAACAGAGGGAAATTGCATTTATTTAAGTCTCCAAATCATTTTGCAAAAATGTGAGACTTGTCCATTTAAATATGTTGCAATATTTGCCACTGTCAGAAAGAGTTTGGGGCCCAAAAGACTTAATTTGAATTTATCACAGAGGCAAAGGCTTTTAAATTGCTGATTGGCCACTGTTTAAAATATCCAGGGGTAATTTGGGAGTTCAAGTAATGTTGATTATATTTTTATAATTGTTCTGAGAATATTTGAGACATTATGAACATTTTAGTTTTGTTGTTTGAAGAAATAATTATTTGACTTGCATTTGGAATTTGGAGTTTGAAGTTGAATTTCAGAATTGAATTTGAGTTGTTTCTTTAATCCAAGTGACTTGGCTCTGCTAATGGTCATGACTTGGCATTATCAGTGAGAAGTTACTGTGGCTAGTGGCATGGGGTGTTACACAAACAATCCCGACAAGAGGAGTGTGGCTATTCATGGGTGACCCGCCTACAAAACAATTAGTATGAAGGTTAGCAACACATAACGGTTGCAAAAGGAACATTCACTATCCACCATTAACTGAACGTCCAAGTGCCTAACTTCTCCATTGCAGGAAACAACATTTACTTTTAGTTAATTACTTTTATATTATTTATTGCAACTCTTATTCAAGTTTTGTTACTTTTCTCTACAATCATTTTTCCACCACCACCACCATCATCATTCCTGCAGATACCGAACTAGTTAATTCACTCGAGACTAGTGACACCTCAATGTGACTAAAACACCCACAATAACGCTCACGAGTGCTCTTCGTTGAAAACAATATACACTAGGATAATACTTCCACGAAAGTGTTCTTCAACTAGCCTTGTGCACTTGGAGGACATCAAGCTATTTTTTGGCGCAGTTGGCCAGGACTTAAGTGCCGAGTGTTAGTTTCTTAACTAATTTTTATTCATTATTGTTGTAGATGCTCACTATTTCACATAGGGTAACTATGCACTCTGTAAGGAAGTATTTACGAGACTACCTCAAGAGATTCCCGAAGGAAGACTCGTGAAAATTGTAGAAAAACTTGACAAGTCTTCTGCTGTAGATCTTAACGCTTTATTTGCAGAGATGACTATAAATCAAAAAATGCAGAAAACTTTGAGAGAGCTTGGTGCTCCATCAAAATTTCATATTAAATCTCATATTGTTACTTCTACCAGTTATGCTGAATATTTTGCTATTGACGCTGATTTTATCCTCGAAGTTTAGGATAGAACATTTTCAGGACACGTCGATGAGCATCCTTATACACATCTTTTTTTTTGCAAATATCCTTATACACATCTTATGACCTTTGATTCTCTCTGTGGTACTTTCATGAAGAAAGATGTGTCACACGAGTTTTCCCTATTAGAACTTTTTAGGTGGTCTTTGGAAGGTAAAGCCAATGAACAGTTCGATGGGCTTTCGTACCATTGCATTGCTAGTTGGAAGAATTGTATTGATAGATTTATGCAGAAATTATTTCCTTTCTCCAAGATGGCTCAACTCCGGCAGGAGATGGCAACCTTCACCCAGAAGCTAGGATAATGCTTATCTAAAGCTTTCTTAACTTGTTAATCATGGCCAGACTCATGGTTTTGCTGATCATGATATACTTCATATATTTTATAATGGATTTAAATGGTGAATCAAAATATGCTCTTGATTGTAGCAGTACGAGTATTCATGTCTTTAACCGTAGAAGAAGTTGAATGTCTTATATGGACCATAGTAAGTACCGGCGGTTCGGGCTCTTCATTCGCCGAGGAAGAGATCATTTGCTTCTATGATGATGATGATGATTATGAGGAGGGTAGTCTTCCAAGGGGAAGGAACCGATGTGCGGCAACGGGGAGGGCACCAGCCATGTGTTGTCCTAGGGGTCTTCCAAGGGGAAGGAGCCCATGGTCATCTCCGACGACGAGTAGTAGTTCATTTTTGCTAATTACCCTACTTCCTCTAGTAGGTGCCATGCGATGTTTAACTATGCTATGTTTATTTCAGTTAAGCATAATGTGATGTTTAAATATGCACTATCCAATTTAGTGATCAAAATCAGACTCAATGGCTATGTGGTTGCTCTTAAGCCTGTTGTAGTTAACATGCCTTTTTATTTTTAACTTTGTTGGCTTACTAGCATGCTAAATATTCACAATCAGTTTATTAATTATAGCGGGGAAATTTTTATTTTGTTTCAATATGTACTTACACGGGGCGGCAATGGGAGATGTTGTGTACCCTCGAGATTAGCTTCATCATATGGCTTATACTAAATCATTGTGCAATTACAATTTACTTTGTAATACATACTGTTTGCATGTACGTACATATGTGTGACGCCCCGACTCAATTGTGCACTAATCATACATGCAAAAATGCGCACGATCAAGATCAGAGACTCACGGGAAGATATCGCAACACAACTCTAGACACAAATTCAAACATAAAGCTTTACATTACAAGCCAGGGCCTCGAAGGCTCGAATACATAAATTAGCGGAAGCAATGACATCTGAGTACAAACATAAGATAAACAAGCCTGCCTTAAGAAGGTTAGCAAAACAACGATAACGAGATCGAAAAGGCGCATGCCTCCTGCCTGGGAGCCTCCTATCTACTCCTGGTCGTTGGTAGTCTCCACGTAGTAGTAGGCTCCGTCAGGGTAGTAGTAGTCGTCGGCGGGATCAACTGGCTCCTGGGCTCCGTCATCTAATCGCAACAACTGGGTAGAGGGGAAAAGAGGTAGCAAATCAACCATGAGTACTCATCCAAAGTACTCGCAAGACTTACATCAGATCTATACTAAGTATGCATCAGTATCAAAGGAATGGGGCTATATCTTTAGACTATACTGCAGAAATGCCATAATAGAGGGGAAGACCTAGCCTATCAAAGACTAGCATCTTGCAGCATTAGAAGAGTGCAGATTAGCATATCATAAATAGTAAGTATATTTTAGTAACGCCCAGAGATCCTTCCTCGACTTCCTCGACATCCCGAAGCCATCATATCCAGTTCTAGTTGTAACAGATCGGGATACAACTCCGAGCGTCCGTTATCGTGGACACGGCTATTCGAATAGATAAACTTCCCTGCAGGGGTGCACTAACTTACCCAACACGCTCGATTAACTCCGGCCGGACACACTTTTTAGGTCATGTCCGCCTCGGCTGATGACACACTATAGTCCTACCTAGGCTCTCCAGAGAGGACAACACGCCAGTCTACATCCTAAATGCAAAGGGGTCATGGAACAATCGCCCTAAGCACTCCTGCACGTTGCGAGGACGGCCAGGATTAGTCCTGGCTACCTCTTTATACAAAGCAGGTGCTTACGCAGACCACCCGGGCGCGTGCCACTCAACTGTGACGTCTGTAGAGCTTTCGGGAGAATCGTACGACGCCGAGTGCCCACTTTTATTCCCACATGGTGGTTAGTGAGAAAAAGGCCAGAGGCCTACTCAGATCACATATCCAAACCCGTTAGTGTCTTGGGAGCGCACGAAGACGATCAGTGATCCTGTCGCCCCGTCTCGAGGACTTACGACAAGGGTCAGGCCCATCCCTCTCTAGGGCGGTCTGCCTGCCCGGCCGTGCCTCGTAATTATCTCGCGGGTACCCTCCAGGTCAACCCGACTCACAAGAGACTGTCGGGAACTCAGGTCCACCTCTACCGGGGTGGTACCGACTATCCCTTCAGTCCCACAACACTAGTAAAAGGGGCGACATGTAAAGGTAACAGTGTGTCCGTGTCATCAAGGGGAAAATCCAGGAATCACCCTTGATGGATTCCTACTTGATGTAACCGTCAAGGTGACCTTGGAGGAATCACCCTCGAAGGGTTCACACTTGAGGTGTTGCACGACAGAGTCGTCATCGGGAGTGGTGAGTGAGGAATCACCCTCAATACTCCACGACCGATTAGCTACACTACAGAGATATCATCAGGAGTGCGCTAGGAAGTATCACCCTCGGCACTCGATAGTAGCTCTGCAGAGTCGTACAACTAAAGGGGGAGAGGTGATGTGTCGGTCTCTGCTCGTTGATCACATTGATTGAGTCACTGGTAACAAAGCGGGGCAACAAGGACAAGGGTGAGGGGTCACTGATGGATCACTACTCAACCTATACTAAGCATATAGGATAAGAGGTAAAGTAACAATAGCAGGTTACAAAAGCAAGCTATGCATCAGAATAGGAGCTATCGAACAATAGTAGCAAAATCTAATGCAAGCATGAGAGATAAAGAATGGACGATATAGGAATGATCAAGGGGGTTTGCTTGCCTGGAAGCTCTGCTGAAAGGGGCTGGTCGTCAAGAGTGTAGTCGAACTCGGTAGCAGCGTCGGTCTCGGGGTCTACCGGAGAGAAGAGGGGCAAGAAACAATAAATATAAAGCAAAAAAATGCATCACGATGCATGACATGGCAGTATGCTATGCTAGGGGTGACCTAACATAGTGCTAAGTGTTATAGATGGAGCGTGAAAATATTCGGGAATATTTTCCCGGCTCCAGGCATTTATCGGTCAAACGATCCGAATGGGAAGGTTCCAGGTTTGTAGTGTTAGAGGCATGTGGCAGGTATATCGATGACATATTCGGATTCGTTATATTTTTCTCATCATTTTTCATATGTAAATTATTTTCATCCGAGTTACAGTTTATTTTATATGTTTTTTCAAAGTTTTAAACAATTTGTGGAATATAGTTTAATTCAATATTTAAATGGGAAAATGCTATGTACACCCATAAGTGTACCCAGCAGAGGCTGGCATGTGGGGTCAGGTCAAAGTCAACACAGGCAAGTTTGACTGGTCAACAGAGTCAATGGGGCCCACGTGTCATTGATACAATTCTAATCAAGGTGATTTAATTAAGTTAACTAAATGATGGGGGCCACTGTCATAGACTATAACTAATTCAATTTAGTTAATTTAGTTTAGCTAGCGGTGGGGGCCTGGCTGTTAGTGGGGGGGAGGGGGTTAGAAGTTAATTAACCGGTGGGGTGGCAGTGGCCCAAGGCCACGAGGGGATTTGCTGTGCACGAGCGCGTGCACTCAGCAGCGGCGCGGTCGTGGGCCTGGCCGCCGGCAGCGGCGGGCGAGCGCGGCCCTTGGGCGAGGCAGGGCGCGGCCAGGCTGCGACGAGGGCAGCAACGGCAGCAGTGGGAGGCAGCGGCGGCTGCGGGCGGGCGCGCGTGGCCAGGAGGGGCACAACCCTGGTCAGAGGTAGGCGCAACGGCGTGCAGGCAGCGAGCGCGCAGGCTAGGGGCGGCAGACAAGCAGAGCGCGGGGAATAGATGGGCAGTGACGGGCGTGGCCGGGCATGGCGAGGCACGCGTGGACGGCGTGGGGAAGCGGCAGGGCGAGGCAGGTGTGCACGGGGCGCGACGAGGCGCATGGCATGGCTGCGCAAGCCAGGGCGGCTAGGGAGCGAGGCGGAGGCGGGCAGCACGCGACAACAGCAATGCGCGGGCAACGGCGAGCGGGGGTAACGCGGCTGGGCGAGCGTGTGCGCTGGGCGCGGCCAGTGCGGACGCGCGGACGCGTGTGGGGCGCGGCAGGGCGTGCACAGGAGGGCGCCGCGGGGGGTGGGGTGGTGGGGGAGGCGTCCAGGAGCGAGCTCCGGCGCGCCGGCCGAAGCATGGGGTGGTTCAAGGCGGAAGGGGGGCGGGGGGGGGGGGGGGGGGGGGGGGGCGTCCCGAAGGAGGAGGCTCACAGCGATGTCGACGGGGAGCTTGACACGTCTCCAACGTATCTATAAATTTTGATTGTTCCATGCTATTATATTATCTGTTTTGGATGTTTTATATGCATTAATATGCTATTTTATATTATTTTTGGGACTAACCTACTAACCCAGAGCCCACTGCCAGTTTCTGTTTTTTTCCTTGTTTTTGGCTTTTTTAGAAAGGAATGTCAAACGGAGTCCAAACGGAATAAAACTTTCACGATGATTTTTCTTGGACCAGAAGACACCTACGTGCCTTGGAGAGAGGGCCAGAAGAGTCCCGAGGAGACGACAAGCCTCCAGGGCGCGCCCCCGGGGGGGGGGGGGGCTGGCTTGTGGGCCCCTCGGAGGTCCTCTAACCCTAGCTCCACATATATATATTCTCAAATATTCCCCAAACATCAGAAGCGTCCACAAAAATACTTTTCCGCCGCCGCAAGCCTCTGTTCCCGTGAGATTCCATCTTGGGGCCTTTTCCGGCGATTTGCCGGAGGGGTTTTTGATCACGGAGGGCCTCTACATCAACCTTGCTGCCCTCCCGATGATGCGTGAGTAGTTTACCACAGACCTACGGGTCCATAGGTAGTAGCTAGATGGCTTCTTCTCTCTCTTTGATCTTCAATACAATGTTCTCCGCGATGTTCTTGGAGATCTATCCGATGTAATATTCTTTTGCGGTGCGTTTGTGGAGATCCGATGAATTGTGGATTTATGATCAGATTACCTATGAATATTATTTGAGTCTTCTCTGAATTCTTATATGCATGATTTGATATCTTTGTATTTCTCTTCGAACTATCGGTTTGGTTTGGCCAACTAGATTGGTTCTTCTTGCAATGGGAGAGGTGCTTAGTTTTGGGTTCAATCTTGCGGTGTCCTCACCCAGTGACAAAGTAGGGGTAGCAAGGCACGTATTGTATTGTTGCCATCAAGGGTAAAAAGATGGGGTTTTCATCATATTGCTTGAGTTTATCCCTCTACATCATGTCATCTTACATAAGGCGTTACTCTGTTCTTATGAACTTAATACTCTAGATGCATGCTGGATAGCGGTCGATATGTGGAGTAATAGTAGTAGATGCAGAATCATTTCGGTCTACTTGTCACGGACGTGATGCCTATATTCATGATCATTGCCTTAGATATCGTCATAACTATGCGCTTTTCTATCAATTGCTCAACAGTAATTTGTTTACCCACCGTATGCTATCTTCAAGAGAGAAGCCTCTAGTGAAACCTATGGCCCCCGGGTCTATTTTCCATCATATATTTCAGATCTATAAACCAAAAAACCCAAAAATACCTTGCTGCAATTTATTTATATTTACTTTAGTTTGCTCTTTTATTTATCTTTTATACCTATCTCTATTAGATCTCACTCTTGTTCGTGACCGTGAAGGGATTGACAACCCCTTTTTCGCGCTGTGTGCAAGTGTTTGTTAGTTTGTGTAGGTGCATATATTGGAGACTTGCTTGTGCCTCCTACTGGATTGATACCTTGGTTCTTAACTAAGGGAAATACTTATCTCTACTTTGCTGCATCACCCTTTCCTCTTCAAGGAAAAAATCAACGCAATCTCAAGAAGTAGCAGGAAGAATTTCTGGCGCCGTTGCCGGGGAGGTTCTACATCAAGCCTACCAAGTACCTATCATAAACTCTCATCTCTTGCATTACATTATTTGCCATTTGCCTCTCATTTTTCTCTCCCCCACTTCTAAAACGTTTTTAGAAAAACACAAAAATATTTGCCTTTTTATTCGCCCTTCTTTCGTTCGTCTTTTCATTTGCTTTTTGTTTACTTGTGTGCTAGATTGCTAGCTTGTTCTTATGGCTCAACCCAAGAGCTTTGATCCTTACTATAGGAAGTTGGAAGAAATTGAAAATAATACCAAAAGCTTTATGTCCTTACAATTTGAGCATAATAGTTTCTTTAGGAACGAACTTAAAGAACAAAAAACTACGATGGAATATATTAATAAAGAGCTTGATGATGTCACTAAGGAAATATATGGTCTTAAATTTCAATTTGCTCATATTGAAATTCTAGTAGGCCAAATTTCCGATAAGCAAACCACTTTGGTAAATAAGATGGCCGCTAAGCCGAAGTCCCTTGATAATAATGATGAAGACCTTAAAGTGATTGGTGTGACTCCTATTGAATCTTTGTTTGCTAATATAAATCTTGATAAATATGGGACTGGAGATAAGTCAACTTTAGCTAGAAGGCGTCCCAATAATTTGGAGTTTAAAGATCTTAATGAAAAAATTGATAAAAGTGGGATTGGAGAGGTCAAAACTTTAAGTAGCGATGAACCCACTCTTTTGGATTTTAAGGACTTTAATTATGATAATTGTTCTTTTATAGATTGTATTTCCTTGTTGCAATCCATGTTAAATTCACCTCATGCTTACAATCAAAATAAAGCTTTTACTAAACATATCGTTGATGCTATGATGAAATCGTTTGAAGAAAAAACTTGAGTTGTAAGTTTCTATCCCTAGAAAGATTTATGATGAGTGGGAACCAATTATTAAGATTAAAATTAAAGATTATGAGTGCAATGCTTTGTGTGATTTGGGTGCTAGCGTTTTCACAATTCCGAAAACTTTATGTGATGTATTAGGTTTCCATAAATTTGATGATTGTTCTTTGAATTTGCATCTAGCAGATTCCACTATTAAGAAACCTATGGGAAAGATGAATGATGTTCTTATTGTCGCAAATAGGAATTATGTGCCCGTAGATTTTATTGTGCTTGATATAGATTGCAATCCTACATGTCCTATTATTCTTGGTAGACCTTTCCTTAGAACGATTGGTGCAATTATTGATATGAAAGAAGGAAACATTAGATTTCAATTTCCAGTAAGGAAGGGCATATAACACTTTCCAAGAAATAAAATTAAGTTGCCATATGAATCTATTATGAGGGCTACTTATGGTTTGCATACCAAAGATGACAATACCTAGATCTATGTTTTATGCCTAGCTAGGGACGTTAAACAATAGCGCTTGTTGGGAGGCAACCCAATTTTTGTTTTTGAGATTTTTGTTTTTGCTACTGTTTTTAAATAAATACACATTATTACCTCTGTAGTAATTATGTTTTAGTGTTTTAATTAGTGTTTGAGCCAAGTAAGACCTTTGAGATGGTCTATGGTGATAGTTGATTTGATCTTGCTGAAAAATAGAAACATTTGCGTCCAGTAACAGAATTGTTTAAATTCACAGAAGTGTGATTAAATTCTGAATTTTTTACACAAGATTTATATACAAATTTCCTAGGCTTTCCTATTTTTTATGGATTTTTGGAGTTACAAAAGTATACGAAGTTTCCAGATTACTACAGGCTGTTCTGTTTTTGACAGATTCAGTTTTTTATGTGTTGTTTGCTTATTTTGATGAATCTTTGGGTAGTATCGGGGGTATGAACCATGGAGAAGTTGGAATACAGTAGATATAACACCAATATAAATTTAGAATGAGTTCAAAACAGTACCTAAACTGGTGATTTATTTTATTATACTAATGGATCTTATGAGTTTTCTGTTGAGTTTTGTGTTGTGAAGTTTTCAAGTTTTGGGTAGAAGATTTGATGGACAACGGAATAAGGAGTGGCAAGAGCCTAAGCTTGGGGATGCCCAAGGCACCCCAAGGTAATATTAAAGGACAACCAAGCATCTAATCTTGGGGATGCCCCAGATGGCATCCCCTCTTTCGTCTTCAATCCATCGGTAAATTTACTTGAGGCTATATTTTTATTCACTACATGATATGTGTTTTGCTTGAAGCGTCTTGTATGATATGAGTCTTTGCTTTTTAGTTTGCCACAATCATCCTTGCTGTACACACCTTTTGAGAGGTACACGCATTAATCATGAATTTATTAGAGTACTCTATGTGCTTCACTTATATCTTTTGAGCTAGGCAGTTTGCTCTAGTACTTCACTTATATCTTTTTAGAGCACGGCAGTGGCTTTATTTTATAGAAATTGATGAATTCTCATGCTTCACTTATATTATTTTGAGAGTCTTAAACAACATGGTAATTTGCTTAGGTTATGAATTTAGTCCTAATATGATGGGCATCCAAGAGGGATATAATAAAAACTTTCATATAAAGAGCATTGAATATATGAGAAGTTTGATTCCTTGCATTTTTTTTGACATATAAAGATGGTGATATTAGAGTCATGCTAGTGAGTAATTGTGGATTGGTAGAAATACTTGTGTTAAAGTTTGTGATTCCCGTAGCATGCATGTAGGGTGAACCTTTATGTGATGAAGTCGGAGCATGATTTATTCTTTGATTACCAACCTCTCCCCTAGGAGCATGCGTGTAGTACTTTGTTTCGATGGCTAATAGATTTTTGCAATAAGTATGTGAGTTCTTTATGACTAATGTTGAGTCCATGGATTATACGCACTCTCACCCTTCCACCATTGCTAGCCTCTCTAGTACCGCGCAACTTTCGCCGGTGCATTAAACCCACCATATACCCTTCCTCAAAACATCCACCATACCACCTATTATGGCATTTCCATAGCCATTCCGAGATATATTGCTATGCAACTTCCACCGTTCCGTTTATTATGACACGCACCATCATTGTCATATTGTTCTCATATGCATGAGGCATTCATGTAGAGTCATATCTTGTTCTAGTATTGAGTTGTAATTCTTGAGTTGTAAGTAAATAAAAGTGTGATGATCATCATTATTAGAGCATTGTCCCATGTGAGGAAAGGATAATGGAAGCTATGATTCCCTCACAAGTTGGGATGAGTCTTCGGACTTTATAAATAAATAAATAAATAAATAAAAGAGGCCAAAGAAGCCCAAATAAAAAATAAAAGAGGTCAAAGAAGCCCAATCAAAAAAAAGAAAGAAAATGAGAGAAGGGACAATGTTACTATCCTTTTTTCACACTTGTGCTTCAAAGCAGCACCATGATCTTCATGATAGAGAGTCTCCTATTTTTTCACTTTCATATACTAGTGGGAATTTTTCATTATAGAACTTGGCTTGTATATTCCAATGATGGGCTTCCTCAAATTGCCCTAGGTTTTCGTGAGCAAGCAAGTTGGATGCACACCCACTTAGTTTCTTTTTGAGCTTTCATACACTTATAGCTCTAGTGCATCCGTTGCATGGCAATCCCTACTCACTTGCATCGATATCAATTGATGGGCATCTCCATAGCCCATTAATTTGCCTAGTTGATGTGAGACTTTCTCCTTCTTTTTGTCTTCTCCACAATCACCATATTCTATTCCACCTATAGTGCTATATCCATGGCTCACGCTCATGTATTGCGTGAAAGTTGAAAATTTTCGAGAACATAAAAAGTATGAAATAATTGCTTGACTAATACCGGGGTTGTGCATGATGAAATACTTTGTGTGATGAAGATGGAGCATAGCCAGACTATATGATTTTATAGGGATAACTTTCTTTTGCCATGTTATTTTGAGAAGACATGATTGGTTTATTAATATGCTTGAAGTATTATTATTTTTATGTCAATATTAAACTTTTGTTTTGAATCTTATGGATCTGAATATTCTTGCCACAGTAAAGAAGATTGCATTGATAAATATGTTAGGTAGCATTCCACATCAAAAATTCTGTTTTTATCATTTACCTACTCGAGGACGAGCATGAATTAAGCTTGGGGATGCTTGATACGTCTCCAACGTATTTATAATTTTTGATTGTTCCATGCTATTATATTATCTGTTTTGGATGTTTTATATGCATTAATATGCTATTTTATATTATTTTTGGGACTAACCTATTAACCCAGAGCCCAGTGCCAGTTTCTGTTTTTTCCTTGTTTTTGGCTTCTTCAGAAAGGAATATGAAACGGAGTCCAAACGGAATAAAACTTTCGCGATGATTTTTCTTGGACCAGAAGACACCTACGTGACTTGGATAGAGGGCCAGAAGAGTCCCGAGGAGACGACAAGCCTCCAGGGCGCGCCCCCTGGCTTGTGGCCCCCTCGGAGGTCCTCTAACCCTAGCTCCACCTCTATATATTCTCAAATATTCCCCAAACATCAGAAGTGTCCACAAAAATACTTTTCCGCCGCCGCAAGCCTCTGTTCCCGTGAGATCCCATCTTGGAGCCTTTTCCGGTGATCTGCCGGAGGGGGATTCGATCATGGAGGGCCTCTTCATCAACCTTGCTGCCCTCCCGATGATGCGTGAGTAATTTACCACAGACCTATGGGTCCATAGTTAGTAGCTAGATGGCTTCTTCTCTCTCTTTGATCTTCAATACAATGTTCTCCTCGATGTTCTTGGAGATCTATTCGATGTAATACTCTTTTGCGGTGCGTTTGTTGAGATCCGATGAATTGTGGATTTATGATCAGATTATCTATGAATATTATTTGAGTCTTCTCTGAACTCTTTTATGCATGATTAAGATATCTTTGTATTTCTCTTCGAACTATCGGTTTGGTTTGGCCAACTAGATTGGTTTTTCTTGCAATGTAAGAGGTGCTTAGTTTTGGGTTCAATCTTGCGGTGTCCTCACCCAGTGACAGAAGGGGTAGCGAGGCACGTATTGTATTGTTGCCATCAAGGCTAAAAAGATGGGGTTTATATCATATTGCTTGAATTTATCCCTCTACATCATGTCATCTTACTTAAGGCGTTACTCTGTCCTTATGAACTTAATACTCTAGATGCATGCTGGATAGCAGTCGATGTGTGGAGTAATAGTAGTAGATGCAGAATCGTTTTGGTTTACTTGTCACGGACGTGATGCCTATATTCATGATCATTGCCTTAGATATCGTCATAACTATGCGCTTTGCTATCAATTGCTCAACAGTAATTTGTTTACCCACCATATGCTATCTTCAAAAGAGAAGCCTCTAGTGAAACCTATGGCCCCCGGGTTTATTTTTCATTATAAATTTTCAGATCTATAAACCAAAAAACCCCAAAATACCTTGCTGCAATTTATTTATATTTACTTTAGTTTGCTCTTTTATTTATCTTTTATACCTATCTTTATTAGATCTCACTCTTGTTCGTGACCGTGAAGAGATTGACAACCCCTTTTTGTGCAAGTATTTGTTAGTTTGTGTAGGTGCATATATTGGACACTTGCTTGTGCTTCCTACTGGATTGATACCTTGGTTCTTAACTGAGGGAAATACTTATCTCTAGTTTGCTGCATCACCCTTTCCTCTTCAAGGAAAAAATCAACGCAAGCTCAAGAAGTAGCAGAGCTCAGGGGAGCCGGGGTGGGGGGTGGGTGGGTGGTCGGTGAGGTAGATTGACGGTGAACTTCACGCGGCCGTGGCGGCGAAGGCGGGACGATGGCGACGTCGATGCGGTGGCTCGACTCCATCTAGTGGGCGCAAGCGACGTGGATGACGACGAGGGTCTTCCTGGACACCTCTGGATGGCGAGGGCAGGCGGGTAGCCATGGCAATCACGGTGCCGCGGCGACGATGGCGTTCGGGCGTGAGCAAAACCGAGGGGCAAGTGAGGGAGAGGGGGAGTGGTGGATCTAGGGTTCAGGGGAGGGACGCCACGCAGTTTTAACCCCGCAGGGGGGCCCGGGAATGGCCGGCCCGTGGCCAGGGCTCGGCCATGGCGGCCAGATGCCTGCCACGAGTCCCCCTGCCTCCCTGTAGTGGGAGGTTGAAGTAGAGTGGAGGTGGCCGGGCCTTCACGATGGACTAAGGTCCAGTCCACCAATGTTTTATTTTTTACTTTGTATTTTCTTTTACTGTTTGGCATTTTAATTTAATATCAATTGAACTTTTCCGAACTTGATATATAGCACATAAATAGTAGGCAACATATTGAGCTAGCACACGGAGTTACAAATTATTTTTGAAAAGATTAACTATTTACTTACGTTTAAACGGTTAATTTTAAATGTTGTTGGCACAGTTTTAAATAGGTTAGAGGCCTTTTAATAATTCCATTTAGGTTGGCTTCTTCATGAAAATTACTTAGTGATTATTTTCAACCCAACAAACATTTTTGTTTTACCCTTTAAGGAAATATTATTTTGACTTGAAATTTAAATTTGAATTTGACTTTGATTTTGGACAAGTGGCAATTTGCATAATTATCATGATGACATGGCCACCATTAGGGGGAGATTACTGTAGTATGATTCTCGGGGTGTTACAATATGTCAGGGGTATAGATCTACACTTGAGATCCACACTTTGACCTTTTTTTATGCATAAGGCAATGAGATATTAATGAACATACATTAGTGATGACAATTAAACTCTTTGTTTACGCTTTATCCAAGACCACCGTGAACTTTAGGATGGTAAAAACTATGAACTTTCTTTTTCGTGCCCACAATGAGTATTTAGGCAACAATATCTGAATATTTCCATTTATACTGGTTCTCAAAGCAGTTTACTGAAGATTGCCTTGAACACCATGATTGGTTTTGGCAAACAAAACTAAAATATTTCACTTGATGACTATAATGAATTAGTAGTCTTTCTCAAGATGATGAAGGATGAGCGGACGATCATCACAAGAGGTTGCACTAAAGTTATGCGCGCCTTCAGCATGAAGGTGCACGCAATATGGACATTCAACTTCTTCGCCTACACCAACAACATAATGTTTTTCGCTTCTTTAAGACTACTATGGTTCTTGTTTTAATTTGGTGCTCCTGTAATGCTTGAACGTATGCTATTGTGATTTGAATTATGCAATGATGGTTGAACCTATGTAAATTGGATATGCATGATGGATATGAAACATGTGATTGCCTATTTTCTAATACAAATTCTGAAGAATTTTCAATTGTAGGAATTAAATTACGAAAACAACCCAGTTGTGCCGGTGGTTACAGTGCACACGGTATTCAAAAACAAAACGTGCGCGATGAACCAGCTCACATGCTTTAACTGCGTTTGGCACCGTGGGAAGTTCACCGATACCATGCGATGTGGTTGACGGGTGATCTTTAGCCATGCCGTAATGCTCGAAACGCAGGGGTTAATTAAGTCGGGCTCTCTTCCTCCGTGTACTGCCTACAACTTGTATCGTACTGGTAGTATCTTGGCAAGGAGTAAAATCGATCGCTACAAAAAAGTTTCTCGTTCGAGAGTTCGTACGTTTCGATTAACATTCCGTCCAGTGCAGCTAGGCTAGGCAGCAGACATGATGACCGTCTCGCTTGTTGTCGCGCTGTTCAACTCGCCCTTCGTCCTCACCACCCTCGCCTTCCTCCTCTTCACCCTCCTCGTCTCCAAGACGCGCAGCAAGGTTGCTGCCCGGGGAACGTTGCCTCCGTCGCCGCCCAGCCTGCCAGTCTTCGGCCACCTTCGTCTACTCGGGAGCCTGCCGCACAGGAGTCTCCGGTCACTGGCCGCCTCCTACGGCCCGGTCATGTACCTACGCCTCGGGCGTGTGCCCACCGTCGTGGCGTGCTCCGCGGCCACGGCGGAGGAGGCCATGAAGACCCGCGACCTGGCCTTCGCCAGCCGCCCCAAGCTGTTCATGGTCGACCGGTTCTACTACGGCACCGGCGGCATCGGCTTCGCGCCGTACGGCGAGCACTGGCGCCAGGCCCGCCGCGTCTGCGTGACCCACATGCTTAACCCGCACCGCCTCCTGTCCTTCAGACGCGTCCGGGGGCAGGAGGTCGCCGCCCTCGTCGACCGGGTCCGCCGCGCCGGCACCGTCGTGAACCTGAGCGACAACCTCATCGTCTACTCTTTCACCGCCATCTCTCGCGCCACGTTTGGCGACACTGACTACGGGATCGACGGCGACGAGGGGGGAGCGAGGCTGAGGAAGGTGTTCGCCGAGATCGAGGAGCTCCTCGGCACGGTCCCCATGGGGGAGAAGGTGCCATGGCTGCGGTGGGTCGACGTCCTGACGGGACTGGAGCGGAAGACGAGGCGCGCGTTCGAGGAGATGGATGGACTGCTCGAGCGGGTCATCACGGACCATCGCCAAAGGCGTGGCGCCGGGGACGACGACCAGCGTGACTTCGTGGACGTGCTGTTAGGTGCCAATGAGCTCGACACGAACGGCATCAAGGCCATCATCCTGGACATGCTTGCCGCCGCCACGGATTCAACGTTCACGTTGCTGGAATGGGCCATGGCGGAGCTCATCAACCACCCGCAAGAAATGCGCAAGCTCCAGGACGAGGTCCGCACGGCCGTCGGCGACGCCGGCCACGTCACCGAGGACCATCTGCCGGATCTACGCTACCTGAAGGCCGTCGTCAAGGAGACCCTCCGGCTCCACCCTCCCACGCCGCTCCTCCTGCCCCGGGAGACCGTCGAGGACACCCAGCTGCTCGGCTACCACGTCCCGGCAGGCACGCGGGTGCTGATCCACGCCTGGGCCATCGGCCGTGACCCGGCGACGTGGGGCGACCGCGCCGAGGAGTTCCTGCCCGAGAGGTTCTTGGAGTATACCCACGAGATGGGGCAAGACTTCGCGTTCTTACCCTTCGGCGCCGGGAGGAGAGGTTGCCCCGGGGTCAAGTTCGCCATGCCGTCCAACGAGCTGGCCCTCGCGAGCCTGGTGTACCACTTCGACTGGGAGCTAGCCGGCGGGAGGAAGCCGCCCGTGGACACGACTGAGCTGCACGGGCTCTCCGTGCGCCTGAAGACGGCTCTGCTTCTGGCTGCTAAACCGTGGTCAGGCCGTGGTGTCGAATGAAACAAAATCGTCTCTACATGCTTCTTCTTCTATGTAGTACGAGCTAGCTCAGAGCTCGGATGATCAATATCGATCAAGTCTAGTAATGTAGTACCAAGATTCCCAATGTTATTTGAGACGCGTGTGGACAAATTAAGAAGTTATTTTCATGTATTGTTCACTTGTTAATTTCCTTAGTACTTACCCGTATTTGTTGAGCAGTAACTTCAAACTGGGACATGGCCTTTCAGTATCATTTTTTTGGCACTCTGTGTGTACTCGTTCATAGCACCACTAATTGCAAATTGAAATAACATTCTAAAAAAAAAGACAGACATGATATGAAGCTATACGGTGGTATTGCAAAGAAGCAAGCCTCCGGGTTTGAGCCGATACCGCACCATAGACTGTAACTTTCACTGGCAGTGTGTTGGGCAGTCTTAAGCATCTGCAGCCGGGCGTCTCAAACCCGTCTCGTACGTCCGGTCGGGCCACCCGGTCGCAAAATTTTGACTCAGACGGACGCCTCAAACAGACCTCAAACGTCCGGACTGACCGGCACCCCTCATATCCAACCCAAAATATGGGCACCCGGGCGCGCCTGGGCACGCCCACCACGTCGGACCCGACCCACACTGGCCCACCCGATCCCACATATATTCCTCCTCATCCGCTCGCCGGACCAAACCCTAGCTACTTCACTCCACTCCCACCCACTCCCCTCCGCCACCCAAGCTCGTCCCCAGCGTCGTCCGGTCGTCTCCGGCATGGCGGGCAGTGGATCCGAATCCTTCACCTCCAGACCCGTCGACCCCGAGCTCATCCCACGCGGCCCCGAAGAGGAGATGGTCGTACGGCTTGCGCTCCGCCGCGCCAGGGAGGAGGCCCGTGCACGGCAGCGGTCGGACACCTTCCTCCGGGAATCCATTGCGTCCGTCCAAATGGCGCATGGATCCGGCGCTAGGGCAGCCGTCGCTGCCTCACCGGAGGCGGTGCGGTCCGTCTGGCGTCCGAACGTGGTGGCAGACACGCAACCCCTCCGTTGGCGCGCCGTGGGCGTCGTCCGACGCAAACATGGCGCGGCGTGCCCGCCGTGCGCGGCAGCGGGCACGGGACGTGGCGGCAGCACTCGCGGCGATGGACGTCGGCGAGGCGGAGTCGCACTCTCCGGCGCCCCGTACGATGCACCAGTCCGGGTGCCGCAACCGCGTCATCATGGATGTCGCTGGCTCGTGTTTCATGCCCTACTCTACCTTGCGGGCGACCGGACCAACACTCTAAGGGGCGCAGCTGGCTGCCAGATATGGCCACGGGGGAGCCGGACGAGCGGAGCGGAACCGAACGAAGCTCCGCTCAAAGATCGCTGTGTTGCATATAATAATATGGATTTGAGGTTTCTAATTTGAGGTATTCGGATGTGGAATGCATTTTTGAAGCATGGCCGGTCACTGTTTGCGGACGCGTCCGGACGCGTCCGCGGGCATTTGAGTGGCCGGATTTGCCAAGTCCCGCTGTAGATGCTCTTAGGGAAGTACAATTTGCTAAAGTAGAAAAATAATTAGTAGAGGAACATGTGACTGGATTGAATCCTTGGCCGGTTTTTCTCGCTAAAGGATGAAGTGCAAATCGAGTTCAAAGCTTTGTTTCAACTACATGTCGTAATCTTATCCATAACTTGGTAGAAAAATAATTCGACGTGATGCAAATGTGTGAAGCAATGTGTTAAAAAAATACAATTACTAAACTACTATCATTCTTGAATTAAAAATGTACGCTACCAATTTAGCTAGAATTTTAAATTTGAACATTCATTTATTTATTTTCTGACTTGATCTCAACGAACAAATAGCACTTTGTAATCATCACACATCTCGAACAAATAACACTTTGTAATCATCACACATAGAAAACAATCTCTTCTTACGCGTCACCACCAACTAGAAGAGATGGGCGCGCTTTGTTGCGCCGTTGGTGTTGCTGGGTTTTTATAAAAAAATTTTACTCCCTCTATTTTAAATATCAGGTGTATTAGTTTTTTGAAAAATCAAAACTCTTTAAGTTTAATAAAATATGTAGAGAAATATATCAATATCCATACTATCAAATCGGTGTCATAGATTCAACATGAAATACTTTTTCATATTATATATATTTAGTATTGTAGATGTTGATATTTTTGGTTCTAAACTTGATCAAAGTAAAAGAATTTTGACTTTTCAAACACCTTATATTTTGGAATTTAGGGAATTTTTGGTTTGACGAGTGAGGGAGATGATGGAGTGTGTTTTATCTTGATTTATAATGCGGTGTTTTGGTGAGCCTTTCGCGGTGCGATTCTATGTTAAGTGCTAACCAATCCATATTTATGTGGGGAAATTTTCTACGTCAATGATTGCATGTACTATATTGGCGCTACAGTATCACATGTTGTTGCTTCTGTTTTCTCGGTGGTAAGAGGGTGCACGCGATTGGTATGTTTTATAGACCGGTTGCTGCAGATTGATTTGAAAAATCGTTAACCCGGTCAGAATGTGAACCTAATCCAAAATTGTATTCCTCAAACAAATGGGAGAGCTTTAAAATTAGGAAGCATAGTGAATTAAAAGAATGAATGAGAGTGCTCATTGTAAAATTATCGGCCCGGTCAAAATCAGATGACCCAATTTTAAATTGGCGACCTTGATTGATTGTGTGGTCTTAAAAATTAAGAAGCATAGTGTATGTAATATGACACGAGTAATTATGACTAATTTTTCAACTGTGAGTCCTTTCAGATTCTACATCACATCAAGTAACATGATTATGTTGGCCGATGTTTGATCGTGAACTGTTAGGTTCATTCATGAACACCTTTTGTAAACCATTCACGATTTTTGCATTCTCGTGCTTTGTTTTCAAGAACTTTGCAATTGTATTAGACACATTTAAAGACACGACTAAAGTGCATCATCACGAGGGTGTGCTTTTTCGATAAAAGATGGATTTTATTCACTCAAGATTAAGCATCAAATGGATACAAACACAATGAATACACATCCGACCTATGCATAAATAGAATGTACACAGCCGACATCAACACACAGAAAACCGCCGGCAAATAGCAAACTCATATAAGATCAAAGCTATGCCTAAGCGAGAAAAAAAAACCCTAACAAACTACAACAATAACCATATTTGCACCAACCATTTCATGACAACACAAACACAAGGATGTTCTTCAACAACAACGTGTAACACCCCAATGTCATGCTACAGTAAACCCATGCTAATGGTGCCATTTCATCACAACTAATTTTGCTGAACTTCATTTTGATCCAAGTCCAGTTCAAATTCAAAATTAAAATAAAGTAAAAAATAATTCTCCAAACAGTAAACTAAAATGCTTGCATTATTCTAAAAATTGCCCTGATCATTTGTCATGTTGAAACTAACATCATTTGACTCACCGATTAAACCCTAGGAAATTATAAAGTGGTCCAACAGCAAATAAAATAGCCATTTCAACTTAAACAAATATTTAAACTATGCAGGATAAATTAAAACTTTGTGTGCTAGCTCAATATATAGCCTAGTATTTATGTGCCAGATTTAATATTCAACAAAATTCATTTGATATAAACTATGCTAAACAGCAAAGAAAATAAGAAACAGAAAAAGAAAAAAGAAAAAGGACTAGAGCTATTGTGCAATTGGACCTTTAGTTGCCACAGTGAGGCTCAGCCCACCAGCACAACTGTCCCCTACCTCTGTTCACCAGAGGAGTGGTGGACGTGCGCGCAGTGTCCGTGGCTGGGATGGCCACGCGTCGGCCATCCGCCGTCTCCGCGCGGTGGATAAGGCCATCCCGACCCCCCGAAGAACCCTTGCACATCCATTCCCCTTCCCCGCGTCGTTTCCCTCCTCCCCCACACAAGCCCGCCGCCGCCATTGCCATGCCGTCGCCATGCACGCAACCATCGGCCATCGTTCACCACACCGACGTGTCCAGGAGCTCCGGCGTGGACGACTTCGACATCTTCGCCCCTGGATCGAGGCTGAGGAGCCGCCTCGACGACGCCCACGGCCGTCTTCCTCGCCACTGCCACCGGAGATCCACCGCGTCGATTCGCTGCCCCCTGCGCTCCGTGACCTCGCCGAGCCTTCCTTGTGCTCCTAGGTGAGCAGCGCCACTTTTCCCCTCTCTCTGCCGCCTTGCGCCCTTCGTCTAGCTGCAGTAGCTCGCCGCCGCACCACGACCAAAGCTTTGTGCCACTGCCGTAGTTGCTGTCATTGCTGTCATCTTCCCCGTGGCCATCTGAGCAAGCAGGCGTGCTCGGGGCATCCATGTGATGCCATCTGGCCCGTTCGGTTGCTCGAGTTCGAGCTTAGGTGTCAAACCCATCGAGCTCCCGTACGCGCTGCCGCTTGCCGTGGTTGCTTCGGCCAACTCCAGCCCCTCCAGCATGCGTGGCTTGAACCAGTCGATGCACCACGTCGCCTTGCAGCCGTGGAGCCAATCCACCGTCCATATGGTCGCCGGAGACCATTTTCCAGCCACCTCCACCGCGTCTCGCATCACCGCTGGCGGGCGCGCTGTAAAAATGCCGGCCTGGCTCACTGCCATGTGGGGCCCACCCATGTAATTAGTGTTAAACCTTAATTAAAACTCTGTTAATCAAATGTGTCACTGAAAGCCTGGCCCCACCTCCCTAATTAACTCTATTTTAAAATTAAGCACTGGACTAGCTTCAGTCAATGGCAGGTGGGCCCTAGTTAATCAATAGTTTAACTAAATCCCGATTATTTGGCTGTCTCACTGACCAATGCGACCCACTGGTCAGGTTTGACCAGTCAACAGTCAAACTGTTGATTGCTGACTGTGCTGCTGACTCAGCTCAGTGGCCCCATCATCAGCCTGTGTAGCACACCTCTGGGTACACTTTTGTGTACCTGTAGTAATTTAGTATTTAATAATTTCAAATTAATAATAATTCAGGAAATCCATAAATTCATTTTAACTTTGGAAAATCATATAAATTAAACCGTAAGGCAGATGAAAATAATTTATATATGAAAAATAATCAGAAAAATATAACGAATCTGAATATGTTATCCGCATACCTGCCACACCCCTCTAACATACTGAACATGGACAATTTGCCCCTGGTTCAATATACCAATAAATACCTAGAGATGGGAAAATATTACCACATATTTTCCCTCTTCTTTTAAAATGCCTAGGGATGCATTAGTGCATATCATCATCACATACTGCCATGACATGCATTGTGTTGTGTTTGTTTGCTTTATTATTTATCTGTTCCCCCTCTCCTCTATTCTTTCGGTAGACCCCGAGAGTGCCGCTGCCCGCGAGTACGACTGCGCCAACGACAACCCGCCATTTCCCGACAGAGCTTCCAGGCAAGCAAAACCTCCTTGATCATCCAGATATCACCTATTCTTTCTCTCTTATTATTGCATTAGATTTTGCTACTGTTGATTGTTCCCATAGCTCCTATTCTGATGCATAGCCCGTTTTTGATAACCTGCTGTTGATACTTTACCTGTTGCCATGCTGTACCTTATGGGTGATCCGAGATGACTGACCGTTAAACCGAGACCAGAACACCCCTAAAGGCTCTTACAATTGTACGACTCTATCGAGCCGTATCAAGCGTGATCTACTGAGGGTGATTCCTTGCATTCCACTCTCGATGACGACTCTGTACTGTAGCACATCTAGTGTGATGTACTGAGGGTGATTCCCCGTAGTTCACTCTAGGTGATGACTCTGTCATGCAGTATATCAAGGTAAACCTACCGAGGGTGATTCCTCCGATTTCACCTTGATGGTATGGACCTGAACCCCGACTGTTACAATGATAAAGATGGGTCAGCCCCAAGGGTACCCGCGAGAGGTAATGTGGCAGAACGACAGGGCAGGTGGAGACCACCTACGAGAGAGGTGGGCCTGGTCCCTGGCCGTGGTCCGCGAGTTACCTAGTCGGAGCGACGGCCCTGCTTGTCTCCGTGAGATGCTAATAATTCACTAACGAATTTGGGTATTTGATCTGAGTTGGCCGCTGGCCTATACGCACTAACCACAGCGCGGGGTAATGGTATATGGGACCCTCGGCGTCGTACAATTTCTTCCGAAAGCTTTGTTAGACGTCCAGTTCAGCATTGCGGCACGACCAGGCAGGTGCCATCCAGGACAGAGGTGGTGCTTGGTCTCGACCCTGCTCGCAACGACCCCGAGTGCTTAGGGGTGAGCGGCCGAACAACCCCTTCGCGCTTAGGATGTAGACCAGCGGGGACCTCTCTGCGGAGTCTAGGTAGGACTACAGCGTGTTGTTACGTCTTCGTCGTATCTACTTTTCCAAACTCTTTTGCCCTTGTTTTGGACTTTAATTTGCATGATTTGAATGAAACTAACCCGGACTGACGCTGTTTTCAGCAGAATTGCCTTGGTGTTATTTTTGTGCAGAAATAAAAGTTCTCGGAATGACCTGGAAATTTACGGAGAATATTTTTGGAATAAATAAAAAATACTGGCGAAAGAATCAACCAGAGGGGGTCCACCCTTTGGCCACAAGCTAGGGGGCGCGCCCCCCGCCTGGGGCGCGCCCTGGCGGCTTGTGCGCCCCTGGACCTCCTCCGACCCTAATTCCAACTCTATATATTCACATCCGAAGAGAAAAAAAACCAGAGAGAAGAGTTCATCGCGTTTTACGATACGGAGCCGCCGCCGCCTCCTGTTCTTCATCGGGAGGGCTGATCTGGAGTCCGTTCGGGGCTGCGAAGAGGGGGATTCGTCGCCATCATCATCACCAACCTTCCTCCATCACCAATTTCATGATGCTCACCGCCGTGCGTGAGTAATTCCATCGTAGGCTTGCTGGACGGTGATGGGTTGGATGAGATTTATCATGTAATCGAGTTAGTTTTGTTAGGGTTTGATCCCTAGTATCCACTATGTTCTGAGATTGATGTTGCTATGACTTTGCTATGCTTAATGCTTGTCACTAGGGCCCGAGTGCCATGATTTCAGATCTGAACCTATTATGTTTTCATGAATATATATGTGTTCTTGATCCTATCTTGCAAGTTGTAGACACCTATTACGTGTTATGATCCGCATACCCCAAGGTGACAATAATTGGGATTCTTTTCGGTGATTACCATAGTTTGAGGAGTTCATGTATTCACTAAGTGCTAATGCTTTGGCCCGGTTCTCTATTAAAAGGAGGCCTTAATATCCCTTAGTTTCCATTAGGACCCCACTGCCATGGGAGGGTAGGATAAAAGATGTCATGCAAGTTCTTTTCCATAAGCACATATGACTATATTCGGAATACATGCCTACATTATATTGATGAATTGGAGCTAGTTCTGTGTCACCCTAGGTTATAATTGTTGCATGATGAACGCCATCCAACATAATTATCCATCACTGATCCATTGCCTACGAGCTTTTCACATATTGATCTTTGCTACGTTACTTTGCCGTTGCCACTGTTACAATTGCTACAAAACTGCTACTGTTACTTTTGCCACCGTTACCGTTACTTCCATACTACTATGCTACTAAAAACTTTGCTGCAGATATTAAGTCTTTCAGGTGTGGTTGAATTGACAACTCAGCTGCTAATACTTGGGAATATTCTTTGGCTCCCCTTGTGTCGAATCAATAAATTTGGGTTGAATACTCTACCCTCGAAAACTGTTGCGATCCCCTATACTTGTGGGTTATCAAGACCTTTTTCTGGCCCCGTTGCCGGGGAGCATAGCTCTATTCTCTGAGTCACTTGGGATTTATATCTGTTGATCACTATGAAGAATTTGAAAGATACCAAAACCAAGATCTATCCCTCTACTACGAGGGGAGGTAAGGAACTGCCATCTAGCTCTGCACTTGATTCACCTTTTGTTTTGAGTAAGCTTGCGACACCACCACCTGCTAGTAATTCTGATATGTTGGAAGTAATCGAGGATGCCACTTCTTCTATGCATGATGCTTATGATGATACTACTGCTTTGCTTGATAATACTGTGCCACTAGGTGAATTTCTTGATGAACAACTTGCTAGGGTTAGAGAGAATGAGATTACTGAAACTGATGAAATTATTGAAACTGATGAGTATGATTCTCCTCCTAGATATGAATTGCCTAAGGTACCTGAGGGTTATATTATGGATGAAGAAACTGCTAGAGACTTTTTTGCTTGCAATGATAGAGATGATATTAAGAAATTGTTAGCCAAGCTGAAAGAAAAATCTTTGAATGCTAGAATGCAATATGACCCTAAGTTGGCTACTTCACCTATCTTTGTTACTGATAAGGATTATGAATTCTCTATCGATCCTGAGTTAATTACTTTGGTTGAATCTGATCCTTTCCATGGCTATGAATCTGAAACTGTTGTGGCACATCTTACTAAATTGAATGATATAGCCACCCTATTTGCTCATGAGGAAATTTTTTGCTATTACTACATTCTTAAGCTGTTTCCTTTCTCGTTAAAGGGTGATGCTAAGATATGGTTTAATTCTCTTGCTCCTGGTTGTGTGCGTAGTCCCCAGGATATGATATATTACTTCTCTGAAAAATATTTTCCTGCTCATAAGAAACAAGCTGCCTTAAAGGAAATATTTAACTTTGTGCAAATTGAAGAAGAGAGTCTCCCACAAGCTTGGGGGAGGCTTCTCCAATTACTTAATGCTTTGCCTGATCATCCTCTCAAGAAAAATGAAATACTTGATATCTTTTATAATGGACTAACCGATGCTTCTAGGGACCACCTAGATAGTTGTGCTGGTTGTGTTTTCAGGGAACGAACTGTTGAACAAGCTGAAGTGTTATTGAATAATATATTGAGCAATGATAATGATTGGACTCTTCCCGAACCACCTCCTAAGCCAACTCCGAAGAAAAGAGGTATTCTATTTCTCAGTCCTGAAGATATGCAAGAGGCAAAGAAATCGATGAAAGAAAAAGGTATTAAAGCTGAAGATGTTAAGAATTTACCACCTATTGAAGAAATTCATGGTCTTAATATTCCGACACAGGTAGTAGAGGTAAATTCTCTCTATAGATTTGATGAAGGGGATATTCCTTATAATAAGTCTGCTAGTCAATGCTTGGATGAATTTGATAACTTTATTGTTAAACAAGAAAACTTCAATGCTTATGTTAGTAGACAATTGAAGCGTAATGCCTATATGCTTGAACGCTACTTAAAGCTCAGAATGACTTGCTTAATGAGATGAGCAATAAAAACAATGATCATGCTGTTAGAGTTATGACTAGAGGTGGTAAAATGACTCAGGAACCTTTGTATCCTGAGGGCCATCCTAAGAGAGTTGAGCAGGATTCTCAGAGAATTAATACTGATGCACCTAGCCCTAGTAATAAAAAGAAAAAGAAAGATGATAGGACTTTGCATGCTCCTAGTGAACCTGTTATAGACACACCTGAGAACCCAAATGATATTTCTATTTCTGATGCTGAAACACAATCTGGTGATGAACATGAACCTAGTGATAATGTTAATGATGATGTTCATGTTGATGCTCAACCTATCAATGATAATGATGTAGAGATTGAACCTGCGGTCGATCTTGATAACCCACAACCTAAGAATAAATGTTATGATAAGAGAGACTTCGTTGCTAGAAAGCACGGTAAAGAAAGAGAACCGTGGGTTCAGAAACCCATGCCCTTTCCTCCTAAGCCATCCAAGAAAAAGGATGATGAGGATTTTGAGCGCTTTGTTGAAATGCTTAGACCTGTCTTTCTGCGTATGCGTTTGACTGATATCCTGAAAATGTCTCCTTATGCTAAGTATATGAAAGATATTATTACAAATAAAAGAAAGGTACCGGAAGCTGAAATTTCCACTATGCTTGCTAATTGTACTTTTAAGGGTGGAATACCAAAGAAACTAGGAGATCCAGGAATACCAACTATACCATGCTCCATCAAAAGAAACTATGTTAAAACTGCCTTACGTGATTTGGGAGCCGGTGTTAGTGTTATGCCTTTCTCTTTGTATCGTAGACTTGATTTGAATAAGTTGGCACCTACTGAAATCTCTTTGCAAATGGCTGATAAATCAACTGCTATACCCATCGGTATTTGTTAGGATGTGCCTGTTGTGGTTGCAAACGTTACTATCTTAACGGACTTTGTTATTCTTGATATTCCCAAGGACAACAGTATGTCGATCATCCTTGGTAGACCCTTTTTGAATACTGCAGGGGCTGTTATTGATTGCAACAAAGGCAATGTCACTTTGCATGTTAATGGTAATGAGCATACGGTACACTTTCCGAAGAAACAACCTCAAGTGAATAGTATCAATTCTATTGGAAAAATTTCAACAACTACTATTGGGGGTTTTGAATTCCCTCTTCCTACTGTCAAAAAGAAATATGATATTATTATTGAGGGGGACATGCATATCCCCGTTGAGATAACCTAGTGTTATTCAAAAATTCTCTGGTTTCATGTTATTCGAAAGAAGTTTGTTAATAAGACTTGATCAACCTTGTTAATGGATTCCTTTTGATGAGCATGAGATGGATGAATAAATAAAGCACAACTTTCTGTATCCACCTTTTACTTTCTGTTATTTAGAATAAATAAAGCAAAAATACTATTACTCAACAGTTTTCTGAATTATCCATGCAATAAAAAATGTCCCAAAAATAAAAGTTCTCCAAATGCCCTAAAAATTTAGTATGATTTTTTAGATTATTTGAGAATTTTTGGCACTGAGAACACACCAGGGGGATGCACCAGTGGGCCACAAGCCCTGGGGGCGCGCCCACCCCCCTGGGTGTGCCCTGGTGGCTTATGGGTCCCACTCACTTATTCCAGCACCCATCCACTTAGTCTTCCTCCAGAAAAAATCATCCTGTTGCTCAAACCCGTGTTCTTGCTCATCTTGCTGCCATTTTCGATCTCCTTGTGCAAAGCTCCATCTGCAAAACTGTTTTGGGGGATTGTTCTTCGGTATGTGACTCCTCCAATGGTCCAATTAGTTTTTGTTCTAGTGCTTTATATATTGCAAATTTTTGCTGCTGTGGTGACCTTGTTCTTGAGCTTGCATGTCAAATTTATATGGTCTCAAGTAGTTTTGATGCATGATATAGCCTCTAGGCACTTGTAGGAGTAGTTACTATCAATTTTGTTGAGTTTGGTTCACTTTTATTTTGAGTCACTAAAAATTTCAGAATTTCTCAGAGAAAAGAAATGATGAAGAGATGGTTGAGGGGCTCTTCAAGTAGGGGTTCAAAGGAAAATGAAAATGAAGAGAAGAAGAAGCCCAAGTACAACCTCCCTCGCACCGCGGAGGTTCGGCCGTGTGAATGGCCAAGTGATGCATTCTTGAGGGCGGCCGGAATTTATGAGGATTTCTATTATTTGGCGGATAAGGCAGGCATCACCGACTTCCTCCACGATAAGTGTGACCAATACCTCCTACTCACTAATACCTTTGTGCAAAATTTTCACTTTCGTTATAGGGAAGATCCTCCTATAGTAGAATTTCACTTATATGATGTGCCTAAGAAAATGACTCTCTATGATTTTTGCGATGTTTGCAAATTACCTTATGAGGGCAGCGTCAGTGAACCACGTCCTAGAGATGTGAAGGATTTTATTGATGAAGTTACCGTAGGGGAAGAGAGAGGGGTGTCGGAAGCGAGTGTAGCTAGTTTACATTTTCCTGTTTTGCGCTATTACTCATTATTTGCGGGGAGATGTTTGATTGGTCGAGGGGAGAGTGGAGGCCTTAATGCCCCTGACCTTGCTATTTTGCGCCATGCTTTATATCATAATAGAACTTTTAGTTTGGGTGCTATTGTTGCTCGAAGGTTGAGTTTAAACCGTTCAAGGGGTCCTATTTTCGGAGGTATCTACGCTTCTCGTTTAGCTAAACATTTTGAGATTCCCATTAGGCTCGATGAGCAGGAAGAAATTGTTGGGGAACATAGTATTTCAAAAAAAATTCCTACGATCACGCAAGATCTATCTAGGAGAAGCATAGCAACGAGCGGGGAGAGTGTGTCCACGTACCCTCGTAGACCAAAAGCGGAAGCGTTTAGTAACGCGGTTGATGTAGTCGAACGTCTTCGCGATCCAACCGATCCAAGTACCGAACGTACGGCACCTCCGCGATCTGCACACGTTCAGCTCGGTGACGTCCCTCGAACTCTTGATCCAGTTGAGGCCGAGGGAGAGTTTCGTCAGCACGACGGCGTGGTGACGGTGATGATGAAGTTACCGACGCAGGGCTTCGCCTAAGCACTACGACAATATGACCGAGATGGAAATCTGTGGAGGGGGGCACCGCACATGGCTAAACAATCAACTTGTGTGTCTATGGGGTGCCCCCTGGCCACGTATATAAAGGAGGGGAGGGAAGAGGTGGCCGGCCCAAGGGGGGCGCGCCAGGTGTGGGGAATCCTACTAGGACTCCCCAGTCCAAGTAGGATTCCCCTCCTCTTTCCAATTCCTAGTAGGAGAAGGAGGGAAGGAAGAAGAGGGGAGAAGGAAAGAGGGGGGCGCCGCCCCCTCCTAGTACAATTCGGACCAGCCCATGGGGGGGCGCGCGGCCACCCCTTGAGGCCCTTCTCTCCTTTCCCGTATGGCCCATTAAGGCCCATTAACTTCCCCCGGCGAATTCCCGTAACTCTCCGGTACTCCGAAAAATACCCGAATCACTCGGAACCTTTTCGATGTCCGAATATAGCCTTCCAATATATCGATCTTTACCTCTCGACCATTTCGAGACTCATCGTCATGTCCGTGATCTCATCCGGGACCCCGAACTATCTTCGGTCATCAAATCACATAACTCATAATACAAATCGTCATCGAACGTTAAGCGTGCGGACCCTACGGGTTCGAGAACTATGTAGACATGACCGAGACACATCTCCGGTCAATAACCAATAGTGGAACCTGGATGCTCATATTGGCTCCTACATATTCTACGAAGATCTTTATCGGTCAAACCGCATAACAACATACGTTGTTCCCTTTGTCATCGGTATGTTACTTGCCCGAGATTCGATCGTCGGTATCCTCATACCTAGTTCAATCTCGTTACCGGCAAGTCTCTTTACTCATTCCGTAATGCATCATTCCGTAACTAACTCATTAGTCACATTGCTTGCAAGGCTTATAGTGATGTGCATTACCGAAAGGGCCCAGAGATACCTCTCCGATACACGGAGTGACAAATCCTAATCTTGATCTATGCCAACCCAACAAACACCTTCGGAGACACCTGTAGAGCATCTTTATAATCACCCAGTTACGTTATGATGTTTGATAGCACACAAAGTGTTCCTCCGGTATTCGGGAGTTGCATAATCTCATAGTCAGAGGAATATGTACAAGTCATGAAGAAATCTATAGCAATAAACTTAACAATCATTATGCTAAGCTAACGGATGGGTCTTGTCCATCACATCATTCTCCTAATGATGTGATCCCGTTTCATCAAATGACAACACATGTCTATGGTCAGGAAACTTAACCATCTTTGATTAACGAGCTAGTCAAGTAGAGGCATACTAGGGACACTTTGTTTTGTCTATGTATTCACACATGTATAAAGTTTCTGGTTAATACAATTCTAGCATGAATAATAAACATTTATCATGATATAAGGAAATATAAATAACAACTTTATTATTGCCTCTAGGGCATATTTCCTTCAGTCTCCCACTTGCAGTAGAGTCAATAATCTAGTTTCACATCGCCATGTGATTTAACACGAATAGTTTACATCACCATGTGATTAACACCCATAGTTCACATCGCCATGTGACCAACACCCAAAGGGTTTACTAGAGTCAGTAATCTAGTTCACATCACCATGTGATTAACACCCAAAGAGTACTAAGGTGTGATCATGTTTTGCTTGTGAGAGAAGTTTAGTCAACGGGTCTGCCACATACAGATCCGTATGTATTTTACAAATTTCTATGTCTATAATGCTCTGCATGGAGCTACTCTAGCTAATTGCTCCCACTTTCAATATGTATCCAGATTGAGACTCTGAGTCATCTGGATCGGTGTAAAAGCTTGCATCGACGTAACCTTTTACGACGAACTCTTTTATCACCTCCATAACCGAGAAATATATCCTTAGTCCTCTTAGGTGACTAAGGATAACATTGACTGCTATCCAGTGATCCACTCCTGGATCACTATCGTACCTCCTTGCTAAACTCATAGCAAGGCACACAACTGGTCTGGTACATAGCATGGCATACTTTATAGAACCTATGACTGAGGCATAGGGAATGACTTTCATTCTCTTTCTATCTTCTGCCGTGGTCGGGTTTTGAGTCTTACTCAATTTTACACCTTCTAACACATGCAAGAACTCCTTCTTTGACTGTTCCATTTTGAACTACTTCAAAATCTTGTCAAGGCATATACTCATTGAAAAATCTTATCAAGCATCTTGATCTATCTCTATAGATCTTGATGCTCAATATGTAAGCAGCTTCATCGAGGTCTTTCTTTTGAAAAAAACTCCTTTCAAAAACTCCTTTATGCTTTTCAGAAAATTCTACATCATTTCCGATCAACAATATGTCATTCACATATACTTATCAGAAAGGCTGTAGTGCTCCCACTCACTTTCTTGTAAATACAGGCTTCACCGCAAGTCTGTATAAAATTATATGCTTTGATCAACTCATCAAAGCTTATATTCCAACTCCGAGATGCTTGCACCAGTCCATAGATGGATTGCTGGAGCTTGCACACTTTGTTAGCACCTTTAGGATTGACAAAACCTTTTTTGGTTGCAACACATACAACTCTTCTTTAAGACATCCATTAAGGAATGCAGTTTTGACATCCATTTGCCAAATTTCATAAAATGCGGCAATTGCTAACATGATTCGGACAAACTTTAAGCATCGATACGAGTGAGAAAATCTCATCGTAGTCAACACCTTGAACTTGTCGAAAACCTTTTTTGCGACAATTCGAGCTTTGTAGATAGTAACACTACTATCAGCGTCTGTCTTCCTCTTGAAGATCCATTTATTCTTTATTGGCTTGCTGATCATCGGGCAAGTCAACCAAAGTCCACACTTTGTTCCCATACATGGATCCAATCTCAAATTTCATGGCCTCAAGCCATTTCGCGGAATCTGGGCTCATCATCGCTTCCTCATAGTTCGTAGGTTCGTCATGGTCTATTAACATGACTTCCAGAACAGGATTACCGTACCACTCTGGTGCGGAACATACTCTGGTTGACCTACGAGGTTCGTACTAACTTGATCCGAAGTTTCATGATCATCATCATTAACTTCCTCACTAATTGGTGTAGGCATCACTGGAACTGATTTTTGTGGTGAATTACTTTCCAGTTCGGGAGAAGGTACAATTACCTCATCAAGTTCTACTTTCCTCCCACTCACTTCTTTCGAGAGAAACTCCTTCTCTAGAAAGGATCCATTCTTAGCAACGAATATCTTGCCTTTGGATCTGTGATAGAAGGTGTACCCAACAGTCTCCTTTGGGTATCCTATGAAGACGTATTTCTCCGATTTGGGTTCGAGCTTATTAGGTTGAAGCTTTTTCACATAAGCATCGCAGCCCCAAACTTTAAGAAATGACAGCTTAGGTTTCTTGCCAAACCACAGTTCATATGGTGTCGTCTCAACGGATTTAGATGGTGCCCTATTTAACGTGAATGCAGCTGTCTCTAATGCATAACCCCAAAACAATAGTCGTAAATCGGTAAGAGACATCATAGATCGCACCATATCTAATAAAGTACGGTTACGACGTTCGGACACACCATTACGCTGTGGTGTTCCAGATGGCGTGACTTGTGAAACTATTCCACATTGTTTTAAATGAAGACCAAACTCGTAACTCAAATATTCGCTTCCGCGATCAAATCGTAGAAACTTTATTTTCTTGTTACGATGATTTTCTACTTCACTCTGAAATTCTTTGAACTTTTCAAATGTTTCAGACTTTATGTTTCATCAAGTAGATATACCCATATCTGCTCAAATCATCTGTGAAGGTCAGAAAATAACGATACCCGCCGCGAGCTTCAACACTCATCGGACTGCATACATCAGTATGTATTATTTCCAATAAGTCAGTAGCTTGCTCCATTGTTCTGGAGAACGGAGTTTTAGTCATCTTGCCCATGAGACATGGTTCACAAGTATCAAGTGATTCATAATCAAGTGATTCCAAAAGCCCATCAGCATGGAGTTTCTTCATGCGCTTTACACCAATATGACCTAAACGGCAGTGCCACAAATAAGTTGCACTATTATTATTAACTTTGCATCTTTTGGCTTCAATATTATGAATATGTGTATCACTACGATCGAGATTCAATAAACCATTTATATTGAGTGTATGACCATAGAAGGTTTTATTTATTTAAACAGAACAACAATTATTCTCTGACTTAAATGAATAACCGTATTGCAATAAACATGATCCAATCATATTCATGCTCAACGCAAACACCAAATAACATTTATTTAGGTCCAACACTAATCCCGAAGGTAGAGGGAGTGTGCGATGGTGATCTTATCAACCTTGGAATCACTTCCAACATACATCGTCAACTCGTCATTAACTAGTCTCTGTTCATTTTGCAACTCCTGTTTCGAGTTACTAATGTTAGCAACTGAACCGGCATCAAATACCCAGGGGCTACTATGAACACTAGTAAAATACACATCAATAACATGTATATCAAATATACCTTTGTTCACTTTGCCATCCTACTTATCCGCCAAGTATTTGGGGCAATTCCGCTTCCAGTGACCATTTCCTTTGCAATAGAAGCACTCAGTTTCAGGCTTAGGTCCATCTTTGAGCTTCTTCACGGGAGTGACAACTTGCTTGTCATTCTTCTTGAAGTTCTCTTTCTTTCCCTTGCCCTTTTTCTTGAAACTAGTGGTCTTGTCAACCATCAACACTTGATGCTATTTCTTGATTTCTACCTTCGCCGATTTCAGCATCGCGAAGAGCTTGGGAATCGTTTTCGTTATCCCTTGCATATTATAGTTCATCACGAAGTTCTAGTAACTTGGTGATAGTGACTAGAGAACTCTGTCAATCACTATCTTATCTGGAAGATTAACTCCCACTTGATTCAAGCGATTGTAGTACCCAGACATTCTGAGCACATGCTCACCAGCTGAGCTATTCTCCTCCATCTTGTAAGCAAAGTACTTGTCAGAGGTCTCATACCTCTCGACACGGACATGAGCCTGAAATACCGATTTCAGCTCTTGGAACATCTCATATGCTTCGTGGCGTTCAAAACATTTTTGAAGTCCCAATTCTAAGCCGTAAATCATGGTGCACTAAAGTATCAAGTAGTCATCATATCGATCTTGCTAAACATTCATAACGTTTGCATCTGCTCCTGCAACAGGTCTGTCACCTAGCGGTGCATCAAGGACATAATTCTTCTGTGCAGCAACGAGGATAATCCTCAGATCACGGAACCAGTCCTCATCATTGCTACTATCATCTTTCAATTTAGTTTTCTCCAGGAACATATCAAAAATAAAACAGGGGAGCTTTACACGAGCTATTGATCTACAACATAATTTGCAAATACTACCAGGACTAAGTTCATGATAAATTAAAGTTCAATTAATCATATTACTTAAGAACTCCCACTTAGATAGACATCCCTCTAGTCATCTAAGTGATCACGTGATCCATATCAACTAAACCATGTCCGATCATCACGTGAGATGGAATAGTTTTCAATGGTGAACATCTCTATGTTGATCATATCTACTATATGATTCACGTTCGACCTTTCGGTCTCAGTGTTCCGAGGCCATATCTGCATATGCTAGGCTCGTCAAGTTTAACCCGAGTATTCCGCATGTGCAAAACTGTCTTGCACCCATTGTATTTGAACGTAGAGCCTATCACTCCCGATCATCACGTGGTGTCTCAGCACGAAGAACTTTCGCAATGGTGCATACTCAGGGAGAACACTTATACCTTGAAATTTAGTGAGGGATCATCTTATAATGCTACCGCCGTACTAAGAAAAATAAGATCCATAAAAGATAAACATCACATGCAATCAAAATATGTGACATGATATGGCTATCATCATCTTGTGCTCTTGATCTCCATCATCGAAGCACCATCATGATCTCCATCGTCACCGGCGCCCCAGCTTGATCTCCATCGTAGCATCGTTGTCGTCTCGCCAACTTATTATTTCTACGACTATCACTACCGCTTAGTGATAAAGTAAAATAATTACATGGCGATTGCATTGCATACAATAAAGCGACAACCATATGGCTCCTGCCGGTTGCCGATAACTTTGGTACAAAACATGATCATCTCATACAACAAATTATATCACATCATGTCTTGACCATATCACATCACAGCCAGCCCTGCAAAAACAAGTTAGACGTCCTCTACTTTGTTGTTGCAAGTTTTACGTGGCTGCTATGGGCTTCTAGCAAGAACCGTTCATACCTATGCAAAACCATAACGTGGTGTAGTGATTGCTTTTTGATCTTCTAAAAGAACCCTCTTCATTGAAACCGATTCAACTAAAGTGAGAGAGACAGACACCCGCCAGTCACCTTTAAGCAACGAGTGCTCGCAGCGGTGAAACCAGTCTCGCGTAAGCGTACGCGTAATGTCGGTCCGGGCCGCTTCATCTCACAATACCGCTGAACCAAGTAACAACTAGTAACGGCAAGCAATATGTTTACACCCACGCCCACAACTTCTTTGTGTTCTACTCGTGCAAATAACATCTACGCATAGACCTGGCTCGAATGCCACTGTTGGGGAACGTAGTATTTCAAAAAAAAATCCTACGATCACGCAAGATCTATCTAGGAGAAGCATAGCAACGAGCGGGGAGAGTGTGTCCACGTACCCTCGTAGACCGAAAGCAGAAGCGTTTAGTAACGCGGTTGATGTATTCGAACGTCTTCGTGATCCAACCGATCCAAGTACCGAACGTACGGCACCTCCGCGATCTGCACACGTTCAGCTCGGTGACGTCCCTCAAACTCTTGATCCAGTTGAGGCCAAGGGAGAGTTTCGTCAGCACGACGGCGTGGTGACGGTGATGATGAAGTAACCGACACAGGGCTTCGCCTAAGCACTACGACAATATGACCGAGGTGGAAATCTGTGGAGGGGGCACCGCACATGGCTAAACAATCAACTTGTGTGTCTATGGGGTGCCCCCTGGCCACGTATATAAAGGACGGGAGGGAAGAGGTGGCCGGCCCAAGGGGGGCGCGCCAGGTGTGGGGAATCCTACTAGGACTCCCCAGTCCAAGTAGGATTCCCCTCCTCTTTCCTATTCCTAGTAGGAGAAGGAGGGAAGGAAGAAGAGGGGAGAAGGAAAGAGGGGGGCGCCGCCCCCTCCTAGTCCAATTCGGACCAGCCCATGGGGGGGCGCGAGGCCACCCCTTGAGGCCCTTCTCTCCTTTCCCGTATGGCCCATTAAGGCCCATTAACTTCCCCCGGCGAATTCCCGTAACTCTCCGGTACTCCGAAAAATACCTGAATCACTCGGAACCTTTCCGATGTCCGAATATAGCCTTCCAATATATCGATCTTTACCTCTCGACCATTTCGAGACTCCTCGTCATGTCCGTGATCTCATCCGGGACTCCGAACTATCTTAGGTCATCAAATCACATAACTCATAATATAAATCGTCATCGAACGTTAAGCGTGCGGACCCTACGGGTTCGAGAACTATGTAGACATGACCGAGACACATCTCCGGTCAATAACCAATAGCGGAACCTGGATGCTCATATTGGCTCCTACATATTCTACGAAGATCTTTATCGGTCAAACCGCATAACAACATACGTTGTTCCCTTTGTCATCGGTATGTTACTTGCCCGAGATTCGATCGTCGGTATCCTCATACCTAGTTCAATCTCGTTACCGGCAAGTCTCTTTACTCGTTCCGTAATGCATCATTCCGTAACTAACTCATTAGTCACATTGCTTGCAAGGCTTATAGTGATGTGCATTACCGAGAGGGTCCAGAGATACCTCTCCGATACACAGAGTGACAAATCCTAATCTTGATCTATGCCAACCCAACAAACACCTTCGGAGACACCTGTAGAGCATCTTTATAATCACCCAGTTACGTTATGATGTTTGATAGCAAACAAAGTGTTCCTCCGGTATTCGGGAGTTGCATAATCTCATAGTCAGAGGAATATGTACAAGTCATGAAGAAAGCTATAGCAATAAACTTAACGATCATTATGCTAAGCTAACGGATGGGACTTGTCCATCACATCATTATCCTAATGATGTGATCCCATTTCATCAAATGACAACACATGTCTATGGTCAGGAAACTTAACCATCTTTGATTAACGAGCTAGTCAAGTAGAGGCATACTAGGGACACTTTGTTTTGTCTATGTATTCACACATGTATAAAGTTTCCGGTTAATACAATTCTAGCATGAATAATAAACATTTATCATGATATAAGGAAATATAAATAACAACTTTATTATTGCCTCTAGGGCATATTTCCTTCAGAAATGTTGTTACCCACTAAATATTTAGACTATGACAGTATGGTAGCACATGATTTTATTTCCAAAGACAATGACAAGCGGCTCATCTATAACTTAGTGTCCAGTCAGGGTACCTATCAGATTATTACTTTGCCTGCACCTTCTTTGTTCGATATTCATTCAGGCAGGTACATTATTATGCCTGATGATATTTATGCGTACTGGGAGCGGACGCGATCCCCAGTCCCTGAGCCAGCACTATCACCTGATCCATATCAGGAACCTGTTTATCAGTGGGAGCCACAGGAGCTCACCAACCGGTGGAACCCTCAGGACCCTCCAAAGTACTGAGGAGAGGGTTATTTCTCGCCGTGGTCATAGACCAACTTAGGCCTAAAGCCTAAGCTTGGGGGAGTACGTATTTCTCACCGACATTACATTCATGCTCACACATTCATTCCAGTTGTCGGTGTTCATACTTTTTCATTGTATTATCCATGCTAGTTTATTTCTTTTTCTCGCTTTCTTATTTTGTGTTCGAAAAACTTTGAGAAAATCAAAAAAATAATAATTTGTTGTAGTATTAAAAGAAAACCCAAAAAGATTTCTCGTTCTTCTTTTTGTTTGTTGGGAGCTTTCCCATGTAAATAGTTTTTCTCGTTCTTGTTTTTGCTTTCTTCAGAAAAACAAAAACTCCAAAAACATTTCAGTGTGTTTCTTTGAAGTTCTTTTCTTTTCTTTGGGTCGAGAGGAGAAGACCACGATGGAAATGTTGAGTGGTTCTCATATGCATTATTGTTGATCTAACGAAGAACCCATATTACCTTGTCTTCTCCTTTGAATAAATGTTTGCAGATTCCAGCTTAGTCCAATGCACATGCACTCTTATTATTATTCACACCGTTCGGTTGTGCAAGTGAAAAGGCAATAATGACGATATATGATGAAATGATGGAGATGGAGGAAAGCTGGTACGAACTCGACCTATTTTGTTTTTGTAATTATGATTAGTTCATCATTCCTGATTCATCCCATTATGAATGAAACATGTTTGCAATGACAATTAGAGATTATAGTTACTCATGCAATGCTTAATTAGTGTCGGTGTACTAAGTATTGGGCCACTAGTACCCCGTACTTGTGCACGGGCAGTTGTAGCCATCCTTGCGGCAAGGCTTGCCGGAATTAGCTCGAGGTCGATTCAAGCCATCAAGGGAATCATCAAGTCAGAGACCAAAACATCTGGAGTTAATAAGGACTGAAATCCGAAGGCCAACCTCCCCGGCAAGATCCTTGCCGGGATGGCCTTTGGCGTCCGACAAGGCTTGGCGCCCGGCAAGGCTCGGCACCCGGCAAGGTTCGGCGCCTGGCGAGGTTTTGCCACTGTGCCACCGCTCCAGCATAGTGACGTGTCTGACATTCTGGGTCCTTCTCTGGATGCGTGGCAACGCGCCAGTGGGGGAGAGCTTAAGCGGTGATGATGGGATGGCCCCTTTTTCCATCCCCAAGAAAGTGAGGACACCTAAACGGACACCTCACGGTGCATTAAATGCGCTTGTCCTAATCCGTCAGGGGTTAGGTATGATACCCTGTAGCTACTTTACACCTCAATGTATGTACATTTTGCCACTGTGGAGACCCCTTTGAGCATATAAAAGGAGGCCCAAGGCAACTGCTACAGAGGAGGAGGACTTCTGGCCCATTCTGCATGCGTAGCTGCTCTTTGAACGTACTGTTCATTGCGAGCGCTCCTGAAGGCTGGGCTCAAGAACATCAATAAGAACACAAAGCAAGAGTAGGGTTTTACGCTGATCAGCGGCCCGAACCTGGGTAAAAAACCTCACGCGTCGATCATTGGTTCTGCTCTTTGCGTATACCTCTCCCCCCGCCGAATCGTAAAGGGATCTCTCGGGATCCCATAGGTGTCAACCCCGACATCTTTGGCGCGCCAGGTAGGCGGATTGAAGGTTGCGTGAACCTGATCTGGTGGTCGGCGCCCTAGTTCCTTCATCATCTTCATCATCATGCCGCCCAAGAAGAAGAGCGCTGCGACAGCGCAACCATCCGGGTCCGTTTTGCCTGCGCCTTCGCAAACAGGCGACGGTGTGGGTACAGAAGGAAGAGGACTAGAACCCCCGCGGTGTTCTGGTGACCCAAGCCAAGCGAGCGGTATCGTTCGCAGTGGCAGTGGTAACTTGCACGCCGCTGGATCTAGAGATGGTGCCGTGTTGCCTACGGGTGGCACAACTAACTCTAGGGATCGAAGGGCGCCTGCTGGAGCTCCCATGCCGGCGCAAGCCTCGCAACCTACTCAGGTCGTGCGAGATGGGCGACATCATGGCGCTGGTGGTTCGGGGCGTCCCCATGAAAAGGTTTCTGCGCATAAATCCCAAGATGCACGGGACCAGCATGCACACCAAGCTGCCGGCGGAGGTGGTGCGTGGTCGCGTGACCATGGCGGTGCTCCTTCTAACCTGGTTAGGAGTCAGAGCACCTCACGTACCTCGCACTTGTCACCGCCACCTACGCCAGCGGAAGCCTTGGCACATGCGCAGCTGCTCCTCGATTTTCCTCCCGCACCGGAGAAGATGGAGGAGTGGCGAGCTACTATCCAGAGTCTTATCGGCTTCGCCAACAAGGATGGATCGCAAGAGGCAGGGCCCTCACAGCGAAGGCCCATCGATCCGGCGCGAGCCGGTGCAGAGAAAACCGGAGGTGGTGCAACTACAGTGCACTCCCCTCCGCGGCATCAGCGGCGGCCGACAACTCAGCAAGTCGACCGCCATGAAGAAGTTTCCACGGCATCGTCCGATCCACGGATGCGCCGTGATCAGCATCTGGTTCTCCAGGAACGAGGCAAAGAGGACGCTCGAACAACCATCGAGCGGCGATGGGAAGCGCGCTATCACTCTGATAAGCGCGCGGGGCCGGCTGTCGACGAGCCTGCGCCAGGGGACGTAGGAGACTTGCCTTATGAGGTAGGGACTCCAGCGTTTACCCGTGAGCTGCGGCAAGTCCGATGGCCCAATTCCCGAACCTTTAAGCCAGAGGTTCCGGAGAAGTATGACGGAAAGACCCATCCCTCGGAGTTCCTGAGCATCTACACCATTGCGGTGCAGGCTGCCGGGGGCCGAGATGACAAGATACTTGCCAACTACTTCCCGTTGGTGCTCAAGCCCAACGTCAGGTCGTGGTTGATGCATCTGCCGGAGAATTCCATTTCTTCCTGGTCAGATTTGTGCCATCAGTTTGTTGGCGCCTTCGTAGGAGGCCACCAAGCTCCTGGCCAAGAGAGCGATTTGCACATCATCCCTCAGAAGGAGGGCGAGTCCCTGCGCAAGTTTATGCAGAGGTTCAACCGAGTGCAGTACAACATTCCCGACGTTCATCCTGCCGCTGTCATTAGCGCGTTCCACCAGAACATGCGTAACCGCAGAATGCGAGAAGAGCTGGCGATGAACAAAGTCAGGAGTATTGCCGAGCTTTATGCTCTGGCCGACAAGTGCGCTCTAGCTGAAGAAGGGAGGAAACTCCTCGGTGACGCTGTTGGCACGGCAGGCGACTCCGAAGATGAAGACGCCGCGGCCCCGTCAAGGAAAGGCCGGCGGCGGAACAGGAAGCGCGGAGGCAAGGCCGTGCTTGCTGTCGAGGAATCCGACAACCCCGGCGCCGCCAAGAAGGCCAAGGTTGGTGACCCCGGCAAGGATCTTGCCGGGTGCCCTTCCTGTCAGGCCTTGGCGGTTGCCGACAAGTCGGAGAACTCCGGCAAGCAGTATTGCAAGATCCATCGCACCAAGGGCCACGATCTCCAGAACTGCCGACAAGTTGAGCAGCTTGCCGAGAAGCAGAGGGCCGAATACGAGAGGCGAGACAAGGAGAAGGCCCAAGATGGTGCTGAGGGGTCCGGCAAGAAACGCGGTGGCCGAGGGGGTCGCCGCGGCAAGGCCAAGCAACAAAAGGATCGGCCCGCTCGGGGCCGAGATAAAGAAGGAGATGATGATGAGGAAGATGATGAATCCAGTGAGCAGGAATTCCAGAAGGCTACGGAGGCTATGTGCATTGATGGGGGTGCCTCGCTGCATTCTTCCCACCGCCAACTTAAACAGTGGATGCGGGAGGTCAATGCGGCAGAGCCATCCCCCGATGCGTGTAGGCCTCTGAAGTGGTCCAGCACGCCTATCATCTTTGATGCCGAGGATCACCCTGATCGCACAACTGCGGTCGGGTGTTTGCCATTGTTGGTTTCCCCAACAATTCGCAACCTCAAGCTGACGAAGATGTTAGTTGACGGCGGGGCTGGCCTAAACTTGATCTCACCAGATGTGCTCACAAAGCTTCAGATTCCCGACGAAGACCTCGAGGAAACGGGTACGTTTCAAGGGGTCAATCCGGGAAGAACCCAGCCTAAGGGCAAGATCACGTTGCCGGTAACATTCGGCAGCGAGTTTAACTTCAGGACCGAAAAGGTGGTGTTTGATGTCGCCAAGATCCCCATGTCATACAATGGGATCCTTGGTCGGCCAGCGCTGGCTAAGTTTATGGCGGCATCACACTATGCGTACAATGTGTTGAAGATGCCCGGGCCGTTGAGCATCATTACTGTCCATTCCGATAAGAAGGACGCGCTCATCTGTGCCGATCAACTTTACTGGGAAGCAGTTGCAGCACCTGCCGTCAAGGCATCTGCTCCTGCCGCTGGAACTCCCGGGGGGAAGAGGAAGACCGGCAGGAACCTTGGCGTGAACTCCGGCAAGCGCGCCTCCTCGGAGTGCTGCGCTTCCGTCGAGGACGCACCAGAGAGTTCCACCGGCAAGAACAAGAAATCCAAGGCTGCTCCACCGGAAGCCAAGAAGGTGCCTGCTAGGGAGGACGGAACGGGGGGAACTTTCACCATAAGTTCCACCCTAGATGACAAATAGGAAAGCGCGCTCGTTGCTTTCCTGCGGGCGAATGTCGACGTGTTTGCATGGCAACCGTTTGACATCCCCGGTGTTCCCAGGAAAGTGATTGAGCACCACCTTGCTGTCTGTCCTCATGCGCGGCCCGTCAAGCAGAGGGTCAGGAAGCAGGCCTTGGAGCGGCAAGAATTCATTGCCGAAGAGATTAAGAAGCTGGAGGCGGCAGGACTGGTCAAAGGAGTGCTTCATCCAACCTGGTTGGCCAACCCGGTTGTAGTGCGGAAAGCGAATGGGAAATGGAGGCTTTGTATCGATTATACAGATATCAATAAAGCTTGTCCAAAAGATCCTTTTCCCTTGCCGCGCATCGACCAGATTGTGGATGCCACCGCTGGTTGTGATCTCCTGTCCTTCCTTGATGCCTATTCAGGGTATCATCAGATTTTTATGGCAAAGGAAGATGAAGAGAAGACCGCCTTTATCACCCCATGTGGTACGTATTGTTTCATACGAATGCCTTTCGGGTTGAAAAGTGCTGGTTCGACATTCGCCAGAGCAATCCAGATTGGTTTTGAGCCACAACTCCATAGAAATATGGAGGCATATATGGATGATATAGTGGTCAAAACTAAGGATAAAGCAACGCTCATCCAAGACTTAGAAGAAACATTTGCAAACTTGCGCAAGATCAATTTGAAGCTCAATCCTGAGAAGTGTGTGTTCGGTGTTCCTTCCGGCAAGCTCCTCGGATTCTTTGTATCTTGCCGGGGAATCGAAGCGAACCCCGACAAGATCAAAGCCATTGAGCAAATTGAAGCGCCGAGACGCGTCAAAGATGTGCGTCGTCTTGCCGGCTGTGTTGCTGCTCTAAGTAGGTTTATTTCCAAATCTGCTGAGCGCGCCCTACCCTTCTTCAAAATTTTGAAGAAGGCAGGTCCAATGAAATGGACTCCGGAAGCGGAGGCTGCGCTGCAAGATTTGAAGAAATACCTTTCCTCTCCGCCGACGCTAGTCGCGCCTAAACCACAAGAGCCGTTGCTGCTGTATCTGGCAGCAACAAATCAAGTGGTTAGCGCTGCGCTAGTGGCGCAGAGAGAAGCTGATGAGGAAGCAACACCAGCGGCAGGACCGCTAGATGACGCGGCAAGATCTTCCCCGACAAGGGTTGATCCCGGCAAGACAGGATCTGCGCAAACAGAAGAACTTGTGCAGAAGAAGAAGATGGTGCAGCGCCCAGTTTATTTTGTTAGCTCTCTTTTACAAGGGGCTAGATCAAGATATTCTGGGGTGCAGAAGCTGCTTTTCGGCCTCCTTATGGCCTCAAGGAAGCTGCGCCACTATTTTCAAGCACATGAGATCACCGTCGTCACTCGCTTTCCGTTGCAACGGATTTTGCAAAATCCGGAAGCAACCGGCAGGATCGTGGAGTGGGCGCTGGAGCTGTCCAGCTTTGGCCTTAAGTTTGAAAGCACTTCGACAATTCAGAGCAGGGCCTTGGCGGAGTTCATTGCAGAATGGACCCCAACGCCAGACGAAGAAGTTCAAGAAACAACTCTCCCCGGCAAGGAAATCGATCAGCAATGGGTTATGTACTTTGACGGGGCTTTCTCGCTGCAAGGCGCCGGTGCTGGCGTGCTGCTTGTCGCACCCACCGGAGAGCACCTCAAGTACGTAGTTCAAATGCACTTTCCCCGGGAGAGCTCAACCAACAACACTGCAGAATACGAGGGTTTGCTTGCCGGTCTCAGGATCGCGGCAGACCTTGGTATCAAAAAGCTCATCATCAAAGGCGATTCACAGCTTGTCGTCAGGCAGGTTAACAAGAGCTATCAAAGTCCATTGATGCAAGCCTATGTAGATGAGGTGAGGAAATTGGAAGAGCGCTTTGACGGTCTCCAAATGGAGCACGTTCCTCGTGCCGAGAACAATATTGCTGACGACCTGTCAAAGCGTGCTGCCCTCAAGTTGCCTGTGGAACCAGGAACTTTTGTGCTCCAATTGACTCAACCATCCGTGGCGCCATCGATGCGGCAAGAAAAGAGAAGGAAGTTGAGCTCTGGCCAGTACTTCCCGGCAGAGCTCCCCGGAGCCGCCGGCAAGGAAGTTGCCGGGATCGACACGCCTGCCGGGGAACAACAGGCTCCGATAGGACCTCAGGCCCTCGTTGTCGAGACAACTGTTCCCCCGGCAGAGGAGATGCCTTTAGTCCTAGTTGTCGAGCCTCAGGCTCCAGCATGGGCGCAGAACATTGTCCATTTCCTTCAGACAGGTGAACTCCCTGAGGAACAAGAAGAAGCGGAAAGAGTAGCCCGCCGGTCTGTTATGTACAAGTTCGTCGATGACGTCCTGTACAGAAAGAGACCAAATGGTGTGAAATTGAAGTGCATTCCTCGGGAGGATGGACTAGAGCTGTTGGCGGAGATACATGGGGGCATGTGTGGCTCTCACATAGGGTCAAGAGCGCTTGCCGGAAAGGCATTCCGGCAAGGCTTCTTTTGGCCTACCGCCCTCCAGGATGCGACTGCACTAGTAACCAAGTGTGAAGCGTGCCAGTTTCATTCAAAGAAATCACATCAGCCAGCTCAAGCTCTTCAAACAATCCCTCTCTCCTGGCCATTTTCAGTCTGGGGGCTTGACATACTGGGCCCCTTCCCCCGTGCTACCGGGGGCTTTGAGTACTTGTACGTTGCTATCGACAAGTTCACAAAGTGGCCGGAGGTGGAAGCAGTGAGGAAGGTGACAGCGCAGTCGGCTGTCAAGTTCTTCAAAGGAATTGTTTGCCGTTTCGGTGTACCTAACAGGATCATCACCGACAACGGCACGCAGTTCACAAGTCGCACCTTCATGCAGTATGTCCAAGACCTTGGCGGCAAGATTTGTTTTGCCTCTGTTGCTCACCCGAGAAGCAACGGCCAAGCGGAAAGGGCCAATGCTGAAGTGCTGCGCGGTCTCAGGACCAGAACTTTTGACAGGCTGAAAAAGTGCGGAAGACGCTGGATTGATGAGTTGCCGACGGTTCTTTGGTCAATCAGAACGACACCAAATCGAGCCACCGGCCAGACGCCCTTCGCTCTGGTCTACGGAGCGGAAGCAATTCTCCCCACGGAACTCATATACGGATCTCCTCGAGTGCTCGCTTATGATGAGCTCGAGCAAGAGCAACTGGGGCAAGATGACGCTGTGCTCCTTGAGGAGAATCGTCTTCAGGCTGCTGTGCGAGCTGCACGCTACCAGCAAGCTTTGCGCCGCTATCATAGCCGCAAAGTTCATGCCCGAAGCCTTGAGGAAGGCGACCTTGTTCTTCGACGGATTCAGTCCGCCAAGAATTCAAACAAGTTGACGCCAAAGTGGGAAGGCCCTTATCGGGTAGTACGAGTCACCAGGCCTGGCGCTGTCCGCCTGGAGACCGAAGATGGCATTCCAGTGAGTAATTCTTGGAATATCGAACATCTTCGCAAGTTCTACCCATAAGGCGCGGTTGCCGGGGGATCCCGGGAACCACCTTTTTGTACAAGTCTTGCCGGCAAGGCATGTGATCCTTTGTACAAAGCCAGGCGCAGATCCTGAGCACAGATGAATAAATTTAAGTGTTGTACATTCCCTTATTGATTCCCATGTTCATATTCATATATGCATGTTTGTCTAAGATGTTGTATGACACCTGATCCCGGTAAGTTCTAACGAACCGCCAAGATTTCATCCCTTTATTTTCTCTTCTTTCTTTTTCTCAAAAGATAGAAGGATTCCTCGCGTGCACATTTGCCGGGGGGGAAGGGAGATATGAATACCAGTTGGTGACGTTCGGAATCGATGCTTGCCGAAGGAAGAACAAAGCCAGAAAGCTAAGTCCTTAAAACTCAGAGCAAGTTTTTCTTTAATTACCAAGTTATTTCCTTGGACGATTCCGATTCTTGTATGGAAAATCTGCACGCAAAGGAACCCTTGCTGTGATCGGTTGCGCCCTTATTTTGTTTCGAGTCCGCTTAACGATTTAAGTGGCTGCACTGAGAACACCAAGGAGTCTTGCCGGCCGCTGCGCCTCCGGCAGGCTGCTGAAGTCCCGCACCCAGCGCTCGCGGCAGGTTGCGCGCCGGCAAGTTTTTCAGTAAGCGTAGGATGAACTCCATACATAAAGGAATCAGACAAGGAAAGTAGCAAGCATGAGCCTAAACATAGTCAAATTATATTGCATCCATGAGTTTCCGCGGTTCTAACTTGAGACTTAATTGTCTTTTACATGAGATGATGGCGGCAAGAATAAAAGGGGAGCACTCAATCCCTGCGCTGGCCTTCGATCCTTTTGATGGAATCCACCTTCTCAAGGATCAGCGCGATACACTTTTCAAGCGCCTCAACATTTGCATCCTTTGGTAGATGGCCGAGTGCGCTGGAGAGGTCGATGCCGGGATTGCTGTGCACCACCTTGATGAGCACCTTGCGAAGGACGGCCCGGCAAAGCCGGCGAGTCTCGTTCGCCAGTTGGGTCGCCCGGCTGGACTGGAGCGCCCTCAACGCGTTGATGATGCTTTCAAAGAACATCATCAACCTGGCGCTTGGAGATATTCTTTCCTCGGAAGAATATCTGAAGTTCGACAAGCCCATGGTTGACAGTTCTGCGGTAAGCTTCTCCGCGGTGGTGATGAGACGGCCAGTCCAGATCTCCACTCCCTTTTCATAATCAGCTTGGGCGGCGGCAGCGCTCTTGAGCAGGTTCCTCTCTCCTTGGAGATCCTTGAGTAGAGCCTTCTCATGGGCCCTGCCGGCCTCGAGAGACTTCTGCAGCGTGGTCAGCTTCAGCTCCAGAACCTCAATACTATCAGCTGCAGAGGAAAGCTGCTTGGTCTTGTCGGACAGGGCGACTTGCATCTCCGCCAAGGAATGGAGGGTTTTTTCCGTGTCCCCCTTGAGCATCGAGAGCTCCTTGCCGTGCTCTTCGAGATCTGTTTCCAGCCTCTTCACTTTGTCGCTCAGCTCGTTCTTGGCGGCCTCTGCAGCTTCGGCAGCATCGACGGCCTCCTTGAGCTTCCCGGCATGACTTGCAGTCAGAGCTTCGAGCGCCTCCTCGTGTTTCTGCTCCAGCTCCTGGGTCCGCCGCGCGACAAGCGCCTGCTCACGTGCGGTGAGATCTTCTTCGTAAGCATCAAGAGCAACGCGGCGCCCCGTCAGGAGAGCATCTTCGACAGCAATCCTTTGAATGGCTTCATCATGTGCCTTCTCCATATCTGATTGCTTCAGGAGGATCTCATTCCATTGCTGGCTCACTTGTTCTCGGTCGGCAACCAGCTCTTGGAGGGCCTCGGTGTGCCAGATTTGCATTTGTGCGACGCGACTTTGAAAATCCGCTTCGGCTGCCTCAACAACTGCCATTCTGGAGTCCGCCTTCTCTTTCCGGGCACGATGGAGAGCCTGCAGTTTGCGGAAGTTCTCGCCCATGGCCTGAAGGAGCTGATCCTCTTCAGACTTGCCGCTGTTAGCGCTGGGATCGTGAACGACTTCGAGCCCGGCAGCGGCAATAATTTCCTCGAAAACTTCTCCTTCGGCTGGTGCCCCGGTGCTTGCCGTCCCCGGCAAGTTGATGAATAGATTCTCGCCAACCTTGAGATACTTGCTGGATGAGGGGCCTTCAGATGTTGATGGCTGGTCCTCAGTGGCCGCCTCACCAGTGATAGGGGGCTCTGTGGCCGGTGCAGCGCCTGGCGCTCCTGCGGCAGGAATGCTGTCAGTGTGGTCCTCCACCTCCCTGTCGCCCTCTTCAGCAGGTCCTTCGGCGTTTTCCTCTTGTGCTGTCTTGGCGGCCTCCCCGTTAAGAGCATCACCAGCCCCGGCAACGTCATCCTCGGTGGCCTCGCTGGCAGCGATCCTGTCCGCTTCGGCGGCAGCATCCCTGGCGGTCTCTTCGATGACGACGTCGATGTCCATATGTTCCATCACAGGGAACTCTGAAGGGTGAAGGAGGAAGACATAATAAGATCGAGGTTTGGATTTTGAAGTGACTAAAGATAAAGAGATAAGAGGAAAAGATTAACAATCACTCTGAGGCGATCAAGTACCTGCGTCGGGCTGTCGAGAGGTGGCTTCGCCTCTCCCGGCAACTCCGGTTGCCGGGGGTGGGTTGCCGGAGTCCGTGCTTGTCGGCTCCTTCTCAGTCAGGATGGGCTCATCGGCAGGGTCTCTTGCCGGAGATGTGCTTGTGGGCGGAGCGGTCGATGAAGGAGGCACAATGGGGATATCTTCTCCTTGTTGTCGTCCTTCTCCTGCGAACCCAAAGATATCAGCGGCAAGAATGAAAGCCTCGGCACCAGCCAACAGAAAAAGGGACGACGAACTTACGCTGGGGGCTGTGCTGGGGGCTGTGTTGAGGACTGGATTCCGGGCTGACAATGACAGTTTCCGGCATGCTCGTGGAGCCCGCCGGGGGCTCGTCGCCCGTAGAAGTCCTTGACCTCTTCGCCATCCTCTCCAGCAAAGTTTCTGTATCACTGCGGAAACAATACAAGCAAGTCAGTAAGATTGATGCAAATTGGAAGGTAGAAGCTGTGGCAAATACTCACTCTTCTTCCTCTTGCTCTGGACTAAAGCCGGAGATGTCGAAGTCGACCTCCGTTGCGATGTCTGAGTGGGGAGGTGGAGGCGGAGTCCTGGGCCGCTTGGCTGTGGTGGGCGCCGGGGCATCCTCCGGCGCGGTAGTACGAGACCGTCCTGCCGCCCTAGCAGTGGTCGCTGGTGTGGGTCTCGCGCGCCGCGCGGGCTATTGACGAGCCCCCTGCCGCGGTCCGGTCTTGCCGGCCACCTTCTTGCCGGGGGATTCGCCGCTCGAAGTAGGCTGGCTTGCCGGGACGCCTGATGCGGCTTTCCGAAGGACAGGCTTTGTCTTCTTCGGGGGCGAGGGCTCTTCTCGCGTCTCCTCTTCGGGCGTGTCTTCGCCGGATGAGCCCTCAGCGACTGCCGCCTTCTTCCCCGGCAACCTTGTTCTCCTTGGCAGGCTTTGCCTCCACTACCACCTCTATGTCGCTGGCTTCCCACTCTGTGAAGCCAACGTTGCCGGCCTCCGCGGCAAGATTCGCCTCCTCCACTCTGGTAGCGATGTAGGCTACCTCCTGATCAGTGGTGGCGCGGATGAGATCTGACTCTTGCCGGACAGGCTTCTCCGTCAAATTGTCAAAGAATTTCTGCGCTTCTTCCTCGCTTGGCTCGACCCAGGTCGGGTCAAGGCCGGGGGCGTTGAACATCGGCAAGAAGGCAATGATTGACCCCAAGGCAGAGTTGTTGCACAAGGGGACGATCCTTGCCGGTAGCCGGTGCTTGTCTTCGCGCTGGAATAACTTTTGGCGGAGAGCGCCAAGCTGCATAGTGGTCAGATTGTTGTTCAGCCCGGGGCGCAGCCTCATGACATCTGCCGCGTTCTTGTATTCCCAGGCTGGCCTCCCCCTGTTCTGCAGAGGGGCGATGCGGCGGCGGAGAAAGTCGAAGCCGATCATCTCCATTGTCAGCCCGGCAGCCTTCAAGCGAAGGATCCTGGTAGTGGCGATTGTGAGCTTCTCGTCTTCTGCGGCGAGATCGCCCCAATCCTTGCCGCGGACCACTTTCTGTCGCCGGGGATGACAAAAAGGATGAGGATCTGCTTCCTGGATCCAGCACCATTCGGCCCGCCACTCGTCCCACTTTTCGCGGTAAACCCCCTCTGGGTATATCTCTTTGTTCCAAGCCCTTGGAATCCAGGCAATAGATCCAGAGAGAGCCTTTCCTTTTTGGATTCGAGGATAGAAATAATGGCGGAAAAGAGCAGAATTGGGGGTCACACCGGCGAAATTTTCACAGAGATGGGCAAAGATAGACATGCAAAATACGGCATTCGGCGTGAAATCAAGAAGGCGGAAGTCGTATGTGTACATGATGTCGTTGAAAAAGTCGGAAAAAGGTGGACAGAGCCCGCAATAGAAATATGCAGCGAAGAAGGGGTATCTGTCCGATCCACCTTTGGAACAAGCACCTGGGATTACGCGTGTGGCGGGGTGAGCTTGCGTTCCCTTCGCCCACATGCATTGGTATCGCCCCTTCAAGGTTTCGGCGTCGAGCGTCGGAGGGAAGACGACGAGCCTCTTCCGCATCTTCACCAGTTCGCTCTCCGGAACTTCAGCTTTCGCCTCCTTGTCCGTGCCCTTGCCTTTGCTGGCCTTGGGCGGCATGGCGACTGTGAAGACGGAAGCCGGGGGGTGGAGCGAGCGCGGGAGCAGCGGGTGGAAGAGGAAAAAGATTTCGCTCTGAGCTCGAGCAGAGGAAGGTGATGGCGATGGCCAGATTGGGAAGAAGAGGGGGGTGAATAGGTTTGCGCCTCCGCGACTTCTCCTTTTTATGGGGAAGGAGCGGGGCCGCCTTGTTTACCCCCCAATATGAATGCGCCCCTATGGGCGCGAGACAGTTTGCAGCCTTTTTTGGCACGCTTCCCACATCGCGCGCTCCGTGCGCGTAGTGGGGGGCACAGTAAAACGAGATCTTTTACGAGCAGTTAATTCCCTGCCACGCGTGCCCGTGCACTGTTTGGGCCTAGCCCAACAACGCCTCGCACTCGTGTATGGCCTAGACCCGGGGGCTCCTGTCGGTGTACTAAGTATTGGGCCACTAGTACCCCGTACTTGTGCACGGGCAGTTGTAGCCATCCTTGCGGCAAGGCTTGCCGGAATCAGCTCGAGGTCGATTCAAGCCATCAAGGGAATCATCAAGTCAAAGACCAAAACATCTGGAGTTAATAAGGACTGAAATCCGAAGGCCAACCTCCCCGGCAAGATCCTTGCCGGGATGGCCTTTGGCGTCCGACAAGGCTTGGCGCCCGGCAAGGCTCGGCGCCCGGCAAGGTTCGGCGCCTGGCGAGGTTTTGCCACTGTGCCACCGCTCCGGCACAGTGACGTGTCTGACATTCTGGGTCCTTCTCTGGATGCGTGGCAACGCGCTAGTGGGGGAGAGCTTAAGCGGTGATGATGGGATGGCCCCTTTTTCCATCCCCAAGAAAGTGAGGACACCTAAACGGACACCTCACGGTGCATTAAATGCGCTTGTCCTAATCCGTCAGGGGTTAGGTATGATACCCTGTAGCTACTTTACACCTCAATGTATGTACATTTTGCCACTGTGGAGACCCCTTTGAGCATATAAAAGGAGGCCCAAGGCAACTGCTACAGAGGAGGAGGACTTCTGGCCCATTCTGCATGCGTAGCTGCTCTTTGAACGTATTGTTCATTGCGAGCGCTCCTGAAGGCTGGGCTCAAGAACATCAATAAGAACACAAAGCAGGAGTAGGGTTTTACGCTGATCAGCGGCCCAAACCTGGGTAAAAAACCTCACGCATCGATCATTGGTTCTGCTCTTTGCGTATACCTCTCCCCCCGCCGAATCGTAAAGGGATCTCTCGGGATCCCATAGGTGTCAACCCCGACAATTAGGTAGGAGTTGATAATGGTTTGTCTTGAGTGCCAACATGCAAATTAAAATGGTTATGATGTAGTATGATAGGATGGTATCCTCCTTTGAATGATTTAAGTGGCTTGACTTGGCACATGTTCACGCATGTAGTTGAATCAAAATCAACATAGCCTCCACGATATTTATGTTCATGGTGATTTATATCCTACTCATGCTTGCATTCAATGTTGGTTAATCTCAATACATGTTTATGACTGTTGTCGCTCTCTAGTTGGTCGCTCCTCAATCTTTTGCTAGCCTTCACTTGTACTAAGCGGGAATACTGCTTGTGCATCCACTTCCATAAACCCAAAGTTGTTCCATATGAGTCCACCATACCTACCTATATGTGGTATTTACCTGCCGTTCCAAGTAAATTTGCATGTGCCAAACTCTAAACCTTCAAGTAATATTCTGTTTTGTATGCCTGAATCGCTCATGTAGCAACTAGGGGCTGTCAGTATCTTCCATGCTAGGTGGGTTATTCTCATGATGAGTGTTTATTCACTTGTCATTCAGGAGAAAGTGGCTGGTAATTGGGATGCCCAGTTCCATGCTCTAAATCAAATCAAAATATACTATCAAACAAAACTCCCCGAGGACTGTTGTTGGTATGGACGGTACCCGTTGTTTCGGACCAGCCGTGGAGTGTGCTTGTTGGTGGAGGGGGAGTAAAAACTTTACCATTCTATTTGGGAACCGCCTATAATATATTTAGCATGGAAGATACCGAGATCTCTTGGTCGTTATGTTGACAATGAAAGCATGCCGCTCAAAATTACATTCATCTCTGTTTTAAAAGCTCGAGCTCTGGCACCTCTGCAAATCCCTGCTTCTCTCTGCGAAGGGCCTATCTATTTACTTTTATGCTGAGTCATCATCCTCTTATAAAAAGCACCAGTTAGAGAGCACCACTGTCATTTGTAAGCATTGTTGTTAATTGATATTGAGTATGACTGTGGCTGGATCTCTTTTACCATGAATTACAATGTCTAGTCAGTCCTTGATCTTCAGGGGTGCTCTGCATTTATGTTTTGCGGTCTCAGAAAGGGCTAGCGAGATACCATTTTGTTATATCATATCATGATTATTTTGAAAGAGTGTTGTCATCCGAGATTCATTATTATTGCTCGCTAGTTGATTGTGCCATTGATATGAGTAAATGTGAGACCTAAATGTTATTGTGAATATGGCTAGTTCATAATTCTTGCTGAAAACCTGAATGCTGGCTTTGCATATTTGCAACAACAAGATCAAATAGAGTTTGTAAAAGTTTTTCTTTGTCACTTTCAGTTTGTCAACTGAATTGCTTGAGGACAAGCAATGGGTTAAGCTTGGGGGAGTTGATACGTCTTCGTCGTATCTACTTTTCCAAACTCTTTTGCCCTTGTTTTGGACTCTAATTTGCATGATTTGAATGAAACTAACCTGGACTGACGCTGTTTTCAGCAGAATTGCCTTGGTGTTATTTTTGTGCAGAAATAAAAGTTCTCGGAATGACCTGGAAATTTACGGAGAATATTTTTGGAATAAATAAAAAATATTGGCGAAAGAATGAACCAGAGGGGGTCCACCCATTGGCCACAAGCCAGGGGGCGCGCCCTGGTAGCTTGTGGGCCCCCTGGACCTCCTCTGACCCTAATTCCAACTCTATATTTTCACATCCGGAGAGAAAAAAAATCAGAGAGAAGAGTTCATCGCGTTTTACGATACGGAGCCGCCGCCGCCTCCTGTTCTTCATCGGGAGGGCTGATCTGGAGTCCGTTCGGGGCTGCGGAGAGGGGGATTCGTCCCCATCATCATCACCAACCTTCCTCCATCACCAATTTCATGATGCTCACCGCCGTGCGTGAGTAATTCCATTGTAGGCTTGCTGGACGGTGATGGGTTGGATGAGATTTATCATGTAATCGAGTTAGTTTTGTTAGGGTTTGATCCCTAGTATCCACTATGTTCTGAGATTGATGTTGCTATGACTTTGCTATGCTTAATGCTTGTCACTAGGGCCCGAGTGCCATGATTTCAGATCTGAACCTATTATGTTTTCATGAATATATATGTGTTCTTGATCCTATCTTGCAAGTTGTAGACACCTATTACGTGTTATGATCCGCATACCCCAAGGTGACAATAATTGGGATTCTTTCTGGTGATTACCATAGTTTGAGGAGTTCATGTATTCACTAAGTGCTAATGCTTTGGTCCGGTTCTCTATTAAAAGGAGGCCTTAATATCCCCGCTGCCACGGGAGGGTAGGACAAAAGATGTCATGCAAGTTCTTTTCCATAAGCACGTATGACTATATTCGGAATACATGCCTACATTATATTGATGAATTGGAGCTAGTTCTGTGTCACCCTAGGTTATAATTGTCGCATGATGAATGCCATCCGACATAATTATCCATCACTGATCCATTGCCTACGAGCTTTTCACATATTGATCTTTGTTACGTTACTTTGTCGTTGCCACTGTTACAATTGCTGCAAACTACTGTTACTTTTGCCACCGTTACCGTTACTTCCATACTACTTTGCTACTAAAAACTTTGCTGCAGATATTAAGTCTTTCAGGTGTGGTTGAATTGACAACTTAGCTGCTAATACTTGGGAATATTCTTTGGCTCCCCTTGTGTCGAATCAATAAATTTGGGTTGAATACTCTACCCTCGAAAACTGTTGCGATCCCCTATACTTGTGGGTTATCACATGTCGATTGCCCGAGGCCGGGCATTACCCAGAAAAGTGATTGCGGCCAGAGCTAATTGAGCGTATCGGGTAATGTGGTGCACCCCTGCATGGAAGTAATCTATTCGAATAGCCGTGTCCATGGTAACAGACGCTCGGAGTTGTATCCTGGTTTACAACAACTAGAACTAGATACTTGTTACACTAAACTGATATGATGGCTCCGGGATCGCTTCCTCACGGGGTAGACAAGGAAGGATATCTGGGCGTTGCTATTGTATACTTGTTACTATATGACATGTTATTCTACTCTCTTCTGATTTCTTCAAGACGCTACAAGAGGCTAGTCTTTGTTAGGCTAGGTCTTCCCTTCTATTCTGGCATTTCTGCAGTATAGTCCTCAGACAAATCATTCCCTTGATAATGATGCATACTTAGCATAGATCTGATGTAAGTCTTACGAGTACTTTGGATGAGTACTCACGGTTGCTTTGCTACCTCTTTTCTTCTTCTTGGATGTTGCGATCAAATGGTGGAGCCTAGGAACCAGAGGATCCCGAGGATGATGCTACGTGGAGACCGCTGACCAGGAGTAGTTCGGTGGTCCCAGGCAGGAGGCATGCACCTTTTTGATCTAGAGTCGTTGTTTGTTTTCACCTTCTTAAGGCACCTTTGTATTTGTTTGTACTCAGACCTAACTCTTGTTGTAATTACGGGTCTTGCGACCCTGGCTTGTAATTTATGAGACTTATGTTTATCCTTTGAGTCATAGAGTTGTGTTGTGATATTATACCGTGAGTCATTGATCTTGATCGTGCATGATGTGTGGATGTTTAGTGCACAATTAATTTCAGGGGTGTCACACAACGCCTTTAGGAAGGAAGCGACACTCAAACGCTGCCGTCACCGGATCCGACCACCGAAGGCCAGATTCTAAGTTTTTACCCGAAGAACCAGTCCGAGCATATCTGAGCAATGTCTTCAACAAGGTTATGATGCAAGGACATCGCCATTGCGAGGTATAACTATCTCGGGTCAGTCGTAGGTTTTCACCCCTGATCTCGAGACTAGGCACTTGAGAAGAACCACCATCGAAGTCAATTATGTGTTGTTGCCACCACTTTCCATGATCCCAACAACTACATGTGTCGGGCTAGACGACCGTCGTCACTGCACAGTCATATCCTCTAGGTTAAGCCATTTTTCATAGATTGCATCTCATCGATGTTCTCGAAGGCCCCGAGTGGACCAGAGCTGCATTCAGCCATCAACCACCCTTTGAAGACCATTGACCACAACCATGGCGCCCGCCTTGCCGCCGCAGCTATTGTACATGAGGAGGCTGGTCATTCCCCACACCTACACACCATGCCGCAGCCACGCATCCATGCGCCAACGAGCTAACACAGCCACGCCCGCATCCAACCGATTTCATTATTTGTGCACAGGCCCCACACACGAGGCTTTCAAAGCGAAGAAGCCCAACAGGGGCCAAAGTACACCGGCAGGGCGACCCGGCCTTACTTGGGGAGCGTGAATGACCGCCTGAGACAGTGCACGCTGGCAGGGCAACTGACCACCTAGGCAGGCAGAAATCATAAGACATGTTGTTCATAGGTTGCTTCACATTGTGGCTGCAATTGGTCTTTATACTAAGGGCGCAACGGGTCATCTAATTTCTCAAACGTAAGAGATGATCCACAAAGAAGAGAGGAAGAGTGCTGACCCGTAGTGCCCGCCTATCTCATAATGGAGGAAGATCAATGCCATTGAATGTTGATCCAACGACCTAGAAATTTTCCTTTTGGAAAGATCGACTGATGCTAAACTGAGAAAACCGCTAAGCAGGGGTGAAAGATCATGGATGTCGCATGGGGGGGGGGGGGGGGGGTGAATAGGCGCTTTAAAATAATTACAGTTTAGGCTTGAACAAATGCGGAATAAAACTAGCATTTAATTTGTCAAGCATGAAACCTAAAACAACTAGGCTCACCTATGTGCACCAACAGCTTATGCTAAGCAAGATAAAACAACTATGTGATAGCAAGATATATAAAATGAAACACTATGTGACGGTGTTATGGACCAGGGGTAGTAACCTCTAGTCGGCCCATGCTCTTCGGGTTGGACCGATGGGCCTTCATTCATTCTTAAGAAGGACTCTAGAGGTAGTACGCATGAGGCATGATCAAGACTACCTTCACCGAAGACTTGTCGTATACTCCAAGATTTCTCATGCCGCCTTATGTCTAGATACCAACCTTGTAACCCCAGATGCCCTACTTGGTGTATATATAAGCCGTAGGGTTTAGCCCGCAGAAGGGACATCAACGCAATATCAACCACCTAGCCTTAGAGTTAGACCACATCTTACGATCTCGAGGTAGATCAACTCTATACTTGATACATCTCCATTAATATAAACAAGAGCACGATGGGGTTTTACCTCCATTAAGAGGGCCCGAACCTGGGTAAACATCGTCTCTTTGTTCCTATTACCACCGGTCCGAGACCCCACAACTCAGGACCCCCTACCCCGAGGTCTGCCGGTTTTGACACCGACACTAGTGCTTTCATTGAGAGTTCCGCAGTGGGATCAACCGAAGGATCAATGGCTCATCTGCAGATCAACGGCAACAACAGCTGCGGGAGCGTTTACGCCCCCGGCCAGCTCTTCGTGTTCGGCAACATGATCTTCCGCGCCGATTCGACTGGCCATCTGCCTCCATCGAAAACTATGCCTCGGGTCGTATCATGACCTTTGGCGGCCTTGAATACATCGCGGACTCCCGCAGCGAACTCGTCCTGTCAGGCTGGACACCTGGCCGGATTGAGGACCTGTCCGGCTCCGGGGGCTCGACTCCGGAGCCGATCTCTCCCGAGGACATCGGGCTAGGATCTGCGGCGCCATCAGAGAGCCCCGGCGTAACAACTCCGAATGGTCCCTCCTCGACCCCTAGCCAGAACTTTAATCTGGCCTCCACTTTTGAAGCTACGCCAGGCTTAGAGCCGACCATGGCGCAGGATCTAGGATCACTCCCGGATCCCCTTCATGCCAAAAACACGTTAGACTATACGCCGGGCACACTTCGAGTCAGCCTCTCCTATAGCCAGGCCATGAACTCCGAAGAATTGTCCAACCTCAACAAGATGCTCGACCGTATACAGAGCATGTCTATCGCGGACGGCAAGACTTTGGTTTACGACCAGATCGGACTTAAAGCCGACAATCGGGAAATTTACATCCCACCCACCACCCATCTAGTCGCCACAGTCGATGATTTGACCGATGTGTTGGACTATGACGAGGCCACGGATATGGATGAAGACGCTGATATCCCACACAAAACACTTTGCCCCTGGTAAACACGGGCATGTGGACTGCAACATCCACCTATGACGTATACATGGTTGACTGATACGTCTCCAACGTATCTATAATTTTTTATTGTTCCATGCTATTATAGTATCAATCTTGGATGTTTTATATACATTTACAAGCAACTTTGTATCATTTTTTGGGACTAACCTACTAACTTAGTGCCCAGTGCCAGTTGCTATTTTTTTGCCTACTTTTGACTTTGCAGAAAATCAATACCAAACGAAGTCCAAATGCCACGAAACTTTTTGGAGATTTTTTTCTGGTGATAAGAGACCCTGGAAGCTTCAGGAGACCACGAGAAGATGGAGGAGTGGCCCACTAAGCACCAGGGCGCGCCAGAGATAGTGGGGCCCATGAGCCTCCGTTTGACCTAACTCCACCTCTATGAATACTCTAAAATTAGGAAACCTACCAGGGAGTCCACGAAATACTCTTTCCGCCTCTGCAAGCCTCTGTTCTCGAGAGATCCCATCTGGGGACCCTTTCTGACACTCTGCCGGATGGGAAAACGATCACAGAGGGGTTCTTCATCATCCTTGCTGCCCCTTCGATGATGTGTGAGTAGTTTACCACAGACCTACGGGTCCATAGTTAGTAGTTAGATGGCTTCTTCTCTCTTTTTGATTCTCAATACAATGTTCTCCTTGTTGTTCTTGGAGATCTATTTGATGTAATGACTTTTTGCGGTGTGTTTGTTGAGATCCGATGAATTGTGAGTTTATGATCAGATCTATCCATGAATATTATTTGAGTTTTCTCTGAACTCTTTTATGCATTATTAATATAGCTTCATATTTATTCTTCGATTTATTGGGTTGGTTTGGCCAACTAAATTGATTTATCTTGCCATGTGAAGAGGTGCTTTGTAATGGGTTCGATCTTGCGGTGCTCAATCCCAGTGACAGAAGGGGACATGACACGCATGTATCGTTGCTATTAAGGGTAAAAAGATGGGGTTTATTCATACGTGAGTTTATCTTGTCTACCTCATGTCATCTTGCTTAATGGATTACTCCGTTATTCCATGAACTTAATACACTAGATGCATGCTGGATAGCGGTCGATGTGTGGAGTAATAGTAGTAGATGCAGAATCGTTTCAGTCTACTAATCTTGGATGTGATGCCTATATGTTTGATCATTGCCTTAGATATCTTCATAACTATTTGCTTTTTTATCAATTGCTCAACAGTAATTTGTCTACCCACTGTATGCTATTTTCTCGAGAGAAGCCTCTAGTGAAAACTATGGCCCCGGGTCTATCTTTTATCATATATTAAATCTAAAAATACCTTGCTATAATTTTATTTTATATTTTTGTCAGATCTATCTATCAAAAACTATGCAATTTAATCTTGCTCGTAACCATTGAGGGATTGACAACCCCTCTACGCGTTGGGTTGCAAGTATTTGTTGTTTGTGTGCAAGTGTTGTTTACATAGTGTTGCTTCGTTCTCCTACTGGATATATAACCTTGGTTTCATAACTGAGGGAAATACTTATCGCTACTGTACTGCATCATCCCCTCCTCTTCGAGGAAATCCAAACGCGTCTCACAAGTAGTAGGAAGAATTTCTGGCGCCGTTGCCGGGGAGACATCATAAACATCTATCAATAATATTAAGCTTGATGATAAGGAACTGAAGAAGAGTCAACTTTAGCTAGAAGGCGTCCCCATAATTCGGAGGGTGAAAATCTTGATGAAAAAATTGATAAAAGTGGGTTTGGAGAGGTAAAAACTTTAACTAGTGATGTGTCCACTCTCTTGGATTACAAAGACTTTAATTATGATAGTTGTTCTTTGATTGAATGTATTTCTTTGTTACAATTCATGCTAAATTCACACAACGCATATGAACAAAATAAGGCTTTTACTAAACATATTTGTAGAAGCGATGAAAGCCTTAGAAGAAAAGTTAGAATTAGAGATTTCAATTGCTAGAAAATTATATGATGAATGGGAACCTACCATTAAAGTCAAGATAAAAAATTATGAGTGCAATGCTTTATGTGATTTAGGTGCTAGTGTTTCCACAATTCTGAAATCTCTATGTGATGTGCTAGGTTTTACCAATTTGGAAGAATGTTATCTTAATTTACACTTGGCGGATTCTACTATTAAAAAGCCTTTGGGAAGAATTAATGATGTTCTTATTCTTGCAAATAGGAATTATGTGCCCTTAGATTTTATCGTACTTGATATTGATTGCAATCCGTCTTGTCCCATAATACTTGGTAGACCATTCTTACGAACTATAGGTGCCATGATTGATATGAAAGAAGGGATATTAAATTTCAGTTTCCGTTAAGGAAGGGTATGGAACACTTACCTAGAACTAGAATTAAGCCATCATATGAGTCAGTCATGAGGGCAACCTATGGAGCAAAAACCCAAAAATGATAATACTTGAAACTATGCATTATGCCTAGCTAGGGGCATAAAACAATAGCGCTTGTTGGAAGGCAACCCAATAGTTATCTTAATTTTTCTTGTTTAATTTCTGTTTTTCTCATGTTCACACAATTATGCTACTGTTATGATTGTGTTTTTATGTTTTAATTAGTGTTTGTGCCAAGTAAAGCCTTTAGGATTATGTCGGATGATAGTTGACTTGATTATGTGGGAAAACAGAAACTTTTGCGCCCAGTTCTGGAATTATGTAAATTCACAGAAACATGTTTTTGCTCTAATTGTTTTTCACATAATTGATATACAAATTTCCCACGTCGTCCTGATTTTTCAGAATTTTTAGAGTTACAGAAGTATGAGCTTAATTCAGGTTTCTACAAACTTTTCTGTTTTTGACAGATTCTGTTTTCATTGCATTGTGTGCTTATTTTGATGAATCTATGGATTGTATCAGGGGTATAAGCCATGGTAAAGTTTTAAAACAATAGGTATAATGCAATAATAAAATATTAATGGGTTTGGAACAAAACTTAAAGTAGTGATTTGTCTTCTTATACTAGCGGATCTCATAAAGGTTTTGTTAAGTTTGTGTGATTGAAGTTTTCAAGTTTTGGGTGAGATCATGATGGATGAAGGAATAAGGAGTGGCAAGAGCCTAAGATTGGGGATGCCCGAGGCACCCCAAGGTAATATTCAAGGACTCCCAGGCAACTAAGCTTGGGGATGCCTCGAAAGGCATCCCCTCTTTCTTCTAACGACCATCGGTAATTTTACTTGGATCTATATTTTTATTCGTCACATATCATGAGTTTTGCTTGGAGCGTCTTGTATTATATGAGTCTTTGCTTGTTTTGCTTTTTAATTTGCCACAATCATCCTTGCTGGACACACCTATTTGAGAGAGCCATACTTTATCATGATTTGTTAGAATTGCTCTATGTGCTTCACTTAAATTTTTTGAGCTAGGCGATTGCTCTATGTACTTCACTTAAACTTTTTAGAGCATGGTGGTGATTTAATTTTGAAGAAATATGCTCTCATGCTTCACTTATATGATTTTCAGAGTTGATAAATTTTGAAGAAATATGCTCTCATGCTTCACCTATATTTTTTTGAGAGTTGTTATGATAAATTTTGAAGAAATATTTATGCTCTCATGCCTCACTTAAATCTTTTTGAGAGTTGATAATAGCAATGGTAATTTGCACGAGATATGAATTTGGTCCCAAAGTGATGAATATTCAAGAGGGATATAATAAAAACTTTCATGAAGATCATTGGATATTAAAAACTTGATTCCTTGCAATAGTTTTGCGATATGGAGATAGTGATATGTGAGTCATGTCGGTAAGTAATCAGGCTTTAGTAAGAATGTTGGTGTTAGGGTTTCTGATTACCTACGCAAGCACGAAAGTCAATAGTTATGCAACGAAATTACATCCTACTTGTGGTGCATTATTCAGTGTTAGTTATGTTCAATGCATGTTTATGATCATTTTCATTTTTTGGTTGGTCGATTCTCAATCTATTTGCTTGCCTCCATTTGTACTAAGCGGGAATGCTGCTTGTGCATCCAACTCCTTAAACCAAAGTTGTGCCAAATGAGTCCACCATACCTACCTATATGCGGTATTTCCATGCCGTTCCAAGTAAATTTGTATGTGCCAACTCTAATACTCAAAATTTCCGTTTTGTGTGCCCGTACCGCTCATGAAGCGACAGGGGGTGGCCAATATTTTCCATGCTAGGTACGTTATTCTCAAGATGAGTGTTTATTCACTTGTCATTGGATGAGAGTGTGGCAGGTAATAGCGATGCCCAGTCCCAAAGTGAAAATAATAATAATATGTTGTTAATAAATTCCTTGGAAAGTGTTGGTATGGAAGGCACCCGTGGATACAGCTAGCCATGGATTGTGTAAGAATGGTGGAAAGGAAATAAACTTTATTTTCTGTTTGGGAACCGTCTATGATTTATCTATCATGGAAGATGTTGGGAATTCTTGGTCGTTTTCGTTGACAGGAAAAGCACGCCTCTCAAAATAATTTTATCTCTCAATTTAAGCTATGAGCTCTGGCACCTCTACAAATCTCTGCTTCCCTCTGTGAAGGGCCTTTCTATTTACTTTTATGAAATTTTTATTTTGAGTCTCCATCTTCTCTTATAAAGCACCAACTAGGGAACACTATTTTCATACTTTTGCATTCGATGTAGCTAATATTTGAGTGTGTTTCATGAATGGATCAATGATTGAGCATAATGGGCTAGGGATAACTTTCTTTAGCATTGATATGTGGGAAGACATGGTTGCTTGTTGATATGCTTGAGTATTGATGTCTTCATGTCAAATTACAGACTATTGCTTTGAATCATTCAAGTCCAAATGTCCATGCTATAAAAGAAAAGATTATATGATGAATATGATAGGTAGCATTCCACATCAAAAAATCTTTTTTTATCATTTACCTACTCGAGGACGAGCATGAATTAAGCTTGGGGATGCTTGATACGTCTCCAACGTATCTATAATTTTTTATTGTTCCATGCTATTATAGTATCAATCTTGGATGTTTTATATACATTTACAAGCAACTTTATATCATCTTTTGGGACTAACCTACTAACTTAGTGCCTAGTGCCAGTTGTTGTTTTTTGCTTGTTTTTGACTTTGCAGAAAATCAATACCAAACGAAGTCCAAATGCCACGAAACTTTTTTGAGATTTTTTTTTGGCGATAGGAGACCCTGGAAGCTTCGGGAGACCACGAGAAGATGGAGGAGTGGCCCACTAGGCACCAGGGCACGCCAGGGGCCTCTGGTGCGCCCTGGTGGGTAGTGGGGCCTACGAGCCTCCGTTTGACCCAACTCCGCGTCTATAAATACTCTAAAATCAGGAAACCTACCAGGGAGTCCACGAAATACTTTTTCCGCCACCGCAAGCCTCTGTTCTCGAGAGATCCCATCCGGGGACCCTTTCTGGCACTCTACCGGAGGGGGAAACAATCACGGAGGGGTTCTTCATAATCCTTGCTGCCTCTCCGATGATGCGTGATTAGTTTACCACAGACCTATGGGTCCGTAGGTAGTAGCTAGATGACTTCTTCTCTCTTTTTGATCTTCAATACAATGTTCTCCTCGATGTTCTTGGAGATCTATTTGATGTAATGACTTTTTGTGGTGTGTTTGTTGAGATCCGATGAATTGTGAGTTTATGATCAGATCTATCCATGAATATTATTTGATTTTTCTCTGAACTCTTTTCTGCATGATTAATATAGCTTCGTATTTCTTTCTCCGATTTATTGGTTTGGTTTGGCCAACTAGATTGATTTATCTTGCCATGGGAAGAGGTGCTTTGTAATGGGTTTGATCTTGCAGTGCTCAATCCCAGTGACAGAAGGGGACATGGCACGTATGTATCATTGCTATTAAGGGTAAAAAGATGAAATTTATTCATACACAAGTTTACCTAGTCTACATCATGTCATCTTGCTTAATGCATTACTCCTTTTTCCCATGAACTTAATACACTAGATGCATGCTGGATAGCGGTCGATGTGTGGAGTAATAGTAGTAGATGCAGAATCATTTCGGACTACTAATCTTGGACATGATGCCTATATGTTTGATCATTGGCTTGAATATTGTCATAATTATTTGCTTTTCTATCAATTGCTCAACAATAATTTGTCTACCCACCGTATGCTATTTTCTCGAGAGAAGCCTCTAGTGAAAACTATGGCCCCTGGGTCTATCTTTTATCATATATTAAATCTAAAAATACCTTGCTGCAATTTTCTTTTATTTATTTTCTTTTATGTTTTTGTCAGATCTATCTATCAAAAACTATACAATTTAATCTTGCTCGTAGTCGTTAAGGGATTGGCAACCCCTCTACGCGTTGGGTTGCAAGTATTTTTTGTTTGTGTGCAGGTGCTGTTTACATAGTGTTGCTTGGTTCTCCTACTAGATTGATAACCTTGGTTTCATAACTGAGGGAAATACTTATCTCTACTGTACAGCATCATCCCCTCCTCTTCGGGGAAATCCCAACGCAGCTCACAAGTAGCAATGACACTCCCAAATTCCCTCCGAGACGTCAGCGCAGACATGACAGGGGCAACAACGGGGAAACCCGTGGCAACAACATCACCGTCGATTGCGGTGATGCAGCAGCCGGCGATGTCGATAACACCGGTGAGGACTTTCAAGCCTCCCCAGTACACAGTGGCAGCCCTGAAGGAAACCCCGAGGACTTATATCCCGACGACCTCTTCAAAGGGGCCGACGACCTCTTCAAAGGGGCCGACGACAACTACATGCCGGAGTCCAAGGAAGATGAGAGCCTCGGCACTAAGGACTACGTCATCCCCGAAGACCCTTTTGAACAAGAGCGCTTTCGATGGTGCCTCATCGCCACGGCCCGGAGCATGAAACGGAAGCAGCGGCAGCTGCAGGCTAATACAGACGCACTGAATGAAAAGTGGGTCGAAGTGCCTCGGCCGAGCAAGATTTAGAAGACCAGCGCCATAGTGCGCCGAAGTCATATCCACGTAGGTGTCTGCTGCCTGAGTTCCATGAAGAGCTAGCCGTCGATGAGCCTGACCGAACCCCTAGAGGTGTGACAGGCCAACGCGGGAAAATACCAACTCTCGACCGGCTCCAGGCCGTTACGACAAGGACCTCGTGGATTACCTAGACCCTCACAATGTTCGACATCACATTGAGGCAAACAGGGCACCTCCTCGGTCCATTTACAGATCAAGAGGGCGAGCGCCAGCTAGGATGGATGGCTATGATGCCTGTATGGACAGGAACGGCCACACCCGATATCAAGCCTACACACGGCTCTCTCCTGACCCCCGACGGGATACCACCCGATCACGAGGTTTAGCCCGCCCCATCTGTTTTACAGATAGGGTCATGGAACACCAGTTCCCAGAAGGGTTTAAACCCATTAATATAGAATCATATGATGGCACCACAGACTCAGTGGTACGGATTGAGGATTTCCTTCTCCACATACACATGGCCAACGGAGATGACCTCCATGCCATCAAATACTTACCGGTCAAGCTAAAGGGGCCGGTTAGGCATTGGCTTAACAACCTGCCTCCCCACTCTATTGGTAGTTGGGAGGCCCTTGAAGATGCCTTTTGAGCAAACTTCCACGACACTTACGTCCGACCTCCGGACACCGATGACCTCAGTCGTGTCACCCAGCAGCCAGGCGAATTAACTCGGAAGTTCTGGAACAGATTCCTCACCGAAAAGAACCAGATCATCGACTGCTCCAACGCTGAAGCCATCGCGGCATTTAAAAATAATATCTGAGATAAATGCTTGCCCGCCAGCTCGGTCAAGACAAGCCGAGAACCATGGCAGCCCTCACTTCACTCATGACCCGCTTTTACACGGGGGAAGTGAAAGTGCAACTAATCCCTGGGTGGTTTTGGTAATTCATAACAACATATAGCTCATTGAACTAATATCCATTCAAGATTAATGTTTCAGAAAGTTCAATGATTGGTATGGCATGGACTAGAGATGTGGACCCCTCAAAATGCTAAGGACACATATTGGCAAAAGCTCAAGACTCTACATTTTCATTTTAGTGATCCAAGATCACATTGAGTCCATAGGAAAAGCCAATACTATTAAAAGGGGATGAGGTGTTGCTTAATGGCTTGCTTGCTCAAAATGCTTAGTGATATGCTCCAAAAGCCCTCAACCACTTTCTCATTTCCACATATGTCCTAATCCTAATGTCAAACTCGGCCCTACCGATTTGATCTATCCGGCGCCACCGAGTTCACTTGACATAGCCATTGCCAGAAACCCTAATCAGTTCGGTCTCACCGATAGGGATCTCGGTCTCACCGAGTTGGTAATGCAAACTCTCTGTTTCCTTTTCGTAATGTTTCGGTCTCACCGAAATGAGCGATCGGTCCCACCGAGTTTGCCTGACCAAGTCTCTGTTTGCTTATTACTGAAATCGGTCTCACCGAGTTCATGTGATCGGTCTCACCGAGATGAGGTTTCGCCCTAACCCTAGCGCATCGGTCTCACCGAGTTGGTATTGTCGGTCCCACCAAAAAGCCTAACGTTCACATTTTGAACTAGGTCGGTCTCACCGAGTTTCACTATTCGGTCCCATCGAGTTTGGTAAATTGTGTGTAACAGTTAGATTTTGTGTGGAGGCTATATATACCCCTCCACCCCCTTCTCCATTAGAGAGAGAGCCATCAGAACGTGCCTACACTTCCACTACTCATTTTCTGAGAGAGAACCACCTACTCATGTGTTGAGGCCAAGACATTCCAATCCAACCACAAGAATCTTGATCTCTAGCCTTCCCCAAGTTGCTTTCCACTCAAATCATCTTTCCACCATATCCAAATCTGTGAGAGAGAGTTGAGTGTTGGGGAGACTATCATTTGAAGCACAAGAGCAAGGAGTTCATCATCAACACACCATTTATTACCTTTTGGAGAGTGGTGTCTCCTAGATTGGTTAGGTGTCACTTGGGAGCCTCCGTCAAGATTGTGGAGTTGAACCAAGGAGTTTGTAAGGGCAAGGAGATTGCCTACTTCGTGAAGATCTACCCAAGTGAGGCAAGTCCTTCGTGGGCTATGGCCATGGTGGGATAGACAAGGTTGCTTCTTCGTGGACCCTTCATGGGTGGAGCCCTCCGTGGACTCGCGCAACCGTTACCCTTCGTGGGTTGAAGTCTCCATCAACATGGACGTACGATAGCACCACCTATCGGAACCACGCCAAAAATCTATGTGTCTACATTGCGTTTGCTCCCTCCAAACTCCTCCCCTTTACCTTCATATGCAATGATTTACATTCCGCTGCTATACTCTTAGAATTGCATGTGTAGGTTGATTGCTTGACTTGTGTTAAGTTGCTAAAATCTGCCAAGACATAAAATTGGGAAAAGGCTAGATTTTTATTTGGTCAAGTAGTCTAATCACCCCCCTCTAGACATACTTTCGATCCTACAAGTGGTATCAGAGCTTTGGTCTCCATTTGCATTGATTTCCATAGCTTTGGTGATCATAGCCTTGGTTTCACAACCTAGGAGAGTATGGCGTCTAGCGAGGGAAATTACCACCGTAGAGGTCCTTACTTTGATGGTACTAATTTTGCTAGTTGGAAGCATAAGATGAAAATGCATATTCTTGGACATAACCCTGCCGTTTGGGCTATTGTGTGTATTGGTTTGCAAGGTGAATTCTTCGATGGGAGAGAACCTAATCGTGAAGCAACTGCGGAAGAGTTGAAAATGCTGCAATACAATGCTCAAGCTTGCGATATCTTCTTCAATGGATTGTGCCTCGAAGAATTCAACAAAATCAGCCGTCTTGAGAATGCAAAGGAAATTCGGGATAGTTTGATTGATATGCATGAAGGTACCGAGTCCGTCAAGGAATCCAAGTTGGATGTGCTTCAAAGTCAACTTGATAAGTTCAAAATGAAGGATGGTGAAGGTGTCACTGAAATGTACTCTAGGCTTGCTCTCATCACAAATGAGATTGTCGGCTTAGGAAGTGAAGAGATGACTGACAGATTCATCATCAAAAAGATCCTAAGAGCCTTGGATGGAAAATATGATACCGTGTGCACATTGATCCAAATGATGCCCAATTACAAAGATCTCAAGCCAACGGAAGTCATTGGAAGAATTGTTGCTCATGAGATGTCACTCAAGGACAAAGAAGAGCTTCACAACAAGTCTAGTGGTGCTTATAAAGCCTCATGTGATGCTCCTGCCACATCAAGTGAAAACAAGTCTTCAATGAGGAATTGAGCTTAATGGTGAAGAACTTCAACAAATTCTACAAGAGTAGAAGCAAAGAGAGAAGTTCCAAATCAAGGTCCTACCATGACAAAAGATCTTCTAGTCGTGAACGTAATTGCTACAATTGTGGAAGACCCGGACACTACTCCAATGAGTGTACGGCCCCATACAAAAGAAAAGAAGACTCACCTAAAAGAAGAAGTAGAAGAGAAGAATCACCTCCAAGAGAGAGAAGGAGTAGAGATGACCGTTATGAATGAAGAACCTGTCGCAGAAGCAAGGATTCGGAAAGGAAGGACAAGTCATCAAGGAGCTATACAAAACGAAGACATCAAGCTCATGTTGGTGAATGGGTATGGTTCTGACTCCGACCATCACTCCGAGAGAAGTTATCACTCCAACTCTGAATATACTCAAGATGAAGGTGTTGCCGGTCTTGCACTTGTGTCAACCAACTCCTATGACATATTTGACTCACCAAATGAAGGAATTGGAAGATGCTTCATGGCTAAAGGCCCCAAGGTATCACACCCCGATTATATTGATTTCAATAGTGATGAAGATGATTTGCTAGGTGATGATGAGTTACTTGTGTAACACCCCCAGTGGTTAGCCACAGTAATCCCATTTTCAATAATGCCAAGTCAACATGTTTAACAGTGCATGATCATCATTTGCATCATAATGCATTTCAACTCCTAACTCAAAATTCAAATTTAGATGAAAGTGAAATATAAAAGTTGTGCCACATAAAAACTAAATTGTTCATTAAATAGCAAATAAATCAGAGACAATTCTAAAATTGAAACCAACATTATTGAAAATGGGTAGGTGGCTTGAACATCCTCAAACAGTGGCTGAAAAACAATATTAATTAACCTTTTATTTAATCTAAAATAGATATGAAAAGATATTTACCCCAAACTAGTTTTTGGTGGTAGGATATATGGTGCTGTGATTTGTGGGCCAGCTCCTCTACTTTTACAAACTCTAATGGGGGCCACACATTTTGCAAAACAGTAAAGAAAAGAAAAGGCAAAGAAAAAAAAAATAGAAGAAAAAAAGGAAAAAGCCCCCCCCCCCCCCCTGGCCTCAGCCCAGCCGGTCGCTCACCAGGCCGCCCACCTCTGCCACCATAACCCCACCCGCGTAACCCTAGCCCACTACCCCCCACTCCACCCCCACCCCCCACGATCCCCTTTCCCCCATCCCAAGCAGGATCGAGATCGGCCACGCCCACTCCCGTCGCCGCGCCCACGTCCCGCCGTCACTCCCCGGTCGCCGCGACCTTCCGTCGCCCGATCGTCATCGCCCCCGTTCTCACCTTCCTCCCGACTGGCGCCCAGCGCTCGGCGCCCCCCCCCACCCCATCGCCGCTCGACGCCGCCGCCACCGGATCGCCCTCGCTGTCGTTCGCCGGGTCACCCGCTACCTCGCCGGCGTCGCCTCCCCACCGGTCTGCGTCGTCCTCATCCCCTCCTCGACACCCGCTGCCTAGTCCCTACCCCGTACGGTGAGGCCCTCGGCCTCCTCTGCTCCGGCTCGCTGCTGCCGCCCGCCTGCTCGCTCGGCCGCCCCGTCGTCTGCCCGCTCGACGCCGTCCCGCTCGCGTAGCCACTGCCCCGCTGAGTCGCTCGCCGTCGCCGTCGCGCGACCGCGCCCGCCCCCGTGCCGCTGCTCGCCGCGCCGTGACCTCGCCAGCGCCACTGCCGCTCGCCTCGCTTGCCCTTCTCCGTCGCCTGACCCCACCACTCGCGCCCGCGCTCGCTGCGCCTCCCCTCGCGCCCGCCCGGCCGGCCTCGCCACGCCGCGCTCCGGCCTTGGCCTCGCCTCTGGTGCACGCGCGCGCGCTGGCCCGGACATGTCCGGTGCCCGAACAGACACGGCCCGGACGTGTCCGCCCCGGCCCTATGACAGCCGAGGCCCACGCCCCAGTATTTAAAAAAAAATAAAAAAAGGAAAAGAATATAAAAATAGTTAATAAAATAAATAATTAGTTAATTAATTAGTAAATTAATTATGTTTAATTAGTCTAATTAATTAGTTAGTTTAATTAATCAGTAATTAATTAGCTAAACCCTAATTAAACCTAACAGAGTATGACAGGTGGGACCCACTGGTCCTGACGTCATGCTGACATCAGCAAACACTGTTTCGGATAATGTTGATTTAATAAAATAAATAAATTCCAGAAATTAATAAAAACTTTAGAAAATCATATTAAATAATCCGTAACTCCGATGAAAATACTTTATACATGAAAGTTGCTCAAAACGACGAGACGAATTCAGAGACGCGGTCCGTTCGTCCGTCACACGTCCCTAACTATCCGAACATGCAACCGTTCCTCTCCGGTCAATTGTCTGACAAATGTCCGGGACCGGGAAAACATTCCCGGATGGATTTCTCCTTCCTCGGTGACGTGCAACCACACGTTAGAACGCACCCGGCACTGCACGTTGTCATGCCGTACTTTGCGTTGCTCATGTTTGCTCTATATTTATACTGTTTCCTCCCCCTCTTCTCTCTCGATAGATCCCGACGCAGCCCCGGAGCCTGAAGACACCACTGACAACCTTGCCCTTGCCGCCGAGCAACCAGGCAAGCCCTCCCTTTTGATCATCCCGATATCGCCCATTCTATTTCTCATGCTTGCATTAGAATTGCTGCTGCTGCTGCTGCTTTACCTATTCTGATGCATAGCCTGTTCATTGTAACCTGCTGTTGATAATTACCTGCATATCCTAAACTGTTTAGTCTAGGCTGGGTAGAGACCTATCAGTGACCCCACTTATCCCGACTGCCACGCTGGATCGTCAGAAGACCCGATCAATGGGAATTGAAGACCAGGCCCCGACACCGCACATCACCCCCCCTTAGTTGTAACGACACTGCAGCGTTACTATCGAGTGCCGAGGGTGAAACCTCATGTAGCACTTCTGATGTTAACTCTGTAGAGTAGCTATTCGATCGTGGTCATCGAGGGTGATTCCTCCTTCACCGCTTTCGATAACGACGCCGTCGTACAACACCTCAAGTGTGAACCCAGTGAGGGTGATTCCTCCGAGTTCACCTTGACGGATACATCGAGTAGGAATCCAACGAGGGTGATACCTCGGATTCCCCTGATGATATGGACACACGGATAATTGGACTTTACATTGTTACTTGGATAGGCGGGTCGACCCTGAGGGGTACCCGCGTGCGCCTGAGAGGCGAGTGTTGTGAAGACGGGTGCCAGTGTGGTGCCCGAGTGGTGAATACGAGGCGCGGCCGGGCATTCTTAACCCTTGCAGCAAGTCCTCGAGACGGGGCGACGGGGTCACATCTTTCGTGAGTCTCTGCTCGTTACCGCAAGCCCCTAGTCCTAGCGATTTGGATATTTGATCCGAGCAGGCCTCTGGTCTGATAGCACTAACCATCACGTGGGCATAGTATGGGCGTTCTGCATCGTAGCATCAGCCGGCAGCTCTGTCAGACGTCCAGTTCAGCATTGTGGCACGGTCGGATCGTACCGACCCTCCGAGGCGGTGCTGGTATCCACCCTGCACACAACGACCCGGAGTGCACAGGGCGATGGCCCAAGACCCCTGAGTGCTTAGGATGTAGACCGGCGGGGACCTCTTTGCTGAGCTTTAGGTAGGGCTGCGGTGTGTCGTTTGGCCGAAGCCGGGCATGACCCAGGAAAGTGTGTCCGGCCGGAGTTAATCGAGCGTGTTGGGTAAGTTGGTGCACCCCTGCAGGGAAGAATACTTCTATCGATAGCCTGTCCTACGGTAAAGGACACTCGGAGTTGTATCCTGATTGATACAATTTAGAACTGGATACTTGGATACTATGGCTCTGGGATTGCTTCTCGCAGGGAGTCGAGAAGGGATCTCCGGACGAGGTTGATGACTGTATGGCTCTGGGATTGCTTTCTCGCAGGGAGTCGAGAAAGGATCTCTGGGTGAGGTTGAGACTTAATGATACTACTACATTATATTGTACTGTTCTACTCTCTTCTACTGCTGCAAGACCTCTGAAGATGCTAGTCTTCGATAGGACTAGGCCTTCTCTCTATTCTTGCATTTCTGCAGCCCAGTCCACATATACAGCCTCCCCTTGAAAATGTTGCATATGTAGTGTAGATCCTTGCTTGCTGAGTACTTCTGAGTACTCACGGTTGCTTTGTTTTCCTTTTCTCCCCATATCAGTTTATTGTGATCAAGATGACGGAGCCCCTTAGACAGCCGCCCTGCCGACGATCGCTACTACTACTACCCAGAGGATGGATTCTGCTATGAGTTGATTGACGACCAGGAGTAGGATCGGAGGGTCCCAGGCAGGAGGCCTACGCCTTTCGATCGTAGTGTTTTATTTTGCCACGCCTTTCTAAAGGCCTTTCTGTTTCTGTTTCATATCTGTACACAGATATCTGATGCTTCCGCTGACGCTTGTTCGCAAGCTTATGTATTCGAGCCCTCGAGGCCCCTGGCTTGTAATATAAAGCTTGTATGACTTTATTCATGTTTTAGAGTTGTGTTGTGATATCTTCCCGTGAGTCCTTAGGCTTGATCGTGTGCATTTGCGTGTATGATTAGTGCATGATTGGGCCGGGGGCGTCACAAGTTGGTATCAGAGCCGACTGACTATAGGAACCCCCCTTTCCAACTCCTTGGCCGAAGTTGAGTCTAGTAACCGAAAATTGTTTTACTAACCTGGCTGTGTGGCTTACGGGCCCATGTCGCCAATTGGGTGGTATTAGGATCTTTTACTCCTCGACCTTTAATCTGGGACTCTGATCTCTCTTCTATTCGGGTTAAAATTTTACTAACTTCAACATTAGGTTCTCGTGATCACATCCACCCGGTGTTCTGAATTATCCCCCCCTTGCTTCGAGATTGTGGACCAGGTTCTGCTTACAGGATCCTTTTATCGAGGGCACCCTATTTTGTCACTTGCAGATTCCTCGCTCCAATAGTTTTCTCCGACGTTGATGTAGCCTTTGCTATGTCTCGTTGTGTACTTCCTTACCGCGTGCCTGCGCACTGCCTAGCATGTCTAGCTTCTAAATTTGCGCCGTTGTGCTGTCCGCATGTACCCGACTCTGTGCATGGATTGGTATGTCTTTCAACGACTACTATTTTACATCTAATGCCCTTCCTATTCATCTCTCGTGTTACGTCCTGAATAACTCCTTACACATGCAGTCTTTCTTGCTAAACTGCCCCTGTTGATTTGGCAGGATGGCTGACGATCCTCCACCTCCACCCTATATTGCCGCCATGATGCAGCAGTTTGAACTCAACCGTCAGCAGTTTGAGCTTAACCGTCAGTTTATGACCGGAGTATTGGCTCAATTCCCAACTCAGAATGCTCAGCAACAGAATGTTCCAATAACTCTGGCAGAATTTGTGCGCCTCAATCTGTCCACTTTTCGCAGCTCGACTGATCCAATGGATGCTGATGATTGGCTTCGTGACATTGCCTTTCAGTTGAAGTCGGCTAATGTTATCCCTGATAGTTACGTCACCTATGCGACGTATCACCTAAGGGGTTCAGCTGCTCAATGGTGGGAAAGCCACAAGGCTATGTTGCTTGCAGACACTGTAACCACTTGGCAGGAATTTCAGTCAGCTTTTCATGCACGTTACATTCCTCAAGGTCTGATGGACCAGAAGAAGCAGGAGTTCCGCAAACTTACTCAGGGCAAAATGACTGTGGATGAATATCAGAGGAAATTCCTTGAATTATCCCGCTATGCTGCGGATGATGTCGACACTGACACTCGCAAGCAGGAGAAATTCCGTGAAGGACTGCGTACCGATATAAAACTTGCACTTGCTGTCCATGATTTCACAGACTTCGCAATGCTTGTCAGCAAATCTTTCCAAATTGAAACAGCTCTGACTGAGTACCAGGAGTCGCTCAAGCGCACTCATGGAGCTGGCTCATCCTCGGGTCAGCCTGTTCAGAAACGTCGAGTCTGGATCCCACACAATGTTCATCACCGACCTGCTCCAACACCAAGACCGTCTTATGTTGCACCTCGTCTGCCTTCACCGCCGAGACAGCTTACGGTTCATGATGGACCGCCTAATGCTATGGATTCTCATCAAGTTGCGCCACGTCCTCCTAATGGTCGTAAGAAGGGTTGTCAAAACCGCCGATTCAGAAACCATAATACCATACCGTCTGCTGTTGTACTTGGCTATGCCAATCACGTTAATGCTGAAAAGGCTCAGAAGGAACCGACTATCGTGCTGGGAACACTCCCTTTGAATTCAGTACCAGCCTCTGTTCTCTTCGATTCAGGAGCATCGCATGCTTTTGTGTCCCAACAATTTGCTCAGTCACATGAGTTATACTTGGAAGAATTACCCACTCCTCTAATGGTTCAGTCCCCGAGATCCAAGTGGCAAACCACAATGCTAAGCCCTCACAACCACATCGAGATTGGAGGTCTACTTTTTCCGGTTTCTCTCATTGTACTTGGACCTTCCGACATAGACATTATTCTCGGTATGGACTGGTTGACAGCCCATAATGCTTTGATTGACTGTGCTACTAAGACAGTCCAGCTCACACACCCTTCTGGCCAGATAGTCAAATACTCCGCCCGAATAGCTCAAGATGCTGAGAGCCAGATATATGTTCTGAATGCATTGAACGCTTCACCTCTTGAAGGCATCGACAACGTTCTAGTTGTTCATGATTTTCAAGATGTATTTCCAGAAGAACTTCCAGGAATACCCCCTGCTAGAGCTGTTGAGTTCGTCATCGACTTGAAACCTGGCACTACCCCTATTGCGAAGCGTCCTTACAAGATGCCTCCGCACCACCTTCTTGAACTTAAGGAAGAAATCGACACGTCACTTAAGAAAGGTTTCATCCGCCCTAGTTCCTCTGCTTGGGGAGCACCTTCACTCTTCGTTAAGAAGAAGGATGGAACTAACCGATTGGTTCAGGATTATCGGCCCATTAACCAAGCCACAATCCAGAACAAATATCCGCTTCCCCGGATCAATGATTTGTATGATCAACTTGCCGGTTCCTCAGTATTCTCTAAGCTTGATTTGAGATTGGGATACCATCAGATCCGTGTTCGTGAAGAGGATATTCCCAAGACTGCATTTGTTACTCGTTATGGCTCCTACGAGTACACCGTCATGTCATTTGGCCTAACAAATGCTCCAGCCACATTCTCCCGTCTGATGAATTACATCTTCATGGATTACCTCGACAAGTTCGTCGTGGTTTATCTAGATGATATTCTAGTATATTCGAAGAATAAGGAAGAACATGCTGAACACCTCCGTCTTGTACTGGAAAGGCTCCGAGAACACCAGTTGTATGCCAAATACTCCAAATGTGAATTCTGGCTTTCTGAAGTAACGTACCTTGGTCATGTAATTTCCAAAGATGGCATTGCAGTTAACCCAGAACGAGTTCAGGCTATTCTGGACTGGACTCCTCCAAAGAATGTCAAGCAAGTGAGAAGTTTTCTCGGCCTAGCAAGCTATTGCCGTCGATTTGTTGAGAATTTTTCTAAGATTGCTAAGCCCCTGACTGATCTGCTTCACAAGGGCGTTAAGTTTGAATGGCCAGAAAAATGTCAGGAAAGTTTTCAAGCACTCAAAGACAAGCTAACATCTGCCCCAGTACTTTCTCCTCCAGATACCCGCAAAGACTTTGTGATTTGTTGTGATGCATCCCGTGAAGGATTAGGCTGTGTCCTAATGCAAGAGCGTAAAGTGATTGCTTATGGCTCTCGTCAGTTGCGCCCACATGAAGAGAATTATCCGGTACATGATCTAGAACTAGCTGCTGTGATCTATGCATTGCAGTTGTGGCGACATTACCTTCTCGGTAATCGTTGCGAGATATACACGGATCATAAAAGTCTGAAGTACTTGTTCACTCAACCTTCTCTAAACCTCCGTCAGCAAAGATGGATGGAGGCCATTGCGGACTATGATTTGGGTATTTCCTATACCCCTGGCAAGGCTAACGTGATGGCTGATGCCTTAAGCCGCAAGTCCTATTGCGACAACCTCATGGTTAGGCGAGCTCAACCTCGTATTTTTGAAGAACTATGCAAGCTGAATCTCCGTATTGTTCCACAGGGTTCTCTTAATAACCTTGTGATACAACCAGATCTCGAGAAAGCTGTTAAGGATGCGCAAGCTAAAGATGCTGAAATTGATCTGATGAAGAAAGACCTTCACCTTGTAAAGTATAGGGATTTCTCGCTGTCTGAAGATGGAACCTTGTATTTCAGAAACCGCATTGTCGTACCTCGTTTCGAACTTATGACTGACAAGGTCATGAAGGAGGCACATGATACCCCGCTGTCTATTCATCCGGGTAGCACCAAGATGTATCGTGATCTCCGTCAAAGGTACTGGTGGTCTAAAATGAAGCAGGACATTGCTCGTTATGTTGCTGAATGTGATGTGTGTCGACGCGTTAAAGCAGAACATCAGAAGCCAGCTGGAATTCTGCAACCACTTCCTATTCCTCTATGGAAATGGGATAAGGTTCAGATGGATTTCGTTACAGGACTTCCCAGGTCACAGAAGGGTCACGATGCTATTCTTGTCGTCGTCGACCAGCTCTCTAAAGTTGCACACTTTCTGCCTGTCAAAGAGACTATCACTGCTAGTCAGTTAGTAGAGTTGTATATCTCCAGAATTGTTTCACTCCACGGTATTCCGAAGGAGATCAGTTCGGACCGTGGTGGTCTTTTCACTTCCAAATTCTGGGAAAGTTTTCAAACAGCTATGGGAACTCATATTACCTGGAGTTCAGCTTATCACCCCCAATCCCAAGGCCAAGTCGAACGAGTCAATCAAGTGCTTGAAGACATGCTTCGGGCTTGTGTTATTTCTTTCGGCAAGAAGTGGGAAGAATCTCTTCCGTATGTTGAGTTCTCTTATAACAACAGCTATCAAGCCAGCTTGAAAATGGCTCCCTTTGAAGTACTTTATGGACGTAAGTGTCGAACCCCTCTGAATTGGTCAGAAACTGGGGAACGACCGCTCGTGGGTCCGGATATTATTCAACACGCCGAAGAACAAGTTTGTATTGTCCTGGAAAATCTCAAGGCGGCTCAGGACCGCCAGAAGAGCAACTATGATCGCAAACGATGGGGTTTGACTTATCAACCTGGTGATCAGGCTTATCTTCGTGTCACTCCTATGAAAGGCACTCACCGTTTTGGAATCAAGGGCAAGCTAGCTCCACGCTATATTGGTCCTTTCCGCATTGTTGCAAGGCGTGGACAGGTGGCGTATAAATTGGAATTGCCGCCGCAATTCTCTCATATCCACGACGTCTTCCATGTGTCGCAACTTCGTCAATGCTTCAAGGAATCTCCACACCGAGCAGTGGATCACGAGATGCTCGAATTGCAAGATGACCTATCTTATAAGGAGCATCCGATCCGCATTCATGATGAAGTTGAACGTCGGACCCGCCAGAAAGTTACCAAGTTCCTCAAAGTTCAGTGGTCAAATCATACTGAAGATGAAGCCACTTGGGAACGCGAGGATAATCTTCGTGCGGAACACCCCGAACTTTTTTCCTTCTACCTCTTAATTCTCGGGACGAGAATTCTTATTAGTAGAGGAGATTTGTAACACCCCCAGTGGTTAGCCACAGTAATCCCATTTTCAATAATGCCAAGTCAGCATGTTTAACAGTGCATGATCATCATTTGCATCATAATGCATTTCAACTCCTAACTCAAAATTCAAATTTAGATGAAAGTGAAATATAAAAGTTGTGCAACATAAAAACTAAATTGTTCATTAAATAGCAAATAAATCAGAGACAATTCTAAAATTGAAACCAACATTATTGAAAATGGGTAGGTGGCTTGAACATCCTCAAACAGTGGCTGAAAAACAATATTAATTAACCTTTTATTTAATCTAAAATAGATATGAAAAGATATTTACCCCAAACTAGTTTTTGGTGGTAGGATATATGGTGCTGTGATTTGTGGGCCACTGCGATTACTGGATCTATGGCTCTGGGATGCTTCTCGCAGGGAGTCGAGAAGGGATCTCCGGACGAGGTTGATGACTGTATGGCTCTGGGATTGCTTCTCGCAGGGAGTCGATGAAAGGATCTCTGGGTGAGGTTGAGACTTATGATACTACTACATTATATTGTACTGTTCTACTCTCTTCTACTGCTGCAAGACCTCTGAAGATGCTAGTCTTCGATAGGACTAGGCCTTCTCTCTATTCTTGCATTCTGCAGCCCAGTCCACATATACAGCCTCCCCTTGAATCAAGTTGCATAGTAGTGTAGATTCCTTGCTTGCTGAGTACTCTGAGTACTCACGGTTGCTTTGTTTTCCTTTTCTCCCCATATCAGTTTATTGTGATCAAGAGACGGAGCCCCTTAGACAGCCGCCCTGCCGACGATCGCTACTACTACTACCCAGAGGATGGATTCTGCTATGAGTTGATTGACGACCAGGAGTAGGATCGGAGGGTCCCAGGCAGGAGAGCCTACGCCTTTCGATCGTAGTGTTTTATTTTGCCACGCCTTTCTAAAGGCCTTTCTGTTTCTGTTAATATCTGTACCAGATATCTGATGCTTCCGCTGACGCTTGTTCGCAAGCTTATGTATTCGAGCCCTCGAGGCCCCTGGCTTGTAATATAAGACTTGTATGACTTTATTCATGTTTTAGAGTTGTGTTGTGATATCTTCCCGTGAGTCCTTAGGCTTGATCGTGTGCATTTGCGTGTATGATTAGTGCATGATTGGGCCGGGGGCGTCACAAGTTGGTATCAGAGCCGACTGACTATAGGAACCCCCTTTCCAACTCCTTGGCCGAAGTTGAGTCTAGTAACCGAAAATTGTTTTACTAACCTGGCGTGTGGCTACGGGCCCATGTCGCCAATTGGGTGGTATTAGGATCTTTTACTCCTCGACCTTTAATCTGGGACTCTGATCTCTCTTTCTATTCGGGTTAAAATTTTACTAACTTCAACATTAGGTTCTCGTGATCACATCCACCCGGTGTTCTGAATTATCCCCCCCCTTGCTTCGAGATTGTGGACCAGGTTCTGCTTACAGGATCCTTTTATCGAGGGCACCCTATTTTGTCACTTGCAGATTCCTCGCTCCAATAGTTTTCTCCGACGTTGATGTAGCCTTTGCTATGTCTCGTTGTGTACTTCCTTACCGCGTGCCTGCGCACTGCTAGCATGTCTAGCTTCTAAATTTGCGCCGTTGTGCTGTCCGCATGTACCCGACTCTGTGCATGGATTGGTATGTCTTTCAACGACTACTATTTTACATCTAATGCCCTTCCTATTCATCTCTCGTGTTACGTCCTGATAACTCCTTACACATGCAGTCTTTCTTGCTAAACTGCCCCTGTTGATTTGGCAGGATGGCTGACGATCCTCCACCTCCACCCTATATTGCCGATGATGCAGCGTTTGAACTCAACCGTCAGCAGTTTGAGCTTAACCGTCAGTTTATGACCGGAGTATTGGCTCAATTCCCAACTCAGAATGCTCAGCAACAGAATGTTCCAATAACTCTGGCAGAATTGTGCGCCTCAATCTGTCCACTTTTCGCAGCTCGACTGATCCAATGGATGCTGATGATTGGCTTCGTGACATTGCCTTTCAGTTGAAGTCGGCTAATGTTATCCCTGATAGTTACGTCACCTATGCGACGTATCACCTAAGGGGTTCAGCTGCTCAATGGTGGGAAAGCCACAAGGCTATGTTGCTTGCAGACACTGTAACCACTTGGCAGGAATTTCAGTCAGCTTTTCATGCACGTTACATTCCTCAAGGTCTGATGGACCAGAAGAAGCAGGAGTTCCGCAAACTTACTCAGGGCAAAATGACTGTGGATGAATATCAGGGAAATTCCTTGAATTATCCCGCTATGCTGCGGATGATGTCGACACTGACACTCGCAAGCAGGAGAAATTCCGTGAAGGACTGCGTACCGATATAAAACTTGCACTTGCTGTCCATGATTTCACAGACTTCGCAATGCTTGTCAGCAAATCTTTCCAAATTGAAACAGCTCTGACTGAGTACCAGGAGTCGCTCAAGCGACTCATGGAGCTGGCTCATCCTCGGGTCAGCCTGTTCAGAAACGTCGAGTCTGGATCCCACCAAATGTTCATCACCGACCTGCTCCAACACCAAGACCGTCTTATGTTGCACCTCGTCTGCCTTCACCGCCGAGAAAGCTTACGGTTCATGATGGACCGCCTAATGCTATGGATTCTCATCAAGTTGCGCCACGTCCTCCTAATGTCGTAAGAAGGGTTGTCAAAACCGCCGATTCAGAAACCATAATACCATACCGTCTGCTGTTGTATTGGCTATGCCAATCACGTTAATGCTGAAAAGGCTCAGAAGGAACCGACTATCGTGCTGGGAACACTCCCTTTGATTCCAGTACCAGCCTCTGTTCTCTTCGATTCAGGAGCATCGCATGCTTTTGTGTCAACAATTTGCTCAGTCACATGAGTTATACTGGAAGAATTACCCACTCCTCTAATGGTTCAGTCCCCGAGATCCAAGTGGCAAACCACAATGCTAAGCCCTCACAACCACATCGAGATTGGAGGTCTACTTTTTCCGGTTTCTCTCATTGTACTTGGACCTTCCGACATAGACATTATTCTCGGTATGGACTGGTTGACAGCCCATAATGCTTTGATTGACTGTGCTACTAAGACAGTCCAGCTCACACACCCTTCTGGCCAGATAGTCAAATACTCCGCCCGAATAGCTCAAGATGCTGAGAGCCAGATATATGTTTTGAATGCATGAACGCTTCACCTTTGAAGGCATCGACAACGTTCTAGTTGTTCATGATTTTCAAGATGTATTTCCAGAAGAACTTCCAGGATACCCCTGCTAGAGCTGTTGAGTTCGTCATCGACTTGAAACCTGGCACTACCCCTATTGCGAAGCGTCCTTACAAGATGCCTCCGCACCACCTTCTTGAACTTAAGGAAGAAATCGACAGCACTTAAGAAAGGTTTCATCCGCCCTAGTTCCTCTGCTTGGGGAGCACCTTCACTCTTCGTTAAGAAGAAGGATGGAACTAACCGATTGGTTCAGGATTATCGGCCCATTAACCAAGCCACAATCCAGAACAAATATCCGCTTCCCCGGATCAATGATTTGTATGATCAACTGTGCCGGTTCCTCAGTATTCTCTAGCTTGATTTGAGATTGGGATACCATCAGATCCGTGTTCGTGAAGAGGATATTCCCAAGACTGCATTTGTTACTCGTTATGGCTCCTACGAGTACACCGTCATGTCATTTGGCCTAACAAATGCTCCAGCCACATTCTCCCGTCTGATGAATTAATCTTCATGGATTACCTCGACAAGTTCGTTGTGGTTTATCTAGATGATATTCTAGTATATTCGAAGAATAAGGAGAAACATGCTGAACACCTCCGTCTTGTACTGGAAAGGCTCCGAGAACACCAGTTGTATGCCAAATACTCCAAATGTGAATTCTGGCTTTCTGAAGTAACGTACCTTGGTCATGTAATTTCCAAAGATGGCATTGCAGTTAACCCAGAACGAGTTCAGGCTATTCTGGACTGGACTCCTCCAAAGAATGTCAAGCAAGTGAGAAGTTTTCTCGGCTAGCAAGGACTGGCGCCCAGCGCTCGGCGCCCCCCACCCCATCGCCGCTCGACGCCGCCGCCACCGGATCGCCCTCGCTGTCGTTCGCCGGGTCACCCGCTACCTCGCCGGCGTCGCCTCCCCACCGGTCTGCGTCGTCCTCATCCCCTCCTCGACACCCGCTGCCTAGTCCCTACCCCGTACGGTGAGGCCCTCGGCCTCCTCTGCTCCGGCTCGCTGCTGCCGCCCGCCTGCTCGCTCGGCCGCCCCGTCGTCTGCCCGCTCGACGCCGTCCCGCTCGCGTAGCCACTGCCCCGCTGAGTCGCTCACCGTCGCCGTCGCGCGACCGCGCCCGCCCCCGTGCCGCTGCTCGCCGCGCCGTGACCTCGCCAGCGCCGCTGCCGCTTGCCTCGCTTGCACTGCTCCGTCGCCTGACCCCGCCACTCGCGCCCGCGCTCGCTGCGCCTCCCCTCGCGCCCGCCCGGCCGGCCTCGCCGCGCCGCGCTCCGGCCTTGGCCTCGCCTCGGGTGCATGCGTGCGCGCTGGCCCGGACGTGTCCGGTGCCCGAACAGATACGGCCCGGACGTGTCCGCCCCGGCCCTATGACAGCCGAGGCCCACGCCCTAGTATTTAAAAAAAAATAAAAAAATAAAAAAAGAAAAGAATATAAAAATAGTTAATAAAATAAATAATTAGTTAATTAATTAGTAAATTAATTATGTTTAATTAGTCTAATTAATTAGTTAGTTTAATTAATCAGTAATTAATTAGCTAAACCCTAATTAAACCTAACAGAGTATGACAGGTGGGACCCACTGGTCCTGACGTCATGCTGACATCAGCAAACACTGTTTCGGATAATGTTGATTTAATGAAATAAATAAATTCCAGAAATTAATAAAAACTTTAGAAAATCATATTAAATAATCCGTAACTCCGATGAAAATACTTTATACATGAAAGTTGCTCAAAACGACGAGACGAATTCAAAGACGCGGTCCGTTCGTCCGTCACACGTCCCTAACTATCCGAACATGCAACCGTTCCTCTCCGGTCAACTGTCTGACAAATGTCCGGGACCAGGAAAACATTCCCGGATGGATTTCTCCTTCCTCGGTGACGTGCAACCACACGTTAGAACGCACCCGGCACTGCACGTTGTCATGCCGTACTTTGCGTTGCTCATGTTTGCTCTATATTTATACTGTTTCCTCCCCCTCTTCTCTCTCGATAGATCCCGACGCAGCTCCGGAGCCTGAAGACACCACTGACAACCTTGCCCTTGCCGCCGAGCAACCAGGCAAGCCCCCCCCTTTTGATCATCCCGATATCGCCCATTCTATTTCTCATGCTTGCATTAGAATTGCTGCTGCTGCTGCTTTACCTATTCTGATGCATAGCCTGTTCATTGTAACCTGCTGTTGATAATTACCTGCATATCCTAAACTGTTTAGTCTAGGCTGGGTAGAGACCTATCAGTGACCCCACTTATCCCGACTGCCGCGCTGGATCGTTAGAAGACCCGATCAACGGGAATTGAAGACCAGGCCCCGACACCGCACATCACCCCCCCTTAGTTGTAACGACACTGCAGCGTTACTATCGAGTGCCGAGGGTGAAACCTCATGTAGCACTTCTGATGTTAACTCTGTAGAGTAGCTATTCGATCGTGGTCATCGAGGGTGATTCCTCCTTCACCGCTTTCGATAACAACGCCGTCGTACAACACCTCAAGTGTGAACCCAGTGAGGGTGATTCCTCCGAGTTCACCTTGACGGATACATCGAGTAGGAATCCAACGAGGGTGATACCTCGGATTCCCCTGATGATATGGACACACGGATAATTGGACTTTACATTGTTACTTGGATAGGCGGGTCGACCCTGAGGGGTACCCGCGTGCGCCTGAGAGGCGAGTGTTGTGAAGACGGGTGCCAGTGTGGTGCCCGAGTGGTGAATACGAGGCGCGGCCGGGCATTCTTAACCCTTGCAGCAAGTCCTCGAGACGGGGCGACGGGGTCACATCTTTCGTGAGTCTCTGCTCGTTACCGCAAGCCCCTAGTCCTAGCGATTTGGATATTTGATCCGAGCAGGCCTCTGGTCTGATAGCACTAACCATCACGTGGGCATAGTATGGGCGTTCTGCATCGTAGCATCAGCCGACAGTTCTGTCAGACGTCCAGTTCAGCATTGTGGCACGGTCGGATCGTACCGACCCTCCGAGGCGGTGCTGGTATCCACCCTGCACACAACGACCCGGAGTGCACAGGGCGATGGCCCAAGACCCCTGAGTGCTTAGGATGTAGACCGGCGGGGACCTCTCTGCTGAGCTTTAGGTAGGGCTGCGGTGTGTCGTTTGACCGAGGCCGGGCATGACCCAGGAAAGTGTGTCCGGCCGGAGTTAATCGAGCGTGTTGGGTAAGTTGGTGCACCCCTGCAGGGAAGAAAACTTCTATCGATAGCCTGTCCTACGGTAAAGGACACTCGGAGTTGTATCCTGATTGATACAATTTAGAATTGGATACTTGGATACTATGGCTCTGGGATTGCTTCTCGCAGGGAGTCGAGAAGGGATCTCAGGACGAGGTTGATGACTGTATGGCTCTGGGATTGCTTTCTCGCAGGGAGTCGAGAAAGGATCTCTGGGTGAGGTTGAGACTTAATGATACTACTACATTATATTGTACTGTTCTACTCTCTTCTACTGCTGCAAGACCTCTGAAGATGCTAGTCTTCGATAGGACTAGGCCTTCTCTCTATTCTTGCATTTCTGCAGCCCAGTCCACATATACAGCCTCCCCTTGAAAATGTTGCATATGTAGTGTAGATCCTTGCTTGCTGAGTACTTCTGAGTACTCACGGTTGCTTTGTTTTCCTTTTCTCCCCATATCAGTTTATCGTGACCAAGATGACGGAGCCCCTGAGACAGCTGCCCTGCCGACGATCGCTACTACTACTACCCAGAGGATGGATTCTGCTATGAGTTGACTGACGACCAGGAGTAGGATCGGAGGGTCCCAGGCAGGAGGCCTACGCCTTTCGATCATAGTGTTTTATTTTGCCACGCCTTTCTAAAGGCCTTTCTGTTTCTATTTCATATCTGTACACAGATATCTGATGCTTCCGCTGACGCTTGTTCGCAAGCTTATGTATTCGAGCCCTCGAGGCCCCTGGCTTGTAATATAAAGCTTGTATGACTTTATTCATGTTTTAGAGTTGTGTTGTGATATCTTCCCGTGAGTCCTTAGGCTTGATCGTGTGCATTTGCGTGTATGATTAGTGCATGATTGGGCCGGGGGCGTCACAACTTGTTGACAATGCTAGTGATGAAAACTATGATGAAACTACTATTAATCATGCTAATCGAGATGAAACGAATGAAAATGATAAGAAGGAGATTGAGCATCTAACTAAAGAACTAAACACTCTTAAGTTAGCTCATGAAACTACTTTAGAAGATCATCGAGAACTTTTAAAAACTCATGAGAAGCTACGCTTCGAGAAGCTCAACCTATAGCAAGAACATGGGTTCTTAAAAGCTATCAATGATGATCTTCGGAAGAAAAGTTCTTCTTACATTGCCAAGCGTTTACTCTTGTCTACTTACATGCCACAAGTAAAATCTAGCAACAAGAGTAAGAAAGATTCTTCTTCTAGTAGTAACAACAATCATGCTAAATCCAATATTGTTGCTTCTAGTAGTTCTGTTGATTCCACTAATGATTCTCTTAGCCAAGTTACACTTGAGCAAGAAAATAGCTTATTGAAGGGAATTATAGAGAAAGGTGTTTACAAGAGCCTTGCCGGAAGTAAGCAATTTGAGGAAATTGTACGCAAGCAAGGGAGGCACCGGAAGAATCAAGGTGTTGGTTTTGAACGAAAGTTCAATGCCAATGGAGTTGAGTGGGAAGAAGATCAATACCCCAAGATGAAGTTTGTTCCTCAACAAGAGAAGTATGATCCTACTTCCTTCAAGGGGACACAAGCTCAAGATGATCTTCCACCACAAGACCACAAGCTAAAAGGCAAGGACAAGCTTCAAGAAGAGATTGATGCATTTGAAGAAGCTCCAAAGGCCTTGGTCAAGTGGGTTCCCAAGACTACGTCAATTTCTACTTCATCAAGTACATCTACAACCCCAAGGATTCCCATCAAGATGATGTGGGTCCCGAAGAAGAAGAACTAGAGAGCTCATGAGGGTGACTCCGCCAACATACTTCACTCATATTCATATTGGCAAGGACAAGTGCAATCAACTTCCACATCTTGCACTAGTTCAAGGAGTCACAAACCCTCTTGTTGGTAAGTCAAGGGACAAGGTAACCTAATGCTTTCATGGAAATCATCTTGTGTGTACTTCACTCTATGTCTATGGATATTCTTGTTTGTTCCTTGTGGGACTAACCCGTGTAGGTATTAAAAGTGCAACTCACTCCAAAGGATTGCTCCAGATGATCTACATCAACATTGAGCATCCACATCTTCAACATCTACACGAAGTCATCATCGACAAAACCCAAGGTTAGTTCATCCTTCTTAGGGGGGATATCACATCTAGGGGGAGCTTTACTCTAAGAATTGAGCTAAAGCAACTCTAATGGTGTGAACACAACAACGCTTTATGTAAAAGTGGTAACCCCACTTGTGCTTAAACGATGAGTATGACCTATGATCAAATGTTCTCATAGCACTATGCATTTTCAAGCTTTTTGGTAACTTGTTGCCAAAGGGGGAGAAAGTGTATAGATCATCGGCTTCGAGAGAGAGTGTTTTGCTTCTTTTGCCTCTCTTGCTACTTTATTTGCTTGCTCGTTTGGTTGATACTCTACTTGTGTGTGTGAGATACTTATATGATCATGTGCTTGATCATATCATACTTTAATGTTTGTGCTTGAATGATGATATTCTATCTCTCATATATGATCATTCATATCTTGTCTTGGTAATGAGTGCATATTTCATATTCTATCATTTTGAGCGCTCCACCAAGATGTATGTGACTTGGAAGAGTAACCCATGATCCTAATCGATTGTGCATTTGCATTCAAAAGCAAATTTTAAATAATGCACAAATTTAGGGGGAGCTCTTGCTTATCACATACTTCTCAAAGCGACGATGTACTTCATTTATATTATCATTTGTCGAAGCTTTGATCTATATGTTGTCATCAATTACCAAAAAGGGGGAGATTGAAAGTGCAACTAATCCCCGGGTGGTTTTGGTAATTCATAACAACATATAGCTCATTGAACTAATATCCATTCAAGATTAATGTTTCAGAAAGTTCAATGATTGGTATGGCATGGACTAGAGATGTGGACCCCTCAAAATGCTAAGGACACATATTGGCAAAAGCTCAAGACTCTACATTTTCATTTTAGTGATCGAAGATCACATTGAGTCCATAGGAAAAGTCAATACTATTAAAAGGGGATGAGGTGTTGCTTAATGGCTTGCTTGCTCAAAATGCTTAGTGATATGCTCCAAAAGCCCTCAACCACTTTCTCATTTCCACATATGTCCTAATCCTAAAGTCAAACTCGGCCCCACCGATTTGATCTATCCGGCGCCACCGAGTTCACTTGACATAGCCATTGCCAGAAACCCTAATCAGTTCGGTCTCACCGATAGGGATCTCAGTCTCACCGAGTTGGTAATGCAAACTCTCTGTTTCCTTTTCGTAATGTTTCAGTCTCACCGAAATGAGCGATCGGTCCCACCGAGTTTGCCTGACCAAGTCTCTGTTTGCTTATTACTGAAATCGGTCTCACCGAGTTCATGTGATCAGTCTCACCGAGATGAGGTTTTGCCCTAACCCTAGCGCATCGGTCTCACCGAGTTGGTATTGTCGGTCCCACCGAAAAGCCTAACGTTCACATTTTGAACCAGGTCGGTCTCACCGAGTTTCACTATTCGGTCCCACCGAGTTTGGTAAATTGTGTGTAATGGTTAGATTTTGTGTGGAGGCTATATATACCCCTCCACCCCCTTCTCCATTAGAGAGAGAGCCATCAGAACGTGCCTACACTTCCACTACTCATTTTCTGAGAGAGAACCACCTACTCATGTGTTGAGACCAAGACATTCCAATCCAACCACAAGAATCTTGATCTCTAGCCTTCCCCAAGTTGCTTTCCACTCAAATCATCTTTCCACCATATCCAAATCTGTGAGAGAGAGTTGAGTGTTGGGGAGACTATCATTTGAAGCACAAGAGCAAGGAGTTCATCATCAACACACCATTTATTACCTTTTGGAGAGTGGTGTCTCCTAGATTGGTTAGGTGTCACTTGGGAGCCTCCGTCAAGATTGTGGAGTTGAACCAAGGAGTTTGTAAGGGCAAGGAGATCGCCTACTTCACGAAGATCTACACAAGTGAGGCAAGTGCTTCGTGGGCGATGGCCATGGTGGGATAGACAAGGTTGCTTCTTCGTGGACCCTTCGTGGGTGCAGCCCTCCGTGGACTCGCGCAACCGTTACCCTTCGTGGGTTGGAGTCTCCATCAACGTGGACGTACGATAGCACCATCTATCGGAACCACGCCAAAAATCTCCGTGTCTACATTGCGTTTGCTCCCTCCAAACTCCTCCCCTTTACCTTCATATGCAATGATTTACATTCCGCTGCTATACTGTTAGAATTCCATGTGTAGGTTGATTGCTTGACTTGTGTTAAGTTGCTAAAATCTGCCAAGACATAAAATTGGGAAAAGGCTAGATTTTTATTTGGTCAAGTAGTCTAATCACCCCCCCTCTAGACATACTTTCGATCCTACAAGGGAAGATAGTTGGCTCGCCCGAAGTAATCATAACGGTGAAGCAGGTACCTCGGAAACGCATGACGCCAATGGAAAGCCTAAGCGCAATAAAAACAAGCACATACATAAAAATGGTGGGAGCGACACAGAAGACGCAACAGTCAATACAAGGTTCACCGGACCTAGATCCGGACAGAAAAGAGAGCCCTTTAAAGGGAACAAAGATGGACCTAGCCAGCTTGACAGAATCTTGGACTGGCCGTGCCAAATCCATGGCACCCATGACAAACCAGCAACCCACACTAATAGGAATTGTTGGGTCTTTAAACAGGCCAGCAAGGTAGCAAAGGAGGGCCAAAGTAAAGCCCAGAGTCACAACGAAGACGAGGATGAACCTCGACGGCCTAGTAATGGAGGCCAGAAGAAGTTTCCTAACGAGGTAACAGAGGTCAATATGATCTATGTTACCCACATCCCCAAAAAGGAGAGGAAACATGTACTTCGGGACATCTACGCATTAGAGCCAGTCGCCCTGAAGTTTAACCCATGGTCAGCCTACCCGATCACATTCGACAAACATGATCAACCGACCAGCATCAGGCCTGGCGGATCGGCAGCGTTTGTCCTAGACCCAATTGTTGATGGTTATCATCTGACACATGTCCTAATGGACGGAGGTAGCAGCCTCAACCTAATTTACGAGGACACTATTAGGAAGATGGGCATCGACTCATCTCGGATCAAGCCGAGCTCCACCACCTTCAAAGGTGTCATTCCCGATGTGGAAGCCCATTGTATCAGAATGGTCACGCTGCAGGTAGTCTTCATCTCACCCGAGAACTTCAGAAGAGAAGAGTTAATCTTTGAAAGCGTCCCCTTCCGAAGTGGATACCACACGCTCTTAGGGTGCACAGCTTTTGCATGTTTCAATGCATTCCCACATTACCCTTATCTCAAGCTTAAAATGCCGGGACCCAACGACATTATCACAGTAAATGGTAACACTAAACGCTCACTTCGGACGGAGGAGCAAACTGCGGCTTTTGCAGCCGAGGTACAGGCGTCCGAGGAGGCAGCCCGCAGCAGTCAATGCGCCTCTAGCTCTTTGAAGCGCACGCGGGCTGCGCAAGTTGACCACAACCACGTACCCCCGCACCAGAAATAGGGATACGGGCTCCTGGCGCGCCCTCCTTGGTTGAGGTATTACATCCCGAGGGTGCATAATTTTGCACTCAAAATTCCCTGGGCTGTCAAGGAGCCAAAATTTATGCAAACGGCTTGACCGAAGAGCAAGGTGGCTTCGAGCCCCCACGTTGGCACGTTTCTGTCAAAGAACTGGCCAACATGACTACATCAATGTGGCCTAAACCACATCATCTACTCCTGCAGGACCTCCTTCAAATGGCTTGGCCAATAAACGCTTGAGGCGTATAAAGGGCCAAGACTGCATCAGTCCTTTTCCATCCTCTGCATTAAGGACGACAAGCTGGTTAACAGCTTGGAAGCACAGACATGTAGCAGGAAGCGGTCCGGGCTCCTAACACCCGATGACAATATCCCCTATTTTTCTTCCCTCTTGGTTTACTCGTTTACATTGTATTCTTTCAGTTCCTCTCGTTGCTTCTCGACATGTAAAAGCTTGAAGTTATAAAATAAAGAAATCATGCCTTTTAAAGGTCCTTATTGTATTTCTGTCCAAGCACTGCCATTGCGCCACAAGAACGTCTTTTAAGATACAATCTTTAAGGGGCCCCGTCCCCCGCCTTACAACACAAGTTCGATGTACTCGGTGTCTCGGATTTGGCTATATATGCATCAGTTTTGAACCTAGATATTTTTCAATAGTTGGGTTACCTGGCTCCTATGTGTACCTCTTACGTTCCCGACGAATTCGGCTAAGAGTGTAACGGGAGAACCACTGCGATAGTGCCGCCAGGTTAATTCGCAGAGAGCCTCAGTGGAGAAAGCCGAAAACTGACTATCTAGGTAAGTGTAAACTGGCCAGCCATCCGCAGACCGCGTTAAGCGATGTGACGATAGAGATCACCCGTGTCAAACGAAGGGCTTCCTTTTTAGCCGAAGTGTGTCACGGCATAGACCTCGGCTTGATAAGCCGACCACTTCCCATATCGGGGGCTCGTCATCAGCCCCCACAGTCAAACTCCTATGACTAAGTGAAAGTTATTAAGCCATTATAGTACGATTGCCTAGTTCCTACGAGCCGGGTACCGAGACGCCGGCCAAGGGTCAAAGATGCCTCGGGGAACACCCTTTGTACATTCTACACTGGGGCAGAAGCCGATGACTAGCCACTTTCAGTTTAAAACGGTCGCACAGGAGGTAAATTAACTAAAAATAGAAATATATGAAGGAATTTAAAGCCATACTCATTCAAGTCAACGATAAGGTTTGTACATTTTAAAGCTTCGGCATCCGAAGTGCTACCTAATAATACAAAGTGACCTTTGGACAAATGGCCTCGGTAATCCGGGCTCCATCCGCCACCTTGGCGAAGAACTGCTCCGCGGTGCGCGACTTATTGGCAGGGGGCCCGGTGGCAACCGTCACTGCATCAACCTTCCAAAAGTGCGTCTTCATGCAGGAGTACACTCTCCACGCTCCCTCAAAGCACGCGGACCTCCTCCAAATATCAACGCGCGGGACAACACCCTGCAGACGGACCAAGAGGCCGAAGAAGCTCGTGGGCAGGACTTCGGTGGGCCACAGAGCGATGCAAAGGTCTTGAAGCGCTAGCCTCGCCATTTGGAAGAACTCCGTCAGCTGCTTCATTTTGTGATTCAGCAGCTGCGCTGAAGAAGATCCCGAGAACTGCCCCCAGAATGCCTTCTCTGCCCCATGACCCTCTAACTGGTCAAGGTGCTGAACGGCATCCGCCACACTGTTCGGAAGCTCCGCGAAGATCTCTGTGGAACGCCACAGCTGGGTGAGCTCGACGCATCCTTTGCTACCAAATACACAATGCAATAAGTATATTTTACCCGCGGCGATTTGCTCCACTTGTTGGAGCACCTCGCGGTCAGCCAGGGCTACGGTCTGGAGCTCGGAGTGTGCAAGCTGGAGCTCCTCGAGCTCCTCTTTCACTTGCTTCCCCTCCGCCTGTAGCTTGTCGCGTGACTCGAACACGCCCTTCAGGGTCTCCTCGACCTCTTGGACTTGCGCCTGGTCCTTCTCCCCAGACACCTTCTTGGTAGCTCGGGCCTTCTCTGTCACAGCAGCCGCAGCCTTATCCTGCTCTGCCTCCTGCCAAGCTTTTTTGAGCTCGGCCACCGCTACTGTCAGTCAAACAGCTCGGCATTAGTCCTCGACCTCGAGTCACAAATATGATTTTTTTTGTATAATACTCATATAAGGCAAGTACGGGTCACTTACCTTGAGACTGCTAAAACCTTTGGTTCATCAGGTTGAGGACCTCCTTGGACCTCTTGAGCTTGTGGTTTACCGCCGCAATCTCCTCGGAGATGGAGCTCGGAACCGAGGTTGAAGCCTGCCAACAAGAATCATTTACATAAGCCCGCAGTCAATTAACTGAAACTACAAGACGTCTGCCTTATTTCATTAACCAGCGTCCTGGGGGCTGCATGTTCAATTACCATTAGTATAAGACCCCAACACCGGTTTCTTGAAACCAGCCTTGGGTTCGGGGCACTACTCATTGGCCGGGCCGTTTAGAAGGCCACAAGAGTATTTCTTAAAATTATTGCATGGGTACACTAAGAAAATCTAAACTCAGCAATTACTGATGTACAAGGATAAAAGAATACCTCAAAGCTCATAACGAGGTTCTTGAAAACCTCGTGCAGGCCGGCCCCTGCGGCTTGGTAGCCCTGTTATACCGTGCCTATCATGGCATGGTGCTCCTCCTTGAGGGAGGAACCCTTCAAGGTTTCCTCCACTTCTTCAGTCCACCCCGCACTAGCCCGCCCTTGGGCGGGAGGCGGGGGTGGCATGGCGACCTCGGATCCAAGCGCTTGGACGTTGGGCTGAGTGGTCTCCAGCTGCGATGGCAGAGCTGGAGCAGACGTCGGCTGGGCCAATGATTGGCCCAGCCCCTCCTTGACGACCTCGGGGATCTTCTCCCCCAGGTCCGGTTGGGCCGAGGCTTCGACCTCGGCCATGATGTTGGACTCTTCGGCCCCCGCCGTGTTGACTTCGGGGGCCAAAATAGACGTTGCTTCCCCTAGCCCATCATGAGCTGGGGGGAACAACAATGGGCTTCGGGGTCTCACTGGCAGATGGCAGACCACTTGAGGAACTACTGGGGTGCACCTTCGGCAGACTGCGTAAAGAGAACGCCCTATGAGATCACTGTTGCTGAAAGAACTTGTCAAAGGAATGGTGTATAAAAGCAATAACTTACCCTCGGGGTACCGGTTTCTTCCTCCCCATGGCGAGGGGGTCTTCTTCCGATTCGTCAGAGAGCTCGACTCTCTCCGACGACTTGCCGGCAGCCCGGGCCGAGGTACTCCTCGGCCTCTTCGAGCCTTGGGGCTGCATGCTGGCCTCGGCGTCGGCCGGCGCCGCCCTCTTCCCTTTCGGGGGAGGGTTCCCTTCCTCCCCATCCTCGTCCGTGTCGTCATCGTGGGCGGAGGAGGCGTGGGTCTCCCCATACTGGGTGACCGAGGTCTCTCGAGCCCGGGCACTCGCTTTGCCCTTCAGGGACTTTGTCCCTTTGGGGGCCACCACGTGCGGCTCCTCGGCCAGGAGCGTCATGAGCTGGGGAGTTCTTGGCTCCTCTGGTAGTGGGGCCGGGCATTGCACCCCCTTCACCCAGGCCGACCACTTCTGCAAACATCAAACAAAATGGTTTTGCTGGAATTTATCCCTTGATATGGAAGACGAAGACTTAGGCTTGTGTGTTAGAGCACTTACCAGGGGGCTTCATAGCCATCCTCGAAGCCGAGGTCCTCCCCCTCTTTGGGGATCTTGACCTTGGCTAGCTTAAGGAGCCGCATCCACATGCCGACCAAGGTGGAGCGGGTAGAAGGTGGTGATGGGGCCCGTATCCTCGGGCTTCTGCTCCCACAACGGGATGGGCCGCAGCTAGAGTGGAAGGATGTGGCGTTTGAGCATGACGTTGATGACGTCGGCGAGCTGGAGTTTCCTCGTGATGGACCACCAGTTGATCCTTTTGATCATGGCCTCCACCTCGTCCGGGTTCCCCCAGGCGACACCCTTCTCCCTCCAGGACTTGAGCTTCTTAGGAGGCCCGGCCGAGAAGTTTGGGACCTCAGTTTGGCCAGGGGCGAGTGAAAGATCGTGGATGTCGCCTAGAGGGGGTGGGGTTGAATAGGCGCTTTAAAATAATTACGGTTTAGGCTTGAACAATTGCGGAATAAACGTAGCGGTTAAATTGTCAAGCACAAAACCTACAGCAACTCGGCTCACCTATGTGCATCAACAACTTATGCTAAGCAAGATAAACAACTAAGTGATAGCAAGATATATGACATGAAACAAAATGGCTATCACAAAGTAAAGTGCATAAGTAAAGGGCTCGGGTAAGAGATAACTGAGGCACGCGGAGACGACGATGTATCCCGAAGTTCACACCCTTGCGGATGCTAATCTCCGTTTGGAGCGGTGTGGAGGCACAATGCTCCCCAAGAATCCACTAGGGCCACCGTAATCTCCTCACGCCCTCGCACAATGCAAGATGCCGTGATTCCACTAAGGGACCCTTGAGGGCGGTCACCGAACCCGTACAAATGGCAACCCTTGGGGGCGGTCACCGAACCCGTACACTTTGGCAACCCTTGGGGGCGGTCACCGGTACCCTTCAAACTGCTCAGGGCGATCTCCACAACCTAATTGGAGACCCCGACGCTTGCCCGAAACTTTACACCACAATGATTGAGCTCCGAACACCACCAACCGTCTAGGGCGCCCAAGCACCCAAGAGGAACAAGCTCAAGGGTACCAAGCACCCAAGAGTAATAAGCGACTCAACTTCACTTCCACGTATCACCGTGGAGAACTCAAACCAATGCACCAAATGCAATGGCAAGGGCACACGGAGTGCCCAAATCCTTCTCTCCCAAATCCCACCAAAGCAACTAATGCTAGGGAGGAAAATGAGAGGAAGAACGAAGAAGACAACACGAAGAACTCCAAGATCTAGATCCAAGGGGTTCCCCTCACATAGAGGATAAAGTGATTGGTGGAAACGTAGATCTAGATCTCCTCTCTCTTTTCCCCCAAAAACTAGCAAGAATCCATGGAGGGATTGAGAGATAGCAAGCTCGAAGAAGGTCAACAATGGGGGAAGAACACGAGCTAAAGGGATAAAGTTCAATGGGGAAGAAGACCCCCTTTTATAGGTGGGGAAAAATCCAACCGTTAAGTGCTCAGCCCGCACACGAGCGGTACTACCGCTCGGGCGGTAGTAGTAGGAAAATAGAGCAACGGCTATGAACCTGGGTTGGTAGTACCGCCTGGAGCGGTACTACCGCTCACCTGAGCGGTACTACCGCGGGAGATTGAGAACACAGGAGCAGAGGAGGTAGGGCAGAGAAGAGTGCGACGACAGTACTGCAGTAGCGGTACTACCACCCGACCAGGGCGGTACTACCGCTTATAAGCGGTACTGCCGCACACACTGTCGCCCTACTACTGCTGAACCCGACACGAAAACAGAACCCCCAGAATAAGCAGCGGTAGAAGCCGCAGAACTGGACAGCTGAAGTACCGCTTACAAGCGATACTACCGCCCGACAGGGATGGTACTACCGCTTCCCAGAGCGGTACTACCGCAGGGGTGCAAAAAGCAAGCCCCAAGCAAAGCAGATGCAACAAGAAAACCAGAACTGCCACAACTTCTACATATGAGCTCCGAATTGAGCAAACTCAAGCTTGTTGGATAGATGACGACAAGTAGCATCCAACAGTGACTGATTATAGTAAGAAGAGGCAGGAGAGGTATGCCTAAGATATAGAAGAGTGAAATCTCCAATAGAGAAGAACCGGCATAACCTCCAACATCAAAAACATCATAGAAGATGCATGTGAACTCCGTTTTCGATGAACTCGAGCTTGTCATGAAGATGACCATAAGCTCTAAAACTCACAAAGAGAAACACCAAACAAGAACCAAGAAAGATGATGCAAGGATGCAATGGTTTGAGCTCTCTACGAATGATACAATCAAGCTACCAACTTGAGAGCCCCCCTTGATAGTACGGCAATCGATCCTATAACCCGGTCTCCCAACAACCACCATGAGACCGGTAAAATAGAAAACCTATCAAGGGCAAACCTTTGCCTTGTGCATGATCCACTTGAGCTAGATGATGATGATCTTGTCCTCCTCAAGATGGACCGCCTTTCTTGATTGCGTTGGGTCGATGAAGACTTGTTGATTGCTCCCCCATACTCCACTATGGGTGAGCCACTCTTCGGCACATCTTCACAAGTCCATTGTCACCACAATGGACGGCAAGCTTCAAGCACTTGATCTCTTAGTGATGCTCCACTTGAACTTGCACACCGCAATCTTGATGGCGATCACCACTTGATGTCATCCTCTCCATGGGTTGTATGATATCTTCCTCTTGACGCAAGCCCATGGACACAAACCTAACCCCACATAGAACTCTCACGTAGACCATGGGTTAGTACACAAAGTGTAATGGACAATGCTTACCATACCATGGGATCACTTGATCCTTCTCGGTACATCTTCTACGCTTTGTGTGTTGATCAACTTGAATCACTCTCTGTACTTAGTCTTGATCAACCTTGAATCTTTCCAACTCTCTTCATTTGGATGATGTCTTGAAGGTAAACATGACTGATCACACAATCTCCTTCTTCAAGACATGCTTGCAATAAGCTCAACACTCACATGACCAATCTTTGGATAATTCCTTGAATAGCACCTTGGCCAACACATAAACTCCTTGAAACCAACACATGGACTTCAAGAAAAGCTTATGGAAAAATCCTTCAAATATAACTCAAGGCAACCATTAGTCCATAGAGATTGTCATTAAGTACCAAAACCAAACATGGGGGCACCGCATGTTCTTTCAGCGAGTGACTCAATGATGTAAAACCACTCCTTCTGCCACTCCTTCACCATTTCGATGAAGGTGCCCTTGAACCAGTCCGCGCCCTGGTTCTTGATGACCATGGCTCCTCCGCACTCCGCCAACTCAGAGCCATTCAACTTCGGCTTGACCCCGAAGGTTTTCAGCCATAGGCCGAAGTGTGGCTTGCAGTGGAGAAATGCCTCATAGACTGTGATGAAGGAGGCGAGGTGGAGGATGGGGTTCGGGGCCATATGATGGAAATTGAGCCCATAATAGAACATTACCTCGCGCACAAAGGGGTGCAGCGGGAACCCCAGGCCTCGGATGAGGTGGGGAATGAAGACCACCCTCTCCCCTGTGTTGGGAGCGGGCACTTGTTGGTCGGCAGCTGGGGCGGGCACGGCGATGTTGGTAGACAGGTATCTCGCGCTGCGTAGCTCGAGGATGGTGTCATCCATCACGGTGGAACCGCCCCAATGCCTTTTGAGGGTATAGGCCATGGCTAGCTGGGGAGGTTGACTCGCTAAGAGAAGGGAGTGTGAGATTGGATCTGGGCGCTAGAGCTAGACGAAGCAGCAGGAGGGGGAATGTGAGCGTGGTTGCGGTTGCTCACTTTTTTTTGCTCTTATAGGCTATTGAAAGGCCAAGAGCCCCCCTACTGCGCCGATAAAATGCCACTCCCACAAAGAGATGTCGTTAAGCATATGGGGGGAAACAAAATCTTGATGATATCCTTGAGAAAACGGGCATGATCTCCACCTCGCCGGGACGTGCGAGTAAAAAGGCCGCCTCGAGCCACGGATTAGGGGGAGCAGTAATTGCAAGACCCATTGTGGGGGGAACCATTTTGATAAAGTTGTCAGGCTAGATGGAACTATTCACAACTAGGTGGGTAGCCTTCAAGGCTAAGGTATCCTATCTCTTCGGGCAAGGTTACAAGCTCGGACAGGCCTCGGTTTACGCTGCTCCTTTGAAGGGGTGATTTGAGAAACGTAAAAGAGGAACTTGTCTGTCTAGCCAAGGACTCCGAATCAAAGGTTGCTTTCATCAAAGGCATCGTCCTCGCCATAGAAGACCAGTTCGGGGGCTACTGATGGTGTTATGGACCAGGGGTTACTAACCTAGTCAGCCCATGCTCTTCAGGTTGGACCGATGGGCCTTCATTCATTCTCAAGAAGGACTCTGGAGGCAGTACGCAGGAGGCGTGATCAAGACTACCTTCACCGAAGACTTGTCGTATACTCCAAGATTTCTCCTGCCGCCTTATGTTTAGATACCGACCTTGTAACCCTAGATGACCTACTTGGCGTATATATAAGTCGTAGGGTTTAGCCCGCAGAAGGGACATCAACGCAATATCAACCACCTAGCCATAGAGTTAGACCACATCCTATGATCTCAAGGTAGATCAACTCTATACTTGATACATCTCCATCAATATAAACAAGAGCAAGACATAGGGTTTTACCTCCATTAAGAGGGCCCGAACCTGGCTAAACATCGTCCCTTCATTCCTGTTACCACCGATCCGAGAACCCACAGCTCAGGACCCTCTACCTCGAGGTCTACTGGTTTTGACACTGATATTATGGCTATCACAAAGTAAAGTGCATAAGAAAAGGGCTCGGGTAAGAGATAACCGAGGCACGCGGAGACAATGATGTATCCTGAAGTTCACACCCTTGCGGATGCTAATCTTTGTTCAGAGCGGTGTGGAGGCACAATGCTCCCCAAAATGCCACTAGGTCCACCATAATCTCCTCACGCCCTCGCATAATGCAAGATGTTGTGATTCAACTAAGGGACCCTTGAGGGCGGTCAACGAACCCATACAAATGGCAACCCTCGGGGGCAGTCACCGGAACCCGTACACTTTGGCAACCCTTGGGGCGGTCACCGAAACCCATACAAATCGCTCGGGGTAATCTCCACAAGTTAATTGGAGACCCCAAAGCTTGTCCTGGAGCTTTGCACCACAATGATTGAGCTCCGCGACACCAACCATCTAGGGCACCAAAGCACCCAAGAGGAACAAGCTCTAGGGTGCCCAAACACCCAAGAGTAATAAGCTTCTCACCTTTCACTTCCACGTATCACCATGGAGGACTCAAACTGATGCAACTAATGCAATGGCAAGAACACACGAAGTGTTCAAGTCTGTTGGTGCAATATCTGCCTAGCTTGTGTTTTGGAGATTGTTGACAGAAACAGGTATGGACTGCTTTGTTTGCTAGTACATACAGAGAGAAAAAGTCCATACACAACCGAAGAGAATGCTGTCTCCGGTGCTAAGTTGGAGGAACTTCACCGAAGCATACTGCACTAAAGAGAGGAATGAGCTATGTGTGCTGAAGTCATATAGTCGAGAAGATTGATGTGAAAAAAATTGACCCCTCGAAAATTTCACTGCTGAAGCAAAGCTTTTGATTCGGTACTTTCGTCCGAAGAAATTGCCTACAGTGATGGAAGTCTAAGACAAAGTGAAGATGTAGTATTCATTTTGTTGTTCTTCTTTCATTCTTTCGAGTCATAGGACCTCCATACTATTAAGATAAGAGGGGTATAGGTTCTCGATGCTTAGATCCGCTGTGATGCTTAGCCAAAACCTATGGAAGTTGCGAGAGAAATCTCTTTGTGCTCCAAGCAAATACGTGTCAGCAAGAGACCGTGTTCTTCTTCACTGCGAGAGATTTGACTTGGACCGAGGAGTTAGCATTACTTATTCCTCAAGTAATGTTATTGTTGCTCCAAAATCTGACCGTTGTGAACGTGTCGATTGGCCATTGGCTGGACCTCGTGTCCAAAATGGTCATTTTCCCATCTGGGAAGGCTGCGGCTATAAATAGCCACCCCGCTCCAACGTTGTCCGTTGGCTGCTCCGCTTGAGATTTCTGAGAAGATTGATTTGAGCAACCCCTCTCCGAGTGATTTGAGTTTAAGATCCACCAAGAGAAAAACCAAGAGCCCAAACTTAGACAGTGGTTTATCATCACAGTAGTTCTGAGTGAGAGTTATTGTACCTATTACTCTTGAGAGTTGCGCACTCTCTAGATGGATAGGTTTCGGCTTCGAGTGTTGAAGAGTTGTTATCTTCACCGAGCCAGATCTTCAGCAACCAAGAGTGATTGTGGTTCGCGAAGGTCGATCGGAGGTTTGGAGATCACTGACAAGGATCTACCACGAGTGAAATCAACCTGAGTCTGATCAGCTCTGCGTTGAAGGAGAATAGGGTGAAGAGAGTTTATCTTCTGTGTTAAGTCACAGTCCCTCCAACCAGACATAGCCCTTTGGCAGAAGGGTGAACTGGTCTACCAAATCTCTCTGTCGCCATCGAGCACCACTGGTTCGATTTACTCTACTATTTTTCTTTTAGTAGTTTACATTCGTGCTCTGTGTCGATAGTTTACTTGATCATTTCGTTCATTCTGTTATCCACTTGGGTTTCAGTGATCACCCTGTTTCATTGTCTCCATCTGTATTCATTCATTACCATATTTTCCTAAGGATTCACCTGTGGAGTCTTACCATAGTTTTGTTTCAGTGCGTACCATGCTGTGTCTCATTCTTCTACATCTGTTTGCTTGTTGCGTTACTCTCATTGTAGTTAAACCTATAATTTATCAAACTCATACTATTGTAAACGCCTTCATTGATGAATATGCTTCTGATGAAGATGATTGATTTAGCTCATTTCCATCGATACTTTATTCCGCTGCTGTGAGTGGGATACGTTTCAAAGCTTTCGAAAGAAAATTTGAATCTCCCATTCACCCCCCTCTGGTCGATATACTCTCGGTCCTAACAATTGGTATCAGAGCGGGTACTCCCTGTCTCTGTTTATTAAAGGTCTAACGTCCTTGGAGTTTTGAGTATGTCGTATGTAGGTAGATCCTCGCACTCTAAAAGATTTCCTATCTTTGATGGAAATGACTATGTGTACTGGAAGGAATGGATGAGAATCAGGATTCAAGCTATCGACTATGATCTGTGGCAGATTGTAGAAGATGGTTACACCATTCAACACCCTGATGCTCCATCTTCTGATGACAAGGCTATGATGCGTCTGGATGCACAAGCGAGAGATATTATCTGTGCAAGTATCTCAAAGAACGTGTTCATTCGGTTCCAAAACCTTGACACTGCAAAGCAACTCTGGGATGCTATCAAAAATGTTCATGAAGAATTCATCTCCAGAACAGACTCACACACTCAAATGCTTCGTGCCATGTTCACTGGGTTCAGAAGTCTTCGAAAGGAAAGTGTGATGGAGCTCACGGATCGGTTGACAGACATTGTTGAAAGACTTCATCAGCGAGGAGTAACTGATGTCACCAATAAAGATGTGGTAAACAAGCTACTGAGTGCTCTTGATGAAACCTTCAGTCCTATTGTAGCTAAACTCAAACAAAGACCATATTATGAAGAGCTTCATTATGTTGAGGTCATGACACTACTATCCATTCATGAAGAAAAGATGGAACTAGTAAATGCAGATCAAGAGTCTTCTTCAGAAGGTGAAGGAGATGTCCTCGCTCACTATGGCAGCTCTCAGGAAGAAGAAGATGTCGAGAATCAACACACCATCACAAGAGAATTGGAAATGCTCACACAACGGCTGAGTGATCTTAGAAGACAAAACTTGTATCTTGTGAATGATGATGAAGATGAAGTGCCTGAATCCTCAAGACAGTTACCTCTGAAAGAAATGAAGTGCTTCAAATGCAAACAATTCGGTCATGTCATAGCAGATTGTCCTTGCTGGGATGAAGCACCTAGTAACCGATGGAAGCATCTTCACTGCAATGGTTTTGCTTGAATGGATCGTCATACTAAGCTCTCAAAGAAAAAGGAACCCGCTTCATCCTCTTTGACGAGACCAGTCACTGACATAAATGCCAGAGCAATCATTGATTCCAACCTGAAGAAAATCTCTCGACTGAATAAAGCCTATACTAACCTAACTCTGGACCTGAAGAAGAGACAACAGACACTGATTCAGATAATGAAGAATTCTACAAAAGGATTGGGAGAAGCAATGCATATGTTGCTATTGAATCATCGAAGGACTTTAGCAAATCAGATACTAATGATGATACTTCAAGTAATGATGACTCAAATGATGATGAACCAGTCGCCTTCTGTGTCATGGCAAAATCATCAAAGGATCAGGTATCTGCAAAACACCAAAAGTCCATGAACGAATATTCACCTGAATGTATTTCATATGCCAAGTTGGTGAAAATTGCTAAATCCCAACATGATGAACTTGAAATGCTTGAGAGAAATCTCAGGAAAACCGAAGGATTACTCATCGAAGAGATGGAGAAGAATCAAAAGTTGATCGAAGAGCAAGATGCTTTTTCATCAACTATTGATAATCTTACCAGTCGATATGATTCGCTTACAGTTGACTACGAGAGTTTATCAGATGAACTCCTTAATAGGAATCAAGAACTCGTGTCACTGAAAGAATCTCATAATGAGCTGGTGTTAGAGAAAGCTTCTCTCTTTGCCGAGCAATCTGTTCGACTTCCTGATGATTTGTACCTCCATGCTTAAAATGCCTAGAACATAGCAATGCCGATTCTCATGCTGAAACTTCTAATTCTGTTGTTGAGAACATTGCTACTGTTGAAATTGGTACTACTAACCCCTCTTCCGAGGATTTTGCTGCTATTACTGAAGAAAATTGCAGGTTAAAGGGCTTGCTTGAGACTGGAATGCTAAGGAGCCTAAAAGGGCATCAAACCCTGTGTGATGTCCTCAAGAAGTCCATACTACACAAAAATCCTCAGAAGGAAGGATTAGGTTTCGAAAAGAAACTTAATGTGGATGGATCCTTTTGGACTCCAGAGCAATATCCTCGAACGACTTGGGTTTGTGCAAAGAGTAAAACTCTCGAACCTGAAACTTTAACTGGTCATCTCTCGCCCATTCCTGTTGATATTGACGAGTCTAGCGACTCAAATTACAAAATCTTCAAACAAAAGGATGGCAAGGTTTTCGCTCGATATATTGGAACTAACTGCAGGTCAGGCACACCCAAGAAGCAAATCTAGGTAAAGAAGTGCATTGTTGAAAATATGTCTGTCACTGCTAACCTGACTGTGCAGGATAACTCTTGACGAGGAAATGGTTATCATTCTCAGCCTACTCGAGTACTATTTATGAATGGTTATCATCCTAACCTGCGTCGGAAGGAGTACATGCGTACATCTTCAAATCTTTACATTCATGTATCTGAAAACAACTTCAATGCCTATTCATATAATTATCATCAAAGTGCACAAGTGTTTCGCAGGCCTCACCGAAGGAATACCCCCACTCAATTCAAACAAATGAGATCCTCACCTCCCACGCAAGTGTGGGTTGTGAAGAAGAACTAATCAACTCATGCAGGAATTTCTCTCAAGGATATCTCATGTTTATCATAAGCCCTGAGATCAATTATCGTTGGTGCTTATCTTTCTGTGTTTTCATTCGAAGTGTTTGTGCCCTTGTTTTCCTTCGTTCGGTTTTGGCTTTTGAGTCAGTTTCTTCTCTGGTTTTTACTCAGCTCTTTATTGTCATAACATGCAACTTGATCTGAAAGTGATTTCACTCCGACGTCCTTGGTCGCGAATGAAATCAACTTCGAAATTTCATCTGTTTTGGCGCTTCTGCTTCCTTAAACCCTACGGCATTCAGTTCAGTTACCGAGATTTCCGCAGGAAACAGGTGACACATGCCCATGATCTCTCGATCATGATCTCGTCCGTTGAATGTGGAGCATCCCGTGTTTATAGGCCGTGGATCTCGGAGTGGGCAGTTTCTCCCTCAGGCTATATAAACCCCCCCTCTCCAGGTCTCTTCTTCCTTAGTTCATTCTCTGTTCGGCCTCAAACTCTCCTCTCACTCTCCTCCCGAGCCCGAGCTAGAAGCAGCGTCGACATCAAGCCTCGCCGTGCAACTCCAGCGAAGCTCCGTCACTGTTGGTCATGCCAATGCGGTAACTCTTCTCTCCCATGCTGCCATGGTCGATCTATATTGCCATGTTAGGGCATGCAGATCTAGAACTAGCCCTATCCCTTTGCTGTTCTAGGGCAGTTCATCCCGACGCCATTTATCTTGTTTATTTTCTTGTGGTAGATCCTTAGGGTTCATTAAGTCATGACTTGTACAGTTTGTAGTTGTTCCTCGTACCAGTCTTTTGGATCTAGGGTTCATTAGATATACTTCGAAAGGTTAGAGGAGTTGTTATTCTGTCTTAGGGCATATGGCAATTCTCTCGACGATATCTTGCTAAATGTATGCCATGAATCTCTTGCTTCTTCCAAAAATTTATCGGTTTTGAGTCAAAATGCTTCTGTGCATGTTTGTGACTTCTTCCCGTTTTCCTTTAAATTCTTGTTTTTTTCTCTTAGGAGTGGTCATGGCAAACAGTTCGGAAGAGCGTTCTGGGTCTGAGGAAGAAATTCCACAGCAGCCGCGAGTGGCTGATAAAGCAAAGGTGGCTGAAAGGAAATCAACTAAGCCGCCAAAAGTTCCAAAGAAGAAATATGAACCAGAATCTGCTGAAGAAGATGATAATATTCCCTCAGCGCACAGTCAGCCAGAGGATGAGCTAGTCACATACTCCAAAACCCTATTCTCTGACAGAAATCCCAAGAAGGGTGGTCGCGGTAGAGAAAGAAATACCACGGCTGAAATGCCTGACCCTGAAACTTACAAAACTCCACCTGGAGTAGAAACTGGTCAAGAGAGGAACAACAGGCTGCAGAAGATTCGTCGTCACTGGGCGAAGAAGTGGTTCAACTATGAGAACGTCCGTAGAAAATACCAGATTCTGTTTACATTCACTCCTCCCTGGAATGACTGCATTGCAGAGGGCTGCCTTGGACAGGATGATGAAAAAGTAAAGCCAGCACCGCCTCAAAATGCTCATGCAGATTCCCTAAAAAACATTGATGATTTTCCCGAGGAGGTTGCAAAAAGGGAAAAGGCCAAGGCCAAGCGTGAGGCAAGAGCCGCGAAGAAAAATCAGGTGGAACAGTGAAATGTTGAGTTAACTCAACAAGATGTGCAGGAGAAGAAGGAAAGGGCGTCTGCCCAAAAAGAAAAGAAGTTGGAAGAGCCCATGGCTCCCGAAGAGAAAGATCAAGCAGTTGTATCACCAGTGTTGCCGCAACAGGTTGAACAAGTTGTGACTCAACAGTCTAAAGAAGTTGTCGTGCCACCCATCGTTGAGAGCTCTCCGAAAGAAAAGGCCCTAGTGCCTGAGAATGTGAAAGCTGCTGAAGGAGTTCCAGCGAAGGAAATTGTCGGGGTACACAAACAGGGGTGTATGTTTTCCGCTGACTTGTGCACGGACAGCAAGCCACCAACCCGGCAAGGTTACAACGTCCAAGACAAGACCAAGCACAGGAGATCAGCTCTTTGAGGAACCAGAGTGCAGATCAAGAAGACCAAGTCAAGCCAAGGAGCAAGACACTGTTAAGGGAAAACCTCCCTTGCCGGGTAGGAGGGTCTGGCGAGGTCAAGGTTGCCCCGGAAGCAAGCCTCAAGACCGCCCCGGCAGGCCTACCGGGTCCTACGAAGGCAAAACACCCCGCCAAGGCTTCACCGCTCCACCTCACAGCGATGCAAGTCATCGATCGGTGCGGTGTCAAGCCCCAAAGTGACTAAGTGGCTGTCTTTCGCCACATGGCAACCATTTCCTACAGGAATCGCCTCCAAATGACACCCGTCCAGCGACGTGTCATGCAGACAGGAGGGAAGGTGGCCAAACAGCCCGACAAGGCGTGCCGGGCAGGCCATGATGTGACACTAAGCGGCACATTTAATGCGCTCTGCTCTGTCTGCAGAGTAGATATGATAGCATTGTTTGCTATCTAATCAGTACACAATGACTGATTTGCCACTGTGGTGACCCCTTGATCTATAAAAGGAGGCCCATGGCAACCATAGAAAGGATTTTTCGGACCCTTGTACACCCATATGCGCGTAGCTGCTCTCGCCCCGAGGCAACCCTGCCGGCCAAGAGCGCTGCGTTTCCACCACCATCCACCATCAATCCACCAAAGCAGGAGTAGGGTTTTACACCTCGCGGTGGCCCGAACCTAGGTAAAACTGCCCGTGTGATCTCTGCCATGCTGCGCTGCACTTCTCCGCTCTTTGTGCAATGTGCTCAGTCCCCCTGCCGAACCAAAAGGGGCTCATGACCCCATAGGTGGCCGTGGTTTCACACGACAGAAATTGACGGTCAGTCTAGTGATCCCATGCCATCTGCTCCAGAAAAAGCTATAAGGCCACTTGCTCCATTGAAGCCCATCGATGAGAATGCGCCAGTCTCTGAAGATGTTCAGCCGATGGAAATTAGCGACGAAGAACTTCGGAAAAATCCTCAGGAATCATTTCCACTATTTCCAGCTGAATATGACCCCAATGGCCCCGCATTCAATGAAAAGCTTCATTCCTCAAAGCTTGCATTCTTTGGGGTCAACCCTTACGAAGGAGAAAGGACTTCATTTTCACCGAGGTTCTTGACTGAGGAACAGGCAGTCTATTATGCTCAGATCTTGTTTGGCAAGCATAAAATTTTCAATCATAAGATATTAAACTTTGCCAAGCTCGAAGGAATGCCCTGCTTCCATAATGCAATCGAGCATATTGAACATGCTTTACTGAAGGGTTTCATGCGCTTTAATCATGGCTGGAACAAGGAAGTTATTCTTCAGTTTTATGCCACACTATATATCTTAGGAGATCTAGCAAATGCTTCATCCTGGACGCTTGAATGGATGACTGGCAGAGAGAGAATTAAATGTTTGGCAGATCATTTTCTGGCCTTGATAAATTTGTCTCGATGTGAATTTGAGAACAACAGAGAGCATCGACTGCATTTCTAGGAAGTGTCCGAAGCACAACTCCATGTCCTGATGGATCCCACCATGGTGGGGGACGAATGCATTGATGTTGATCTGAAGAAGTTGGCTTATGTCAACAAAGTACTATTCCACATTCTGTGCAATACCATCACGCCAACAAACAGGCCAATCTCCATCAAAGGCATCATGGGAAATGCACTTGTGGCAATTTCCCAAGGAATCAAGTTTGACATTCTAGATCTTTTCATTCGAAACCTCGCTTGTGCAGCAGATAGCCCTCAGTCTATGCTCCATGGATAATGTTCGTAATCGAGCAGCTCACAAATAAGAAATTCTTCTAGGCCTATGAGCCAAAAGTATGCATGCCACCTGTCTGTGACACTCTGCGCATTGTGAAGGACAGCGGCAAAGGAAAGGAACCTGTTCATACTACTGCAAATGCTTCTGCGTCTGAAAATGTTCCGAAGATCAAAGAAGTCAGGGTTGAAATCCCTAGTGAGGAAAATCCATCTCTTTATGAGATTTGTATTTGCACTCAGCAGACTCTGGAAAGACACATCAAGATGGATAGATAAGAAAAAGTGGAATTGATGACTGAGCTGAATCTGATTTATAACCACACGTGTCAAATTCTTCTACATGAGAAGGATACAAGAAAGCGCACATGGACCTTGTTGAGAAAGCATTACTCTCACAAGGATTTAGCTAAGAAGGGCCTCTTCAAGGAGTATGACTACCTGGACTTGCTTGCTATTCCGTGCATTCGAAGACAAACTCCAGTGCTCCCACAGCGTTCTGTTTCAACAGATCTGTTGTTCATCAATCATGATGATGAAATTGCAGATACAACCGGTACTAGTGTCTACAAGCCAGATGTTCATCGCTCCAAGTCTTCCAAAGCCCAGGCGGCTACTCCTGCTTCTGCCATGACCATTCCTCATTCTTCCGACACTAATTCGTCGAGTGCTTTTAATTCGGATTTGGAAGACACTCCCACGGAGTAATTCCTCGTATGTCTTCTCTTACCTTTTTGACACTTGTTGACAAAAAGGGGGAGAATTACATCGAGTGATAGTTTATCAGGGTTTGCAGGGTGTTTTCATTCGCTATTTGGTTTTCCCTTGAACTATTTGCTTCATGAACTTATCGCACCACATGTGGTGCTGAAACACTCGGACGCCATGTAACGTTAATAACCCCCGCCTGCAATATCATTTGCTTCGCACTATTTGTCTGCAGGTACCATAGTATGTTTTTCCTGTGTATGATCGTCGATAATTATCTATCTACTGGGAAACACTTTTGCTCCTCGAAGAAGAACAACAAATCATGATGTGATGATACTATTTTGGAGAAGTACTTCAAGTACTGAACAAACTATATCTGTTGTGGTTGGATATGCTCTGAGTGCTATCTTTCTTTACCTAACCTTGCAGGATGAGAAAGTCAGTCTATGCACAAATGCCTTACGAGAAGGCTATCTCTATGACTGACAAAGTGTTTTTCCTCACAGATATCCTTTGTATCATCTAAATTGTAGGAAAACCACCTCTGAAGCATATCCACTCCAAGCAACATATTCTTATTTATCCTGCTTTGATCATATCGAATACCTAACATGCAGGAAAACTACATCTCGTGTGGATTCAAATTGTGTTCTGAGAAAACCATCATGATTTATCCTTGTCACAAATCACTCAACGTTTATCTTACATCTAACCTTCTTCGAAGATTTTGTGACAGGAATAACCTCAGACACCAATGAGTGCATTGAAAGAACTCATATTTAAGATCTGATCAATGACACTCATACGAAGAGTTATATTGCTTCCCCCCTGATCCTTCATGATCCGAAGCATATCTCAAGGGGGAGAATATTTTATATTCATAATTATCTCTCGTCTTTCATTATTCTTCGCATTACATTCCATTCTTTATCTATCATTCGATGTGATCTGTTTTGTCCACAATCGTCCAAAAAGGGGGAGATTGTTGGTGCAATATTTGCCTACCTTGTGTTTTGGAGATTGTTGACAGAAACAGGTATGGACTGATTTGTTTGCTAGTGCATACAGAGAGAAAAATTCCATACACAATCAAAGAGAATGCTGTCTCTGGTGCTAAGTTGGAGGAACTTCACCGAAGCATATCTGCGCTAAAGAGAGGAATGAGCTATGTGTGCTGAAGTCATATAGTCGAGAAGATTGATGTGAAAAAAAATTGACCCCTCAAAAATTTCACTGCTGAAGCAAAGCTTTTGATTCGGTACTGTCGTCCGAAGAAATTGACTGCAGCGATGGAAATCGAAGACAAAGTGAAGACGTAGTATTCATTTCGTTGTTCTTCTTTCATTCTTTCGAGTCATAGGACCTCCGTACTATTAAGAGGGGTATAGGTTCTTGATGCTTAGATCCACTGTGATGCTTAGCCAAAACCTATGGAAGTTGCGAGAGAAATCTCTTTGTGCTCCGAGCAAATACGTGTCAGCAAGAGACTGTGTTCTTCTTCGCTATGAGAGATTTGACTCGGACCGAGGAGTTAGCATTACTTATTCCTCAAGTAATGTTACGGTTGCTCCAAAATCCGACTGTTGTGAAATGTGTCGGTTGGCCATTGGCTGGACCTCGTGTCCAAAATGGTCATTTTCCCATCTGGGAAGGCTGCGGCTATAAATAGCCACCCCGCTCCAACGTTGTCCGTTGGCTGCTCCGCTTGAGATTTCTGAGAAGATTGATTTGAGCAACCCCTCTCCGAGTGATTTGAGTTTAAGATCCACCAAGAGAAAAACCAAGAGCCCAAACTTAGACAGTGGTTTATCATCACAGTAGTTCTGAGTGAGAGTTCTTGTACCTATTACTCTTGAGAGCTGCGCACTCTCTAGACGGATAGGTTTCGGCTTCAAGTGTTGAAGAGTTGTTGTCTTCACCGAGCCAGATCTTCAGCAACCAAGAGTGATTGTGGTTCGCGAAGGTCGACCGAAGGTTTGGAGATCACCGACAAGGATCTACCACGAGTGAAATCAACCTGAGTCTGATCAGCTCTGCGTTGAAGGAGAATAGGGTGAAGAGAGTTTATCTTCCGTGTTAAGTCACAGTCCCTCCAACCAGACGTAGCCCTTTGGCAGAAGGGTGAACTGGTCTACCAAATCTCTCTGTCGCCATCGAGCACCACTGGTTCCATTTACTCTACTATTTTTCTTTTAGTAGTTTACATTCGTGCTCTGTGTCGATAGTTTACTTGATCATTTCGTTCGTTCTGTTATCCACTTGGGTTTCAGTGATCACCCTGTTTCATTGTCTCCATCTGTATTCATTCATTACCATCTTTTCCTAAGGATTCACCTGTGGAGTCTTACCATAGTTTTGTTTCAGTGCGTACCATGATGTGTCTCATTCTTCTACATCTTTTTGCTTGTTGCGTTACTCTCATTGTAGTTAAACCTATAATTTATCAAACTCATACTGTTGTAAACGCCTTCATCGATGAATATGCTTCTGACGAAGATGATTGATTTAGCTCATTTCCATCAATACTTTATTCCGCTGCTGTGAGTGGGATAAGTTTCAAAGCTTTCGAAAGAAAATTTGAATCTCCCATTCACCCCCCCCTCTGGTCGATATACTCTCGGTCCTAACAAAGTCCCTCACTCCCAAATCCCACCACAACAACAAAAGCTATGGAGAAATATGAGAGAAAGAACAAGGAGAACACCAAGAACTCCAAGATCTAGATCCAAGGGGTTCCCCTCACTGAGAGGAGAAAGTGATCGGTGGAAATGTAGATCTAGATCTCCTCTGTCTTTTCCCTCAAGAACTAGCAAGAATCATTGCAGGGATCGAGAGATAGCAAGCTCGAAGAAGGTCAACAATGGGGGAAGAACACGAGCTTATAGGATAGGGACCAATGGGGAAGAAGGCCCCCTTAAATAGCCCCCCCGCCGAATCCATCCGTTATGCCCACAAGTCATGCTCAAGTGGTACTACCGCTCGGGGGAGCGTTACTACCGCTTAGCACGGTCAAAACAGCCCAACGTGACACAAAAATTTCTGCCAGAGAGGTACTACCGCTTATAAGAGGTACTACCACTCGGGGAGGTACTACGGCTTATAAGAGGTACTACCGCTCTCTACTACCATGAAATTCGTGACGAGTTCCAGAAGCATAAATATGAGCGAAAGTAGCGGCCGAAGTAGCTGGCCGGTAGTACCGCTTATAAGCGGTACTACCGCTCCACTGCCGCTTTATTACCGCTTATAAGAGGTACTACCGCTCGGGGAGCAGTACTACCACTTAGAGCTGAAAAACTGCCTAAGCAAAACAGATGGACGCAAGAAAACCAGAACTGTCATAACTTCTGCAAATGAGCTCCAAATAGAGCAAACTCAAGCTTGTTATATTAAGAAGAGGCAGTAGAACAATGCCTAATGATATAGAGGTGTGAAACCTCCATTGGTGAAGAACTGGCAAAAACTCCAACATCGAAAGCATCATAGAAGGTGCATATGAACTCCGTTTTCGATGAACTTGAGCTTGTCATGAAGATGACCATAAGCTCTAAAATTCACATACAGAAAAACCAAACAAGAACCAAGAAAGATGATGCAAGGATGCAATGGTTTGAGCTCTCTATGAACGATACAATCAAGCTACTCACTTGAGAGCCCCCCTTGATAGTACGACAATCAATCCTATAACCCGGTCTCCCAAGTACCACCATGAGACCGGTAAAATAGAAAACCTATCAATGGCAAACCTTTGCCTTGCACAAAGTCTACTTAAGCTAGATGATGACGATCTTGACTTCCTCAAGTTGGACCACCTTTCTTGATTGCGTTGGCTCGATGAAGACTAGTTGATTGCTCCCCCATACTCCACTATGGGTAAGCCACTCTTCGACACATCTTCACAAGTCTATTGTCACCACAATGGACGGCAAGCTTCAAGCATGATCTCTTCGTGATGCTCCACTTGAACTTGCGCACCGCAATCTTGATGATAATCACCACTTGATGTCATCCTCCATGGGTTGTATGAGATCTTCCTCTTGATGCAAGCCCATGGAAACATACCTAACCCCACATAGAACTCTCACGTAGACCATGGGTTAGTACACAAAGCGTAATGGACAATGCTTACCATACCATGGGATCACTTGATCCCTCTCGGTACATCTTGTACGCTTTGTGTGTTGATCAACTTGATTCACTCTTTGACTTAGTCTTGATCAACCTTGTATCATGTCTTCTCTATGAACAATCTTTGGATAGTTCCTTGAATAGCACCTTGGTCAACACATAAACTCCTTGAAACCAACAAATGGACTTCAAGAAAAGCCTATGGACAAATCCTATGAATATAACTCAAGGCAACCATTAGTCCATAGAGAATGTCATCAATTACCAAAACCACACATGGGGGCACCATGCTCTTTCAATCTCCCCCATTTTGGTAATTGATGACAATCACTTTCAAGAGAGTTTATATAAGGAATTAGGCAAAACCATGCAAAGAAATGACCAATAATGCATGGGCATGAGATACAAATGCTTTAGAACAAATCCAAAGTATGCAACAAAACTCTTGAAACTCTCTCGAAACTTCTCCCCCATTGGCATCGATTGCCAAAATGGGCAAAAAAACTTAGAAGGCCAATATAATATGTGTTCTTCCATAAAATGTGTATTTCTCAAAATATGAGTGGAATGACATACACATATCCAATGATAACTAGTTGGAGAAAGACAAACTATATTGAGGGACCAAATATTGCAAAAGGATGATATGGCACAAAGACATACCAAAGAGTGAAGCAAGAAACCAAAGGATACCAATTGAAATATGCAATCAAATGATCCTACGAGCCATAAGACTAAAATATATTATGATATGAGCATAGGAGTGTTCTAAAGAACATAGAGAAGCTCCCCATGATTTGTGCATTATTTAGTTTTGTATTTGGATAGAATGTGCACAAAATAGGATCATCACTCCCCCAAAATCAATAGAAACTCACAACAAGTGCAAGTGAGCAAAGACAAGAGAGAAGGCATAGCACTTGCAACAAGCACATGGTTGAGCAACATGTAAAAGAGGCAACTTAAGAATAGGCTCAACCAAAATGATGTGTGTGAGTCATGGCAAAGCACTTGATAAGACTAATATAAGGATGAGCATTAAGCATCAACATAGTATTAATGAATGAGATACTAGGTGCAAGACATGTCCTTCCCACACACACACAACAAGCAAATGGGTTCACAAGCTCAATAATATGCAAATTAAAAACCAAGGCTTGTGACAACCCATGGTGAAGATAGAAAATGATAGCTTTGTCAAGAGGAGGGATACCAATTGAAATGGTAAAAGCCTCGTCAAGACAAGCATGAGGAAAACAATCTTCACCAAGAATGAGTGCATCAAGGTATGAAGATATAAGATCCGCACTCAAGGCAAAAGCTTTCATGGAGACACCGAACAAATAACATAAGAAAGGAAAGGTGGATGTGAAAGAAAAGGATATCACCTAGAGATGTAATTTCTCTTAGGTGTATAAGATTCTAGGTAGATAAGAATCATGATGATATATATCCACAAAGAAGGTTGTACACACAGAATAGTTACAAAAGGAAGGAACAAGATATCCAAAATGAAGTCATAAATAAACCAACAAGATCTTTGCTTGAAAAGCATAACACATGGCTTAATATTATCTTATTGTATATCAATGAACTCCAAACACACAAACATCAAACACATCACAACTAGCAACAAGAGATCATTGTTGGAATGCTTTGAGAAAGGAAACAAGTATCACAAGACCGAATCAAGAAATTCATGCCATGATACAACCTCCACAAGGTTGAATGCAAGAAATGTATACATGAAGTAGATACTTATTACCGAGATAGCATTGGAATGATGTAGTAGATAATGGTTCATTGACCATCCTAGCTTGACTCTGATAAGCACATGGAGACACCGCCTTCCTTGTGAGTGAGCAGAGCATCCAATGTATCTCCAATTGTTCATAGAACAATCATCACAAACAAAATGGTACCCAAACTCATTGGGACCAAAGAGTCAGAGAACCAACAATACACAGGACAAACTCCACAAAATATGTGCATAGATATGAAATTGAATTTCATGCACATCTTAGTCAATTAGAGACTTGGTGGACCCTATAAATTGGGTCAAAGAAAGAAAGCATACCAAAGGAAGTATATATAGTAAATATGCATGCTTGGAACTTTCAATTACAAAACAACACATGATTGATAAGATACCAATCGAGAAGATACCAAGTGAAAATGAGATGCCAATGAAGAAATCATCACTTGAAGGATATCAATTAAAGATACATCAAGGAAAGAGATATCCATTGATACACATAAATTGAAAGATATCAAGCTCCCAAAAGAGAGGAAGATTCCAAACAAACCAAACCCTCTACAAAGTTTCATGATGGCACAAAGTACCAAAAAGAAACGACTTGCCTTCCACCAACACACACTTGATAAGGATCAAGAGATGAGTGTTCTAAAGAAAATAGGATAACTCCCCCAAGGGATGTGCATTATAGAGAATTTGCATTTGAATACAAAATGCACAAGATGGGATCACCACTTTCACTATATCTAGAGAAACACTAGTCAAGATCAAGAAAATAATAAGATCCACAAGTGGCACGAAAGACAACGAGAGTTGACACATTCCTTGGCAAGTAAAAAGGCAATAAAACACAAGCGGGCGTAAAGATGATCAATAAATTCTACCACATAAGGGAGTACCAATTGTTAAAAGGCAAGAAGTATTTGGAAATAATTCCCAGTGGTAGATAGCAAAGATATTCAACATCATCTACTCGCCAAACACATAAATAAATGACTCTTGTAGAGCAAACATGCCACCTAGGAACAAGATAATTTACAATATCAACTCTAAGTGGCAATACCTCAAATGTACACATTTTCTAGGCTTGTAATATACACATAGCATATTACTCCCCATAATGTGATACCAAAGAAAACTTAACAAAAGGCAAATAAGATCCAACAAGAGATAATTAATGGACTATTTAGAATTTGAATTTCTCATGAGAAGACATACCACATAAAGACTAGATAATCTTGTAATATCAATACTAGATGGTATTCCTCATGTACACACATTTGTAGGATCGTGAAGTGCACAAAGCACATAACTCCCCTAAAATGGGATGTTCCATTAATCTGTCACAAGAGCCAACTAAGATACAAACTAGATGCAAAAAGGCTCCACACAACACTCACATGTACATGATGTGCAAACCAACATACACATACTTGATTACCCAAGATAAGCAAATTGGAAGCACAACATATACAAAAACATGCAAGGTACAAAACCAAAACATGTAATGGGACAAGTAACTTTCAATGTAAACAATTTAAGTACAAGTTACCTCAAGGAGGCACATTGGATATAAGATAGACACTTGATAATCCAAATGACTTGGCTTGAAACAATATGAATGATGAAGACCCCTTAATTGTTCATAATGTAGCCAAGTCCCCAATGCTGTCCATCAACACCTATTGATCAAGTTTGAGCTTGTTGGTCCCCAACCTAGTTGGGTCCTAAGAGGTTAGTCACAGTAAGCTTGGAAACCCAAATGGTTCTTTTCTTGACACCACTTTGAGTACCAACAAATTTGGCAAACAAATTGCCAATCTTATCCTTCCGAAAAGAATAAATATCATCAATCATAATATATAGGGTTGGATTAGTGCATGAAGACGCAAGGTGACCCTTCTCACAGCATAAGTAGCAACATCTACTCTTCACTTTCTTCTCACTTGATTTCTCAACTTGAGAAGCATTAACTTGAGTCTTCTTGGGAAGTGGCCGTTCTTCAACTTGAGTTGGGACTTGAGGCCTCCTCCCTTGTTGCTTGACACTAATGGGCTTCTTCTTCAATGGGCAAGATCTAACATGATGCCCTTCAATTTTGCACCTGAAGCAAATAATCTTGGCCGAATTCTTGACTTGTTCTTGGCCCTTCTTCTTGTCGATCTTGGACTTCTTCTTATTATTGGAGTTGAATCCAAGTACACCTTTGTCATTGGGAGATTCTTGCACACTCAAGATATGTTGAGCGTGGACTTCCCTTCATGACGCTTTTCCAAGTCTTTCTTCAAAGAAGTGACTTGGGCCTTGAGCTATTTGATTTCCTCTACATGGTTAGTATCGACACAAGTACTAGAGGAAGTATAAGCTTCATCGTTAGAGCAACAAGGCAAGGAAAGCAATTCATCACAAGATGTACTAATGTTATGCATAGATGAATTACGAGGACTAGCACATGGCAATATAGCACTTTGACTTGAAGTAGTGCTAGTATCCACATGAGGCTCACTAGATGTTACTTTAGTAATCATAGCCTCATGAGCTATCTTTAGCATATTATGGGATACTAGAAGATCATCATGAGAGCATGTGAGCTTTGCATGACTTTCTTCAAATTTCCCATAATTGCTAGATAGCAACTCAATTTGAGCCCTTAGCTCAACATTCTCCTTCAAAATGGATGCTTCACAAGAAATAGAGTTAGTAGCACAAGCATCATTATTAACAAAAAAGAGGAGAAGGCAACTTGGCAAGCTCTTTTGAATGATAAGCTTCAAGTTGTGCATGAGACTCGGTGAGTCCAATGAGCTCACTGTTAATGACCCTTGAGCCATATTTGAGGTGCTCAAAGTCCTCAAGGAGTTTGACATGTGCAACTTCAAGCTTATCATTTTTAGTTTTAAAATCATTGGCCACCTCAAGGGCTCTATCATGGGATTCCTTTATTCTAGATAGTTCTAGAGCAAAAGTCTCCTCAAGAGATTCCTTGGTGGTTTGTTCAAGTTCAAGAGCTTGAGAGAGGTCCGCAATCTCATTAGCATAATCATGCTCATGACCTTCCATTTTATCAATGGTGACCTCATGCTCTTCGAGATGAGATTTCAACTCCTCATTGTATTTCTTTCCCTCAATGGCAATAGACATGATTTCCATGAAGTTGGAACGAGCAATTTTATTCTTATGAAGAGCTTTAAAAATCATTTCCCCCTTAATTTTTAAGGAGGCAGCATTATCATTCTCTTCATCATTTTCCTCATCATCATTCTTATCAACATCATCATCAAGAGACATATTGGGGTTCAAATAGGAGATACCTTTGAAGCCTTAGCTATAAGGCAAAAGTGAGAAACAATAGATGATGATGTAGGATCCCTTGAAGCACCATTCAAGACCACATCTTGTTCCATGGAGTGTTGAGTTTCCTCTACATTGTTAGCACAACAACTCGAGGAAATAGATACATTTTTATCATGACAACAAGACATATCAAGCATATCATCATGATATTTGGTCAAGCAGTTTCTACATGATATGCACGGACTATCAACACAAGCATGTGAAACATCCAGAGTGCTCAAAGTGTTAAGGTCCAAAGAAGGAGCATTGCAATAAGATAGTGATGATGGATCATCAACAATAAGCCCACTATCATCATTGCAAAGACCAACACTACTCACCATATCATTACCTTGTGGCAATCCACATGTAGGTGAAGTAGAAGAATTTGAGAACACAACACGGCCGGAGGTGTAGGGAGAACAGTCATCCCCTTAAATCTTGGATACACCATATTTATCTTGAAGCTTTGTCCACAACTCATGAGTATCCTGAAACGACATGAGTTAAAATATAACTACATTACTCAAAGCATCGAAAAGCACATTAAAAGCTTGAGCATTGAGATAAGAGTTTTTCTCATCCTCTAGAGATAATCTTTGAGTATCCTTTGGAAGAGAAAAACCCATATCTACAATTCGCTCTAAATTTGGGTCCATGACCCTAAAGAGATTAAGCATGCGAATTGCCCAACCATCAAAATTTGTGCCATCAAAACTATGAGTGTCAAAGAATCCTAATCCCCTAGTCGACATCTTTACTCTCTAGGCGGTTAAGTCTAATAGAGAGAGAGAGAGACGAGGCTCTGATACCAATTGAAAGATAGTGGATGTCGCCTAGAGTGGGGTGAATAGGTGCTTTAAAATAATTACGATTTAGGCTTGAACAAATGCGGAATAAAACTAGCGTTTAATTTGTCAAGCACAAAACCTAAAACAACTAGGCTCACCTATGTGCACCAACAACTTATGCTAAGCAAGATAAAACAACTATGTGACAACTAGATATATAACATGAAACACTATAGCTATCACAAAGTAAAGGGCTCGGGTAAGAGATAACCGAGGCACACGGAGACGACGATGTATCCGGAAGTTCACACCCTTGTGGATGCTAATCACCGTTTGGAGCAGTGTGGAGGCACAATGCTCCCCAAAATGCCACTAGGGCCACCGTAATCTCCTCACGCCCTCGCACAATGCAAGATGTCGTGATTCCACTAAGGGACCCTTGAGGGCGGTCAACGAACCCGTACAAATGGCAAGCCTTGGGGGCGGTCACCAGAACCTGTACACTTTGGCAACCCTTGGGGGCGGTCACCGGAACCCGTACAAATCGCTCGGGGCAATCTCCACAACTTAATTGGAGACCCCGAAGCTTGTCGCGGAGCTTTGCACCACAATGATTGAGCTCCGCGACACCAACCATCTAGGGCACCAAAGCACCCAAGAGGAACAAGCTCTAGGGTGCCCAAAGAGCCAAGAGTAATAAGCTTCTCACCTTTCACTTCCACATATCACCATGGAGGACTCAACCCGATGCAACTAATGCAATGGCAAGAACACATGAAGTGTTCAAGTCCCTCACTCCCAAATCCCACCACAACAACAAAAGCTATGGAGAAATATGAGAGGAAGAACAAGGAGAACACCAAGAACTCCAAGATCTAGATCCAAGGGGTTCCCCTCACTTAGAGGAGAAAGTGATTGGTGGAAATGTAGATCTAGATCTCCTCTCTCTTTTCCCTCAAGAACTAGCAAGAATCATTGGATGGATTGAGAGATAGCAAGATCGAAGAAGGTCAACAATGGGGGAAGAACACGAGCTTAAAGGATAGGGACCATTGGGGAAGAAGGCCCCCCTTAAATAGCCCCCGCCCCCGAATCCATTCTTTATGCCCACAAGTCATGCTCAAGTGGTACTACCGCTTAGCACGGTCAAAACAGCCCAACATGACAGAAAAAGTTCTGCTAGAGAGGTACTACCGCTTATAAGAGGAACTACCGCTCGGGGAGGTAGTACTGCTTATAAGAGGTACTACCGCTTATAAGAGGTACTACCGCTCTCTACTACCGCGAAATTCGTGACGAGTTCTAGAAGCATAAATATGAGCGGAAGTAGTAGCGGAAGTAGCTGGCGGGTAGTACCGGTTATAAGCGGTACTACCGCTCCACTGCCGCTCTACTACCGCTTATAAGAGGTAATACCGCTCGGGGAGTAGTACTACCGCTTAGAGCTGAAAAACTTCCCAAGCAAAATAGATGGATGCAAGAAAACCAAAAGTGCCATAACTTTTGCAAAATGAGCTCTGCATAGAGCAAACTCAAGCTTGTTATATTAAGAAGAGGCAGTAGAGCAATGCCTAATGATATAGAGGTGTGAAACCTCCATTGGTGAAGAACCGGCAAAAACTCCAAGATTGAAAACATCATAGAAGATGCATATGAACTCTATTTTCGATGAACTTGAGCTTGTCATGAAGATGACCATAAGCTCTAAAACTCACATCGAGAAAAACCAAACAAGAACCAAGAAAGATGATGCAAGGATGCAATGGTTTGAGCTCTCTATGAATGATACGATCAAGCTACTCACTTGAGAGCCCCCTTGATAGTACGACAATCGATCCTATAACCCGGTCTCCCAACTACCACCATGAGATCGGTAAAATAGAAAACCTATCAAGGGCAAACCTTTGTCTTGCACAAAGTCCACTTGAGCTAGATGATGACGATCTTGACTTCCTCAAGTTGGACCACCTTTCTTGATTGCGTTGGCTTGATGAAGGCTAGTTGATTGCTCCCCCATACTCCACTATGGGTGAGCCACTCTTCAACACATCTTCACAAGTCCATTATCACCACACTGGACGGCAAGCTTCAAGCATGATCTCTTCATGATGCTCCACTTGAACTTGCACACCGCAATCTTGATGACGATCACCACTTGATGTCATCCTCCATGGGTTGTATGAGATCTTCCTCTTGACGCAAGCCCATGGAAACATACCTAACCCCACATAGAACTCTCACGTAGACCATGGGTTAGTACACAAAGCGTAATGGACAATGCTTACCATACCATGGGATCACTTGATCCCTCCCAGTACATCTTGTATGCTTTGTGTGTTGATCAACTTGATTCACTCTTTGACTTAGTCTTGATCAACCTTGTATCATGTCTTCTCTATGACCAAGCTTTGGATAATTCCTTGAATAGCACCTTGGTCAACACATAAACTCCTTGAAACCAACAAATGGAATTCAAGAAAAGCCTATGGACAAATCCTATGAATATAACTCAAGGCAACCATTAGTCCATAGAGAATGCCATCAATTACCAAAACCACACATGGGGGCACCATGTTGTTTCAATCTCCCCCTTATTGCTTTTGATAGAAGTTCCTGTCTCAAATCAACTACCTAAAATCTACCTTCAGTCCTAAGATATAATACACAAAGATACCTTGTACGTAACAACATGTTATGCTATCTTTCCACTCCACATATGTACCCGAAACCCTCAAAGCCATCCCTTGATGGTCAATGCCCTACTTTTTCCTAGCAAGTACCAACGCCGACGCCCTACATTCCCCTTCCATCCTCCTCCTCCTCTCTCTCTCTCTCTCATGAGTTAATGACGATGAGAGGCGGCAATCTATTTTTATATTTGCAAATTACAACTGTTTGTTTACATTTTACATGAGTCAGGCCAAGCTTCGATCCGAGATCATTATATTAACAAGTTGAGCCGAGCAAGCTTACTTGTCATTTAAACGAGCTCAGTCGAGCTGAGCTGACTGGACTCGGCTAGAATTCCACCCCTACAAGCATTGGTCGCATGTCTCATAATGGAGGAAAACCAGCACCAATGGATCTTGGTCCAATTTGGATCTTGATCTACTGACCTAGACATTTTCCTTTTGGAAAGGTCGAATGATGCTAAATTGAAAAATATAGCTAAGCAGAGGCGACCTTAATGCTTTTAATAGAAGTTCCTTTCTCAGATCAACTACCTAAAATCTAGTTTGGCTCCTAAGATATAATACATGATGGTGCATGTACGTAACAGTATGTTATGCTCACTAGTGCAAAAAAGACTAGCTATGGCATGGCAAAAAGTGTCTTGCTAGTGTGGGAGCCCAACGCCACCAATATGACGTCACTCTTAAAAAGTAGTGATTGCGTTGGTGCCCACATCAACAGTAATTTAGGTGCTCATGGCTTGCCACGTGTCCCACATCAGCACTATTATTTCCCACCTAGCTACGTCCCATGTAACACGCATGCCAACAATAGTTTTTGCAGCCAAAAAACTATTATTTGCACCACCATATAGCATTTTGCATCTCAATCACATAGATAATTATATAGACCAGCAGCGGCACAATGGCCAAATATAGGTAATTATATAGAGAAGATATCCGACAATCATCGATCTCACAAACAATTCTAGCTAGTAATTAGTTATTGTCAACATGCACTACAAGTGAACTAATATTTAATAATCAGTTTACTTAATACTTTGCCCAGCAACACACATTCTTTCAAATGATGTTAGTGACGATCATCATCCTCAAGTCATGGCATGCGGTGTGCCTGATATTGACTAAGATGGCCTGTCCAACCTGGAGATTTTTGTCAACGAGGAAGTTCTTCCACCCCACCAAGCTTAAGACTCTGCGATTGTCCATGTCCACTATGTATGCACAGGTGGAGATGGAGCCCCTTCCTATAAGGCGTACTCCAGCATAGTCTGCTTCATCAGCCTCGATGCCACAACTCAGAGCTAGCCTCTTAGGAAATTTCTGGAAAAAAGAAATATCAATTAAGGTCTCTCGCACATACTCTTGCAAGCATATCAAACAGATTCTAAAAAAATCCCTACACCGTGATAAATGAGCATGTTATGCGCAATTATCAAAAAAGCAACACACTTTAATTCACATATATCATCGGATTCTACACTAAGCATATCATCAGATTCTACACTAAGCATATCAATCAGATCGATTCTACACTAAGCATATCAATCAGATTCTAAACTAAGCATGTCAATTAGATTCTACACATGCTAGGTGAAAGGATCGAGAAGAGGGGTCTAGAGGGGGGGGGGTGATTAGACCCTCAACAAGTAAAAGTGGCAATTTTTAAGTTCTTCAAGTTAAGGTGGAGTTTTATCACAAGTTTAAGCATTCACAATGCATTTCAAGCAAGCATGGCAAGAGTATATGCAGCGGAAAAAGTAAAGCATGCTAATTGCAAGAAAGTAAAGGGATGGGATTGGAGTGTGCAAACGCAATGTAGACACGAAGATTTTTGGCATGGTTCCGATAGGTGGTGCTATCGTCCGTCCACGTTGATGGAGACTTCAACCCACGAAGGGTAACGGCTGCGCGAGTCCACGGAGGGCTCCACCCACGAAGGGTCCACAAAGAAGCAACCTTGTCTATCCCACCATGGCCATCGCCCACAAAGGACTTGCCTCACTCAGGTAGATCTTCACGAAGTAGGCGATCTCCTTGCCCTTAAAACTTCTGGGTTCAACTCCACACCTTTACGGAGGCTCCCAAGTAACACCTAACCAATCTAGGAGACACCACTCTCCAAAAGGTAATAGATGGTGTGTTGAAGATGAACTCCTTGCTCTTGTGCTTCAAATGATAGTCTCCCCAACACTCAATTCTCTCTCACAGATTTGGATATGGTGGAAAGATGATTTGAGTGGAAAGCAACTTGGGGAAGGCTAGAAATCAAGATTCTTGTGGTAGGAATGGTATATCTTGATCTCAACACATGAGTAGGTGGTTCTCTCTTAGAAAATGTATGTTGGAAGTGTGGGCACGTTCTAATGGCTCTCTAACAAATGGAGAAGGGGTGGAGGGGTATATATAGCCTCCACACAAAATCCAACCGTTACACACATTTGACCCAACTCGGTCAGACCGAATAGAAGAACTCGGTGAGACCGATTTAGTTCAAAATGTGAACGTTAGGAATCTCGGTGGGACCGACTGGAACAACTCGGTGGGACCGATGTGCTAGGGCTTAGGGCAAACATCAACTTGGTGGCATCGATTGCATCAACTCGGTGAGACCAAAGTGAAGCAATAAGGCAACAGAGCGAATGTCAAGCCAACTCGGTGAGACCGATCGCTATTTCGGTGAGACCGAAATAATTGCAATAGGCAACAGAGCGTTGGTAAGGCCATCTCGGTGAGACCGAGATCTGTATCGGTGTGACTAAACTGTTAGGATTTCTGGCAGTGGCTATGTCATATGAACTCGGTGGGTCCGGATAGGATGAATCGGTGGGGCCGAGTTTGACTTTGGGTTTTGGACATATTTGGAATGAGAAAGTGGTTGAGGGCTTTGGAGCAATATCACTAAGCACTTTGAGCAAGCAAGCCATTAAGCAACACCTCATGCCCTTTTAATAGTATTGGCTTTCCTATGGACTCAATGATCACTAAAACAAAGATGAAGAGCCTTGAGCTTTAGCCAATGCATGTCCTTGACACCTTGAAGGGGTTCCACATCCTCTTGTCCTTTCCACGCCATTGTTGAACTTGTCTGAAATACACTAGGTAAAAGCATTAGTCCAACAAGAGATATGTTGACATTAATTACCAAAATCACCCAGGGAGCACTTGTGCTTTCAATCTCCCCCTTTTTGGTAATTGATGACAACATACATCAAAGCTTTAGGTAAATGATATGAAGAGTAATAGGTAACGCTTTGAAAGGACATGTAACATGCATAAGCTCCCCCTACATGTATGTGATAACCCACAAGTATATGGGATCATTTGTAGCCTTCTTCTATAAATAAGAGTGTCGAACCCAACAAGGAGCTAAAGGTAGAACAAATATCCCCTCAAGTTCTATCGACCAACGATACAACTCTACGCACACTTGACGTTTGCTTTACCTAAAACAAGTATGAAACTATTTTGCGAGAATAAAACTATGAGTACTTTGCGAGAATAAAACTACGAGTAAATTGCAAGGTAATAAAAGTGGATAGCTTTTGTCAACAAGAAAGTCATTTGTCCCTAGGCAATTGATAACAAGTACCAGTAATCATTCTTGCAATTTTATATGAGGGAGAGGCATGAGCTAACATACTTTCTCTACTTGGATCATATTCACTTATGATTGAAACTCTAGCAAGCATCCGCAACTACTAAAGATCATTAAGGTCGTGAAACCCAACCATAGCATTAAGTATCAAGTCCTCTTTACTCCCATACGCCATAACCCACTTATCCGTGTTTAGGCTGCTGTCACTCCCGCAACACCGACAATAAGCAAACCATGAACATATTGCAACACCCTACAGCGGGGGTCCCTCACGTTTGCGCGAGACGTAGGGCACCGTAGGACAGCACCATAAATAAAATATACAATCATACCAACCAAGATCATGATTAACCCATAGGACAAAACGGATCTACTCAAACATCATAGGATAGCCAAATATCATTGGGAAATAATATATGAAGTTGAGCACCATGTTTAACTAGAGATTACAGCGGGGAAGAGAGGTGTTACACCGCTGCATAGAGGGGGAGAGAGTTGGTGTTGACGGTAGCAAGATTGTTGATGTAGATCGTCGTCACGATCCTTGCCCCGGTGGCGTTCCGGCGCCACCGAGAGAGAGGGGGAGAGAGCCCCCCCCTTCTTCTTCTTCCTTGGCCTCCCCCCTAGATGGGAGGAGAGTTCCCCTCTGGTCCATGGCCTCCATGGTGGCGGAGGGGCGGGAGCCCCTCCGAGATTGGATCTTCCTCTCTGTTCTCTTCTATTTCGCGTTCCTCAGATCTGGCCGAAAACCGTTTCTTATATTCCCGGAGATCCGTAACTCCGATTGCGCTCAGATTTTAACACGATTTTTTTCTAGATATAAGCTTCCTTGCGCCCGAAGTAGAGCTCCAACTGACATCCGTGGAGGGCACAACCCACCAGGGCGCGCCCTGGTGTGTTGTGGGGGTTGTGGGCCCTCGTTTGCGTTGATTCCAAGTCCGAAAAATCACATATATTCCAAAATAATTCTCCGTAAATTTTTATCGCATTTGGACTTTGTTTGATATGGATTTTCTGTGAAACAAAAAACATGCAAAAAAACATGAACTGGCATTGGGCACTGGATCAATATGTTAGTCCAAATAAATCATATAAAATGTTGCCAAAAGTGTATAAAAGATGTATAATATTGGCATGAAACAATCCAAAATTATAGATACAACGGAGATGTATCAGCATCCCCAAGCTTAATTCCTACTCGTCCTCGAGTAGGTAAATGATAAAAAAGATAATTTTTTATGTGGAATGCTACCTAGCATAAACTTGATCATATGTCTAATCATGGCATGAATATTAAGACATAAGTGATTCAAAGCAATAGTCTATAATTTGACATAAAGACATCAATACTCAGGCATCCCAACAAACAATCGTGTCTTTCAAAATGTCAACGCTAAAGAAAGCTATCCCTACAAAATCATATAGTCTTATCATGCTCTGTCTTCTTAACACAAAGTATTTATCATGCACAACCCCGATGACAAGCCGAGAAATTGGTTCATACTTTTTAACGCGCTTCAGCTTTTTCAACCCTCACGCAATACATGAGCGCAAGCCATGGATATAGCACTATGTGTGGAATAGAGTATGATGATAGGGGCAAATATAGAGAAGACAAAAAAGGTAAGAAAGTCTCACATCGACGCGGCTAACCAACGGGCTATGGAGATGCCCATCAATTGATATCAATGTGAGGAGTAGGGATTGCCATGCAACGGATGCACTAAGAGCTATAAGTGTATGAAAGCTCAATATGAAAACTAAGTGGGTGTGCATCCAACTTGCTTACTCATGAAGACCTCGGGCATTTGAGGAAGGCCATCATCGGAATATACAAGCCAAGTTCTATAATGAAAAATTCCCACTAGTATATGAAAGTGACTACATAGGAGACTCTCTATATGAAAAACATGGTGCTACTTTGAAGCACAAGTGTGGTAAAAGATAGTAGCAATGCCCCTTCTCTCTTTTATTTCTTTTTCTTTTCTTTTTTTCTTTTCTTTTTTTCTTTTTTTTCTCTCATTGTCCGGAGTCTCATCCCGACTTGTGGGGGAATCATATCTCCATCATCCTTTCCTCACTGGGACATGCTCTAATAATGAATAATGATGATCATCACACTTCTATTTACTTATAACTCAAAAGAAATAAAAATTACAACTCGATACCTAGAACAAAATATGACTCTATATGAATGCCTCTGGCAGTGTACCAGGATGTGTAATGATCTAGCATAACAACGATATGAAAAAATGGACAAGCCATGAAAATATCATGCTAGCTATCTTACGATCATGCAAAGCAATATGACAATGAATGCTCAAGTCATCAAAATGGAAGCGGTGGAAGTTGCATGGCAATATATCTCGGAATGGCTATGGAAAGGCCATAATAGGTAGGTATGGTGGCTGTTTTGAGGAAGATATAATAAGGCTTATGTGTGATAGAGCGTATCATATCACGGGGTTTGGATGCACCTGCGAAGTTTGCACCACATCTCGAGGTGAGAAAGGGCAATGCACGGTACCGTAGAGGCTAGCAAATTGCGGAAAGGTAAGAGCGTGTATAATCCATGGACTCACATTAGTCATAAAGAACTCATATACTTATTGCAAAAGTTTATTAGCCCTCGAAGCGAAGTACTACTACGCATGCCCCTAGGGGGATAGATTGGTAGGAAAAGACCATCGCTCGTCCCCAACCGCCACTCATAAGGAAGACAATCAATAATAAATCATGCTCCAACTTCATAGAATAACGAGAGACTATACATGCATGCTTCGGGAATCACAAACCTTAACACCAATATTTTTACTAACCACAACCGTTTACTAGTACCTCCCACATATTCCATCTCTATATCGCAAAACTATTGCAAGGAATCAAACATATCATATTCAGTGATCCACAAGTTTTATGTAGGATTTTATGACTAACCATGCAAATGACCAATTCCTGTTGACTCTCTAAATAGATATAAGTGAAGCATGAGAGTTTAATTCTTTCTACAAAAGATCATGCTCTAATAAATATAAGTGAAGCAAAAGAGCATTCTACAAACAACGGTTTTCTAAGTGAAGAGAAACAGGCAATCCAAACTTCAAATGATATAAGTGAAGTACATGAAGCATTCTATAAAGCCATACTCAAAAGATATAAGTGAAGTGCAATGAGCATTCTATAAATCAACCGTGGACTATCTCATACCAGCATGGTGCATAAAAGAAAAAGGAAAACTAAAAAAAAAAGACGCTCCAAGATTTGCACATATCACATGAACGAAACGAAGACGAAAACATACCGATACTTGTTGAAAAAAGATGGGATGCCTTCCGGGGCATCCCCAAGCTTAGACGCTTGAGTCTCCTTGAATATTTACTTGGGGTGCCTTGGGCATCCCCAAGCTTGAGCTCTTGCCTCTCCTCCTTCTCCTCATATCGAGACCTCCTCGATCTTTGATCACTTCATCCACACAAAACTCAACAGAAAGCTTGGTAAGATCCGTTAGTATAATAAAGCAAATCACTACCCTAAGTACTGTTGCAAACCAATTCATATTTTTTTTTTGCATTGTATCTACTGTATTATAACTTTTCCATGGCTTATAGCACCGATAAAAATCGACAGTTTCATCAAAACAAGCAAAACAATGCATCAAAAACAGAATCTGTCTTAAACAGGACAGTCTGTAGCAATCTGAACACCTACCATACTTATGGTACTCCAAAAATTCTGAAAAACTAGGAAAAAATAAACAATTTTTATATCAAGACTGTGCAGAAAGTTTCAGAAACTTTCTACGTTCCAGTAAAAAATGTAAAATCGCGCACTACAGCCAAAGTTTCTGTTTTTGCACCGCACATACCAACAAGCAATCTACCCATCCTAAAGGCAAATCTTGGCACAATAGTTTTACAATACAATGGATTTTTACAAGGGGATAATTATTTTTGTTGAAAAGTTTCTGTAATTCAAGATTCACAAAGTTTCTATGGGCATGAACAAAGTTCAAGGCATGCTCCCGCTTCCACGGTGCTCGTCTTTCTCACTTTCACTTTTCTTTTTGTGAAGTTTTAAGTTCCCCTCTATATTTTTTTTGTTTTTAAGCTTTATAGAAGCACACAACAGAAATAAATGACTCTCTAAAACTTTCGGGTTGTCTCCCTGGCAGCGCTTTCTTTAAAGCTGTGACGCCCCCGGCTCGATCGTGCACTAATCATACACGCAAATGCACACGATCAAGCCTAAGGACTCACGGGAAGATATCACAACACAACTCTAAAACATAAATAAAGTCATACAAGCTTTATATTACAAGCCAGGGGCCTCGAGGGCTCGAATACATAAGCTCGCATACAAGCGTCAGCGGAAGAATCAGATATCTGAGTACAGATATAAAAGAATGCACAGATAGGCCCTTAAAAGGCGGGACAAAAGAAAACACTACGATCGAAAGGCACAGGCCTCCTGCCTGGGACCCTCCGATCCTACTCCTGGTCGTCGGCCAACTCGTAGAAGTATCCACCCTTGGGGTAGTAGTAGTAGTAGCGATCATCGGCGGGGGCAGCTGTATCCGGGGCTCTGTCATCTGGTTGCATCAAAAAGGATATGGGGGAAAAAGAAAGCAAAGCAACCGTGAGTACTCATCCGAAGTACTCAGCAAGCAAGGATCTACACTACATATGCAACATTATCAAGGGGAGGCTGTATTTGTGGACTAGGCTGTAGAAATGCCAGAATAGAGAGAAGGCCTAGTCCTATCGAAGACTAGCATCTTCAGAGGTCTTGCAGCATTAGAAGAGTGTAGATTAGTACCGTATAAAGTAGTAGTATCATTAAGTCTCATCCTCACCCAGAGATCCTTTCTCGACTCCCTACGAGAAAGCAATCCCAGAGCCATACAGTCATCAACCTCGTCCAGAGATCCCTTCTCGACTCCCTGCGAGAAGCAATCCCAGAGCCATAGTATCCAATTCTAGTTGTATCGATCGGGATACAACTCCGAGTGTCTGTTATCGAGGATCCGGTTATGCATAGATTAGTCCTTCCCTGAAGGGGTGCACCAACTTACCCACCACGCTCGCTTAACTCCGACCGGACACACTTTCTGGGTCATGCCCGGCCTCGGCCAAATGATACACCGCAACCCTACCTAGAGCTCAGCAGAGAGGTCCCCGCCGGTCTACATCCTAAGCGCTCAGGGGTCTTGGGCCATCGCCCTGTGCACTCCGGGTCGTTGCGCACACGGTGAAGCCAGGAACCAACACTATAGGAAGGCGTCGGTCCGTCAGTGCCGCCATGCTGAACTGGACGTCTGACAAAGCTTTCGGCTGATGCATACGATGCAGAGTGCCCATAACTTTTCCCACGTAATGGTTAGTGCTATCGGGCCAAAGGCCCACTCAAATCAAATATCCAAATCGTTAGTACCTTGGGGGTGCGGTAACGAACAGAGACTCACGATCGATGTGACCCCGTCGCCCCATCTCGAGGACTTGCGGCAAGGGCCAAGAATGCCCGGCCACGCCTCGTATTCTCACTCGGGCACCATCCAGGTCAACCCGTCTCCACATCACACGCGGGTACCCCTCAGGGTCGACCCGCCTTCCAAGTAACAGTGTAAAGTCCAATTATCCGTGTGTCCATAACATCAGGGGAATCCGAGGTATCACCCTCGTTGGATTCCTACTCGATGTATCCGTCAAGGTGAACTCGGAGGAATCACCCACGATGGGTTCACACTTGAGGTGTTGTACGACGGTGTCGTTATCGGAAGTGGTGAAGGAGGAATCACCCTCGATGACCATGACCGAATAGCTACTCTACAGAGTTAACATCAGAAGTGCTACACGAGGTATCACCCTCGGCACTCGATAGTAACGCTGCAGTGTCGTTACAACTAAGGGGGGTGATGTGCAGTGCCGGGGCCTAGTTGCCGAGTCTTCTGATAATCCAGCGGGGCAATCGGGACAAGTAGGACCACTGATAGGTCTCTACCTAGCCTATACTAGACAATTTAGGGTAAGCAGGTAAGGTTTCAATAGTAGGTTACAATAAAAAGGCTATGCAACAGAATAGGTAAAGCAGTAGTAGCAACAATTCTAATGCAAGCATGAGAGAGAAAGAATAGGCGATATCGGTATGCTCAAGGGGGGGGGGGGTGCTTGCCTGGTTGCTCGGTGGCAAAGGCACAGTCGTTAGGGGCGTAGCCAATCACCGGAGTTGCGTCGGTCTCGGAGACTGTGTCGGTACCGGGATCTACCGAGAGAGAAGAGGGGGAGGAAATAGATAAATATACAGCAAACAGATGCAACACAAAGCATGCTATGCTAACGTGCAGTGCAGGGTTGCCTAAAAGCATGTCTAAGTCATATTAGTTATTTTAGGATTTAAATTGGAATTATTAACCGGTGTATATGCACTATTCATCTACCGGAAAAGGGCAAAAAGTTGCGGGTTCACCTCCGTAGAGGGTCCCGACATGAAAACAGACATCACAGTTGGATTCGTCTCGTCGTTCTGAGAACTTTCATGTATAAAGTTTTTCGATCCGAGCTACAATTTATTTTATATGATTTTCTAAAGTTTTAATCATTTTCTGGAATTAACTTTAATTCAAAAATAAACTGAACCTGCTAGGTGTACCTATGGAATACTACCCTGAGTGTATGACAAGTGGGTCCAGTCGAAGTCAACATGGTCAGAGTTGACTGGGTCAATTAGTAAACAGTGTGCGCGGGTCCTCATGTCATTGTCTATGGTTTTAATAGATTAGTTTACTATGTTTAAATAACAGTGGGGCCCTTCTGTCATAGGGTCATTAAGCAAATTAGGTCCTAATTAAACTAACTAAAACTAATTAGTACGAACTAAAAGAGCCGGCCCCACTAATCAGTGGCTCAGCCGAGCCCCACACACACACACGCTGCGCGCGCGCACACACACGGCACGCACGCACGCTGCACACACACACACGCTCGGCCATGGCCAGCGTAGTAGCAGCAGCGAGCAGCGGTAGCGGCACAGCGCGGCAGCAAACAGCGGTAGCAATTGGTAGCAGCAGCAGGTAGCAGCAGAGCAAGCAGCAGTTCGCGCGTACGCGGACACTGAGGTTCGGCCATGGCGGGCACGAGCACGAGGGACGGCTACTACGGGCACGGATCGAGGTCGGGAGCGAGGGGAATCGAAGGAGGAGCTAACTGCGGTGCCGAAGACGTGCTCGAGGAGGCCGGGGGTGGTCCGGAGCAGCGGCGAACGGCGACGGACGACGACGATGTACGCGAAGAAAACGAGCTCGATGGCGAGCATACAGGCCGCCTTGGCTCGATTCGGTGCACGAGGAAGATGAAGTCATCAGTGGTGGTTCTCCTAGACATATTCTTAACCGACGAGGAGCACGCTATCCACGGCAATGGCGACGACGCGCGCGGTCACCGCGCGAGCTTCCGCGCTCTATTTTGAGCCGAGGAGAAGGCGGCTCGATGGGGAACGAGAGGGGAATGGACGAGGGACGGCTAGGGTTTCTGTTGGACGCGGTTATAGGCCACGGGGGAGCACGTGGAGGCCATCTATGGCCATGGCAGCCGTGGATGTGTGCCACGCACATGGCTCGGCCTCCTCCCTATACAGAGATTGAGGAAGGCTGGCTGGTGGGCCGGTTGTTCACTGTAGCGGTGGGCTAGAGTGCACAGTAACCGTTAGCTTTTATCCTTTTTCTTCCTCTGTAATATATTTTAGCTACTGTTTTCTATTTCTTTCAATTAGCAATTGATTTTTGTTGAACATAAAACTTGTCACCTAACTAGTTTGCAATACTGTGAAGCTGCACAAAAGTTTGGGACCTTTTAGAAATGCTTAACATTTTTATAAATTTGAAAAGTCAATTAGTTGGCTGCTGGTCCACTGTTATAAATAGGTTAAGGGCATTTTTATTAACTCCAAAAATGTGGGTTTCTCCATGTAAAATACTTAGTGATTATCTGCTAAATTTTGAATTATTTTGTTTTATAGTTTGAAGAAATAAAAATTTGACTTGTTATTTGAAATTTGAATATAGAGTGGGTATGAAACATCATGAGTTTAACAACAGTAATCATGGTGACATGGCATCATTAACGTGGGATTTCTGTAGCCTAACTACCGGGGTGTTACAAAAGCCATTAAGCTAGGCATAAAGTGCTCAAGTAATGGATCCACCCGGATCCCAAGGTATATCAAAGCCAATTTTAATTAGCAATGATTTGGCATTTAGTAGTGAGCACAAAGCAACATATATCATGCAATGACGAAGTCTAACTCTCTTCCTATGCATCGGCATGTCATACAAGAACAATTCGTGCACATCAAGTAAGGGCCAATACATAGCATAAGCAGTTTCTTGCAATTTTTTTGTGTTGGAAACATAGGGAGGCGGAGATGTAGTTCCTCTCTCATAATAATTGCAAGTAGGAGCAGCAAGCACATGCATATTATATTCATTAAAATTATCATGTGTAATGGTAGAATGCAACCCATCAATGTAATCCTTAATAAGTGCAAACTTCTCTGATATAGTGTAGTTTGGAGAATTCAAAAGATAGTAGGACTATCATGTGTGGGTGCAATAGCAACAATTTCATTCTTAACATAAGGAACTATAGCAAGTTCATCTCCATAAGCATAATTCATATTGGCATCTTGGCCACAAGCATAGAAAGCGTCAAGTTCATCAAAAAGGGATATTTCAAAAGAATCAACGGGATCATAGCAATTATCATAGCATTCATCCTTCGGTAAGCATGAAGGGAAATTAAATAATGTATGAGTTGAAGAGTTACTCTCATTAGAAGGTGGGAACGGGTAGCTAATCCGCTCTTCCTTCTTTTGTTCTTCGCTCTCCTCATCATCTTTTTCATCCAATGAGCTCACAGTGTCATCAATTTCTTCTTCCATAGACTCCTGCAAAATATTAGTCTCTTCCTGGGCAGCGGAGACTTTCTCAATAAATATATCAATATCGGAATTGTATTTATGATTTTCATAGCAATATTTAAGGATGGCAAAATTTTCAGGTCTATAAACATCATCATCAAAAGCTTCATACTTTAAAAACAAAGATTCGATTTCATAAGCTCCCTTAAAAGCAACAAATTCTTCTATTCGTTCCACATCATAATAATCATATCTACCATTGGCATAAGAAGCCAAGGTTTCATTATCATTAAATCTGCATGAAAAGGGAAGGTGTGGAGCATTCATCCTAGAGCAACAAGTAAAATCATATCTCTGGCAAAAATTCCAAGCATACCAATGCAACATATCAATTTGATCCCATAACAATTTCCCTTTTTGTGTCAAGCGATAATCCCTAAAGTATTCACGTTGATCCAACGTGTCTCCCATTATCATGTTGAATGGGGCTTTCTCAGGATTATCAAAGTAGTGCATAATATTTTTCACATAACGAGCATCGAGGGTTTTAGGAGGTTCCCCATCTCCATGAGTAGCAAGTACAACTAATTTTTTTGGTATTTAGTGTTCCATATCCATTACTAAAGATAGAGAACAACTTAGAACAGGAAGTAAAAACTACTTAGTGATAAAGCAAACAAGCACACACGAGAATATTCACCCCACGCTATTGCTCCCCGGCAACGGCGCCAGAAAAAGGTCTTGATAACCCACAAGTATAGGGGATCGTTTGTAGCCTTCTTCGATAAATAAGAGTGTCGAACCCAACAAGGAGCTAAAGGCAGAACAAATATTCCCTCAAGTTCTATCGACCACTGATACAACTCTACGCACACTTGACGTTTGCTTTACCTAAAACAAGTATGAAACTATTTTGCGAGAATAAAACTATGATTACTTTGCGAGAATAAAACTATGAGTAAATTGCAAGGTAATAAAAGTGGATAGCTTTTGTCAACAATTAAGTCATTTGTCCCTAGGCAATTGATAACAAGTACCGGTAATCATTCTTGCAATTTTATATGAGGGAGAGGCAAGAGCTAACATACTTTCTCTACTTGGATCATATGCACTTATGATTGAAACTCTAGCAAGCATCCGCAACTACTAAAGATCATTAAGGTCATGAAACCCAACCATAGCATTAAGTACCAAGTCCTCTTTACTCCCATACGCCATAACCCACTTATCCGCATTTAGGCTGCTGTCACCCCCGCAACACCGACAATAAGCAAACCATGAACATATTGCAACACCCTACAGTGGGGGTCCCTCACGTTTGCGCGAGATGGAGGGCACCGTAGGACAGCACCATAAATAAAATATACAATCATACCAACCAAGATCACGATTAACCCACAGGACAAAACGGATCTACTCAAACATCATAGGATAGCCAAATATCATTGGGAAATAATATATGGAGTTGAGAACCATGTTTAAGTAGAGATTACAGCAGGGAAGAGAGGTGTTACACCGCTGCATAGAGGGGGAGAGAGTTGGTGTTGACGGTAGCAAGATTGTTGATGTAGATCGCCATCACGATCCTTGCCCGGCGGCGTTCCGGCGCCACCGGGAGAGAGGGGGAGAGAGCCCCCCTCCTTATTCTTCTTCCTTGGCCTCCCCCCTAGATGGGAGGAGAGTTCCCCCTCTGGTCCATGGCCTCCATGGCGGCGGAGGGGCGGGAGCCCCTCCGAGATTGGATCTCCCTCTTTGTTCTCTTCTGTTTCGCGTTCCTCAGATCTGGCCGAAAACCGTTTCTTATATTCCCGGAGATCCGTAACTCCGATTGCGCTCAGATTTTAACATGATTTTTTTCCGGATATAAGCTTCCTTGTGCCCGAAGTAGAGCTCCAACCGACATCTGAGGAGGGCCCAACCCACCAGGGCACGCCTGGCCCCTGGGGCGCGCCCTGGTGTCTTGTGGGGGCTGTGGGCCCCCGTTTGCGTTGATTCCAAGTCCCAAAAATCACATATATTCCAAAATAATTCTCCATAAATTTTTATCGCATTTGTACTTCGTTTGATATGGATTTTCTGCGAAACAAAAACATGCAAAAAACAGGAACTGGCACTGGGCACTGGATCAATATGTTAGTCCAAATAAATCATATAAAATGTTGCCAAAAGTGTATAAAAGTTGTATAATATTGGCATGAAACAATCAAAAATTATAGATATGACGGAGACGTATCAGTATGCAATCATGTGAAGATAGAATATGCTAACATGTGAATGCATAATCATGACATAGCAAGTAGAGAGTTACATGTATCTTGGCTATATGCATTAGAGAAAATGATATGATTAAGAAATGTACCTTCATGTTTATGATTCCCTCTTGCAAACAATATGTGCAACATCAAGAGATCATCATGCACATGAGTGTGATGCATACACTTACCTTGTGCTCTTGAGCTGGCTTTGGAAAGAGTGGGCTTGAGAAAACAGGGTTAGGTAACACAAGATCACTCTAAGTAAAGCAGTTTTAGGGAACCACAAGATTACCAAGACTGGGATGACATGTAATGGGTAAGTACTAAGTACTTCATTTAGATGTAGACATGTCCCCAAATATTTAAAGATATGCAATGAATTCCAAAGATTTTTCTCCCCTAGACATGGACTCTTTCTCCCCCTGAATCTGATATTGGATAATGGGAGAAGGTAGGGTGAGAGAAAATCAGAGCAAGAAAGGGTAATATCAACCAAAAACAGTGCAACAAGAATTTTAGCAATAACTAAGATCAAACATGTTGACATGTCTTTCCCCTCTTAAAGACATGTGACTTCTCTCCTCTTTTGTTAACAGGCATCTGTAGAAGAGCTTAGATGTGCTCATTTGATAAGCTTTCATGTGCTCTCTCTCCCCCTTTGACATCAATTTCCAAGAAGGGCACTTCTGGAGCATGAGTCAAGTAGGTGTGGTCCTAGAGAGACACTATAAAGTAGTAGGTATTTTATGATGCTGATAGAGGGAAGAATCATTGAGTGGAGCTGAAGAAAAATAGGCAGTAAGAAATGGCAAAACATTTTCTCAGAGTTGAAATTGGTGACGCCGATTTGTTTTCCATTGGTGACGCCGATTTGTTTTCCATCGGTGACGCCGAGATAGCGGAGTCACAGAAGGTCCCGATCGGTGAGACCGAATCAGTCCATGTCAGTTGTACCCATCAACTATTCACAAGGAGACCTTGTATTTCGGTCGAGCCGATGGGTGATACGTCTCCATCGTATCTACTTTTCCTAACGCTTTTCCTCTTGTTTTGGTCTCTAATTTGCATGATTTGAATGAAACTAACCTGGACTGACGCTGTTTTCAGCAGAACTACCATGGTGTTGTTTTTGTGCAGAAATAAAAGTTCTCAGAATGGCACGAAACTTTTTGGAGAATTTTTATGGAATAAAAGAAAAAAACTGGAGCCAAGAACCACCGGAGGGGGCCCCTTGTCATGGTATAACACGGCCACCTATGGGACCATCGGCCCCTTGTGGTTTGGCAAGGGGGAAGAGCACATTGCACAAAGAGCGGAGAGCGTAGAGCAGCATGGCAGCGATGACACAAGCAGTTTTTACCCAGGTTCGGGCCGCCGCGAGGCGTAAAACTCTACTCCTGCTTTGGTGGATTGATGGAAGGACCGTGGTGGAGATGCAACGCTCTAGCCCAGCAAGGTCTCCTAGGGACTAGAGCAGCTACACACGTATGAGTATAAAGGGGTCCGAATCCTCTCTCAGGTAGCCACGGCCCTCCTTTTATAGGTCAAGGAGTTACCACAATGGCAAAACGGTCATTATCCAGCGATTAGATAGCCACAGTACTATCATACCTAACTCTACAGACAGGACAAGGCGCATTAAATGCACCGCTTAGTGTCACATCGTAGGTGTAGCCCGGCAGCCTTGCCGTGCCGTTCAGCCACCTTCTCGCCTGTCTGCGTGACACGTCTCCTGGACGGGTGTCATTTAGCGGTGATCTTCCTCGGAAATGGCTGCCACGTGCCAAATAACAGCCACCTAATCACTTGGGGGCTTGACACCACATAGATAGGTGACTTGCATTGCTGTGAGGTGGAGCGGTGGCGCTTTGGCGGGGTAGTCCGCCCTCGGCGTCCGCGGCAAGCCTGCCGGGGAGTCTTGAGACTTGTCTTTGGGGTAACCTCGACCCCGCCAGGCTCGCGTGCTCGGCAAGGGAGGTTTTTCCTTAGTGGTATCTCGCTCATTTGGTTGGTCTTGGTCTTCTTGATCCGCCCTTTGATTTCTCAAAGAGCTATCTCTTCAGCTTGATCTCGCCTTGGGTGTTGTAACCTTGCTCTTTTGCCTGTGTACAGTCCGGGCAACACACGCCTGGGGTTTGTTGCACCGATAGCCCTAGGTGAGAACAACCCACTAGGAAAAACCCACCTGGCGCGCCCAGGTTGGTTGTCCCCACCTGGTGGCCTCGCAGACCCTGATTCCAACAATTTAAAATCCTATTTTGGGAGAAAAAAATCAGGGAGGAAGAATTATCGTGTTTCACGAGATGGGGCCGCTGCCGCCTCCTGTTCTTCATCGGGAGGCCAGATCTAGAGTCCGTTTGGGGCTCCGGAGACTGGGATCTTCGATCTTCGTCATCACCAACTCTTCTCCATCGCCAATTCCATGATGCTCCCCACCGGGAGTGAGTAATTCCTTCGTTGGCTCGCTGGTCGGTGAGGAGTTGGATGAGATTCATCATGTAATTGAGTTATTTTTGTTAGGGCTTGATCCCTAGTATCCACTATGTTCTGAGACTGATGTTGATATGACTTTGCCATGCTTAATGCTTGTCACTTTGGGCCCGGGTGCCATGATTTCAGATCTGAACCGTTTATGTTATCACCATTATATCTATGTTCTAGATCTGATCTTGCAAGTTATATTCACCTATTACGTGTTATGATCCGTAAACCCCGGAGTGACAGAAGTCGGGATACTTTCCCGTGATGACCGTAGTTTGAGGAGTTCATGTATTCACTATGTGTTAATGCTTTGTTCCGGTTCTCTATTAAAAGGAGGCCTTAATATCCCTTAGTTTCCAATAGGACCCCGCTGCCACGGGAGGGTAGGACAAAAGATGTCATGCAAGTTCTTTCCATAAGCACGTATGACTATTTACAGAATGCATGCCTACATTATATTTATGAACTGGAGCTAGTGGCGTATCGCCCTAGGTTACGACTGTTATATGATGAATATCATCCAACGAATTCACCGATCCAATACCTACGAATTTCTCTTATAATGTTCTTGCAAAGTTACTACTGCTGTTGTTACCGTTATACTTGCTACAAAATCATTGCTATCACTGTTACCGTTACTATTGCTATCGCTACTACTATCAAAACTATCATATTACTTTGCTACTGATCATATTGCTGCAGATAATTAATCTCCAGGTGTGGTTGAATTGACAACTCAGCTGCTAATACTTGCAAATATTCTTTGGCTCCCCTTGTGTCGAATCAATAAATTTGGGTTGAATACTCTACCCTCGAAAACTGTTGTGATCCCCTATACTTGTGGTTTATCAAGACATTTTTCTGGCGTTGTTGCCGGGGAGCATAGCTATATTTGTTGAGTCACTTGGGATCATTATCAATTTATCACTATGAAGAATCTGAAGGATACCAAGACTAAGATATTTCCCTCTAAGACGAGGGGAGGTAAGGAACTGCCATCTAGCTCTGCACTTGATTCACCTTCTATTTTGAGTAGACTTGCAACACCACCACATGCTAGTAATCCTGATATGTCACAAGTTATTGATGATGCTACTTCTATGAATGCTACTCATGATGATGCTAGTACCTTGCTTGATGATGATGTGCCACTGGGTGATTTTCTTGATGAACAACTTGCTAAAGCTAAAGTTTTTGAGAATGCTGAAATTGATGAAACTGATGAAGTACCTGAAACTGAAAATCTTGAAACACCTATTAGACCTAGTTCTCCTAGATATGAATTACCTAAGGTACCTAAAGGTTATGCTATGGATGAGGAGACAACTAAAGAATTTCTTGCTTGCAATGATAGAGATGATCTTAAGAAATTATTATGCAAACTGAAAGAGAAATCTTTGAATGCTAGAATGAAATGTGATCCTAAGTTTGCTACTTCACCTATCTTTGTTGATGATAGGGATTATGAATTCTCTGTCGACCCAGAGTTAATTACTTTGGTTGAATCTGATCCTTTCCATGGTTATGAAACTGAAACTGTTGTGGCACATGTCAGTAAATTAAATGATATAGCCACCCTATTTGCTCATGATGAGAAAATTCGCTATTACTATATTCTCAAATTATTTCCGTTTTCATTAAAGGGTGATGCTAAGACTTGGTATAATACTCTTGCTCCTGGTTGTGTGTGTAGTCCCCAGGATATGATTTATTACTTCTCTAAAAAATATTTTCCTGCTCATAAGAAACAAGCTGCCTTACAGGAAATATTTAACTTTGTGCAAATTGAAGAAGAGAGTCTCCCACAAGCTTGGGGGAGGCATCTCCAATTGCTAAATGATTTGCCTGATCATCCTCTTAAGAAAAATGAAATACTTGATATCTTCTATAATGGACTAACCGATGCTTCTAGGGACTTCCTAGATAGTTGTGCTGGTTGTGTTTTCAGGGAACGAACTATTGAACAAGCTGAGGAACTACCGAATAATATATTAAAAAATTATGATGATTGGACTCTTCCTGGACCACCGCCTAAACCTACTCCGAAGAAGAGGGGCATCTTGTATCTCAGTCCCGAAGATATGCAAGAGGCAAAGAAATCTATGAAGGAAAAAGGTATTAAAGCTGAGGATGTCAAAAATTTACCTCCTATTGAAGAAATACATGGGCTTGATACACCACCACCCAAGGTGGTAGAGGTAAATTCTTTTATGAAATTCGATGAAAAGCACAATCCCTATAATATGCATCCTAGTCAATGCCTTTATGAGTTTGACAACTATATTAGGAAACAAGATCACTTCAATGCCAATGTTAGGAAATAATTGAAATATAATTCTGATATGATTGCTCGCTTGAGTGACTTGTTATTTAGAATCACCAATGATGTTAGAGGTGTAGGAAAACATGCCTCTATGGTTCAAACTCAACTAGAACAAATTGTTAAATCTCAAAGAGAGTTGCTAGATGAAATGAATAATAATATAAATGACTTTGCTGTTAGAGTAGCAACTAGAGGAGGTAAAATGACTCAGGAACCACTTTATCCTGTAGGACACCCTAAAAGAATTGAACAAGACTCTCAAAGAATTAACACTGATGCACCTGGTCCTTCTAAGAAGAAGAAGAAAAAGAAAAATGATAGGAATTTGCATGCCTCTAGTGAACCTGAAATAGAAAAACCTCCTGATAATGATAATGATGTTTCTACCTCTGATGCTGAAACTCAATCTGGTAATGAACATTCACTTAGTGATAATGAAAAAGATAATGATGATGTTCATGAAGATACTCAACCAGATAATGATATTGAGATAGAACCAGCTGTTGATCTTGATAACCCACAACCCAAGAATAAAAGATATGATAAAAGGGACTTTGTTGCTAGGAAACATGGTAAAGAAAGAGAACCATGGGTTCAAAAACCCATGCCCTTTCCACCTAAATCAACTAAGAAGAAAGATGATGAAGAATTTGAACGCTTTGCTGAAATGATTAGGCCAGTCTTTTTTGCGTACTCGCTTGACTGATATTTTAAAGATGGCCCCTTATGCAAAGTACACGAAAGACATCATCACTAATAAGAGAAAAATACCGGAAGCTGAAATCTCCACCATGCTTGCTAATTATTCTTTTAAGGATGGAGTACCCAAAAAACTTGGAGATCCGGGAATACCAACTATACCTTGCTCTATCAAAAGAAACTATGTGAAAACTGCTTTATGTGATTTAGGAGCTGGTGTTAGTGTTATGCCTTTCTCTTTATATAAAAGACTTGATTTGAATAAACTCACACCTACTGAAATATCTTTGCAAATGGCTGACAAATCAACTGCCATACCTATCGGTATTTGTGAGGATGTGCCCGTTGTTGTTGCAAATGTTACTATCTTAACTGACTTTGTTATACTTGAGATGCCCGAGGACGACAACATGTCGATTATCCTTGGTAGACCCTTCTTGAATACAGCAGGGGCTGTTATTGATTGCAATAAAAGCAAGGTCACTTTTCATATTAATGGTAATGAGCATACGGTGCACTTTGCGAAGAAACAATTCCAAGTGAATGTTATTAATGTTATTGAAAAATCTCCGACAATCACTATTGGAAGTTTTCAACTACCTCTACCTACTGCCAAAAAGAAATATGAAATGCTTATTGTGGGGGACATTCATATCCCCGTTGAGGTAACATAGTGTTTTACGAAAGTTCTTCGGTTTCATGCTAATTGAAAGTGGTTGTTAATAAGACTTGATCAACCTTATTAACGGATCATTTTTGAGAGGTATGAAGTCGATGAATTGAGTAGGCACCACTTTCTGTCCTTACTTTAATTTTCTGTTTTTCTTAGTTAAATAAAATAAAATGCCATGTTTTATCTATTTTCTGAATTTCCCATGCAATAAAAAATGACCCAAAAATAAAAGTTCTCAGAATGCCCTGAAAATTTAATATGATTTTTTTCTGAATATTTCTGAATTTTTGATGCAAATAACACCAGAGGGGGGTGCACCAGGTGGGCACAACCCACCTGGGCACGCCAGTAACCCCAGGCGCGCCCTGGTGGGTTGTGGTCCCACGTGGGCCCCCTCACTTATCTCTTTAGCCCATGTCATCACCTACCTCCAGAAAAAATTCACCATTGCTCTCTCTCTCTCTCTCTCTCTCTCTCTCTCTCTCTCTCTCTCTCTCTCTCTCTCTCTCTCTCGTGTTCTTGCTCTCAAACCCGTGGATTTCGATCTCTTTTCTCGAAGCTCCATTTCTGAAACTGTTTTGGGGGATTGTTACTTGGTATGTGACTCCTCCATTGGTCCAATTAGTTTTTGCTTTAGTGGTTTATATTTTGAATAATTAGCTACTCTTGGTGCTGCTGTAGATGAGCTTGCATGTTGAATTCTTAGAGTTCTAAGTAGTTTGAATGCTTGATATGGCCTCTATGCATCCCTATGAGTAGTTGCTATCAATCTTGTGAAGTTTTGTTGAGAAAAATTGTGTGCACTAAAAATTTCAGAATTTTGTTCATAGGAAAAAGATGAGTTTCTTTAGGAAGTTTGCTTCCAAGAAGAGCTCCAAGGGAGTTATTGGGGAGTCATCATACAATGATCTCCGCACCCGGAGAATGGTGGAGGTACGGCCGTGCGAATGGCCGCACAACCCATTCATGGATGGAGCCGGAATCCGTCAAGAGTTTGCACAATTTGCTGCTAATGCCGGCCTCACCGACTTCATCGCAACTGAGTGTGAACAGTATCATCTCCTCACAAATTCCTTTGTGCAAAGTTTTCATTTCTTAAGTAGGAATAACCCTCCTGAGGTGCAGTTTAATTTATATGCTGAAACCCATCATATACCACTTACTGAATTTTGTGATATATGCTTGATCCCTTCTGACGGGGAATTAAGAGAGCCTAGGCCCGCAGAGTTTGAGGGTTTTTACCGAACTCTGTCAGTGGGGGATGAGAGAGGGGTGGCGAGGGGGTTGTGGTAGCTCGTCCTTTGAGATCTTCTTTGCTTCTTCATTAACCTGTGCTTGAGTCAGTTTCCGGTTTTTTCACTCGTCGCGTGATGCCAATTGCAGTGGGGCCATCTCTGTAATGGCCCGTGAATGACTTTAACACACGGGGGAGTAACTGCCAATTCACTCATCCCACCACGCCCTTATCCTTTGCCACGTATGTCACATGCATTGAGTGGGGTAGGTAACGGAGGCGCGTGGTGCGGGAGAGAGTGTCATGGCAGGGGCCCAGTATTCTTGGGTTGGTGTAAGGGGACGGCAATCGGATCCGGCTGTTGGTGGTAGTTTAGATGGGTCGGATCAGAAAGAACCCCTCTAGGGTGGGGGTGAGGGATCAGCCCCCAGCCCCAATCCGCCTATAAAGAAGGGGGGTGAGAAGGAGCAGAAGTGTCCATCCATGCACCTCCCCTCTTTCATTCCTTGCTTTCTCCTTCGTTATGTTGAGGGGGAGAGATCGGGGCCAGGCCCCGGGCTCTAGCTCGGGGTCGATGATGTCGAACGCTCGTGCTGATGCTCTGGGAGTGAGTCTGGTCCGGGGCCGTAGGAGATGCGGCGGTCGAAGGTGTGGGCCCCGAACCGCCCACAGTGCAGGAGGCGTTACGCTTCTCCAAAATGGTGAAGCGCCCGTCTTCCCCACATGAGCCGGCCGCCTGATGGGGAGTGCTTGTCCTGGCCGCAGTTCATCGAGGTTTGTCATCCCGACGGCGAGGCTCCTGGGGCTTCCAGCACTTGTCTAGGGTGCAGTGCTCGGGATCCTTGGTAATCCCAACACTGCTCCTTCTAGCGGAGTCGGGGTTGACGTTGAAGACGATGACGCCTTCCTGCCAGCCAAGGTGGGGAGCAGTGCTCTTCGCGCGCCTTGGACGTCATCGTCGTCTGTTGTTTCACCGGGGGAGGTGACGGGCCGAGGGGCTGGCGTCCTCCTGGAGCGGTGGTGATGAGGAAAAAACGAGGGAAGACGGAGAAGGCGGGTGGCAGGCCGTCAGATCGGAGTATGATGGCACCGACGCCTTCGTCTTGTACTGCCGGCCCGCTGCCTCGTCTTTCCGCTCTTCCCCTCCCTCCCCGGCACCATCATCACCGGCCTCTTCAGGATGGTTGCCGAGGAGGGTGAGGGAGTCCTGGATTAGGGGGTCCTCGGGTGTCCGGTCTATTCGGTATGGGCCGGACTGATGGGCCATGAAGATAAAGCAGAAGACTATCCCCCGTGTCCGGGTGGGACTCCTGTATGCGTGGAGGGCAAGTTTGGTGTCCGGATGTACTCTTTCCTTCCTTTGTAAACCGACTTTGTACGACCCTGGGCCCCTCCGGTGTGTATATAAACTGGAGGGTTTAGTCCGTAGAGGCCATCACAATAATCATAGGCTAGACAGCTAGGGTTTAGCCATTACGATCTTGAGGTAGATCAACTCTTGTATCCCCCTATACTCATCGAATACAATCAAGCAAGACGTAGGGTTTTACCTCCATTAAGAGGGCCCAAACCTGGGTAAACATCATGTCCCCATTGTCCCCTGTTACCATTGATCCTTAAACTCACAGCTTGGGCCCCCCTACCCGAGATCTGCCGGTTTTGACACCGACATTGGTGCTTTCATTGAGAGCTCCGCTGTGTAGTTGCGAGAAGCGATCTATGGCTCGCCTTGTCATCAACAACGATATCACCTCTGGAAGGAGCCTAACTTCAGGACAGGTCCTCTAGCTCGGCAGTTTCACCGTGGGTGCCGGCATGGCCATCAAGCCAACAACGCCCCCCATGATCGCCAAACATCACCCCCGTATCGGTCTCGAACACTCCGAAAGGATGGATCCGGCGGACGTCTCGTCCTTAAACGAGCTGCTAGATCGCATCGCCGCCTTGGGGCTTTCAACAGATTATGATCGGATCGGGCTCAAACCCGACCAGAGGGAAATTAATTCCCCGCCGATCACCCACCTGGTAGCGGTCGTCGAGGAACGAGCCGAAAACACTTCTTCCCCTAAACTAAAGACCAGCTATGTTCGGGTCTCCGAACCTCTTGGGTCGGACACCCTCCCTTTGGATGAGACTCCGCATCCCCTGAACTCTGGGCTGGACATTGGGTCCGGGGAGCACTTGGATCTCCCTGGACCCGAACTGGTGACTTCGGAGATCTTACAGGCTCCGGATGCAATCTTGGGTCGGGATTCGAGTTTTTGCCTACCCACCCACCACAATCAATACTCTCCAAGTAATTTAGGCCCTCCAAACATATGTGACCTAATGTATGTACGGCAGCAACCTCGGGAAATGGTCCATCACTTCTGGGCCAGATTCCTACTTGTCAAAAACAAGATTAAAGATTGCTGCGACGACGATGCAGTCTCGGTCTATCATTGCAATTGTACCGACGAGGGAATTCGGAATGCCCTCAACCGCCATCGCATCCGGAGTTTCACGGAGCTATCGCACGTAGTATGGAAGTATTGCACAATGGAAAGCACTTGGAAGGCACAAAAAACCCAATTGGAACCTGCTGCCTTTAAGCAGTGCACTGCCCGGGCAAAACGGATACACCCTTACGAGGCATCCGACCATAAGCCCGTCGGCAAGACAAACAAACCCCCTACGGGATACAGGTCCATTCTTGACGAACTCCTCGACAAGCCCTGTCCGGTACATATGATGCCGAGCACTGACTCAACTCACAGCCTTCGAGCATGTTGGGTACTCCGGCAGGTAGCTAAAAGTGGCAAGGCCATCCTCACCACCGCCACTCCAGAGAAGCATTCTCCGGAGAATGACAATTTTAACGTCCTTAAGGTCTTCGAGACTTTCTCCTCAAATAATCACCGTAAGAGGGCACTCCGCGACCTCGCCGAAGTCCACCAAGTAACCGCAGTGAGCCCATGGAACGACGCGGCTATAACCTTCACTACTGACGATGAACCAAGGGCCCGATCCGTTCGAGCACCCGCCGCTTTAGTTCTAAACCCAATTGTGGACGACTTTCGACTTACCAAAGTGCTCATGGATGGCGGCAGCGAGCTTAACCTCATCTACGAGGACACGCTCGACAAAATGCAGATCGATAGAACACGCATTGAGCAAAGCAGTACCACCTTTCGAGGTATCATCCCCAGTCGAGGAGCACGATGTTCGGGGAGAATTAAACTTGACGTAGTATTCGGCACGGCTGAAAATTACAGGTCGGAGGAGCTGCTCTTTCACATCGCTCCCTTCAATAGTGGCTACCACGCCCTTCTAGGGCGGGGCGCTTTTTTACGCTTCCAAGCCGTACGCCATTATGGGTACACAAAGCTTAAAATGCCGGGGCCCAATGGAATAATCACAGTTAAAAGTGATCCGGATACAGCACTGCACGCCGAAAACAAAACCGCATCCTTGGCCCTTGAGGCACTCCCCGAAGCCCTTGCGGCCGAAGAATTAACCACCCTACGATCCACGGTGGACAAGGATGATGTGATTCTCGGCAAGAGACCTAAATCCACCTCTTTTAAGCCAGCAGATGAAATAGTTAAATTTCAAGTGCACCCGACGAATCCTAACAAAATAGCGTCCATCGGAGCACAGCTAGATCTGACGGTAGATGCCACCTTACGCGCGTTCCTACGTGAAAATTGGGATATCTTCGCCTGGCACCCTTCGGACATGCCCGGTATCCCACGTAGACTGGCCGAACACAGCCTCAACATAATTAAGGGGTTCAAACAGGTCAAGCAAACGCTATGGCGATTTTCTGAACCCAAACGACAAGCTATGGGGGAGGAGCTAGCCAAACTACTCGAGGCCGGGTTCATCAGAGAAATCAAACACCCGGATTGGCTAGCCAACTTGGTCATGGTGCCGAAGAAGGACAAATCTTGGCGCCTTTGTGTCAATTTCAAAGACCTCAATAAGGCTTGCCCTAAAGACCCTTTCCCATTGCCCCGCATTGACCAGATTATTGATGCGACCGCGGGACATGACTCATTGTGTTTCCTCGACGCTTACTCCGGATACCATCAGATTAAAATGAAGGAGTCCGACCAGGCCGCAACGGTGTTCATCACCCCGTATGGGCCTTTCTGTTTCAACACTATGCCTTTTGGGCTTAAAAACGCTGGTGCCACTTACCAACGCATGATTCAAACATGCTTGGAAAAACAAATCAACAAGACAGTAGAAGCATATGTGGACGACGTGGTCATCAAGACCAAACACGTCGAATCATTGGTGGACGATCTCCGCCTCACATTTGACAACCTCCGAACATACGACATATGGCTCAATCCGGAAAAATGCGTCTTCGGCGTTCCAGCCGGAAAGCTACTAGGGTTCATTGTCTCCCATAGAGGAATTGAAGCAAACCTAGCTAAAATCCGAGCCCTGTCGCAATTGGCTATGCCAACAGACCTAAACAGGTCCAAAAGCTAGCAGGGTGCGTAGCGGCCTTGAGCCGCTTTATCTCCAGATTAGGAGAAAAAGCATTACCACTTTATAGACTGCTCAGACGCACCGACAACTTTGAATGGACGGAAGCGGCCACAGCCGGATTGGAAGAAATAAAAATCATATTAGCAGGCAATCCAATCCTAGCCGCCCCAAGTGTTGCCGAGCCTATGCTGCTTTATATCTCCGCAACTCACCAGGTGGTGAGTGCCGTACTCGTCGTCGAGCGAGGGGAAGAGGGACATAAATTCCCCATCCAAAAGCTAGTGTATTACGTATCGGAGGTCCTTACACCCTACAAATCCTGATACCCTCGCTACCAAAAGATAGCTTACGCGGTCTTCATGGCATCCCGAAAACTCCGACACTATTTTCAAGAGTGTTCGATCACGGTGGCATCCGAAGTACCATTTAATGACATTATAAATAACAGGGACGCCATCGGCCGCATAGCTAAATGGGCCATTGAGCTCTTACCGTTTGAAATAACATACAAGCCACGCCGAGCTATTAAATCTCAGGTGTTGGCCGACTTCATCTCAGAGTGGACGGAAGCCAAGCTCCCCAAAGAGTATAGTTCCTACTCCAACTGGATCATGTACTTTGACGGCTCTAAAATGCTAGCCGGACTGGGGGCTGGCGTCATCTTAACATCCCCTACGGGGGACACAGTCCGCTACGTGTTGCAAATCATGTATACGGACTCCAATAATGCAGCTGAATACGAGGCACTTCTACACGGTCTCCGCACAGCTGTCTCCATGGGCATACAACGCCTAGAGGTGCGCGGCGATTCGAACCTCGCAATATCTCAGGTAAATGGAGAGTTTGATGCAAAAGATCCAAAAATGGTGGCATATCGAAACGCCGTATTAAAAATATCAGCTCGGTTTGAGGGGCTCGAATTTCATCACATCGCTAGAGACAGTAACCAGGCTGCGGATATACTCGCTCGCATGGGCACCAAGCGCGACCCTGTCCCGCCTAATACCTTCGTGGAAAGGCTCTTCAAGCCATCCGTGGTATGGCAGGATGAGAGCGGAGACGCAAGTACGGACCTGATCACACCCCCATCAGCCGAACATGATACAGGTATCATCGGGGATTCGGATACCGAAATAACACCCTCTGCTCATGAGACCATGGCCGTTATTGCTCCATGGACTGAACCCTTCCTAGCCTACCTTAATAGGCAGGAGCTTCCTGATGATCAAAATGAGGCCCATCGCATAGTTCGGCGTTCTAAAGCCTACAAAGTTCATGAAGGTGAACTGTACAAGAAAAGCACTACCGGAGTTCTCCAAAGGTGTATCTCCGAAGAGGAGGGACGACAACTCTTGGTTGAAATACATGCTGGTCTGGGCGGCCATCACGCCGCAGCTCGGGCCCTCGTAAGCAAAGCTTTCTGGACAGGTTTTTTCTGGCCAACGGCCCGAGCAGACGCACAAGCCCTTGTCCAGCGTTGTGTGGGATGTCAGCTTTTCGCCAATCAAAGTCATATGCCGCCCACCGCCTTAAGAACAATCCCCATTACCTGGCCCTTCGCGGTCTGGGGGCTTGACATGGTCGGACCCCTTAAAGGGGGAAGCCATAAAAATAAATATTTACTGGTTATGGTGGATAAATTCACTAAGTGGATAGAGGCCAAACCAGTAAAAACGGCTGAAGCAGGGCCAGTGATCGACTTTATATCCGGCGTGGTACACCACTATGGTGTCCCGCACAGTATCATCACTGACAATGGCTCCAATTTCACAGCTGATGAGGTGAAAAACTGGTGTGCTAAATTGGGCATTAAACTCGACTATGCATCCATTTACCACCCTCAAACAAACGGTCAGGTTGAACGGGCCAATGGCCAGATAATGAGCGACATCAAACCCCGACTGGTGCGCTCCCTATGGGAGTCAGATAAACACTGGGTTGAGGAACTCAATTCCGTGCTCTGGGGGCTGCGGACTACACCTAACCAGACAACCGGATATACACCTTTCTTCATGGTGTACGGCGTGGAAGCTATCCTACCCTGCGACATTATTCATGACTCACCTCGATTGCGCATGTGCGAAGAGCGAGAAGCCGAGCTCGATCGACAGGATGACCTAGATGGTCTCGAAGAGGAGCGTGATATTGCACAAGCCCGTTCCGCACTTTATCAACAACAGGTTAGGCAATACCAAAGCAGAGAAGTGTGGGCCAAGACTTATAACGTTGGCGAACTCATCTTGCGTCTCCCGGAGAAGAAGAAGGATAAGCTCAAACCGAGATGGGAGGGCCCCTTCATCATAGATGAAGTTCTCACAGGAGGAGCCTATCGCCTTCGTAACGCATCGGATAATCGCCTTGAGCCAAATCCATGGAACGCTGCTCTGCTCCGATGATTCTACGGATAGTTCGGTCGCATCCTTTTTTATTTTTTGATTAGGTCCCCTTTTTCTCCTCTTCTTTTTTATTTTTTCCTTCTTTTATCCCAGGGTATGTTCGGATCTACCGAACTGTTAGGGGTACACATCTTTAAATGTATACACCCCGCTATAACTGGGGGCTTCTTTGACGAAGCTTATTACTGAAAGCTTGTTGCTTACATTGTCTACGTCGTTTGTTCTACACATCTTTTGCCATTATATGCACCACTATAACTTAAGTTTTTGCCAAGCTGGGTTGCCTCGCTCCTGTGTTTATACCCTACGTTCCCGATTGCTCGGCTAGGGTGTAAAGGGAGCACCTCTGCGATTGTTACAACCGGGTACTCCAGATCTATACCTCAGACGGGTGAAGCCAAAAGCTAGCGTTCTTATGGGAATAATTGGTCGGCAAGCAACGACAGATTATTTACGTTCGTGTAATTCTTCAAACAAATACGGGATAGGCTGCCCGTAGCTCGGATCAAATGCTAGGCATGCATACTCAAGCGTGCCGACCCAAGGAAAGGAACCCTTAATGGAACTATTTTCCCTGGAAGATGTTTCTTATGTTAAAAAGTAATATATCATAACTCCCCGAACATATTTTGTCTGTTCGAGTAACATGACCGGATTGCCTGGTTTCCGGACATAATGAATGTTTATTACATTCTAACATGGTATCCGGAAACACTCCAACTTCTTGGTTTGGAGGTTGAAGCCGAAGGCCTGCGATGGCAAATTTTGACAAGTTCGGTTGGAGATAAGTTCGATGATAAAGTACATTGATACATCGAATCGAACGCCTACTCTTTATCCATGTCATCTATAAGACTGCTTAAGCTACAGTCTTCTTGCGAATATTTCGCAGCTATCATCACTTGGTCATATACCAAGTTCACGGGAATCTCTTTTCCGTCTGGTCCCTGCGATCCAACTCGGGCCACACGATTCGGATCAAGCCCGGTGTAATGCGTCTTCACCATTGCCCATGCCTCTCGTGCACCTTCCCGGCATGCTGACGTCTTCCATAGCTCAAAACGGTGCCGGGCACCTTTGAACAGGTTTGCCAACCCCTCCATACTTTCTGGACGGGCATCGGATGGCCATAAGGCCTTGGCCATACTTCTCATGGCTTTCCGGGCCTGCTCATGCACTACGGACAACTCTTTTAAAACGTCGCCTCGGAATCCGGATACTTCTTCTTCATGACGCCCGGTTACAAGACCTGCAAGAGCAGCATTATAATACTCTGAATTATGGGATAATATGAGTAACTTGGATGGTTCAAAGGTCATACTAATTATGCCCCCTTTTAACATTTTATTATCTTTTTGAGCATCCGATAATTGAGCCTTTAAGCTCTTTATCTCTTCGGCTTGCTTATCATTTTCCTCCTTCAGTTTGTTCTTTTGATCAACGGTCATCATGACCTTCTTCAGTTCTTCTAGCTCTGTGGTGGCGGCGTTTAGCTTTCTCTGACTCGTTTCAAGCTCCTGGGACAGTGCGTTGTTTTTCTCTTTGAGGACCTACGGTCATAACAATCCTTAAATCGGTTGGCCTCAATCGCTTCAAGTCTCGGGGGCTACTGGCATATATCTATTAAATTTACACAAACCATCACCTGCATATCTTTTGAAAACAGGTGGGCAACTCCAGCAAGTCCGTCCCGGGCAGCTCGGATATATGCATCCACGATGCTGAGGGTAGTAAATTCTTGCTCCATAAAAACTGGAGTGCGCATGGTCTCTTTCAGTCGTCGATGATTCATCACGCTCTCTACTTCGGAATTTGTGACGGATACGTCATCCGAATCTTCATGAGGCGGATGAGTTGGCGCTGCATCCGTATTGGCTCTTGTCCTGGTTGATGAGCCCGACGCCGGATTAGCTGATGATCGGCTAACAGGGATTTTGGACACGGTTCACCGTGTGCTCGACAATCCGGTTTTATGCCTAGGCATATATTAAAGGTTATACCTCTTTGATGAAGGAGGGGGTTCAGCGGCGCTCCCAGTTTCCTTTCGTTTTGAAGGCTCACCCTGCACAGAGGCTACCTTCCCAGGGGCCACCCTCGAGGGAGTACGGCTCGCCGAGCGCTGATCCTATAAAGCATGATTCAGTGTGATGGGTGAGATGCAAGTGGGGACTCCTCTTTCTGAGGATGATTTCCGAGTACTTACCTTAGAGAAAGGGAGAGGGCCAGAGTAGTCGGCCGTAATGGCCACTTCCGAACCGTTGAGGCTTGCTTGATAAAAGACTCCATCATCAAACTCTGTAAATATGTCCAGATCCTCGCAGAGGCCGGGATCTTCGTGGCAAGCATAGTCCTCTGGTTGTGGGAAGGGGCAATGCACATTTTCGACGACCTTCCTCCATGTCTGTTTTAAAGATGACCAGAACAATTCGATTAGTATGCCTCGATAATGAGGTAGGTCAATGCTGATAATCAAAAAACTCACCCATTCAATGGGGTTATACATGGAGAAACCATCCCGACAATTTAAACGGAGGAATTCTTCTTTCTCCCCCTTATAAGGATCTGCCAGAATGGCGGCCAGAGCGGCGGGGGTATCCGGGCCCTCGCGCCTATAGCGAGATGCGTCGTCCTCTCCGTTGTAACACCATAAAGGGGTCACTGTGGACTGAAGGGGCTGGATGCATCACTTTATCGCGATGGCCATGACTTCGATTATAGAGAGTCCGGAATGAGCAAGTAACCTGACCTTACTGACCAACCTCCTTACTTCCGCACTGTCTTCTTCTTTGGGGCTTCGGGGGCGCCAGTTGAGCTGTTTCTTCAAAGGAGCACTGGAGAATTCGAAAGTCCACATTGAACTGGGTCCGGAAGGGGAACATCCTCGATATAAAACCATTCCGAAGCCCATTCTTCAGATGCCTTCTTGGGAGTTCCGACGAGGTAACCTGATCAGGCTATGCGCCATACTTCGGCGCTGCCCACTTCAAATATAGAACCCCCTTGATGACGAGGGACGAGGCAAAAGAACTTTCTCCATAGTTCGAAATGAGCCTCACATCCTAAGAATAGTTTGCAGAAAGCGACAAAACCAGAAATGTGCAGAATAGAACCTGGTGTGAGGTTGTGCAGCTGGATCCCGTAGAATTCCAATAGACCTCTGAGGAAGGGGTGGATTGGGAATCCTAAGCCCCTCAGAAGAAACAAGACGGAACACACCCTTTCCTCCTTGTTAGGATTGGGGAAGTTCTCTGCTAGCACATTGTTGCCAGTCGAGACCAATCCCGCCCGCACGGAGACTAGATCTGTGGGAGGGAGATATCCCTACGTCTGAAGTCGATTCAGCTGAAGGTAAGACACTGAGCAGCTTCGCCAATCACCCGTTTTAGGGCCATGAGGGAGCGAGGAAGAGCTAGGAGCGCTCGCCATGTTTTGATTTTTCATGATTTGCTTTGATGCTCTTTGCGCGATATGGGATGGCATTGGGAGATCTAACCTCCTTATATAGATACCGCCCTTGCATGATTAGGGGCTTATTTGTAAAAAAATTATGGACTATTCACATTCACCCGACGCATGGAAATCGAGGCGACGACAGGGAGGGATCATAAAGGCAGAACGTGGAGGTCAAAACCGGACTGTCATCAATTCAGAGTATGATGAAGAACCCGCCTTGCAAAGCCGAAGACATAAGCCGGATACTATATCGTCATTGAAGGCAAGTTCGGGGGCTACTGAGGGAGTCCTAGATTAGGGGGTCCTCGGGTGTCCGATCTATTCGGTATGGGCCGGATTGATGGGCCATGAAGATAAAGCAGAAGACTGTCCCCCGTGTCCGGGTGGGACTCCTGTATGCGTGGAGGGCAAGTTTGGTGTCCGGATGTACTCTTTCCTTCCTTTGTAAACCGACTTTGTACGACCCTGGGCCCCTCCAGTGTGTATATAAACCAGAGGGTTTAGTCCGTAGAGGCCATCAGAATAATCATAGGCTAGACAGCTACGGTTTAGCCATTACGATCTTGAGGTAGATCAACACTTGTATCCTCCTATACTCATCGAATACAATCAAGCAGGATGTAGGGTTTTACCTCCATTAAGAGGGCCCAAACCTGGGTAAACATCATGTCCCCATTGTCCCCTGTTACCATTGATCCTTAAACTCACAGCTTGGGCCCCCCTACCCGAGATCTGCCGATTTTGACACCGATAGAGGGGGTCACTCTCTTGGTGCCTTCGCCTCCTCCAGCAGTCTTCCAGCCGAGCTCCGGTAGCTCTCCCCGCCGGCGCTTGTGCTGGGGCTTCTTGCTGGCCCGGGGGGTGGTGACCAGGGCACCGCCGAGCTGCTCTCTCCATCCCTCTCCTTTGCAGCCTCGCCATTCCTGATCTTGTCCGGCTGCGCCCGGCAAGCCCTGACGGGATCGGGCTGGGCCTCTGCTCAGGCACCCCTTTTGCCCTCTTGACCTCCCACTATAGTTCCTAGGAGGAGAGGGACAAGAAAGGGATTATGGGGCACTTATCTTTTTTCAGTCTAAAATGTGTAGGCATTTGCCAAACTTTAGTCTAAAATATGTAATCTGCTTTATCCATGTTTGTGTCCTGTAAGATCTGTACTTGCTTATCGCATATTAATGAAAAAGATAAGCCTTGCTGGGTACTTGTGCATGTGTCATGTCCATGCAGAGGCGAGATGCCTCTATACATTTAAGTAAACAAGTTTTCTCCGACAAGCTATCTTGCTGGTGCCTTTCGTTTGTTGCCGCGGGGCTTGGCCGGCCGGGCACAAAACCATGGAAAGGGACCAGCTCCTCGTCGAACCCCCTCCGTCAAAGGCCACTACAACCACCCTGACCGAAGCAACGTTCGGGACGCAGGACGGGAGTACCCATGCTTCGAAGGTGACGAGGTTTTCATATGCACAAGTTTTCACCTTACAGAACATGCATGGATAAGAAATAACTTATCTGCTTGGCCTGTCGGGGACTGATATGTAGGCTTGTCTTCATTTCTTCTCTTTGGGACCAGGTCCATGGCAAGAACCCTGCAGCTTAGTGCAGAGGAAAACAATGCTACATGTGCCCTGATCTACATGATCATGCTATGCTCATGTTATGCTTATGCATGCATGCAAGTTTTAGGGCCCCCCAGCGCTTCGTTTATTCATCTGTTGCTCAGGATCTGCGCCTGGCTTTGTACAAAGGGTTACATGCAACATCGGCAAGGCTTGTACAAATGGGTGGCTGTCGGGCCCTGCCCGGCAGCCGTGCCTTACGGGTAGAACTTACGGAGATGCTCAATGTTCCATGAGTTTTGCAACTGAATGTCATCTCCGGTCTCCAGATGGACTGCGCCGGGTCTGGTGACTCGTACTACCCAGTAATGGCCTTCCCACTTCGGCGTCAACTTGTTTGCACCCTTGGCGGACTGAACACGCCTAAGGACAAGGTCGCCTTCCTCAAAGCTCCTGGCATGAACCCTGCGGCTGTGATAGCGACACAGGGCTTGCTGGTAGTGTGCAGCACGCGTAGCAGCCCGGAGACGGTTCTCCTCAAGTAGCACAGCGTCGTCACGCCGATGCTATTCTTGCGCTATTTCATCGTAGGCAAGTACTCAAGGTGATCCGTATATGAGTTCCGTGGGGATCACTGCTTCTGCCCCATAGACTAGGGAGAAGGGAGTCTAGCCGGTAGCTTGATTTGGTGTCGTACGGAGGGACCAAAGAACCACCGGCAGCTCGTCGATCCATCGCCTGCCACACTTCTGCAACCTATCAAATGTTCTTATCTTGAGTCTTCGCAGCACTTCAGCGTTCGCCCTCTCAGCTTGTCCGTTGCTTCTGGGATGAGCAACAGAGGCAAATGAGACCTTGCTTCCAAGGGCATGAACATATTGCATGAAGGCGCGGCTTGTGAATTGGGTGCCATTGGCAGTGATGACTCTGGCGGGTACTCCGAAACAGCACACCAATCCTTTCAAGAACTTGATAGCTGACTGTGCGGTCACCTTCCTCACGGGCTCCACTTCCGGCCACTTTGTGAACTTGTCGATGGCAACGTACAAGAACTCAAAGCCCCCGGTAGCACGGGGGAAGGGGCCCAAGATGTCGAGCCCCCAGACCGAAAAGGGCCATGACAAAGGGATTGTCTGGAGAGCTTGAGTAGGTTGATGGATATTCTTGGAGTGGAACTGGCAGGCTTCACATCTGGTGACTAGCTCGATTGCATCTTGGAGGGCCGTGGGCCAGTAGAAACCTTGCCGAAAAGCCTTTCTGACCAGGGCCCTTGATCCAATATGGTAGCCGCACATGCCTTTGTGTATCTCCGCCAGCAGTTCCCTCCCTTCTTTCCGGCAAACACACTTTAATTTCACACCGTTGGGCCTCCTTCTGTATAGTACATCATCGACAAACTGATCCATACTGGCCCTCCGGGCTACTTTTTCAGCTTCTTGCTCTTCGGGAAGTTCTCCTGTTTGGAGGTAATGGACTATGTGCCATGCCCAAGTTAGAGCCTGAGGCTCGACAACAAGGATTAGCGGCACCTCCTCGTTCGTGGGAGCACATGCCTTAACCGCGGGAATTGGAAGTTCGGCGGGAGGGTGCTGCTTGCCAAGCGAAGTGGAGTTGTTCCCGCCAACCTCTCTGTCGGGGGCTTCAGGAATCTCTTCCGGGAGAGGTTTGCCAGAGTCCAGTTTTCTCCTCTTTCTGGCCATTGTTGCCGGGGATACGGAGGGCTGAGTCAGGTGGAGAACAAAATTCCCTGGTTCCACAAGAAGCTTTTGCGCAGCGCACTTTGATAGATGATCAGCAAAGCTGTTTTCCGCGCGGGGTACGTGCTCTGTTTGCAATCCGTCAAAGCGCTCCTCTAGCTTTCTCACTTCCTCCATGTATGCCTCCATCAATGGACTTAGATAATCCTTGTTTACTTGCCTCACCACAAGTTGTGAGTCTCCACGAGTGATCAACTTCTTGATTCCCAGTTCTGTTGCGATCCTGAGCCCGGCAAGGAGTCCTTCATATTCTGCGGTGTTGTTGGTAGCCTTCTCCCGGGGGAAATGCATTTGAACCACGTACTTGAGGTGCTCCCCAGTGGGTGCGAAGAGAAGCACGCCAGCTCCCACACCTTGTAGGGAGAAGGCACCATCAAAGTACATGATCCAATCTTGGGGCGCTTCCCTGCCGGGAATAATTGTCTCCGGCGTCTCTTCATCTGGAGTTGGTGTCCATTCTACAATAAACTCCACCAATACTCTGCTCTAAATAGTTGATGTGCTCTCAAACTTCAAACAAAAGCTTGATAACTCCAAAGCCCACTCCACTATTCTGCCAGTGGCCTCAGGGTTCCTCAGTATGCGTTGCAAATGGAAGCGGGTAACAACCGTGATTTCGTGGGCTTGGAAGTAGTGGCGCAGTTTCCTCGAGGCCATGATGAGGCCAAAGATCAACTTTTGCACGCCAGAGTACCTTGATCTAGCCCCCTGCAGTAGGGAACTGACAAAGTACATTGGCCGCTGCACCACCTTCTTCCTTGCTGTGATTCTGGAATTGTCTCCGCTACCCTGCTCTTCTTTGTTCTGATCTGTTCCTGAACTTGCCCGAATGAGTTCACTTTTCTCTCCGGAGGGGATGGTTGCCGCTGCGGCTCCTTCATCTACTTCTTGCTGGGCCACCAGTGCTGCACTAACCACTTGATTGGTTGCCACTAGGTATAGCAGCAACGACTCTTATGGTTTAGGAGCAACTAGGGTGGGAACGGAGGAAAGGTAGGTCTTCAAATCTTGCAGCGCAGCGTCCGCCTCAGAGGTCCACTCCACGGGCCCTGCCTTCTTCAAGATTTTGAAAAACGGCAAAGTGCGCTCGGCAGACTTGGAAATGAACCTGCTCAGTGTGGCAACACATCCAGTCAAACGCCTCACATCTTTAATTGTCTTGGGTGCTTGAATCCGCTCGATCGCCTTGATCTTGTCGGGGTTGGCCTCTATCCCCTGGTGGGACACGAAGAAGCCAAGTAGCTTGCCGGAAGGAACGCCAAACACACACTTCTCTGGGTTTAGCTTCAAGTTGATCTTGCGAAGATTCACAAAGGTCTCTTCCAGGTCCTAAATGAGGGTTGATTTGTGTTCGGTTTTGACCACTATGTCATCCATGTAAGCTTCAATATTCCTATGCAGCTGTGACTCAAAACCAATTTGTACTGCTCTTGCAAAAGTGGATCCAGCGCTTTTTAACCCAAAGGGCATCCGTACAAAACAATACATGCCACATGGGGTTATGAAAGCGGTCTTCTCTTCATCTTCCTTGGACATGAAAATCTAATGGTACCCGGAGTACGCATCCAAGAAGGAAAGCAGGTCGCATCCAGAGGTGGAATCCACAATCTGATCGATGTGCCGCAAGGGGAATGGGTCCTTCAGGCATGCTTTATTCAGATCTATGAAATCTATGCAAAGCCTCCACTTCCCATTCGCCTTGCGCACCACCACTGGATTCGCCAACCAAGTTGGATGCAATACCCCTCTGACCAAACCAGCAGCTTCGAGTTTCTTGATCTCTTCGGCAATAAACTGCTGCCACTCCCAAGCTTGCTTTCAGACCTTTTGTTTGACGGGTTGGGCATGTGGGCAGACAGCAAGGTGGTGCTCGATTACCTCCCTAGGAACACCGGGGATGTCAGATAGTTGCCAAGCAAACACATCGACATTCGCCCGCAGGAAGACAACGAGCACGCTTTCCTATTTGTCGTCGAGGGTGGAGCTGATCGTAAATGTACCATCAGCGCCAACCAGCCCTGCCGGGACCTTCTTCACAGCGGGTGCAGCAACCTTTGATCTCTTGCTATTGGAACTCTCTGGCAAGTCATCAACAGGCGCAGCGCACTTCGAAGAGGCGCGCTTCCCGGATTCTTTGCTGGCATCCTTGCTAGCTTTCTTCCCTTTCTTGCTTTCCTTGGCGAGAGCGGTAGGTTCCGCGGCCTCTGCAGCAAGTGCTTCTCGGTACATCTTATCCACGCATATAATTGCGTCCTTTTTGTCTGATGGAATGGAAATGACGCCCATTGGCTCTGGCATCTTCAGCATGTTGTAGGCATAGTGGGATGCCGCCATGAATTTTGCCAGGGCTGGATGACCAAGGATTCCATTGTATGGCAGGGGGAGGTCAACCACATCAAACACGATCTTCTTAGTCTGGTAGTTTAACTCCCCCCCCCCCTCCCAAACGTTACCAGCAGTGTGATCTTCCCCTTAGGATGACTTCTGCCGGGGTTGATCCCTTGGAAGGTACCAGTAACTTTGAGCTCTTCATCTACTATCTGGAGCTTGCTGATGACCTTGGGAGAAATCAGATTCAACCTGGCCCCGCCGTCAACCAACATCTTTGTGACTTTGAGGTTGCGGATTGTTGGTGAAACCAACAATGGCAAACACCCTACCGTGGTGGTGCGGTCAGGGTGATCCTCTTCATCAAAGATGATGGGCATGCAGGACCACTTGAGTGGCTTCCAAGAATCTACCGCTGGCTCCATGACATTGACCTCACGCACCCAATGTTTAAGCTGGCGGTGACAGGAATGCAATGATGCTCCTCCGTCAATGCATAGGGCGTCAGTAGCCTTCTGGAACTCCTGCTCACTGGTTTCCTCTTCATCTCCTTCATCACTCTCGTCATCACATTCCTTCTTCTCACGGCCTCTGGTAGGTTTCCCTTGATACTGAGGGGCCTTGCCGGGGTGACCTCCTCTGCCGCCTCGGCCCTTCCCGCCAACGCCATCTTGATCTCTTTCTTTGTCACGCTTCTCGTACTCAGCCTTCTGCTTCTTGACGAGTGCTCAACCTGATGACACTCTTGAAGATCATGGCCTTTGGTCCGATGGATCTTGCAATACGGCCCGTCGGCCTTCCCAACCTTCTTGGCAGCCGCGGCTTCCCGACAATCAGCGCACGCGGCAACTTCCTTGCCGGGAGCCTCGGTCTTGGCCTTCTTGCCGGTACTAGGAGTACCCGATCCTTCAACAGCTAGCACTGCCTTATCCCTGCGCTTCTTGTTGCATTTCTTGCTCTTCTTCTTCTAATTGGTGGCGTCGTCGTCGTCCTCTGAGTCAACGTCGACGCCAACTTCTTCACCGGGGAGATGCCTCCCCTCCTCTGTTCGGGCACACTTATCTGCCAAAGTGTACAGCTCATTCACAGTTTTGGGCAACCGGACGTTCATCTTGGAACGTATCCTGCGGTTGCGTACGTTGGACTGGAATGCCGGGTGGATGTCCGAAATGTTCCTGTGCACCCGGCTGAACCTCCGCATGTATTTCCGCATACTCTCTCCTTCCTTCTGTGGGAGGAGCTGCAAGTCGCTGGGCCGCCCTGGTTCTTGATGACCGCCCGTGAAGGCGCCAACAAATTCATGGCCCAGGTCGGGATGGAGTTCTCCGGCAAGTGTATCAGCCAAGACCTCATGTTTGGCTTGAGTGCCAAAGGGAAGTAGTTGGCAAATACCTTCTCATCTCTTCCTCCGACGGCTTGAACAGCAATGGTGTAGATGCTCAAGAACTCTGGCGGGTTCAATCTTCCATCATACTTTTCTGGTATCTCTGGCTTGAACGTACGGGCAGATGGCCAACCGACTTGCCGCAGCTTGCGAGTGAAGGCGGGGCACCCAACCTCGAAAGGTAGGTATCCGTCTCCACCAGGCACGGGCTCATCGACGTCGGGGCCATTGCGCCTATTAGACTGGCGGCCGGTTTCGGTGTCGTTCGATGGTGACGTGCGCGTCCTCCCTCCGCCTGTCTTCCAGGACTCGTTGCTGGTTTCGACGTGCCCGGGGATCAGACGAAGCCATCGATATGTTGTCGGGTTCTTGGCCGCGTGGCTCTGGCTGTGGCCGCTGCGCTGGCTGCCGCGGAGGTGATTGCACCATGGGCGTGGCCCCTTCGGTACGGCCAATGGCTCGGGCTGTCGTCGCCGCTTGTGGAGGCTGCGGCGGGCCTCCCCGCTGTGATCGTCCCGCCCCAGCGAAACCAATCAAGCTCTGAATGGTAGCTCTCCACTCATCCATCTGATCGTCCGCCGGCGGAAATCTCAACAAGAGTTGGGCCCGCGCCATGGCTTCCAAAGCGGTGCTCGGCATAGACGACGACGTAGATCGCGAAGTCGCCTGGCTTCTGACGGTGCCTGTAGTGACGGTGCCTTGCTCTCGTCGTCATGAGCCGGTCGCCAGGGTGGCGTGGCGACAAGGTGGATGCGCTCGGGGATTGGCGACCCCATTCGGCGCATGCCCTGGGGGTGGCGCGTGCCCTGTAGCCGCACCAGCAGCGGGGGCGGCTAGAGGGTTGCGCGTGCCCTGTAGCCGCACCCGCAGCGGGGGCGGCTAGAGGGTTGCGGTTCACCCCAGAGCGAGCACCATCACTGCGGCTGCGTTCCTCAGTGGGGCGGAGAGGTGGAGATGGAATAATCTCTCCACCCGCATCCTGTGGAGCATGGCCGCTGGGATGCTGTTGACGCTGTCCTTCTCCGGCGCCTCCCGCTCCCGTTTCGGCCACACGGGGAATGGAGACGACGCCGCCTACGCCGGCCACGTCCCCCGCAACGCCCACATCCCGTGCGCCTCCGAAGCCCCCACGGCATCAGTGGCCACATGCGAAGGGGCCTTCAAGGTGGACAGGTGAGCTGCAGCACCGGACTTTTTCTTGGGCGCCATGGATGATGAAACTGTTGATGAAGAAAATGATGATGAAGATGACGCGCTGCTTACACCCTCGGGTTCGCGCAAGTGCTTCCACCTATCTGGCGTGCCAAAGATGCCGTGGTATAACACGGCCACCTATGGGACCATCGGCCCCTTGTGGTTCGGCAAGGGGGAAGAGCACATTGCACAAAGAGCGGAGAGCGTAGAGCAGCACGGCAGCGATGACACGAGCAGTTTTTACCCAGGTTGGGCTGCCACGAGGCGTAAAACCCTACTCCTACTTTGGTGGATTGATGGAAGGACTGTGGTGGAGACGCAACGCTCTAGCCCGGCAAGGTCACCTTGGGACTAGAGCAGCTACACGCGTATGAGTGTACAGGGGTCCGAATCCTCTCTCAGGTAGCCACGGCCCTCCTTTTATAGGTCAAGAGGTTACCACAATGGCAAAATGGTCATTATCCAGCAATTAGATAGCCACAGTACTATCATACCTAACTCTGCAGACAGAACAAGGCGCATTAAATGCACCACTTAGTGTCACATTGTAGGTGTAGCCTGGCAGCCTTGCCGCACCGTTCAGCCACCTTCTAGCTTATCTGCGTGACACGTCTCCTGGACGAGTGTCATTTAGGGGTGATCTTCCTCGGAAATGGCTGCCACGTACCAAATAACAGCCACCTAATCACTTGGGGGCTTGACACCGCACCGATAGGTGACTTGCATTGCTGGGAGGTGGAGCGGTGGCGCCTTGGCGGGGTAGTCCGCCCTCGGCATCCCCAGCAAGCCTGCTGGGGGAGTCTTGAGACTTGTCTTTGGGGTAACCTCGACCCCGCTAGGCTCGCCTGCCCGGCAAGGGAGGTTTTTCCTTAGTGGTATCTTGCTCATTTGGTTGGTCTTGGTCTTCTTGATCCACCCTTTGATTTCTCAAAGAGCTATCTCTTCAGCTTGGTCTCGCCTTGGATGTTGCAACCTTGCCCTTGAGCCTGTGTACAGTCCGGGTAACACACGCCTGTGGTTTGTCGCACCGACACCCCTAGTTGAGCACAACCCACCAGGGCGCACCCCCCTCCTGGCGAGCCTAGGTGGGTTGTCCCCAGCTGGTGGCCCCGCAGACCCTGATTCCAACGCTATAAAATCCTATTTTTGGAGAAAAAAATCAGGGAGGAAAATTATCGCGTTTCATGAGACGGAGCCGCCGCCGCCTCCTGTTCTTCATCGGAGGCCAGGTCTAGAGTCCGTTTGGGGCTCCGGAGAGGGGGATCTTCGATCTTCGTCATCACCAACCCTTCTCCATCGCCAATTCCATGATGCTCCCCACCGGGAGTGAGTAATTCTTTCGTAGGCTCGCTGGTCGGCGAGGAGTTGGATGAGATTCATCATGTAATCAAGTTAGTTTTGTTAGGGCTTGATCCCTAGTATCCACTATGTTCTGAGATTGATGTTGATATGACTTTGCCATGCTTAATGCTTGTCACTTTGGGCCCGTGTGCCATGCTTTCGGATCTGAACCGTTTATGTTATCACCATTATATCTATGTTATAGATCCGTTCTTGCAAGTTATATTCACCTATTACGTGTTATGATCCGTAAACCCCGGAGTGACAGAAGTCGGGATACTTTCCGGTGATGACTGTAGTTTGAGGAGTTCATGTATTCACTATGTGTTAATGCTTTGTTCTAGTTCTCTATTAAAAGGAGGCCTTAATATCCCTTAGTTTCCAATAGGACCCCGCTGCCATGGGAGGGTAGGACAAAAGATGTCATGCAAGTTCTTTCCATAAGCACGTATGACTATTTACGGAATGCATGCCTACATTATATTTATGAACTGGAGCTAGTGCCGTATCGCCCTAGGTTATGACTGTTATACGATGAATATCATCCAACAAATTCACCGATCCAATGCCTACGAATTTCTCTTATATTGTTCTTGCTAAGTTACTACTGTTGCTGTTACCGTTATACTTGCTACAAAATCATTGCTATCACTGTTACCGTTACTATTGCTATCGCTACTACTCTCAAAATTATCATATTACTTTGTTACTAATCATATTGCTACAGATAATAAATCTCCAGGTGTGGTTGAATTGACAACTCAGCTGCTAATACTTGCAAATATTCTTTGGCTCCCCTTGTGTCGAATCAATAAATTTGGGTTGAATACTCTACCCTCGAAAACTGTTGCGATCCCCTATACTTGTGTGTTATCAAGACCTTTTTATGGCGCCGTTGCCGGGGAGCATAACTATATTTGTTGAGTCACTTGGGATCATTATCAATTTATCACTATGAAGAATCTGAAGGATACCAAGACTAAGATATTTCCCTCTAAGACGAGGGGAGGTAAGGAACTGCCATCTAGTTCTGCACTTGATTCACCTTCTATTTTGAGTAGACTTGCAACATCACCACATGCTAGTAATCCTGATATGTCACAAGTTATTGATGATGCTACTTCTATGAATACTAATCGTGATGATGCTAGTACCTTGCTTGATGATGATGTGCCACTGGGTGATTTTCTTGACGAACAACTTGCTAAAGCTGAAGTTTTTGAGGATGCTGAAATTGATGAAACTGATGAAGTACCTGAAACTGAAAATCTTGAAACACCTATTAGACCCAGTTCTCCTAGATATGAATTGCCTAAGGTACCTGAAGGTTATGTTATGGATGAGGAGACAACTAGAGATTTTCTTGCTTGCAATGATAGAGATGATCTTAAGAAATTATTATGCAAACTGAAAGAGAAATCTTTGAATGCTAGAATGAAATGTGATCCTAAGTTTGCTACTTCACCTATCTTTGTTGATGATAAGGATTATGAATTCCCTGTCAACCCAGAGTTAATTACTTTGGTTGAATCTGATCCTTTCCATGGTTATGAAACTGAAACTGTTGTGGCACATCTCACTAAATTAAATGATATAGCCACCCTATTTGCTCATGATGAGAAAATTCGCTATTACTATATTCTCAAATTATTTCTATTCTCATTAAAGGGTGATGCTAAGACTTGGTATAATACTCTTGCTCCTGGTTGTGTGCGTAGTCCCCAGGATATGATTTATTACTTCTCTGAAAAATATTTTCCTGCTTATAAGAAACAAGCTGCCTTACAGGAAATATTTAACTTTGTGCAAATTGAAGAAGAGAGTCTCCCACAAGCTTGGGTGTGGCTTCTCCAATTGCTAAATGCTTTGCCTGATCATCCTCTTAAGAAAAATGAAATACTTGATATCTTCTATAATGGACTAACCGATGCTTCTAGGGACTTCCTAGATAGTTGTGCTGGTTGTGTTTTCAGGGAACGAACTGTTGAACAAGCTGAGGAAATACTGAATATTATATTGAAAAATTATGATGATTGGACTCTTCCTGAACCACCGCCTAAACCTACTCCAAAGAAGAGGGGCATCTTGTATCTCAGTCCCGAAGATATGCAAGAGGCAAAGAAATCTATGAAGGAAAAAGGTATTAAAGCTAAGGATGTCAAAAATTTACCTCCTATTGAAGAAATACATGGGCTTGATACACCACCACCCAAGGTGGTAGAGGTAAATTATTTTATGAAATTCGATGAAAAGGACAATCCCTATAATATGCATCCTAGTCAATGCCTTAATGAGTTTGACAACTATATTAGAAAACAAGATCACTTCAATGCCAATGTTATGAAACAATTGAAATATAATTCTAATATGATTGCTCGCTTGAGTGACTTGTTATTTAGAATCACCAATGATGTTAGAGGTGTAGGAAAACATGCCTCTATGGTTCAAACTCAACTAGAACAAGTTGCTAAATCTCAAAGAGAGTTGCTAGATGAAATGAATAATAATATAAATGACTTTGCTGTTAGAGTAGCAACTAGAGGAGGTAAAATGACTCAGGAACCACTTTATCCTGTAGGACACCCTAAAAGAATTGAACAAGACTCTCAAAGAATTAACACTGACGCACCTGGTCCTTCTAAGAAGAAGAAGAAAAATAAAAATGATAGGACTTTGCATGCCTCTAGTGAACCTGAAATAGAAAAACCTCCTGGTAATGATAATGATGTTTCTACCTCTGATGCTGAAACTCAATCTGGTGATGAACATTCACTTAGTGATAATGAAAAAGATAATGATGATGTTCATGAAGATACTCAACCAGACAATGATAAACAACCAGATAATGATATTGAGATAGAACCAGCTGTTGATCTTGATAACCCACAACCCAAGAATAAAAGATATGATAAAAGGGACTTTGTTGCTAGGAAACATGGTAAAGAAAGAGAACCATGGGTTCAAAATCCCATGCCCTTTCCACCTAAATCAACTAAGAAGAAAGATGATGAAGAATTTGAACGCTTTGCTGAAATGATTAGGCCAGTCTTTTTTGCGTACTCGCTTGACTGATATTTTAAAGATGGCCCCATATGCAAAGTACATGAAAGACATCATCACTAATAAGAGAAAAATACCGGAAGCTGAAATCTCCACCATGCTTGCTAATTATTATTTTAAGGATGGAGTACCCAAAAAACTTGGAGATCCGGGAATACCAACTATACCTTGCTCTATCAAAAGAAACTATGTGAAAACTACTTTATGTGATTTAGGAGCTCGTGTTAGTGTTATGCCTTTCTCTTTATATAAAAGACTTGATTTGAATAAACTCACACCTACTGAAATATCTTTGCAAATGGCTGACAAATCAACTGCTATACCTATCGGTATTTGTGAGGATGTGCCCGTTGTTGTTGCAAATATTACTATCTTAACTCACTTTGTTATACTTGAGATGCCCGAGGACGACAACATGTTGATTATCCTTGGTAGACCCTTCTTGAATACTGCAGGGGCTGTTATTGATTGCAATAAAAGCAAGGTCACTTTTCATATTAATGGTAATGAGCATACGGTGCACTTTGCGAAGAAACAATTCCAAGTGAATGTTATTAATGTTATTGAAAAATCTCCGATAATCACTATTGGAAGTTTTCAACTACCTCTACCTACTGCCAAAAAGAAATATGAAATGCTTATTGTGGCGGACATTCATATCCCCGTTGAGGTAACATAGTGTTTTACGAAAGTTCTTCGGTTTCATGCTAATTGAAAGTGGTTGTTAATAAGACTTGATCAACCTTATTAACGGATCAGTTTTGAGAGGTATGAAGTCGATGAATTGAGTAGGCACCACTTTCTGTCCTTACTTTAATTTTCTGTTTTTCTTAGTTAAATAAAATAAAATGCCATGTTTTATCTGTTTTCTGAATTTTCCGTGCAATAAAAAATAACCCAAAAATAAAAGTTCTCAGAATGCCCTGAAAATTTAATACGCTTTTTTCTGATTTTTTCTGAATTTTTTGATGCAAATAACACTAGAGGGGGGTGCACCAGGTGGGCACAACCCACCTGGGCGCTCCAGCAACCCCAGGCGCGCCCTGGTGGGTTGTGGTCCCACGTGGGCCCCCTCACTTATCTCTTTAGCCCATGTCATCACCTACCTCCAGAAAAAATTCATCATTGCTCTCTCTCTCTCGTGTTCTTGTTCTCAAACCCACGGATTTCGATCTCTTTGCTCGAAGCTCCGTTTCCAAAACTGTTTTGGGGGATTGCTACTTGGTATGTGACTCCTCCATTGGTGCAATTAGTTTTTGCTTTAGTGGTTTATATTTTGAATAATTAGCTACTCTTGGTGCTGCTGTAGATGAGCTTGCATGTTGAATTCTTAGAGTTCTAAGTAGTTTGAATGCTTGATATGGCCTCTATGCATCCCTATGAGTAGTTGCTATCAATCTTGTGAAGTTTTGTTGAGAAAAATTTTGTGCACTAAAAATTTCAGAATTTTGTTCATAGGAAAAAGATGAGTTTCTTTAGGAAGTTTGCTTCCAAGAAGAGCTCCAAGGGAGTTATTGGGGAGTCATAAGACAATGATCTCCGCACCCACAGAATGGCGGAGGTACGGCCGTGCGAATGGCCGCACAACCCATTCATGGATGGAGCCAGAATCCGTCAAGAGTTTGCACAATTTGCTGCTAATGCCGGCCTCACCGACTTCATCGCAGCTGAGTGTGAACAGTATCATCTCCTCACAAATTCCTTTGTGCAAATTTTTCATTTCTTAAGTAGGAATAACCCTCCTGAGGTGCAGTTTAATTTATATGTTGAAACCCGTCAGATACCACTTACTGAATTTTGTGATATATGCTTGATCCCTTCTGATGGGGAATTAAGAGAGCCTAGGCCCGCAGAGTTTGAGGGGTTTTACCACACTCTGTCAGTGGGGGATGAGAGAGGGGTGTCGAGTGTCACTGCCACTAGCTTGCAGTTTCCTTCAGTGCATTATTTTACTCTTTTCATTGCGAAGTGTTTACTTGCTAGAGAGAAGGTTGGCGCACTTAGTGCCCCCGATTTCGCTGTCCTACACCGCGCACTTTACGGTGATAACACTTATAGCTTAGGAGCTATTGTGGCACGTCGCCTTCACATTAATAGATCCAAGGGTAAAATTCATGGCGGTATTTATGCCACTCGCTTAGCGAGCCACTTTATCATTCAGATACGCCAACATGATTATCGCTTGCCCAAGGTTTACTTAGATCGTCAGGCTATGGCACATCATCACTTTATTGATGGCGAGAACACTACTATGAATGTTCCTTATAACCTAGTTTTTAGTGAAAATACTCGCGATGTTATTCCGTTGCATGCACTTGCTTTGTTTGATTCTATTGCCAGGGAAGGAGCCTCAGGAGTGGGACGCTCAGGTGCCAACCCCACAACACTTCAACATAGGACCCGAAGGCTACTATGAGTGGTGATTACCAAGCTAGGCCAAAAGCCTAAGCTTGGGGGAGTACGTATTTCCACCAACATTACATTCATGTTCACGCATCTCATTCTAGTTGTCGGTGTTCACACTTTTCCATTGTATTATCCATGTTAGAATTATTTTCTCGCTTCCTTCTTGCGTGTTTGAAAAACTTTGAGAAAATCCAAAAATATTTCCCACTTCTTTTCAGTTTTTCTTTCTAGTTAGTTAGTTGTAGTATTAAAAAGAAAACCCAAAAAGATTTCCTTGTTCTTCTTTTGCTTGTAGGGAGCTTTCCCGTGTAAATAGTTTTTCTCATTTTTGTTTTTCCTGTTTTAATTTGCTTTCTTCTAGAAAAAACTAAAAACTCCAAAAATATTTCAGTGTGTTTCTCTGAATTTCTTTTCCTTTTATTGAGTCATACCGAGGAGAAGGCCATGATGAAAATGTTGAGTGGCTCTCATATGCATTATTGTTGATCTAACAAAGAGCCCATATTACCTTGTCTTCTCCTCTTTGAATAAAATGTTTGTAGATTCCAGCTTAGTCTGCGGCATTCTTGCACTATTATTATTTTTTCAAATCGTTCGGTCGTGCAAGTGAAAGGGAATAATGACGACATTTGGTGAACTGGCTGTGGTAGAGAGAAACGGGTATGAACTCAACTTGTTCTGTTTTTGTAAATATGTTTAACCTAGTATCCATGATTCAGCCTATTATGATCGAACATGTTTGCAATGACAATTAGAGATTATAGTTTCTCATGCCATGCTTATGTAGCTAGGAGTGGATAATGATTTATCTTGGATGTCAACATTGTGTTAAAATGATTGTGATGTAGCATGATGATATGGTATCCTCCTCTGAATGTTCGAGTGGCTTGACTTGGCACATGTTCATGCATCTAGTTGAATCAAAACCAACATAGACTCTATGATATTTATGTTCATGGTGTTCATATCCTACTCATGCTAGTATCCAATGTTACTCACACATAATGCATGTTCATGACCGTTTTCGCTCTCTAGCTGGCCGCTTCTCAACCTATTTGCTAGCCTTCACCTGTACTAAGCGGGAATACTGCTTGTGCATCAAAATCCTAAAACCCAAGTTATTCCAGATGAGTCCACCATACCTACCTATATGCGGTATTACCCTGCCATTCTAAGTAAATTTGCATGTGCCACCTCTAAAACTTCAAATAAATATCCTTTTTTGTGTGCTTGGATTGTTCATAGAGTGACAGGAGGTAGTCAGTATCTTCCATGCTAAGCGGGTTATTCTCATGATGAGTGTTTATTCACTCGTCCTTGCACGAGAGGGGCGGTAATAGGGATTCCCAGTCCCGAATTCAAAATTGCAAATAATTAAACAAAACTCCCCCAGGACTGATGTTGGTATGGATGGTACCCGTGGATTCGGCTAGCCGTGGAGTGTGTTTGTTAGTGGAGGGGAGTAAACCTTTACTTTTATCGCTTGGGAACCGCCACTAATGTGTTTAGCATGGAAGATACCGATAACTAATGGTCGCGAAGTAAACAAGAAGGGTGCATTTCTCAAAATTTCATTTACCTTCATTTTAAAATTTTGAGCTCTGGCACCGCTGCAAATCACTGCTTCCCTCTACGAAGGGACTATCTATTTACTTTTATGTTGTGTCATCATCTTCTCAAATAAGCGCCAGATCCTGAGAGCACTATTCTCATCCTCATGCATTGTGTGTAGCTAATGTTGGGTGCATCATGACTGGATCTTTTCGACCATGAATTACAATGTTTAGTCACTGCTTGAACTTTGGAGGTGCTCTGCATTTATGTTTTGCGGTCTCAGAAAGGGCTAGCGAGATACCACTATTGTCATATTATATCATGGTTGTTTTGACAAAGTGTTGTCATTTTAGATATCTTATTATTGCTCACTAGTTGATTATGCCATTGATATGAGTTAGTATGATTTTTAAGAGTTATTGTCAACATGGTTAGTCATGATCTTTGTTGAAAACCTGGGTGCTACTTAAGCTTATTTATGTAAACAAGAGCAAAAGAGTTCATAAAAGTTTTTCTTTTTCACTTTCAGTTTATCAACTGAATTGCTTGAGGACAAGCAAAGGTCTAAGCTAGGGGGAGTTGATACGTCTCCATCGTATCTACTTTTCCTAATGCTTTTCCTCTTGTTTTGGACTCTAATTTGCATGATTTGAATGAAACTAACCCGGACTGACGCTGTTTTCAGCAGAACTACCATGGTGTTGTTTTTGTGCAGAAATAAAAGTTCTCGGAATGGCACGAAACTTTTTGAAGAATTTTTATGGAATAAAAGAAAAATACTGGAGCCAAGAACCACCGGAAGGGGGCCCCTGGGTGAGCACAACCCACCAGGGCGCGCCCCCCTCTTGGCGCGCCCAGGTGGGTTGTCCCCACCTGGTGGCCCCGCAGACCCTGATTCCAACGCTATAAAATCCTATTTTCGGAGAAAAAAATCAAGGAGGAAGAATTATCGCGTTTCACGAGACGGAGCCGCCGCCGCCTCCTGTTCTTCATCGGGAGGCCAGATCTGGAGTCCGTTTGGGGCTCCGGAGAGGGGGGTCTTCGATCTTCATCATCACCAACCCTTCTCCATCGCCAATTCCATGATGCTCCCCACCGGGAGTGAGTAATTCCTTCGTAGGCTCACTGGTCGGTGAGGAGTTGGATGAGATTCATCATGTAATCGAGTTAGTTTTCTTAGGGCTTGATCCCTAGTATCCACTATGTTCTGAGATTGATGTTGATATGACTTTGCCATGCTTAATGCTTGTCACTTTGGGCCCGGGTGCCCTGATTTCAGATCTAAACCGTTTATGTTATCACCATTATATCTATGTTCTAGATCCGATCTTGCAAGTTATATTCACCTATTACGTGTTATGATTCGTAAACCTCGGAGTGACAGAAGTCGGGATACTTTCCGGTGATGACCGTAGTTTGAGGAGTTCATGTATTCACTATGTGTTAATGCTTTGTTCCGGTTCTCTATTAAAAGGAGGCCTGAATATCCCTTAGTTTCCAATAGGACCCCGCTGCCACGGGAGGGTAGGACAAAAGATGTCATGCAAGTTCTTTCCATAAGCATGTATGACTATTTACGGAATGCATGCCTACATTATATTTATGAACTGGAGCTAGTGCCGTATCGCCCTAGGTTATGACTGTTATATGATGAATATCATCCAACGAATTCACTGATCCAATACCTACGAATTTCTCTTATATTGTTCTTGCTAAGTTACTACTACTGCTGTTATCGTTATACTTGCTACAAAATCATTGATATCACTGTTACCGTTACTATTGCTATCACTACTACTATCAAAACTATCATATTACTTTGCTACTGATCATATTGCTGCAGATAATTAATCTCCAGGTGTGGTTGAATTGACAACTCAACTGCTAATACTTGCAAATATTCTTTGGCTCCCCTTGTGTCAAATCAATAAATTTGGGTTGAATACTCTACTCTCAAAAACTGTTACGATCCCCTATACTTCTGGGTTATCAATGGGTTTGGATCGGAGGGACCGAGTTCAACATAGAGTAGTTTTTTTTTGTCAACTCAGCTCACTTGGCAAATGAAATCTCACAAAGATTTGTAAGGAATTAACTGAAAGATTTGCAATGAATTAAACACAGATAAAGGTGGAAAAAGTTAAGAGATCTAAATGAAGTTTTTTTTGTTTTAGAGGGGGACATAAAAATAAGAAAATCATACAACAAAGATCAATTGAGCAAAAGAACACTAGAGAACTTCATCTAGAAAGGGGTCAGCGACAAAGTCACCTATGTTAGAGTATATTGACTTAGGAGTCAAGTGAGATCACTTGATCATAGGTCATACTCATTGTTTAAGCTCAAAATGGGGTTACCATTTTTCGTTTAAGCATTTTGATGTATTCACACCTTGTTGAGTTGCTTTAGCTCATGACTTGGAGCAAAGCTTCTCTAAGGTGGAATGACATACCTTGGGTTGTGGTGTTGATCTTGATCATGTAGTTGAACTTGTGTTGGATGCTCAAGGTTGATGTTGTCCATCAAGAATTGGGAGCACCCTAGTAGTTTGAGTTCATCTTCCTACATGCGTTAGTCTTTTAAGGAAGAGCACTTGTGTATCCAAAATGACAATCATGAAACTTGATACAAATTGAAATTTGATATATTTGAAATAGTCAAAGGATATGTATAGTGAGCTCATGCTTCCTTGTATTCAAAAACCATATCATAGGAACTTGGTGATGTAGAGATTGCTCAAAATGTGAGTGACTTGCAATCCCATAGATTTGGGTTCATCCAAGTACCAACAAGGGTTAGATAACATGCAAGGGTACAAATATAGATCCAAGACATATAATCATCATCATAAGAGAAAATATCAAGGATTAGTCATAAAAAGGCTCATGCCTTGCATGTATCCAAATGGAGTTTCTATTCCAAGTTTGAGGCATCAATGATATTCAATTCACCTCTCAAACGGCAAAATACTTTCTCATCAAGCGGTTTGGTGAATATATCCGCCAATTGCTTATCGGCTCGAACTTGCTTAAGATTGATGTCTCCTTTAGCAACATGATCTCGAATGAAATGATGACGAACTTCAATGTGCTTAGTTCGAGAATGTTGCACGGGATTGTGAGCAATATTAATAGCACTTTCATTGTCACAAAGCAATGGAACATGTTTCACATGTATCCCATAATCCTTAAGGGTTTGGGTCATCCAAAGTAATTGAGCACAACATGATCCGGCGGCAATGTATTCCGCTTCGGCAGTGGATAAGGATACCGAGTTTTCTTTCTTGGAGGACCAAGACACAAGGGATCTACCAAGAAATTGACAGGTACATGAAGTGGACTTTCTATCAACCTTGTCACCGGCATAGTCCGAATCGGAGTAGCCAACAAGATCAAAAGATGACCTCTTAGGATACCAAATGCCAAAGTTTGGTGTATGAATTAAGTATCTCACTATCCTTTTCATGGCCTTAAGATGACACTCTTTAGGGGCCGCTTGATATCGTTGCACGCATGCACACACTTAGCATAATATCGGGACGGGAGGCACATAGATATAACAATGAACCAATCATAGAGCGGTAAACCTTTTGGTCAACCTGGTTTGCCATCCTTAGTCAAGTCAAGATGTCCCCTAGTAGGCATGGGTGTTTTCATACCTTTGCTTTATTGCATGTTGAACTTCTTGAAAAGATTCTTGGTATGCTTTGTTTGAAAAACAAAGGTACCTTCCTTAGTTTGCTTGTTTGCAAACCAAGGAAAAATTTGAGTTCACTCATCATAGACATCTCAAACTTCTCCGACATTAGCCTTCCAAACTTTTCACTAAAATGGGGGTTAGTAGATCCAAATATGATATCATCCACATAAATTTGGCACACAAATAATTCACCATTAACCCTTTTAGTAAAAAGTGTAGAATCAATCTTCCCAATTTCAAAGCCTTTTTCAATAAGAAACTTGGTCAAGCATTTATACCATGCTCTAGGAGCTTGTTTAAGACCATAAAGAGCTTTTTGAAGTTTGTAAACACGATTAGGTTTCTTAGGATTGACAAAGCCAGGAGGTTGTTTAACATACACCTCCTCCTCAATTTCTCCATTGAGAAAAGCACTTTTAATGTCCATTTGGTAAAAGTGATATCATGGTGATTGGCATAAGCAAGTAAGATGCGTATGGACTCAAGTCTAGCAACGAGGGCATATGTCTCACCATAGTCCATACCTTCGACTTGAGTGTAGCCTTGAGCAACAAGACGGGCCTTGTTACATACAACTTGTCCATCTTCATCTTGCTTATTCCAAAACACCCATTTGGTTCCAATGACACTGTGATTGTCGTCGGGCTTTTCAACCAATGTCCACACTTGATTCCTCTCGAAGTTGTGTAGCTCTTCGTGCCTAGCGTTCACCCAATCCGGATCCGCAAGAGCTTCTTCTACCTTCATAGGTTCAACACTAGAAATGAATGAGTAGTGTTCACAAAAGTTAGCCAAACAAGTTTTAAAGCGAGTAATTCTCCCGGTTTGAATGTCATCGAAGATTTGTTCGACGGGATGATATCTTGTAACTCTTGCTCTAACTCGTCAGAGCTTTTGTTTGGGTTGAGGTGGAACATCCTCTTCATTGTCTTCTTCTTCTCCTTCTTCATTGTTGTTGGTGTTGTCGTTCTTTTGTGGAGGTGGAGAGGGAGGCTGAGGTGGTTCATTGCTACTTCTTGAGCTTGCGTTGGTTTTTCCCTTGAAGAGGAAAGGGTGATGCAGCAAAGTAGAGTAAGTATTTCCCTCAGCTTTTGAGAACCAAGGTATCAATCCAGTAGGAGACAATGCTCAAGTCACCGAATACCTGCACAAACAAACACCAACCTTGCACCCAACACGATAAAGGGGTTGTCAATCCCTTAACGGTTATTTGCAACATGAGATCTGATAGAGATGATAAACGGTAAAGTAATATTTTTGGTATTTTTGGTTTATGGAACGGAAAGTAAAGATTGCAAAGTAAAAGAAATAGGAAACAGAAATTGTAGATCGGAAACTTATATGATGGAAAATAGACCCGGGGGCCATAGGTTTCACTAGAGGCTTCTCTCAAGATAGAAATTATTACGGTGGGTGAACAAATTGCTGCCGAGCAATTGATAGAAAAGCGCAAAGTTATGACGATATCTAAGGCAATGATCATGAATATAGGCATCACGTCCGTGTCAAGTAGACCGAAACGATTCTGCATCTACTACTATTACTCCACACATCGACCGACTCCTGCCTGCATCTAGAGTATTAAGTTCATAAGAACAGAGTAACGCATTAAGTAAGATGACATGATGTAGCGGGATAAACACAAGCAATATGATGAAAACCCCATATATTTATCCTCGATGGCAACAATACAATACGTGCCTTGCTGCCCCTACTGTCACTGGGAAAGGACACCGCAAGATTGAACCCAAAGCTAAGCACTTCTCCCATTGCAAGAAAAACCAATCTAGTTGGCCAAACCAAATCGGTAGTTCGAAGAGACTTGCAAAGATATCAAATCATGCATATAAGAATTCAGAGAAGATTCAAATAATATTCATAGATAAGCTGATCATAAATCCAAAATTCATCGGATCTCGGCAAACACACCGCAAAAGAGTATTACATCGAATAGATCTCCATGAACATCGAGGAGAACTTTGTATTGAGAATCAAAGAGAGAGAAGAAGCCATCTAGCTACTAGCTATGGACCCGTAGGTCTGAAGTAAACTACTCACGCTTCATCGGAGATGCAATGGTGTTGATGTAGAAGCCCTCCATGATCGAATCCCCCTCCGGCAGGATGCCAGAAAAGGCCCCAAGATGGGATCTCACGGGTACAGAAGGTTGCGGCGGTGGAAAAGTGGTTTTGTTGCCCCCTGGATGTTTTTGGGGTATAAGAGTATATATAGATGAAAGATCTAGGTCAAAGGGGCTACGAAGGGCCTACAAGGTCGGGGGGCACGCCCTCGACCCTTGTGGCCACCTCACGGATCTTCCGACTTGCACTCCAAGTCTCCTGGGTGTCTTCTGGTCCAAGAAAAATCATCGCGAAAGTTTTATTCCGTTTGGACTCCGTTTGGTATTCCTTTTCTACAAAACTCTAAAACAAGGAAAAAACAGAAACTAGCACTGGGCTCTAGGTTAATAGGTTAGTCCCAAAAATCATATAAAATAGCATATTAATGCATATAAAACATCCAAAACAGATAATGTAATAGAATGGAACAATCAAAAATTATAGATACGTTGGAGACGTATCAAGGATCCCCAAGCTTAATTCCTGCTCGTCCTCGAGTAGGTAAATGATAAAAATAGAATTTTTGATGTGGAATGCTACCTAACATATTTATTCGTGTAATTCTCTTTATTGTGGCATGAATGTTCAGATCCGTAAGATTCAAAACAAAAGTTTAATATTGACATAAAAACAATAATACTTCAAGCATACTAACAAAATAATTATGTCTTCTCAAAATAACATGGCCAAAGAAAGCTTATCCCTACAAAATCATATGGTCTGGCTATGCTCCATCTTCATCACACAAAATATTTAAATCATGCACAACCCCGATGACAAGCCAAGCAATTGTTTCATACTTTTGACGTTCTCAAACTTTTTCAACTTTCACGCAATACATGAGCGTGAGCCATGGACATAGAACTATAGGTGGAATAGATGGTGGTTGTGGAGAAGACAAAAAGGAGGAGATAGTCTCACATCAACTAGGCATATCAACGGGCTATGGAGATGCCCATTAATAGATATCAATGTGAGTGAGTAGGGATTGCCATGCAACGGATGCACTAGAGCTATAAGTTTATGGAAGCTCAAAAAGAAAACTAAGTGGGTGTGCATCCAACTTACTTGCTCACGAAGACCTAGGGCAATTTGAGGAGGCCCATCATTGGAATATACAAGCCAAATTCTATAGTGAAAAATTCCCACTAGTATATGAAAGTGATATCATAGAAGACTCTCTATCATGAAGATCATGGTGCTACTTTGAAGCACAAGTGTGGCAAAGAGGATAGTAACATTGTCCCTTCTCTCTTTTCTGTCATATATATATATATATATTATGGGCCTTCTTTCATTTTTTTTTGCCTCTTTATTTTTTTTCGACCGGAGTCTCATCCCGACTTGTGGTGGAATCATAGTCTCCATCACCCTTTCCTCACATGGGACAATGCTCTAATAATGAAGACCATCACACTTTTATTTACTTACAACTCAAAATTTACAACTCGATGCTAGAACAAGATATGACTATATGAATGCCTCCGGTGGTGTACTGGGATGTGCAATGAATCAAGAGCGACATGTATAAAAATATGATGAACGGTGGCTTTGCCACAAATACGATGTCAACTACATGATCATGCAAAGCAATATGACAATGATGAAGCGTGTCATAACAACGGAACGGTGGAAAGTTGCATGGCAATATATCTCGGAATGGCTATGGAAATGTCATAATAGGTAGGTATGGTGGCTGTTTTGAGGAAAGATATGTGGTGGGTTTATGGCACCGGCGAAAGTTTCGCGGTACAAGAGAGGCTAGCAATGGCGGAGAGGTGAGAGTGCGTATAGTCCATGGACTCAACATTAGTCATAAAGAATTCATATACTTATTGCAAAAATCTATTAGTCATCGAAACAAAGTACTACATGCATGCTCCTAGGGGGATAGATTGGTAGGAAAAGACCATCGCTCGTCCCCGACCGCCACTCATAAGGAAGACAATCAAAAAATAAATCATGCTCCGACTTCATCACATAACGGTTCACCATACGTGCATGCTACGGGACTCACAAACTTTAACACAAGTATTTCTCAAATTCACAACTATTCACTAGCATGACTCTAATATCACCATCTTCATATCTCAAAACAATCATAAGGAATCAAACTTCTCATAGTATTCAATGCACTATATATGAAAGTTTTTATTATATCCCTCTTGGATGCCTATCATATTAGGACTAGTTTTATAACCAAAGCAAATTACCATGCTGTTTAGAAAGACTCTCAAAATAATATAAGTGAAGTGCGAGAGTTCATCAATTTCTATAAAATAAAATCACCGTCGTGCTCTAAAAAGATATAAGTGAAGCACTAGAGCAAATTTGCCTAGCTCAAAAGATATAAGTGAAGCACATAGAGCATTCTAATAAATCACGATTCATGCGTGTCTCTCTCAAAAGGTGTGTACAGCAAGGATGATTGTGGCAAACTAAAAAGCAAATACTCAAATCATACAAGACGCTCCAAGCAAAACACATATCATGTGGTGAATAAAAATATAGCCTCAAGTAAAGTTGCCGATAGACGAAGACGAAAGAGGGGATGCCTTCTCGGGGCATCCCCAAGCTTAGGCTTTTTGACATCCTTGAATATTACCTTGGGGTGCCTTGGGCATCCCCAAGCTTAGGCGCTTGCCACTCCTTATTCCATAGTCCATCAAATCCTTACCCAAAACTTGAAAACTTCACAACACAAAACTCAACAGAAATTCTAATAAGCTCCGTTAGTATAAGAAAATAAATCACCACTTTTGGTACTGTTGTGAACTCATTCTTTATTTATATTGGTGTAATATCTACTGTATTCCAACTTTTCCATGGTTCATACCCCCCGATACTAGCCATAGATTCATCAAAATAGGCAAACAACACATAAAAAACAGAATCTGTCAAAAACAGATCAGTCTGCGAAGATCTGAATTGTTCTAATACTTATGTAACTCCAAAAATTCTGAAAAATTAGGAAAACAGAGGCAATTCGTATATAAATATTGTGTAGAAAATTCAGAGTTATTACACTCTCCAGTGAATTTAAAAAATTCTGGGACTGGACGCAAAAGTTTCTGTTTTCCAGCAGGATCAAATCAACTATCACCGTAAGCCATCCCAAAGGTCTTATTTGGCACAAACACTAATTAAAACACAAAACCACATCTAACCAGAGGCTAGATGAAATATTTAATGCAAAACAGCAAGGAAAAATATTGGGTTGTCTCCCAACAAGCGCTTTTCTTTAAAGCCTTTTAGCTAGGCATTGATAATTTCGATGATGCTCACATGAAAGACAAGAATTGAAGCACAAAGAGAGCATCATAAAGCATGTGAAAAACACATCTAAGTCTAACACACTTCCTATGCATAGGAATCTTATAGGCAAACAAATTATCAAGACAAGCAAAAACTAGCACATGCAAGGAAGAAGAAAGAGACGATAGCAATCTCAACATAACGAGAGGTAATTTTGTAACATGAAGATTTCTACAACCATATTTTCCTCTCTCGTAATAATTACATGTGGGATCGTATTCAAACTCAACAATATAACTATCACATAAAATATTCTCTTTGTGAACCACATGCATGCAAAGTTGACACTCTTCCAAAATAGTGGGATTATCATAAAATAAAGTCATGACCTCTCCGAACCCACTTTTATCAAAAACTTCATAAGATTGAACATTATCCAAATATGTGGGATCTAAAGTTGACACTCTACCAAACCCACTTTCAATATTATTGCAAACATTATTATCAATCTCATATTCATCATGGGGCTTAAATAAATTTTCAAGATCATAAGAAGAATCACCCCAATCGTGATCATTGCAACAAGTAGTGGACATAGCAAAACTAGCATCCCCAAGCTTAGGGTTTTGCATATTATTAGCACAATTGACATTAATATAATTTATAATAACATCATTGCAATCATGCTTTTTATTCAAAGATCTATCACGAATCACTTCATAAAGTGCTTCATCACAATTTTCAGATTCACGAATTTCAAGCAAAACTTCATAAAGATAATCTAGTGCACAAAACTCACTAGCAATTGGTTCATCATAATTGGATCTCTTAAAAAGATTGGCAAGCAGATGAGGATCCATAAACTTTTAGCAAGCGAAGATACAAGCAAAAATAAGGCACATGGTAACACAAGCAAACAAAAGATCGAACGGAAAGAAGGGCGAATAAAAAGGCAAATTTTTTCGAAAATCGTTTTAGAAGTGGGGGAGAGGAAAACGAGAGGCAAATGGCGAATAATGTAATGCAAGAGATGAGAGTTTATGATGGGTACTTGGTATGTCTTGACTTGGCGTAGATCACCCCGGCAACGGCGCCAGAAATTCTTCCTGCTACTTCTTGAGCTTGCGTTGGTTTTTCCCTTGAAGAGGAAAGGGTGATGCAGCAAAGTAGAGTAAGTATTTCCCTCAGCTTTTGAGAACCAAGGTATCAATCCAGTAGGAGACAACGCTCAAGTCACCGAATACCTGCACAAACAAACACCAACCTTGCACCCAACGCAATAAAGGGGTTGTCAATCCCTTAATGGTTATTTGCAACGTGAGATCTGATAGAGATGATAAACGGTAAAGTAATATTTTTGGTATTTTTGGTTTATGGAACGGAAAGTTAAGATTGCAAAGTAAAATAAATAGGAAACATAAATTGTAGATCGGAAACTTATATGATGGAAAATAGACCTGGGGGCCATAGGTTTCACTAGAGGCTTCTCTCAAGATAGAAATTATTACGGTGGGTGAACAAATTACTGCCGAGCAATTGATAGAAAAGCGCAAACTTATGACGATATCTAAGGCAATGATCATGAATATAGGCATCACGTCTGTGTCAAGTAGACCGAAATGATTCTGCATCTACTACTATTACTCCACACATCGATCGACTCATGCCTGCATCTAGAGTATTAAGTTCATAAGAACAGAGTAACGCATTAAGTAAGATGACATGATGTAGCGGGATAAACTCAAGCAATATGATGAAAACCCCATATTTTTATCCTCGATGGCAACAATACAATACGTGCCTTGCTGCCCCTACTGTCACTGGGAAAGGACACCGCAAGATTGAACCCAAAGCTAAGCACTTCTCCCATTGCAAGAAAAACCAATCTAGTTGGCCAAACCAAATCGATAGTTCGAAGAGACTTGCAAAGATATCAAATCATGCATATAAGAATTCAGAGAAGATTCAAATAATATTCATAGATAAGCTGATCATAAATCCACAATTCATCGGATCTCGGCAAACACACCGCAAAAGAGTATTACATCGAATAGATCTCCAAGAACATCAAGGAGAACTTTGTATTGAGAATCGAAGAGAGAGAAGAAGCCATCTAGCTACTAGCTATGGACCTGTAGGTCTGAAGTAAACTACTCACGCTTCATCGGAGAGGCAATGGTGTTGATGTAGAAGCCCTCCGTGATCGAATCCCCCTCCGGCAGGATGCCGGAAAAAACCCCAAGATGGGATCTCACGGGTACAGAAGGTTGCGGCGGTGGAAAAGTGGTTTTGTTGCCCCCCTGGATGTTTTTGGGGTATAAGAGTATATATAGGCGAAAGATCTAGGTCAGAGGGGCTACGAGGGGCCCACAAGGTCGAGGGGCACGCCCTCCACCCTTGTGGCCTCCTTGCGGCTCTTCCGACTTGCACTCCAAGTCTCCTGGGTGTCTTCTGGTCCAAGAAAAATCATCGCGAAAGTTTTATTCCGTTTGGACTCCGTTTGGTATTCCTTTTCTACAAAACTCTAAAACAAGGAAAAAACAGAAACTGGCACTGGGCTCTAGGTTAATAGGTTAGTCCCAAAAATCATATAAAATAGCATATTAATGCATATAAAACATCCAAAACAGATAATATAATAGCATGGAATAATCAAAAATTATAGATACGTTGGAGACGTATCATTCATCTTGTTGTACTTCCTCATCTCCTCCGTCTTGACATGTTCCACTTGTGGATGCCTCCAAGTCAACTTGTGGTTCACCTTGATGCAAGGTTGAGGCTTCCACTTGAACGGACGAAGTACTCTCCTTCACCTCCGTTGGGCGAATCTTGCCAATGGAAAAATCTTGGATTGCTTCCGAAGGATCTTTGTCTCCTACATCAATTGGAAATTGCTCTACTTAAGAGCCGTTAGATTCATCAAACTTCACATCTACCATCTCTTCAACCTTTCGGGTGAAATTGTTGTAGACACGGTAAGTGTGAGAGTTTGAGCCGTAACCGAGTAGGAAACCTTCATGAGATTTAGGAGCAAATTTCGAACGACGATGATTATCAAGAATGTAACACTTTGAGCCAAATACTCGAAAGTATCCAACTTGGGGTTTGTTACCGGTGAGAAGCTCGTATGCCGTCTTGCCGAGAAGCTTGTGAAGATATAGTCGATTCGTAGCATGACAAGCTGTCTCAATCACTTCCGCCCAAAAGTGTCTTGGCGTCTTGTATTCATCAAGCATCGTTCTTGCCATCTCAATAAGTGTCCGGTTCTTCCTCTGAACAACTCCATTTTGTTGAGGTGTGTACGTAGCCGAGAACTCATGTGAAATCCCTTCTTCGTCAAGAAAGGTATCCACATTGGCGTTCTTGAACTCTGTCCCATTGTCGCTTTGAACCTTCTTGATCTTCACTTGAAATTGGTTCTGGGCCTTCCTAGCGAAGTTCTTGAAGATCTTTTGGACCTGTGATTTATCATCAAGAAAGAACACCCACGTAAATCTTGAAAATCATCAACAATGACCAATCCGAACGAGTTACCACCGAGACTCTTGTAGGCGTTGGGACCAAAAAGATCCATGTGAAGTAGCTCAAGCGGTCTTCTTGTGGTCATGATGTTCTTCATGGGATGACTTCCTCCAACCTTTTTTCCTGCTTGACAAGCACTGCAAAGTCTATCCTTGTCAAATATGACATCTTTAACACCAAGGATATGATCACCTTTAATAATCTTATCAAGATTTCGCATGCCCGCATGACCTAACCTTCTATGCCATAACCAACCTTTGGAAGATTTAGCAATTAAGCAAGTTCAAGGTTGAGCTCTCTTAGTGAAATCAACAATGTACAGATCACCTCTGCGAATACCGGTAAAGACCATATTATGATTATCTCTTCGAAACACTTGGCAATCTACTTCAGTAAATAGAACATTGAAACCGAAGTCAGCTAGTCTAGATACGGAAAGTAAATTGTAGCCAAGAGATTCAACGAGCATAACGTTTTGGATAGAGCTATCATTGGAAATGGCCACCTTACCAAGGCCAAGTACCTTACCCTTGGAGTTATCTCCAAAAGTGACATACTTGCGTGGACCGTCGTTCTTTGCAAGCTCATGGAACATGTCCTTGTCTCCGGTCATATGATCAGTACATCCACTATCGAGAAACCATTCCTTTCCTCTGGCCATGTAACCACGAAGGTTAGCCATAAGACCAAAGTGTCTCATTGACTCATCAAGATCAAACTCACTATCATCATCCTCATCATAATATCCATGTTCAACATCATCATGTGAATGATCATCACCTAGAGAGAGTGATTCATTAGATTTATGACCATGACAATGTGCATGTTTATGAATTCTAATAACTTGTGAGATGATGCTACTAATGGCTCCAACATCTCCTTTGGCACGCATAAGATCACGGAGCTCAAATAGACAATCATCAAATTTAGGATCACTAGGATCCATTTTATGAAAAGCAATGGACTTTTGAAGAACCTCATCTAGATTTTTCAAGGAATAGTTTGGAAAGCGCTCCTCAAGATAATTCCATATAGTATAAGCACATTCAAATGTAGGCAAGCATATAAGCAAATTTCTAGGCAATCCTCTAATGAGAAGATCAATAGTTCTAAGATTGCGTGTCATGTCAAGATACTCATCGAGGGTAGGATGCAAAGGATCAATGGGGGGCGCACAAGGGCTAGTAATATACTTGTTTAAATCATATTCATTGAAAATCTCAAGCATCTCATTCGTCCAAGAATTATAGTACTCTCCGTCAAGCATAGGCACTCTACGTCTAATACTCCCAATCGTAGACTCATCCATCTTCCTCCAATGGTGATTAAACCAAAGCAATGGAGACCAAAGCTCTAATACTAATTGAAAGGACCGAGAAGAGGGGTCTAGAGGGGGGTGATTAGACCCTCAACAAGTAAAAGTGGTAATTTTTAAGTTCTTCAAGTTAAGGTGGAGTTTTATCACAAGTTTAAGCATTCACAATACATTTCAAGCAAGCATGGCAAGAGTATATGCAGCAGAAAAAGTAAAGCATGCTAATTGCAAGAAAGTAAAGGGATGGGATTGGAGTGTGCAAACGCAATGTAGACACGGAGATTTTTGGCGTGGTTCAGATAGGTGGTGCTATCATACGTCCACGTTGATGGAGACTTCAACCCACGAAGGGTAATGGCTGCGCGAGTCCACGGAGGGCTCCACCCATGAAGGGTCCATGAAGAAGCAACCTTGTCTATCCCACCATGGCCATCGCCCATGAAGGACTTGCCTCACTCGGGTAGATCTTCATGAAGTAGGAGATCTCCTTGCCCTTACAAACTTCTTGGTTCAACTCCACATCCTGACGGAGGCTCCCAAGCAACACCTAGCCAATCTAGGAGACACCACTCTCCAAAAGGTAATAGATGGTGTGTTGATGATGAACTCCTTGCTCTTGTGCTTCAAATGATAGTCTCCCCAACACTCAATTCTCTCACACAGATTTGGATATGGTGGAAAGATGATTTGAGTGGAAAGCAACTTGGGGAAGGCTAGAAATCAAGATTCTTGTGGTAGGAATGGTATATCTTGATCTCAACACACGAGTAGGTGGTTCTCTCTCAGAAAATGTATGCTGGAAGTGTAGGCACGTTCTGATGGCTATCTCACAAATGGAGACGGGGGTGGAGGGGTATATATAGCCTCCACACAAAATCCAACCGTTACACACATTTGACCCAACTCGGTCAGACCGAATAGAAGAACTCGGTGAGACCGATTTAGTTCAAAATGTGAACGTTAGGAATCTCGGTGGGACCGACTGGAACAACTCGGTGGGACCGATGTGCTAGGGCTTAGGGCAAACATCAACTCGGTGGCACCGATTGCATCAACTCGGTGAGACCAAAGTGAAGCAATAAGGCAACAGAGCGAATGTCAAGCCAACTCGGTGAGACCGATCGCTATTTCGGTGAGACCAAAATAATTGCAACATGCAACAGAGCGTTGGCAAGGCCATCTCGGTGAGACGGAGATCCATATCGGTGTGACCGAACTGTTAGGGTCACTAGCAGTGGCTATGTCATATGAACTCGGTGGCTCCGGATAGGATGAATCGATGGGGCCGAGTTTGACTTTGGGTTTTGGACATATTTGGAATGAGAAAGTGGTTGAGGGCTTTGGAGCAATATCACTAAGCACTTTGAGCAAGCAAGCCATTAAGCAACACCTCATCCCCTTTTAATAGTATTGGCTTTCCTATGGACTCAATGTGATCTTGGATCACTAAAACAAAGATGAATAGTCTTGAGCTTTAGCCAATGCATGTCCTTGACACCTTGAAGGGGTTCCACGTCCTCTTGTCCTTTCCACGCCATTGTTGAACTTGTCTGAAATACACTAGGTAAAAGCATTAGTCCAACAAGAGAATATGTTGACATTAATTACCAAAATCACCCAGGGAGCACTTGTGCTTTCACTAGGCACATGAGCAGATTCCACACTAAACAAATTACTACACTAATTAACATATCATGACATGGTGGGTAACATTGGCCCTTGCCAGCCGAGTCATGAATGGCACCCCAACATAGTCATCACACGACAGAAGTTTGTCCCAGAGGTTGCCAGTCTCATTATCGTTCAGCCTCATTCTTTGGGAAAAGATGACATCATCAAGTGGCTCGTCATCATCTTCATCCATGTTGAGATAGATAACAGCCAGCTTGGGTCTTCGTCCTCTAAAGGAGAAGCTGATCGATTCACCCCTAGTGAGGCGTTTGTGGGAGAGGAAGCAATCCCATCAATCTCCTCCCATCTGAGACATCGTTTGTCCTTACTCAACCTCCAAAGTGTAGGGGCCTCCAGGAGCCTCGAAGATCATAGTGTCTCCGGTCAGCTATTGAATTCTAGCCCCACATTGCATATGGGATGATCTATGTAAGAAAAACAAAAAACACACAATGCATTAATAGTAATGGCAATAAAAACAAAAGAAATAATTGTTAAAAGGTTTATATAATTTGTTATGCTGCAGGAACAAAACTCAGTTGGAAATAGATGCCGAACAGCGTGCCAGTTGCAAGGCTGCTGGCGCACCTTGACTTACACAATTGACATGGTGCTGGCGCCATTTTCCTATTAGTGAAGATAGTTAATGGCTAAATAGACTACAAAAAATTGATTCTACACACAAGCATTCATCGGATTGTACACACACAAAAGCATTCACCCGATTATACAAAAAAGCATATCAATCGATGATTCAACGCTAAAAGACTATATATCATCTTATCGAATCTAAACTAAAACATATTCTACACTCAAGCACAAAATCTTTAGCCAAGCACAAAATTTAACACTAGCTCATAACTTTAACCAAGCACAAAATGGAGTTTAACATGGCATATTTAACACAAGTCCGCGGCAATAGGCTTTAACCCTAAATCAAGCAAAAAATCTCCACAACCATAGGCTTTAATCCTAAAGACAAAATCACCACGACCATGACTTCAACCCTAAACACAAAATCACCACAGCCATGGCCTTAAACCTACACTACTGCAGGATGCTCCTAACGTGACACTATGATCAGAGACCCTTTGACGAAACTGTGTGCGATGCATTAATCGCAAATGGTGATGTAAAAAAACATCAAAAAAGATGCAAAACATTTGCAATGGCGGATACATCAAACATGGTTCAGATTTTAGTTACGTGTGCGATGCTGGGCATATGGTTCAGTTCAATGAACTGTTTGCGATGAGGCAGAAGAACAGAAATGGGCAGCCAAATAAATGTGTGTGCGATATACGACATATAGTTCACTCGGATGAACTGTTTGTGATTAGGCAATACAAAAGAAACAGTCAGCCATGTGAAGGTGTGTGCGATATATGACATACAGTTCACTCGGATGAACTATTTGCGTTGAGACAAGAGAACAGAAACAGTTCAACTTAACAAGATGTGTGTGATATGCGGCAAACAGGTCTGTAATCGGAAATGTGTGGGAAGACCGATAACAACACAGACGATTCCTGTTAATAAGCCGTGTGTGTTGTGAGCAAACGATTGCTGGTATACAATTGTGAGTGATTGATGAAATCATCACCGACGGGTTCCATTGTTTAGTCCGTGTGCGATGTGATTTGCTCTGTCTACAGAACATCAACATATATACTTATAAGAACAGCATAGCATAACCGAATTAAGCATACAATTACATAAGTGACTACACACATAACATTTCCACACGCCAAAGTAAGCAATTACATGTATACTAAACTAGAAGAAATGAGCATCTAATCATCTACATCTTGTTGCGACAACGCTTGCCATTGCTCTGCTTCCGGCTGGATCCCAGGTCGTGAATGGTTAATAAAATCTAAGTCTATTGCATATCAAGGTCAAAATAGTACTACCAGTATACGAGTCTCATACGATGCCATTTCAACGATTGTACCACAAAATCCCGAAATATTACAAGGTTCAAATTCCAAAGTTACATGGCTCAAATTCGAAGATTACAAGGTTCAAACTGATATTAGAAATGAAACTCAGCTCATTCAGCTGCAAACGCCCGTGCTGATCAGCTGAACATGGATATAAGAGAGGTTCAAACTAAAAATACAAATAGTAAGGCTGGTTTTGAAACCTCATCATTTCTGCAAAGGGATCAGCCGCTGACAAGTCATGTATGGGGTTGACACAATGACTTTCGATTACTCTGTCATATGCAGTTTGAATACGAAGTTTAGCTTTTTTGGAACCTTTTCCATTCTGTAGTAGCTGTCGGCGCTGATCAACAAACCATTCATTTTTTCGATATAAATGCATGTTCAACCTCATTACCTTCAGCACCCTTGCTCTAACAACAAAGAACCTGGCGAATATAATCTCCGGTAAGGTCCCTCGGTAGGAGTTCAAAGTAATTTTTGAGAGATGCGGATCTAGGCATTCGATGTGATTGTCGTTATATTGTATCACATTATCCACCACCGGGCCTATTATTATCTGCAAAAGAAGAGAACGTGTTAGTGTCTACATGCAGTTTTGAACACTACTACATGCCTATTTGGTTTGCAGGATTTGTAAAATGCACCAATGTGCCATCTTTGATCTGACATGATTAACATGGGTATTTGATTACAATCTAGAAAAATGTAGCCTTCTTCACAAGAGGTTGGAGTGGATGAAAAGTTCACTAAGAAAACTAGTACAGATGAATCCAAAGGAGAAATGCTTATGGATTGTAACCATATGAATCAAGCAACCAATATGGGGTGGGGGGATGTATGTCCTGAAATCCTCCAAAATTCCTTCAGAAATCGTAGTACATTGTCATTGTAAACTTGGGAAAAGGTGCCAAAAATTGAACTCCCTTATGGTTAACATTTAAGAGGAAAGGAACATCACCTCGATATACATCTTCTTCAAGCACGGAAAGCATCTCAGGAAACTGACAACTTCGTGCAGGTTGGGGCCGATAGATTCTAGTGCCAAGACCTTCACTGTGTGCAGAATCTGGGTCAAGCTTTTTCTGGATGACAGAAGAACATACATCTTCAAAATTAGAAATAATGTTGATATCAAGAAGGAGAGGTAGAAGGCGACTGTTGTACCTGAACGGGTGTGGATCCAATAATAAGTTCGGAGTATTTGACAGACGAGTAGCCCACCACTGTCAATTTCGGCGCAAAAAATGACATTGATTCTTGTTGGACCTTGTTGATCAACTACACATAATCTCTCAAGTGAAGGTGTGTCCTCAATGACCATATTGCGGTCCACCTTTTGTGATCTCTTGTTGCAGCACCAGCAACACACATAAATAGTCCGGAGAGTCATGGAGGTGATGTGGAAGCTACTCGACCAATTCATCGCCTGAAGACGAAGGAACTCGAGTGCAGTACAGCCGCGGAGCAGGCGCTCCATGTCATCTTTTGGGATGCAGACGGTGACAAGCTCGAGGTGCTTCAGTCGTGGTAGAAAAAGAGCGGGCGCGTCATTAAGGGGGGGGGATGGTAGTTCATGAACTTTGGCGAGGCGCAGCGTGGGCACGAAGCGGAGCACGGACGTTGGCAGCGAGCGCATATGCCCATCATTAAAACTGAGCTCCTCGAGCTAATCTAGGGCGGTGGATCGGAACCACTCGTCAAGCTTGGCTTGGTCCTTGCCGTTGGAACAGAACTTGCCCGTGATAAGGCCTCTGATTGGGCCATCGTGACTGCCGAGGATCTGGGAGAAAGCATCCAAGCTTTTGCGACAGCCATGGCAGAGCTCGTGAGCGTCGAGGAGGTCGAGGGGGGTGGAGAGCCATAGGGGGCGCCACCACCGGGAAAAGACGGTTGTCCTCGCCCCATATTTGATTGGGAGAAGGGATATGATGACGATCAACATATCATCGGGGAGGCTGCTGATGAAGTCTAGGCCTGGTGGAGTCGCTTGCGGTTCTTTCTCGACCCGCCTCCGCTTGTTGGCAGCCTTGTTCTCCACCACGGCGGCGGCGACGGCAACCTCTGTCTCCATATTCACGCCGTGCTCCGGTGCTTCAGCAGCCCCGGCGTCGCCACTCCCTCGGATGGGGTGCTTCGGTGGCATCCTCATACACTGATGGCTTTGAGGACTGAGAGTGGCATCGAGGATGTGGGCGGAGAGAGAGGATTGTGTGTGTGGCGAGGATGGGGGGTGCGGCCGCTCGGGCACGCCATTAATACGGACCAGTGGGAGCGAGGCGGGCGGCGGTCAAAGGCTGTCTCGCCTCCCGGTGAGCCTGTGCGGCGGACTTCTAGCATTCCTATACCATCATTTCACACAGCTACTCGCACGCCTCCCGGTGACACTGCATAGCGAAAATGCCTCCCATCAATTCACACACCTGCACACACGCCTCCCGGTCTGCCTGCGCAGCGGACTACTCGCATGCGTCCCGTCAACTCACACCTGCTCGCACGCCACACAGGGCGCATGGCGGCATGTTTTTTTTTTTGTTTTTTGATGATTCATTCTGCCGCTTTACTGCTTAACCGAAGCATGGCACGGTCTAACACACACGGTCCGAATAAATATTTTGTATGAGATATTGGTTGCCAGTTATTAACAATCTCCTGTTTGTAAGTAGATTATATCAAAACTTGTCTTAAATTTGATGAAAAAAATACAATATCACAGTCTACTGGTGTCCATATATGACACCACGATAAGTTTCATGAATTTGAACTAAGTTTTGGATTTACTGAATTTTAAAAATCAACATTCTCAATGTTTTGAAATTTCTTTCACGGGGAAAGCATGCACCCAGGGACACACATATGATTTTGCAATCCATTTTGGTGCACATGTAGCTCAAATTTGAATTTTGCACATTAAATCCCTAGGAAATCAATCAATGTATAAAACGGGTCGAATGATCTCTGTTTTTTTTAACTTTAACACGACACTCCTTTGGTCACATGTTCACTGCAGAAAAAGTTTGACATGCCTCAGAGTGGAGGTGGTGGTGCGGGATGTGTGTCTATGTGTGTGTGTGGGGGGGGGGGTCCATCAGTACACTACTAGTCGCGAGCCTCCGTGACGTGGGATTATTGATCATTTTGTGAGTCATGTATATATGCCACATCAAAGTCGTGAATTGGTTATTTAAAGCATTACACAACCCTTTCATACATACATGTTCGGGCCACATGCATGCATTGGTGGTCCTCTTGGACACTCCCTCGTGCGGTTAGCAGCAACGTGCCCATTTGTTAGCCCGCAAAGGTTTTTAGTTTCCACCGACAACGAGAGGCATCGGACCGAAGGTGCATTCATCTTTGGCATGTGTGTTACAGTGTGGATCATGGTGAGATTCCATATCAAAGTTTGGGCACATGCGTACACATGAGTCCCTCCCACCGGCTCGAAGTGAGGGGGCTACGCATCGTGAACCTCTGAGTAGTGCGTTTCCGGTTTGCGAAGCATGTGCCACGTCAAAGTTGTGCATTGGGTATTCAAACATCACACGACGTAACACACGACAACATGCACGCGGTGGTTGTCCTATGACACTCGCTCGCGTGTGACTCTCTGTGGGCCCGCGAGGTCTTCGTCGATCAATTGAGCGTACAATGAGAGAGAGGTTAATTTGACCAACAAGGATGGTTCTTTTTTTGTTTGTGTTACGTATATGCACGGTAGGAGTGTGTAGTACATGTCAAAGAGGGGGCAACATGTATACTATATATATATATATATATATATATATATGTGTGTGTGTGTGTGTGTGTGTGTCATAACCTCGCTCCATGTGGGGACTTTCCGGTTCCCGAGGCAGGTGCCACATCAAAGTTGTGCATTGGTATTCAAACATCACGCAATACCATGCAGGCGGTGGTTGCCCTATAGGAACTCACTCGCGTGCGGCGCTTCCATCTGTGGGCCTGCGAGGTCGTCCTCCATCACTTTGACCCAACGAGAGAGAGGCACATTTGACGAACCAGGAGGATTAATTCTTTTAGGGCTGTGTTAGGGTAGGAGTATATATATAGTATGTATCGAAGGGGGGATGGGACCAACATATACTAGGTGTCACACATGAACCTCACTCTGTGTGGGGACTTTGCAGTTTTTGAGGCAAATGCCACATCAAAGGTTGTGCATTAGGTATTCAAAACATCACAACCACACACCTCTCCATATATATGTTTTGGCACACATGCAAGCGATGGTGGTTGTCCTGTGGCACTCACTCAAGTGGTTATCGGCGATGCTTCCATCTGTCGGCCCGCTTGATCCATCACTTTCACCGATAACGAGAGAGGTTAATTATTTTGACTTAGGAGGGGATTAACTTTTTGTTTTTCTCGCGATATAGGTCATGATGTGAGATTACATATATAATAGCGCATGTGTACACATGAATCCATCCCGCTGGATCGAAGGGGGGGGGGGTAAGCACACGACACGTCATGAACCTCTTGCTCTGTGTGGGGACCTGTGCGATTTTGAACGCTTGCACCACATCAATGTTGTGCATTAGGTATTCAACACATATGCATGCATCACGCACCTCCATAAATATGTTTGGGACACATGCATGCAATGGTTGTCTTTGGACACTCTCACTCGCTTGGTTATGGGCGTCAAGCCTATATATATTTGTGGGCCCGCGTGGACGTCCATCATTTCGACCAACGATGAGAAAGGTTACTAGGGTGGATTCTTCTTCATTGGTTCGTGTTACCGTATAGTAGGTCGATCATTCTAGGCCTAATTAAGTTTGAGCGCAGGCATGCTACGCATCGTGAACCCTCGCTCGATCAGTGTGGGGATTTTACGGTTCCAAAGCATGGTGCCACATCAAATTTGTGCATTGCGTATTCAAACACCACACACACCACTTCCATATACATAATTGGGCCACATGCACAGAGTGGGTTTTGTCTTCAGACAGTACTCCCTCGTGAGTTTATCGGCGACAAGCTAGCCCATTTTGCGGGGCCGTGTGGACGTCCATCACTTTGACCAACAACGAGCGAGAGAGGTTATACGATCAAGTTGGATTCTGTTTGGTCCGTGTTACAGTACGTCTTGGTGAGATGCCCTCCTCCCGACAGGTGTGTGTGTGGGGGGGGGGGGGCTACTTTGCACTACCCGCAACCTCCGTGGGGTCGGGGAAGTCCGGTTATTTTGCGAGGCACATATGCCACATCGAAGTTTTGAATAGTAGTTAAATATCACACCACACCCTTTTCATACATATAGTATAGGGCCACCCGCAGGTGGTTCGTATGTGGTCACACCCATCTCCCGCCACAAACACACATTTGTGGGTCGGCACACGGTCCACCTTTGTCCGGAAGCGAAAGGGGAAGTTTGACCATATATATGATGGACTCATATAGGTTTTGTGTTACGGTAGGGTGAGATTTCAAACCTAACTATCTGGGGCATGCATTCCCTTACCGCCGACACGAAGTGGGGTTCGTAGGGGGGTGGCTGACTAGCAATACTGTGCGCTTTGTGCGACAGGTGCCACATCAAAGTTGTGCATTGGGTATTCGAACATCAAACCACCCTTTTCATACATATATTTGGTCCACATGCAAGTGTGTTCGTGTTCTGACCCTTTCCCGCGTTATTCTTTTTGCCAAATTTATAAACAACACACGAGTTGGATGCAGAAACCGTTTGCGATTGGGTACGCAATAGACACGGTTCGGTCAGACTACCCGTGTGGCACGCCTGTATCCCTGCAGTCACTCACATCAGCATAGTAGATTGGGTTCCACGAGGCTTGCCTCCCGCTCTCGAAAATATCTACTGCCTCGTAATCTCGAAAATATCTACCACCTGGAAGGTTTTTATGTTTGATAGCACACGATTAGTATGTGCGGACCGTGTGCGATGTCTGTTATTTCCGCCCTGCTTCAATCCCTTGATTCAAATTTTTAGTAGCCCCGGCATTTTACTCCCGCCTCTGCATCCCTCGCAATCTCAAAAATATCCGCTCGCCGTTGATTCAAATTTTCAGTAGCCCCGGCATTTTACTCCCTCCTCTGCATCCCTCGCAATCTAAAAAATATCTGCTCGCCCTTTCTTCAAATTTTCAGTAGCACCGCCTTGTTACTCCCGCCTCTGCATCCCTCGCAATCTCAAAAATATCTGCTCGCCCTTGATCCAAATTTTCAGTAGCCCGACATTTTACTCCCGCCTAGTAAAATTTTCAGTTGCCGCGGTATTTTCTCAAACACCACCTTGCCCCCCCCCCCCCCCCCCCCCCGCCCTCCACACACACCATATACTCCCCAAAATCTCCGCTCACACAAACACACCCCACCCCTCCCTCGCTCGAAACCATTGGTAGGTTGCCGCCATCGCCATCGCCGCCTCCATCCTCAACCTCTGCCTGTGTGCCGGGGAGCTTGAGGAGCCAATGGCCCAAAAGAGGTTTATCGCGGCCTCTTTGCCCGACGCCGGCGAGGTGGCCGCCGAGGTGTCCCCGTCGTCCTCCGCGGGCTCTTTATCGATCTGCCGTTGCCAGTCGCCCGATTCGCCCGCCGCCGCGCCCCTACGCCGGTTCGAGGACTTCGCCGTCCTCCCTCGGGCCCGGCCGCCGGTGAGGTCCTACCTCGGGGTCCGGCAGCAGCGGTGGGTGACGTGGGTCGCCGAGATTACAGATCGGCAGACCCACACCCGTCGGTGGCTCGGTAGCTTCCACACGGCCGAGCTCGCGGCCATGGAGTACGACCGCTGGCAGGTCCGCTACCACGGCGCGGCGGCTAGGCTCAATTTCCCCTTCGGCACACGTCCGGTCAACCTCGTTCCGCCGGAGCCAGGGGTGGTGAGCTCGGCTATGGCGTGGGAGGACCGCGAGGCATGGGAGCGCCTCGAGGCCGAGGCCGCCGACAAGGCCTACATGCAAGAGCTCCGCCGGCAGCATCCGGAGCTCGTGGAGGAGGAGCGGGTGATCTTTGTTGGCACGGAGGGCGGCGAGGTTATCGTGCTCTCCTCCGATGACGAGGTCGAAGGCGGCGAGGACGGCGGCGCGGAGGGCGTCGAGGTGGGCGGTGAGGACGAGGAGATCGACGTCGACGAGTGGAGGAGTGTCTTCCCCAACGACCCTGACGGCGGCACCGGCCCGGACCCGGCTCGCGGCACACCGTACCTGATGAGGAAGGATTGGCTCGACCTCCACTTCGACCGAAAGTAGTTTAGTTTAGTTTAAATTTATATTTTATGTTCGGTTATGCAAAACTATCTATGTTTATGTTTGAATGCATGCTACTTTCGGTTGAACCTGCTTTGAACTTGATCAAATTGAAGTTTACAACGTTAAGTTTAGGGGATCAACTAGAAACGGGCAAAAATTGCTGGAGTATATATATATATCCACTAAGGGTTTTAGTCCGTTAACTTTTAAAGGATCGGCAAGAGATGGCCTTATGCCTTGTTTATTTCAGTTCTTCACAATGTGATGCTCTATATGTGCAACTATTTGCCGTGCAGTTCAATTTCATCAATAACAGTTTCAACAATATCACTATGAATTACGATATTTGGTTGCTGTTAAGGATGTTGCAGTTAATATGCCTTTTCATTTTTTAACAATAACTAGTGTACTTTAGACCTGCACAATACCAGTTTGAATGACTATATTTGCTTGTTTTTAAATGTTATGCCTGTTGCAGTTAACACACCTTTCCACTTCTTATTTTGCTTAACTAGCGTGCTTAAACCTGCACACTGAAGCTATCATTTGTAGATTATGTTGTCTATCATGGATATATTTGATTGATGTTTAGCTTGTTGTGCTTAACATGCCTTTATATGTACTCATATAGGACAATATTGAGAACAACTGTTGTTTTCCATCGAGGTTAGTTTCATCGCATTGCTTATATATACTCACTGTTCAGGATAACGGTAGCTGGTACCATATAGCCTGGGGGCTGATAAGAGATTAATCGTCGAATCGGACATTTCATTGAATATATCTGTAACCCATTTATAGGTAGGTTAACTAGGGCCATATTTAATATATCTGAGGCTACATAGCAACATGCATTGTACTGAATGACTAAATATACAATCCCAGGCTACATAGCAACAAGGACGAGTGTTACCTTAATGTTCTGATGATGTCTAGATATACATGTAATAAGATCTTATATAATGGGATGGAGGGAGTGTTGTACTACATCATTTTGCAATTGTTGTTTAGCTTCTAATATTAACTTTGTGCTTTTAGGTACATATATCATTGCCAAAGATCCACACTTCGACCCTTTCTGCGTATGGGGCAATGAGATATTCATGAACCAGCATCAAGTGAGGAAACTGATAAAGATTGTTATTAAAATGGGTGAAAAGATGTCAATCAAACTATTTGTTTACACTTTATGTAAGACAACAGTGAATTGCAAGATGGTAAGTAAGAACTCTGTAGCCTTCTTTTTACTGCCCATAATGAGTTGTGTTAGATGACAATGTCTAAATCTTTTACTTTTGCAGTGGATTCTGAAGCAGTTTACTCAACATTACCTCTCAAACTACATGATTGGCGGCCGACCATCACAAGGGGTTGTACTAGAGTCGTGTGTGTCTTCTGCATCGAGGAGAGCACAATAGGACCATTCCGCTTCACCTTGTTCAGCAACCAGAATGTCTCTCGCCTCTTTCTTTACCATCTGTAATAGTACAAGTATACAACCCTGGTTCATCATTCTTTATTTGGTGCTTATGTAATTCTTGAACATATGTACCTGTGAATCTAATAATGCATTGGTTGTTTGAACCTGATGGATATGAATAAAGCTATAGCCTACTTTCAAATTCAAATTAGGTACAATTTTAAATAGCAGCAATTAAATTAGGGTGAAATTACGCTCTGCAGGTCATTACGGCGCACACGGTCTATAAACCACAGCGTGTGTGATATACATCATAATCCGACACGGTTCACGGAGAGGAAACGTGTGTAACCATGCACATAGTTGCCGTTTGCAAAGTGTGTGTGATGTCAGACAATATCACAAACGGTGCGGGAAAACTAAATGTGTGTGATTGTCGACCTATCGTACACGGTTTACAATGATGAACTATTTGTGATGTGCCAGGCATCGTAAACGTAGAGCCAGTTTGGTACGTGCCTGAAAAAATCCCGTGCCTGGAATGTGCCTGGACTGCGCCTGGTTTTAGGTAAAACCACAGAACTCCGACTGCGATGGCAATGCGAGCACAAACAAGTAGCAAGGATGAAGCGTTTGGGATATTCGAGATATCAGAAACAGATTTATAGGGACAACTGTATGAATCAAGGCTCCCTATCCCCGACGGTTTCTGGGTCGTGTGGGAAGGACCCCCCTATCGCACACACTCACTTGGCGACGGTTCAAAACGCCGTCGCGGAAAGGGGTTAAAAACCGTTTTTATAGCACCTCGCTGTACCAGTGCTAAACACAAAATCACCACGACCATGGCTATAACCCTAAGCACTAAATCGACACGGCCATGGCATTAAGCCTAAGCACGAAATAGCCATGGCATGAGCTCACCTTGTTGGGTTTGTAGCTGAGGCAGAGCTCGTCATTGTTGTCTCCCTCACCAGTAGAGAAACCCCAGCAGGGGAATCTAATCGGGATGATCCCAATGAGAAAAAAAAAATCAATCGAATGGGTCTAGGAGATAGGGCATCGAGAGGGGGAGCTGTAGAAGTTTACCTCAACAGCGGAGATGGTCAAAAATGGCCGGAATCGACCGGTGAGGAGCAGCGATGAAAGTGGATTGAGAGAGGAAGAGAGAGCACACGAGCTGAGAGAGAATTCAGGACTAGGCGGGGTGTGATGCCCCTTTGTTTTGACCCAGTGCTTCTGATGCACTCTTGGGCTAGGCCCAATATGCCAGTGGGCTAGTAATTACACTTTTTTTTAAATTTATTAAAAGACTCAAAATAATACTAGTACTTTAATAAAATTTAAAATATATTTACTTTATAAAAATAACTAAAAGACTTTTTTTTAAATGTCAACATTTTGAATTCAAATAATCTTACTTTCATACAAAAATAAAAGGGTAAAAATTAAAAGTCTCAAAATATAATATAAAATGTTTACCATTTACAAAATAATATTATTAATTTAATAAAAGTAAGTCCTAGATTTTTGGCTAAAATGTTAAAGAAATACTTAAACACATTTTAATCCATTAAGAATAAATAGTTACAAATAAAAGTAATTCTAAAAAGTAGACCCCATGTCTTATAGTGCTGATGTGGCAACACATGACACGCCACGAGTAAACATACTAGTGCTAGTGTTGGATGTTATGCCACGTCACCACTATATGACGTCTTGTATCAACTGTTGGTCCCGCCTACAAGTGGCGTTCAATAATTTTCCTACACCATCACTATGGTCTTAGTGATGTCGTACCAAATATGCCAACGCCACCATTATTTGAAAAAATATATATAATGGTGACGTTGATTGAATATGGGACGCCCCCAACTAAAGTTGTGGCTAGCATTTCTCTACTAGTGGCTATCTTTCCACGCCGTATATGTACCCAAAACCCTCAAAGCCCTGCCCTTGATCGTTAATGCCCTAATTTTCCCTAGCAAGTACCAACGCCGATGCCCTACATTCACCTTCCATCCTCCCCTCTCTCGTGAATTCATGAAGATGAGAGGCGACAATTTTTTTTATATGTGTGAATTCCAACTGTTTGTTTACATTTTACATGAGTCAAGCCAAGCTTTGATCCGAGATCGTTATATTAACAAGTCGAGTTGTGCTACCTTGTCATTTAGACGGGCTCTAGCGAGTCGAGCTGAGTTGGTTCAACTCGGCTTGAGTTCCACCCTACCCATAGTGTCCGCCTGTCTCGTAATAGAGGAAAATCAACGCCATTGACCTGGACATTTTCATTTTGGAAAGATCGACTGATGCTAAACTGAAAAAATAGCGAAGCAAGGGCGACCTTATTGCTTATGATAGAAGTTCATTTCTCAAATGAACTACCTATAATCTACCTTCGCTCCTAAGATAATACATGAAGGCGCCATGTACGTAATAATATGGTATGTTATGTTATCTTTCCACTCCGCATATGTACCCAAAACCCTCAAAGCCCCGCCCTTGATGGTTAATGCCCTAATTTTCACTAGCAAGTACCAACGTTGGCACCCTTCATTCCCCTTCTATCCTCCTCTCTCCCCTGAGTTAATGACAATGAGAGGCGGCAATCTTTCTTTATATGTGCACTGCTTGTTTACATTTTACATGAGTCAAGTCAAGCTTTGATCCGAGGTCGTTAGATTAACAAGTTGAGCCGAGGTAGCTTGTTATTTAAACGAGCTCTAGCGAGTCGAGATGAGTTGGCTCGACTCGGCTCGAATTCCACCCCTAGCCGCAGTGGCTGCCAGCCTCGTAATCGAGGAAAATCAACGCCATTGGATCTTTATCCTAATCTAGACCTTTTCCTTACGGAAAGATCGACTGATACTAAGCTGGAAAAACAACTGAGCGGTGGCGACCTTATAGCTTCTGACAGAAGTTCCTTTCTCAAATGAACTACTGAAACCTACCTTCGCCCCTAAGATTAATACATGGAGGTACCATGTACGTAACAGTTTGGTATGCTATCTTTCCACGCAGCATATGTACCCAAAACCCTCCGCCACACCATGCTATAAGTTAAAACGGTTTCGCGTTTTCTTCACTGTCAAGTTAAGAAAAGTTCATTTCAAAGAAAAAAAAAGTTCAAGAAAAGTTGACAGATATTTTCTTCTTCTCAGCTGCTGCACATGTGATAAGTAGCTAGCACCCAAGATACGGCAGGCACGCAAAGCCGCACATGCACAACAGAACAACAAACGCTCCCTCGGCCCTTGTCACCTTCCAAAATGGTGTGCGGACGTGCGGTCTCCTGCCACTGCGGCAGCTAGCTCACTCCACTCGCACCGCACGCATCGGCAAAGCGAGCATCCCAGGTTGGACGCCAGCGCGTGCGCCCGTGGCGCGTAGCTGGCGATCGATCACGCCGGACGCGGGCGCGGGCAAAGCGCCGAGAGCGCCGCGCGGCCGTTCGAGCCCTTTCCTCTCCCCGGACGAAATTAACCAGAGCTGAACTGGCGCAAGGCACGCATGGAGAATCGGACACCTCCCCCCACCGGGCCGAGGCGTGCGGGCCACGCGGGGGCACCGGCTTTGGGTTTCCCAGCGTGGCACACGGGGCCAACGGCCAGGGAGGGGCCTCTTTATATGCCCCGCCATTGCCGCGCTCCCCAACCTCGCAGATCGATCTCCATTCCGCACCGCCTTGGGTGGGAGGTTCTTGGATCCGGACTAACAAACGCCGGCCGTGTTTGGGAGGGCCTCGTTCCTAGCCTATCTCGTCGAGAGGATGGCGGCGGCGAGCATGGTTGGCATGCCCAAGAGCCCCCGGTCGGTGGCCTTCGGGACGGCTGCCTCGCCCTTCGGGGACAGGAGGAAGGCCCGGTTCTGCGTCGCGGCGTGCGGCAGGGACGACCAGCAGCCGCCCCCGTCGATGGCCGCGGTGCCAGCGTCGCTGCGGGCGATCCAGGCGAAGAGGAAGATGGCAGCGCAGGCGCGTGGGGTGCCGCGGGCGACGAGCGCGGCAGGGTGCGCGGTGGCCGCGCTCGCCGCCGCGGTGGAGGCAGTGCAGGGCGCGGCGGTCGGGGGAGCCTCCGGCGCCGCGCGCGGCGCCGGGGATGCCGTGGCGTGGGTCTTCCAGAAGGTGCACTTCGAGTCGCCCGACCTCGCCGTGGGACTGCTCGGTATCGTCGCGTCCTGCCTCGGCACGGCCGTGGAGATTGAGATGGAGCGGATTAGGGCCAAGGAGATCGAGGAGTCGGTCAGCAAGGCCAAAGCCGCCGCCGCCGCCGTCGACGACAACGACGACAACGGCGAAGACGCGGAGGAGGCAGACGATCTGACGATGCTGGTGGGGATGGAAATGGAGAAGGAGCTCTGGGCCAGGATCGGCATCCATCATGACGACGACGAAGACATGCCGCTGGGCGTCAACGACGACGAGCAGGAGGCCATCGACACCGCCCGCGCCGGCATACGGAAGGCCACGTACGAGCGGATCATCGCCACCTCCGAGGCCAACTCGCTCATCCTCTCCAACTACGCACAGCTCCTCTACGAGTTCGACAAGGATCTCGACAGGTAAATGCGCCGCCATGGTCTTCAACATTGATTCTCATGCATTCCGCTAAGATGCACCTGTTTAATTTGTACGTGCGTGTCATGGTCCTTACCCGCCGTCTCGATCGACCTCGGTGATCACTGCAGGGCGGAGGACTACTTCAAGCGTGCGGTGGCCATCGAGCCGCCCGACGGCGAGGCGATGCGGAGGTACGCGGTGTTCCTCTGGCAAGCCCGCGGCGACCTGGCCGGCGCGGAGGACATGTTCACCAGCGCCATCGACGAGGAGCCGGACAGCAGCCACCACCGGAGCAGCTACGCGTGGTTCCTCTGGATGACCGGCGGTGTGGAGACCTGCGTCATCGACTCCGGCAACAACAACGACACCGAATGAAGCCGATCGCCGGAACAAGGGCCACCCGCGCAATCTCGAGCTAAAGACAATTAAAGACCGACCTCGCCGGCAGGTGCCTGGCCGGCGAGGCTGCCGGCCATTTTAGATGGTGCATCTAGGTATATATTGCGCACTGTCGGTGAGTAGCATCGGCCCTTGTAGGGGCCATGTTATACTAGGGTGCGCGTGCGAGCATGGCATGCAGGAGCCAAACCCAAGGGAAGGCGAATAATGTTGATGTTGTCAGGCAAGCGCACATATAAAGTACAGTAGGGCCTCATCAATTCATGTGTGGATTTGGAATAAAGCATGCATGCATCATCAGTGATGGCATGCTGTTGCTGAATTGTGAACAATATCTATATGTAAAGAAAAATATGAAGTGCATAAGGTTCTTCCTTTGCTGTAAGTTGTGTTTGCACAGATCAAGTGCAGCTGTGGTATGATATTTACGGTATACAAAGGCTTGTACATACATATTTTCAGAGGGGGGGGGGGGGGGGGGGGGGGGTTTGTCCATCAGGCGGTGCTCTAATAACAAGACCTGACTTACTAATCTTTACCGGACGATGGACGTCGATGCTGCCATAAGTGCAGCTGTGATTGAATCACCTGCATCCCAGCTCCAATCTTGTGTCTTCGTTGATGCTGGTGTTTCTGCATAACTTCTGAAGGTCAATGTAGCCAATGAGTGTGTCCTCGAAATCGACGTCCTTCATATTAGCTTCATCAAAGGTTGATCCCGACAAGACGGTGTTCTTGAAGATTGCACCTTCGAGGTCGGCTTTTCCAAAATTGGCACGGTCTATCACTGCGTTCGTGAAGTTTGTGCCTAAAAGCATTTCAAAGACAAACGTTTATCTTTATGTTCATATTGTAGCATGATGACACAAAGGTAGATCTGAAAATGGTCAGTATTTGGGAGCAACTGCAACAACTCGGTGTGGTGAATAACACAAGTATTTTACACCCTCTCTATAATACGCAATGTAGCCATGATCAATGCAAAGGTACATCTGAAAGGGTCAAGTATTTGGAAGCCATGCAACAATGAATAATGCAATGTGGTAAAAAAACGATTAAGGTGTGTACTTCTGTTTCTGTTACCTTTGAAACTTGCACCAACAGCATAGGCCTTGGACATGACAACTTCTGTCAAGTCAGCACCATCAAACTTTGCACCTGACATCAATGCCGCCGACAGAGTCTTGCCTTTAAGATTACTTTTATCATTTGTGAAATCACAGAACCGGAGATCAAGCACCTTGTCATACACCCCATTTGCCTGACCAATTGTGTTCCCAACAAATGCAGCCTCGCATCTCTTTGGGTCTGTTGATAGTGGAGGCAACCTCTAACAAACAAAGCAAACAGGGAACAATGTTATCTCAGAGAACTTTTCCTACTCGACAAACTATTATATATATATATATATAAATAAGGAAAACGTAGGATTGCAGTGGCATGTCCACCCGGATCCTACAGGTTGTTGTCCGCACCAAAGTGTCTTCTATTGTACCATAGGAAAAACAAAAGATTATGTACATGAGTTTGGAGTGGATGTAAAATTTTCCTTCGAAATGTAGTGTAGTGGGTTCCTTGGGAAAATTTTCTATGGGATTCAGTCCTACGAAATAAAAAACCAACATAGAAATAATTCTTAAGGATTCTAATCCTCCACTATCCCTATGAAAATCCTTTGAATCAAAGAGGCCCTAAAACCATGGAGAAAGGAAGTTAAGCTCTAATGCTAGAAGGCAATTTTCAAGAACAGCACTATAGTGCCAAACTGACGACTACATATTCAGGTTAAACTTGTAGGATTGCAAAATGAAGGTGCACTTCTCTAACAGATATGACAGTGATTTTTAGATGAAATCTGGCTTCACAATACAAAAGATATCAGCATATATAACGTATTCCTACGGTGAAAATTGCCACGCCATAATCAGTTAATCTGATTGAAGTATGCAACAAGACGATGATTTCTAAAACAGATGGTATTTCCCGCTTCTCTAGAGTTGTATCAGTAACTGAGTCTAGATGCAAATGCAACCCCAAATTAACATATAATCCCTCTGTCCCGAAAGATAAGACATATAAGGTTTGCCCTAAGCCAAAGTTTTATAAGTTTGACCAAGTTTCTTACAAAATTATCGATACCTACAATAGCAAATCAACATCAATAGTTTCGCCCTGAAATATATTTTCATAACATATTTATTCGGTATTGTAGATATTGACATTATTATCTATAAACCTGATCAAACTCAGAAAACCTTTACTTATGACAACTTATACACCTTATATTTTGGAGTACAAGATAGTAACAAATACAACAGAGCTCTTGGTAAGCACTCCCTCCGATCAAAATTAACTGACGCAGCTTTAGTAACAAAATTGCAGTAGTGCACATTACATTCTGTGGTAAGTGTAGTACTCTGTTGTGACCTCCTGGACGCTTCAGGTGCCCTTGTGTCGTCCTCTCCAGGGTGACTCAAGGGCGATTACGGTTTCTCGCTCCACCCTCTCCCTCCCTTGCCACCACCCGAGGTGGTCGCCGGGCAAGCCGGTGCGTACGCCGATGAAGGTCGCGGTGAGGTGCTCGTTACTTCATTCCTTCACAAAGGACTCAGGTTGCCGGGGCGGCAGCCTTGGATGGCAAGGCGGCATTGCCTCCGCGCAGGCGGCGCGGAGGTGCTAGCCAACTTCCTTGTGCATGGGCAGCAAGGAGTCGACAGATAGTGGTCGTGGCACAGATTTTCTCTCTATCGCTCCAGACCCGAATGTCTGGGTCCTCTCCCCCTTAGCTCACTCCCTCCGCCGGCTTTGCCTGTTAGCGGCCATCGGTCGCCGGATACGGAGAAGCCTGGGTGGTGGTTGCGTAGGCTTGAGACCAGGGGGAAACCCTTGGTCGGTTACTCCGGCCATGGCGGCAGCGATGCACAAGTGAACCGCTGGAGGCACCGCCGAGGTCTCTTTTCTCTACCCCCATCCCAGTTCCTGGGCAAAAGCCCAAAAACCCGCCTCGGGTTGGGCGGCGGCGGCGCCTTGTGCATCGTGACCTCCATGGAGGCACCGTCTTGGGAAGTTTTGGTTCTTTGGGTGAGTGGTGATGCGGTTGGTTGGCGTTCAGTGGTTGTCGAGTCCAAGCGGCTACAAATCAATGGAGGTTCATAGGTCCAGCAAGTCACCCACTTATCTTTAGGGTGGTGTTCTTCGGTGGCTAGGAGTGTGGCTGTGTCCCGGTGGTGTGACGCCTTCGAGCCTGGGCGGAAGGGAATAGGGTTCCCCTTCCCGGTGGCAGCAATGTGGCTAGCGCTGTGGATGCCTGAGCTTTGTTCTGCAGTCGGTGGGTCTCTGCTCAATAATCAGATATTCCTAGCCGCGCCTATGTGATTCTGCAGCTTCCTTCTTCGGTGATTATTCCCAGTGGTTTTCCCAATGTTTTCGGTCGTTCAAGGGCAGCAGCGATGCGGCTCGTGTGTGTGTTTGTGCACACGCGCTTGCGCGTGAAGATGGCCATGCACAATGGCTGCTCTAGGTTCGAGGCCGGCATCTGTTCTAGCTCTCGGTTGAGCGCCTCTACAGTCCAACGGTGCGATGCCTTCGATCCTAGGCGAGGGGATGGGGTTCCTCTTCGTCGGTAGATAAGCCAGGTGTTGGGTTGGGCGTCTGCAGTCCCATGGATCAGGCTTGTTGACGATTCTTTCAGACTGTAAGCTGATCCTTGAAGCTTCTTCTGCTTTTGTCTGTTCTTTGGTGCCAGAGTGCAGCTGGCTTCGATATTACTAGCAGTGCTCTCTCTGTTTTTTCTTTATTTGTTTGTAGTGTGTGTTGCGTTCTAAGCTGATCAGTTAGCTCCCTTGTATCTTTCAGCCGATGTTGCTTGGTGCCATGTAATCCATGGCTGCTTGATGGCTTCGTTAATTTAAAGTCAGGCTCGTCTTAAGCCGTCCTTCTAAAAAGTACTCCTATGTTGATTTTTTTATATTCTTTTTGAGAAAGTTGAAAATTTATTTTAAGCCTTCACCTTCAGGTTAATTAAACCACTATTATTTCTCCAACACCAATACCAATATTTCTTCAGACTACCACTATTCTTTAGCTAATCTCCAACAGTTGTTGAAGAGTACCATTTGTATGGAGATTTAAACCCAGTATTTAGAAAGCAATTTTCCTACTGAAACCCACTATGGAAATTTTCCAACAGAGGTATCATTTTATAGAGACCAAAATTCCATCTGAAATGGCGACTTCCCCTAATCTGCCACCAAACCCTAGGAAAACGCGACGTGAGTCTATTTGCGCTAGCGACTAGCGGTCGTCGGGTTCTACAAATTTCCTCTCAATAAATAAGAAGGTGATTGGAATCGCACAATGCCCGTGGTGGAGACGGAGGAAACCACCAACCTGGCCGGCGGCGATGACCGGGCTGGGGGCTGACGCGACGGCCCAGGCTGCGAGCAAGCCGCACGCGAACCCTCCCACGGCCTTGGCGCGGCCGCCGCTCCCGGCTCCCCCCGCGTCGGCCAAGCACGTCACGCGGCACCCTCTCGGCTGAAGCTGCAGACGTAGAGCAGAGCCGCCGCGCGCGGTGGCCGGCGAGGCGAGGCAAGACGAGACCATGTCAATGCAATGCGGGGAGCACGGCTGCCTGGCTGAGAGGAGAAGAGAGGGGGTGGTGGGTCTGTACGTACGTGTGCGGCGCGCGCGGCGTGGTGACGGGGAAGGGGGGAGATAGAAGGGATCATGGTCTTTCTTATCCTCCCAAGGCTTATCCCGGTTTCGTCTCTCGTCCGCTTGACGACCACGGGCCCACGTGACCGGAAAATGAAGTGCGCTAGCTAGGATCGAACTCCAGCCCTCCCGCTCGTGAGCGCATGTAGCTAGCCAGGGGAGATGACGACAGTTGTTGTCTAGTACACAGCCCGAAATATTCAAGAACTAACATCAGCGCCAGATTCTGAAACATTTTTTGAAAATTCAAAATATGAACATTTTTGTACTGTAGCGCCCAGAACTATAGCTGCCTTTTTTTAATTCCGAACAATTTTTCAAATTTGCGAAAATTTTCTGAATTTTGAACAAAAATTGAAACAGGAACATTTTTTGAACTTCTGAACAAATTTTGAATAGCAAGAACATTTTTTGAATTTCTGAACAAAATTTGAAAACAGAAACATATTTCGTAAAAGCACGAACATTTTTATAAATTGTGAACCAAAATTGAAAATAGGAACATTTTTCAAACTTCTAAACAAATTTTGAATAGCAAGACCATTTTTTAAATTCCGAACAATTTTTGAATTTCTGAACAAAATTTGAAAATAGGAACATTTTTCATAAAAGCAGAAACATTTTTTAAATTTCTGAACCAAAATTGAAAACAGGAACATTTTTCAAACTTCTGCACAATTTTTGAAAAAGCACAAACATTTTTTGAAAAAGCAAATATTTTTTGAATTTTTGAACAAAAATCGAAAGCGGAAACATTTTTTGAATTTATAAACAATTTATGATAAATGCAAACATTTTTTGAAATTTACAAACATTTTTCCAAAAACACAAACATTTAAAAAAAGAAAAATAAACTTAGAAAAGAAAAAATAAAACGAAAAAGGGAGAAAAAAAGAAACAGGAAAAAAGGAAAAAGAAAAAAAACGAAAAGAAGAAAGAAAAAGGAAAATACAAAACCAGCTTAAGGAACCTTCTCGAAAAAAACCGGCTGGGAAACTTCTAGAAAGTTCCCAAAACCGGAACTGCCTACAGTGGGAGATGGGCCGACCCAGCTGATCGCTCCCCTATGCGATCGGTTGACTGCTTGACGCAGAGAGCGTCAAATAGGATTTTCAGTTTAAGGGCATAGCCAACGCTCCATGCTGGAGTGCTGCCCCATGATCCATGTCGAATTAAAAAACATAGAAAAGAAAAGAATGCTGCTTGCAGAGCCGAACGGTCTCTTGCAGAAGAGGCTGGTTGATGTAGGGTGGAACCCTAGGGGGGCGATCTTTCATGATTGGAGCAAATCCCGCGAAGAACACGAGGGAAATCACGAGAGAAAACACTCAAGAACAAGTCCAATCACACATCCACTAGACAATCAAACACACAAGATCCACAAGGTACATGAACAACAAAGAGAAAGATCAAGCTACCTTTTCCCAAAGTTGAGGATGTATCCCGTTTCACTCAATGTGAAATGAAAGAATAGTGGAATTGGTACTGGACTTGCTCACTCACATCTACAAAGTAAAGCTTATGGAGTAGCTTGGTGAGGATAGTGGCACAAAAATTTGATGCAAAATGTTAGCAAGAGTCAATAATGTTGAAAGAGATTCACAAATTCGCAAGTGAAACAAGTAGGCCAATAGTAATGAATGGCACACGGAAACACACACATGGATAGATAAATGGGTCGTGCAACCAAGGAATGAGCACAAAATGTGGAATCCACGGAAAACACTCATGTTGCACAACTCAAGAGAGACGCTAGCACGATTGCTCAATAGACGGATACGACACTTGTGCACAACCTATAAGATGCAAAATGTATCAACTTTCTATCCCAAGTATGCTATATATGTATGATGTTCCGGTGTTTCGCACACGATGATCCAAGATGGTCAATGATGGTATATGATATGTAATGTGGCGATGCTATGGCTATTGCTTACAAGCTCTTTGTTTTTCTCTTTGCTTAAAAGCTTATTTTTTTATATGGCCACTATGCGAAATGCACAAACCAAGATAGCAATTGTATATATGCGGGAACAAGCTTGTGACACAAGGGATGGTACTATAATACCAAGATGATACCAATATGATATGGTATGTATGCAATGAGAACGATGATCACTAATGTGCACAGGTAACGTTGCCGGCAATACTCAATGGCTAGTCTCAATAGGCAAGTGACGCAAAATGGGCTAGGGGTTATCAATGCAATGGCAAGAATGTACAATGATGGGATACCATGATACCAAGATGATATAGAGGTTACCGTCTTGCTTACGGTTAGGGTGTAAAAATGGTGAAGGTGGTCGATGTCGAATGCTTGTCGAAGTTGAGCGGCGGTGTTGTCGATGTCGAACCGTTCCTAGTTAGCCGAAACACCCTAGGATACGGAAAAACTGCGAACTCAAAATCTCAAAGGCAAATGTCAAATGGTGGTAGCAGAAAAGCGGTGGTGGTTGCGGAAGTATTGGTGGAAATCCGGTCAAAATGGGTTAAGATGGCGGAAGGGTATGATGGGCTATACACAGTGTCGGAGTTGAAAGCACAGTCCCTAAGTAGCCGAAACACCTTAGGAGACACAACTCACAACACAAACAAAATTGGGTTAAGTTGGGGTGGCGGAAGTGTATGGTGGGCAAGCCTATGCGGAAGTTATGGTGGTAGTTGATGAAGAAGCAACCATGCCTAAATAGCCGAAACACCTTAGGAGACTCGAATCACAACTCAAACAACCTCAAATGCTATATGGAACAAAATGGGTTAGGTTGGAAAAGGCTATGGTGGTTATGCGGATGATGTGGTGAAGGCCCTAGGCAAAGATGCCAAAGTTCCAAAAATTTGATGGAGTCAAATGGTGTTGGTAGTATTTTTATGGGATGGGTGATGTCAATAGCTTCAAAACGAGCTAAAGAACGTCAAAAACGGACTCCGGATGAATTAGTTATGGTCAAAACAGTGAAACACGGGAGGCTGAAATCCCAGGGGTCGGACGTCCGGGGGTGAGGCTAGAAATCCAGGACCTGATGTCCAGAACCGCGTGCGAAATTGTGCTCCAGGAGCCGGATGTCTGGGCTATGGGCCGGATGTCCGGGGGGGGGGGGGCAGATGTCCGGGGCCATGGGCCGGATGTTCGGGCTCCAAATCCGAGGATGAACTCGAGGAACTCGATTTTGAGGGCGGAAATAGATGATTTTGGGGGCAAAATTGGAGAGATTTCGTGGATGGAAAGTGGGGAAATTGGGGGAAAGCTAGATCTACTCAAGACACAATGAATCCATGGATCAAAATCAACAAAACATCATCAAACCAACAAGTCACAAAAAAATTTTGGGGCTATTTTTGGTGGTGATTTTCGACATTAGGACGAAATCAAGCAAAATAAGGCTAGAAACGGAGGGGGAAGACTCCAAATTCGTGATCAACGTGGCTCATGATACCAAGATGATGTAGGGTGGAACCCTAGGGGGACGATCTTTCACGATTGGAGCAAATTCCGCGAAGAACATGATGAACACGACGGGAAACACGAGGGAAATCACGAGAGGAAACACTCAAAAACAAGTCCAATCACACATCCACTAGACAATCAAACACACAAAATCCACAAGGTACATGAACAACAAAGAGAAATATACAAGGTAAAGTTCATCCCAAATCCAAAGGAGATGGGGGCTTGATGATCTATATAGATCCTTCCCCGATGGGGGTCTTGATATCCCTCGGGATCTTCTCCTAGATGGAAGTCTTGGCCTCCAAAGGAGTGGTCTCTCTCTCTCAAGAGGAGAAGGTAGGAGCAAAGCTCACATACAAATGAGCTATCATGTTTTCTCCCTCTAACTAGGAGGAGGGGGTGGTCTATTTATAGTCTAAGCCACGAAGGGGTAAGTGGGAAAGGGATACATGGGCTTCGACCCTTTTACTGTGCGCAGACAGGGGCCGGATGTCCGGGCTGTCGGGCCGGATGTCCGGGCCTTCGAGGGGGTGCTGGATGTCTGGGGCAGGGGGGCCGGATGTCCAAGGTGGCGTCGTTTGGGTTCTGTGAAGAGTGCCGAATTTCCGGGCTGGGGCCGGATGTCCGGGTCCTATAGCTTTGACTGCTGGGCTGTGGTGGCTGATGCTCCAGGGGCCGGATGTCCGGGTCTTGGGGCCGGATGTCCGGGTCCTGGGGGCTTCTTTGGTTTCTCTCCCGTCATCGCTTCCATGCTTCTCTCGCGGATGGTGTAGTCGATCCTTGGCGTTTGCACTCCTCGTCAACATCCGTGAAGCTCCGACAATACCTATGCATGCACATGGGAGAAGTGTCAAGTAGTATACCATCCTCGAAAGGGCCAAGTGAACACACGTAAAGGAGATGATTCACCTTTGTGTATGTGAAGTAGATGTCGCACGTGTCAATTGCCGACGAACTCTTGACATGGTGATGTCCATGGGATGCTCCGCATCACTGGTGCTTCAATCAAAAAGGAGAAGAAAAGTAGAGGAAAGAGGCAAAATCACAGGGAAAGAGCACTATAGGACCACACAGGACATGTACATCCATGGATTTAGAGTAAAAAGAAGATCGTAAGAGAGAGGGTATGGGACGGACCACATCAAGAATGAAGCTGATGCTTCATCTACTTTACTCCTACATGGATGTTGGGGCAGTAGCGTGGTGCTGCCCCCATTGTACATGCCCTAAGAAACTGATCGAACAGGCGGCTCCACAAATCTACCGACTGATTTCGGTCGTCACCCATGCGATTCATTCTTCACAACCCTTAGGTACGTCAATGTGCGCACGTCTTTCTCTCACATCGCATCCAACAAGGCCCCCCTCTGCTTCGATCACGTAGCACCGCGAGTCACTGGCGAGCGTCCATCATAGCACTGGAGAGCCGCCGCCGAGAGCTCCATAGCAGCAACACAGTCTGCGTCTAGCCGCTGGTGAGCGCTGCGATGCAGCACCGAGAGTGCCGGTGACACTACTAGGAGAAAGCCTACTAGTAGCGCTGGTTCTTGGGCTAGCAATAGCGCGGGTCGCCACGTGCTACTACTACCCTAAATAGCAGTAGCGCTGGTCATTCCAGCGCTACTGCCACAACTACCTATCAGTAGCGCTGGTTGGGACCCACGCTACTACTAAAGTTTCCTATTTTTTTTCTCCTGCGTATTGACGATGTATTTGTACAGGTTTTATATAGTAATCTCATCATATGATTTTATGAGCATGATGAGTTATTATATATATCAGTGGGTGAAAGAGACGTGGATTAGGTTCAAGTGGAGGCAACATGGTGCAGATCCAAAGTACTACTAATCCAAACTAGATCACTTTAGTTTGGATTAGTAGTACTTTCGATCTACACCAAGTTGCCTCCATTTGAATCTAATCCACGTTTATTTCACCCTCTGATATATATAATAATTCATCATGCTCATAATGATATAACAACTCATCATCATCATAATAATAATAACTCATCATCATTTTCATAATAACAAGTCATACTCATCATCATCATAGTCGTCTAACAACTTCTACCCGTTATCATAATAACAAGTCATACTCATCACCATCATAGTCATCTAACCAACCCTAGTTAATTGTTCTTAGCACATGATCATGAGTATTATCTGGGACCTGCTACCCTCTCTAAGGTAAAATAGCATAAAACAACATAGCCCCTGACTCTCCATTATGGAGAATGGAGATTAGCCTGTCTTCAATTCGTGGGCTTCGCACCATGTTGCCTCCAAGTAGCTCCTGCGACTATTCATAACTTTTTTCCATCCTTTGATTGTGAGGTCTTCATATCTTTTAGAAATAGTGTATCCACAGTGGACAACCGTAGGCAGACCTGGCCGTAAGCTCATAATATCAATGTCACCTTTCGTATGCATCAGATGAGGCACACAATCCTTCGGGATTTTCTGTTCAAAAGCATAATAATAACATAGTAAGCAATGTAGTTTAACTTTAATTAGAAGAATGTATGCAAAAGATGCAATGGTGTCATAATAGTAAAAAAATCTTACAATGCCATCTCCATGGATGTTGCCGTAGTTCAACACGTGGACTAGTGGCACGTATTGACCATAATGTGGAGGAATTTCATAATTCTTATTGAAAGTCTCAACATCAATAATAAATGATACAAGATGATCTTTCTCCTCGTAAGTTAGTTCAGAGCCATCAGTGTAGTATGTTTTGTCTACTACTTTCCTTACATTTTTTGAAGAATGGAAATAAACTGTCAATGGAAATAAGCTGTCAACTATTTTTAAATAAACAATATAAATTACTTAATAAATATGTTTGAGAAACTCACATAGAGGTATAAGTGGAAGCGTATCAACATTGACCCAAATGTCGATATTCTCTTCGTCGATATTATCTTCGTCGATGTCATCTTCAGGATCACCAAGATCAAAGGTGACATGCATACCCTCCTGAAAACCATACGCCTTGCATAGTGCTACCTAATTCGAGCAACCAAAATAGGAGTAGGTCACCACGTTGTATAGCTTTACGTCAAAAGCATAACCATGATGGGTCCTGAGGTGAACTCTCTTTATCTCCATATTCTCATGATCTTCGAAATCCAGCTTCTCCAAGACATAACGTCTTGCATGGTAGGGGATGCACTAGTCGAATTGTAGAAAGCGGAAATTACACGTTGAAGAAGCAGAAGTCATGCTTAATTACGAAAAAAGACTTGTCGTTGTTGCGTACCGTATAAACATCGAAGGTCTCATCGAGCTTAATACTGAAGTGCCGACTGTCTTCCAGGTGAGGCCTGTCGCACAGACCCCGGTCGTCGCCGCAGTTGTCGCACTCAGGGATCCTATCGTCGTCAGACATTTCGTATGTTCATAATTCAAAGATTAAACTTCTAAAATTCAATATATGTGCTACAAAAACTAAATTAGATCATTATTATTCATCACGGGTTGACTATCGGTCTGTCGAGTCTTTTCTTGAAAACTCTCAGCTCACGTGGTGTATATGGAGGGCACTCCCTCTCTGATATATTCGACCGTCGGTGATGGTCGCTCCTCCCTTCGTCCCTGAGTGTGTTACACCAAAATTTCTAGCACACAGGAAGAAGGAGAAGCGACCCCATGACAACAGTCGGGATTCTTCCTCTCTCACATTTTGCGACCGTCGGTGATGGAAGCTCCTACATTCATTCAAAAGTGCATTACACCAAAATGTCTAGCACCTTCGAATGAAGAAGAAGCTCCCCTCACGACAACTGTCGGGATTCTTCCTCTCTTATATTTTGACAGTATATGGTGGACACTCCCTCACAGTTATTTTGACAGTATATGGTGGACACTCCCTCCTTCTCTCATGCAGTACCAAGGTATATCACGAGCAGAAGGAAGAGGAAGCGAGCCCCACGACGACAGCCGGGATTCTTCCTCTCTGATATTTCGACAGTATATGGTGGACACTCAAGTAGCATCTATAGACTAAAAGTCAACCCGTGAGATTAATCAACACTCCGGTAAAACATATATAAGCGACTCGGAGTAACAGATAGACCATCTTAATTTACTCACTAGACGAATATCAAGGATATGCCGGTGATCTTCTGGGTGTCGTCGAGCGGCATGTCGGTGATCTTCCCTGCACACAAATAAAATAACTATGTGAGCTATGCTTGATATGCTATCCAAATCTTTATTATTATTCATCACGGGTTGACTTTCGGTCTGTCAAGTCTTCCTTGAAAACTCTCATCTCACGTGGTGTATATGGTGGGCACTCCTTCTCTTATATATTCGACCGTCGGTGATGATCGCTCCTCCATTCATTCCCGAGTGCATTACACCAAACTGTCTAGCACATGGGAATGAAGGAGAAGCGACCCCCACGACAACAGTCAGGATTCTCCTTCCTCTCTCATATATGGTGGACACTCCCTCACTGATATTTCGACTGTCGGTTATGGTCGCTACTCCTCCTTCCCCTAGTGCATAACAAAGGTCTAGCACAAGGAGAAGAAGCAGAAGCGACCCCCACGACAATAGTCGGCATTCTTCTTCTCTCATATATGGTGGAGACTCTCCCTCATTGATTTTTTGACTATCATGTATGGAACCCCAACAGACTTAAAGTCAACCCGAAATATCGTTTAATTATCTTTTTAGGAAATCCGGGGCACTCGATATTTCCTACATATTCTAGAACAAGTCATGCTAAAATTCACGAAAAAATCCAGCATGACGGATACGTCCATTTTGCACCATGTTTTCCTACTATTATTTATAATGTTTTTATGCACAATAATGCTTTTTGGAGTATTTCTAATGCCTTTTCTCTCATAATATGCAAGGTTTACACAAATAGAGAGAATACCGGCAGTTGGAATTCTGGACCTGAAAAAGCTATGTCAGAGTTACCTATTATGCACATATCCAAATGAGCTAAAAATTTACGGAGAATTGTTTTGCAATATATGAAGAATATTGGAGCAAATAACTACCACAGGGGGCCCATCAGGTGGGCACAACCCACCTGGGCGCGCCAGGGAGCCCAGGCGCGCCCTGGTGGGTTGTGCCCTCCTCGGCCCACCTCTTGTGCCCCTCTTCTGGTATATAAGTCATTTTGACCTAGAAAAAAAAATAAGGAGAGGACTTTCAGGACGAAGCGCCACCGTCTCGAGGCGGAACTTGGGCAGGAGCACTTTTTCCCTCTGGCGGAGCGATTCCGCCGGGGGAACTTCCCTCCCGGCGGGGGAAATCATCGTCATCGTCATCACCAACAACTCTCCCATCTTTGGGAGGGCCATCTCCATCAACATATTCAACAACACCATCTCCTCTCAAACCCTAGTTCATCTCTTGTGTTCAATCTTTGTACCAGAACCTTAGATTGGTGCTTGCGGGTGACTAGTAGTGTTGATTACATCTTGTAGTTGATTACTATATGGTTTATTTGGTGGAAGATTATATGTTCAGATCCATTATGCTATTTAATACCCCTATGATCTTGAGCATGATAATTATTTGTGAGTAGTTACTTTTGTTCTTGAGGTCACGGGAGAAGTCATGTTGCAAGTAATCATGTGAACTTGATATGTGTTCGATATTTTGATGATATGTATGTTGTGATTCCCTTAGTGGTGTCATGTGAACGTCGACTACATGGCACTTCACCATATTTGGGACTAAGGGAATGCATTGTGGAGTAGTTATTAGATGATGGGTTGCTAGAGTGACAGAAGCTTAAACCCTAGTTTATGCGCTACTTCGTAAGGGACCGATTTGGATCCAAAAGTTTAATGCTGTGGTTAGATTTTATCTTAATACTTTTCTCGTAGTTGCGGATGCTTGCGAGGGTGTTAATCATAAGTAGGAGGTTTGTTCAAGTAAGAACATCACCTAAGCACCGGTCCACCCACATATCAAATTATCAAAGTAGCGAACACGAATCAAACCAACATGATGAAAGTGATATGATGAAATTCCCGTGTACCCTCAAGAATGCTTTGCTTATCATAAGAGACCATTTTGTCCTGTCCTTTGCCACAAAAGGATTGGGCTACTTTGCTGCACTTTATTTACCGTTACCGTTACTTGCTCGTTACAAATTGTCTTGCTATCAAACTACCTGTTACTGACTATTTCAGTGCTTGCGGAAAATACCTTGCTGAAAACCACTTGTCATTTCCTTCTGCTCCTCGTTGGGTTCGACACTCTTACTTATCGAAAGTACTATGATTGATCCCCTATACTTGTGGGCCATCAATGACCTTTGCTAAAATAGGACATATCGAGCGCCTGGAATTTGCCGGAACAGAAATGAATCAACACTCCGGCAAAACATAGGCCACTCGGATTTTCCCTGCGATATAAAGATGTCCATACACATTGTCACTACCACTTATCTAGTACTAGTACATCTATGAAACCACATAGACCATGTTTACTCACTATAGACAATGGTTGTCGACCGGGCGCGGGTGTCGTTGGTGATCTTCTGGGCGTCGTCGACCAGCTCGTCGGTGATCTACGTACCCTGCGCCACATGAGCATTCAAACTTGATGCTCATTGCATTTCAATGGTTCAAAATATTAACAAAAACATTTCAATATATCTTATAATCCAAACATTTCATTCGGACAAGAAGCATAACTAAATAGGACCATCATACACTTACTAAATACCCTAGTTCTACTCTATTCAACACTTACTAAAAACTTCATTCGGACAATATAGGACGCTCTCTCTAAATTTGACAATGTGATGTTGACATAACTAAATACCCTAGTTCTACTCTATTCAACACTTACTAAAAATTTCTATTACTAAAATTGCTATACCTAAATTTTCTTACTATAAACTTCTACTACTAAATTTAATACCTAAAAATTTCTATTATTAAAATTTCAAAAATAGAGCGATCAGAGTTGGAGGGAGCAGGTTTAAGTGCATCTAGTGCCACCCCTAGTTGGTTTTGGAGTATTGACGACAAACATGGTTGAGGGACTAATGAGTTTGTGAGATTCACAGGAGAACACAGATAGAAGTCCCTATTGATTCGATTTACCCATCGAAGATGACCCCTAAAAATGTCTGAAGACATTAGTGGTTCATGAAGACATTCACGTCGAAGATAATGACGTGTGAAGACATTCACTTGAAGACAATGGAGTACGAAGCCATAGTTTCTTTCATAGTTTCATTTTCTTCATTCTTGATTCATAGGAACCACCGAACTGTCAAGTGGGGTTCAAGTGAACAAAGTCAGAAGACTGACGTGATGCTCAACCCAAGTCCTATGTCTTCGAGTGAAGACAATGAGAGAAAATCTTATCCTGAGTTGTATAAGTCAGCTTTACTTGTAGCCTAAGTCAAGCTGCCACGTGTGTTTGAAATCCGACCGTTGGACACGTGTCGGTTCCCCAATGACCCAGGGTCATTTCGGACATATCATGTCGGGTTGCCCCTGGCTATAAATAGCCACCCCTCCACCATAAATTGGTGGCTGCTCAGAGTTAGTGCACAGCTTTTGTCGTTTGAGAGCAACCCACCTCCGAAGCCTTTGAGAGAGAATCCTTGCGAGGACAAAACCCAAAATACCCAGAGCCCAAAGAGTGTTGGCATCATTGAAGACTTTCTGTCCGCGTGATCTGAAGACTTATTACACTTGAAGACTGTGATCTTTCAGTCGATTAGGCATCGCATTCTGAGGATCCAAGAGTCATTGTGGATCGCCGGTGAACGAAGTTTGTGAAGGTTTGGAAGTCTACCTTGAAGACTTACCAGAGTGATTGGGCGAGGACTAAGTGACCTTAGCTCAAGGGGAATAAGGTGAAGATGTGGTCTTCTAAGTTCAATCTCAGCCTCCCTAACCAGACGTACAGTTGTCACAGCAACTGGAACTAGTCTACCAAATCCTTGTCTTCGTCAAGCCACTGGTTCTATCACTTCACTCCTTTACATACAGTTTAGCTTCGTGAAGTCATTACTTGTCTGCTCTGATTGACTTCTCTGTTTGAAGACATTCACCCTGATTGCTTTTTGTCTTCATACTATCTTCCAATTCCGATCTGTTCTACCTAGCTGCTATTTGTCTTCGAGCTTACTCTGTACTGTTTCTTTGACTATGCCATGGCTAGTGTAGTTTATCTTCCGCTGCATGCTATGTAGGTGTTATTTGCTTGTCTGTCTTCGAAGACATTACCTATCTTGAAGACTTTCATAAAAATCGCCTATTCACCCCCCTCTAGTCGATAACTAGCACTTTCAATTGGTATAAGAGAAAGGTGCTCCCTTGTTCTGTGTGATTCGGTTTAACCGCCTGTAGTTTTAGCTATGTTGACTGTAGGGATAATCAAGGTCTCTGCTGCGTGCCCCGTCTTCAATGGCACTGATTATCCCTACTTGAAGAATAAGATGCGAATGAATCTTGAAGCCATTGGCAATGACCTCTGGTATGTCGTCAAGACTAGCGTCCCCAAAGTCGGTGAAGGTGTCACCGCTGCTGATGTCAAGAGGTTCGCGCAACTAGACTCAACTGCCAAGAACATCATCTGTGGTCATCTGACCAAAGGACATTATGGCCGTGTGAGTGCACTAGAGTCTGTGAAGCTAGTTTGGGACTGGCTGTCCAAGGTCAATGAAGGCGTCTCTACTCAGAGAGACTCAAGAATCGATGTGCTTCGCAATCTCTTCAATCGATTCAAGAGGAATGACAATGAGAATGTCCAGCTCACTTTTGACCGTCTTACTGACATCACAAATGAGCTTCGCGCACTTGGTGCCACTGAGATCACTAAGCATGAAGTCATGAAGAAGCTATTGAGATCACTTGACAGCTCATTTGACACCCTATCACTGATGTCGTGGGAAAATATGGCCACCTATGGGGCCATCGGCCCCTTGTGGTTCGGCAGGGGGAAGGACGCATTGCACAAAGAGCGGAGGGCGCGAAGCAGCACGACAGCGTCACACGGGCAGTTTTTACCCAGGTTCGGGCCGCCGCGAGGCATAAAACGCTACTCCTGATTTGGTGGATTGATGAGAAGACCGTGGTGGAGACGCAACGCTCTAGCCCGGCAAGGTTGCCTCGGGGCGAGAGCAGCTACGCGCGTATGAGTGTACAAGGGTCCGAATCCTTTCTAAGGTTGCCACGGCCTTCCTTTTATAGATCAAGGGGTCACCACAATGGCAAATCAGTCATTTCGTATGGATTAGATAGAAAACCGTGCTATCATACCTAACTCTGCAGACAGGACAAAGCGCATTAAATGCGCCGCTTAGTGTCACATCGTAGCATAGCCCGGCAAGCCTTGTCGTGCCGTTCGGCCACCTTCTCGCCTGCCTGCGTGACACGTCCCTGGACGGGTGTCATCTGGAGGTGATTTCCTCTGGAAGTGGCTGCCATGTGCCAAATAACGGCCACTTAGTCACTTGGGGGCTCGACACCGCACCGATCGGTGACTTGCGTTGCTATGAGGTGGAGCGGTGGAGCCTTGGCGGGGTAATCCACCCTCGGCGTCCCTGGCAAGCCTTGCCAGGGCAATCTTGAGAGTTGTCTTTGGGGCAACCCCGACCTCGCCGGGCTCGCCTGCCCGGCAAGGGAGGTTATTCCTTAGTGATATCTTGCTCCTTTGGTTGGTCTTAGTCTCCTTGATCCGCCCTTTGATTTCTCAAAGAGCTCATCTCTTCTGCTTGGTCTGGTCTTGGATGCTGCAACCTTATTCTTAAGCCTGTGTACAGTCTGGGCAACACACCTGGGGTTTGTTGCACCGAAAGGAGCCCCCAGGCCTGGCCTGAACGAGCTGTCGAGCATCGTCGGGGTAGGCCCTGTCCAGTACACAGGCGGGGAGCCTGCGGTAGCTCACCCTTTGAGATCTTCTTTGCTTCTTCATTAATCAGAGCTTGAATCAGTTTCCGATTTTCCCGCGCATCGTGCAAGACGTTGTGGGGGAGATTATGAGCCACGATCCATAGGCTACCTGATGTCTACTTCAACTACATCGGTATTTCCCCAAAGAGGAAGGGATGATGCAGTACAGCGACGGTAGGTATTTCCCTCAGTGATGAGACCAAGGTTATCGAACCAGTAGGATAACCACGCAACACAACATAAACAGCCCTTGCACACAAATAACAAATACTCGCAACCCGACGTGTTAAAGGGGTTGTCAATCCCTTTCGGGTAACGGCGCCAGAAATTGGCGAGATGACGTGAGAAAGTTGTAATAGATTGGATAAATAGATCACAAATAAAATAAAGTGCAGCAAGGTATTTTTGTATTTTTGGATTAATAGATCTAAAAATAAAAGCAAATGAAAATAGATTGCGAAGGCAAATATATTAAAGAAGAGACCCGGGGGCCGTAGGTTTCATTAGTGGCTTCTCTCGAGAAAAATAGCAAACGGTGGAAAACAAATTACTGTTGGGCAATTGATAGAACTTCAAATACCCATGACGATATCCAGGCAATGATCATTATATAGGCATCACGTCCAAGATTAGTAGACTGACTCCTGCCTGCATCTACTACTATTACTCCACACATCGACCGCTATCCAGCATGCATCTAGTGTATTAAGTTCATGGAAAAACGGAGTAATGCAATAAGAACGATGACATGATGTAGACAAGATCTATTTATGTAGAAATAGACCCCATCTTATTATCCTTAATAGCAACGATACATACGTGTCGGTTCCCTTTCTGTCACTGGGATCAAGCACCGTAAGATCGAACCCATTACAAAGCACCTCTTCCCATTGCAAGATAAATAGATCAAGTTGGCCAAACAAAACCCAAATATTGGAGAAGAAATACGAGGCTATAAGCAATCATGCATATAAGAGATCAAAGAAGACTCAAATAACTTTCATGGATAAAAACATAGATCTGATCATAAACTCAAAGTTCATCGGATCCCAACAAATACACCGCAAAAAGAGTTACATCATATGGATCTCCAAGAGACCATTGTATTGAGAATCAAACGAGAGAGAGAAAGCCATCTAGCTACTAACTACGGACCCGTAGGTCTACAAAGAACTACTCACGCACCATCGGAGAGGCACCAACGAGGATGATGAACCCCTCCGTGATGGTGTCTAGATTGGATCTGGTGTTTCTGGAACTTGCGGCGACTGGAATTGATTTTCGTCGACTCCCCTAGGGTTTCTGGAATATTGGGGTATTTATAGAGCAAAGAGGTGGTGCGGGAGGCCACCGAGGTGGGCACAACCCACCAGGGCGCGCCTGGGCCCCCAGGCGCGCCCTGGTGTCTTGTGCTCACCTCGGGCTCCCTCTTCGGTACTTCTTTGGCCCACTGGATGTCTTCTGGTCCAAAAAAATCCACAAATAGTTTCGCTACATTTGGACTCCGTTTGGTATTGATTTCCTGCGAGGTAAAAAACATGCAGAAAATAGCAACTGGCACTGGGCACTATGTCAATAGGTTAGTACCAAAAAATGATATAAAATGATTATAAAACATCCAAGAATGATAATATAACATGGAACAATAAAAAATTATAGATACGTTGGAGACGTATCAGCATCCCCAAGCTTAATTCCTGCTCGTCCTCGAGTAGGTAAATGATAAAAACAGAATTTTTGATGTGGAATGCTGCCTAACATGTTCATCACATATTCTTTTCTTTGTAGCATGGACATTTGGACTTTTTATATGGTTCAAAGCAATAGTCTAGTTTTGACATGAAGACTTTAATACTCAAGCATATCAACAAGCAACCATGTCTTTCAAAATATCAACACTAAAGCAAGTTATCCCTAGCCCATTATGCTCAATCATTGATCCATTCATGAAACACACTCAAATACTAGCTATACCCAATGCTCAAGTAAGATCATAGTGCCCCTTAGTTGGTGCTTTATAAGAGAAGATGGAGGCTCAAGTAAAAATAAAAATTTCATAAAGTAAAAGAAAGTCCCTTCGCGGAGGGAAGTAGAGATTTGTAGAGGTGCCAGAGCTCAAAGCAAAAATTGAGAGATAAAAACATTTTGGGAGGCATACTTTTCCCACCAACGAAAATGACTTAGAGTTCCCAACACTTTTCATGCTAGATATATCATAGGCGGTTCCCAAACAGAAAATAAAGTTTATTCCTTTTTCCACCATACTTTCACTTTCCATGGCTAACCGTATCCACGGGTGACCTCCATACCAACGCTTTCCAAGGAATTTATTATTTGACAACATAAAGTAAATTCATTTTTCATTTCGGGACTGGGCATCCCTAATACCTTTGCCGTACTCTCGTGCAATGACAAGTGAATAAACACTCATCATGAGAATAACATATCTAGCATGGAAAATATCGGCCACCCCTCACCGCCTCGCGAGCGGTACGAGCACACAAAAGAGAAATTTATTTTGAAAATTAGAGATGGGACATACAAATTTGCTTAGAACGGCACGGAAATACCACATATAGGTAGGTATAGTGAACTCATATGGCAAAACTGGTTTAAAGGGTTTTGGATGCACAGGTAGTGATCATACTTAGTGCAAATGAAGGCTAGCAAAAAGATTGAGAAGTGTCCAACCAAGAAACGAAAAATCTCATAAGCGAGCATTAAGCATAACTAACACTGAATAATGCACCACAAGTAGGATGTAATTTCATTGCATAACTATTGACTTTCGTGCTTGCATAGGGAATCACAAACCTTAACACTAATATTCTTACTAAAGCATAATTACTCATCAACATGACTCACATATCATATCGTCATATCTCAAAACTATTACAAAGAACCAAGTTTATTTTGTCCAATGATCTTCATGAAAGTTTTTATTATATCCTCCTTGGATATCTATCACTTTGGGACTAATTTCATATGTTGCTTTTAATAAGCTCAAACAAATATAAGTGAAGAACATGAGCATAGTATTTCTTTCTCTCAAATTAATCTAAGTGAAGCAAGAGAGAATTTCTTAAATTTTTTACTAACTCCCAAATAAATCTAAGTGAAGTATGAGAGCATTTCTTCAAAAATAACAAAGCACACCGTGCTCAAAAAGATATAAGTGAAGCATTAGAGCAATTCCAAGGCTCTAAAAATTTAAGTGAAGCATAGGAGCAAGCATAGGATAATTTTTGGCTCTCTCAAAAAGGTGTGTCCCGCAAGGATTCAAGACTTAAAATAAAAAGCAAAACAAGCAAAGACTCATATCATACAAGATGCTCCAAGCAAAACTCATAATATGTGACGAATAAAAATATAGCTCCAAGTAAAATACCGATGGTCGTTAGAAGAAAGAGGGGATGCCACTCGGGGGCATCCCCAAGCTTAGTTGCTTGATACTTCTTGAATATTATTTTGGGGTGCCTCGGGCATCCCCAAGCTTAGGCTTTTGCTAATCCTTATTCCTTCATCCATCGTAATATCACCCAAAACTTGAAAACTTCAATCACACAAAACTCAACAAAACCTTCGTGAGATCCGTTAGTATAAGAAAGCAAATCACTACTATAAGTACTGTTGCAAACCTATTCATATTTTATTTTTGCATTATATCTACTGTATTCCAACTTTTCTATGGCAAAAACTCTTCAAAGAAAACCATAGAATCATCAAAACAAGCACACAACGCAAAGAAAACAGAATCTATCAAAAGCAGAACAGTCTGTAGCAATCTGGATATTTCGAATACTTCTGTAACTCGAAAAATTCTGAAAAATTAGGACAACGCAGAAAATTTGTATATCAATCTTGTGTAAGAAATTCAGAATTTTTTGTCACTTATGTAGTTCTAAACAATTATTTTTCTGGACGAAAAAGTTTCTGTTTTCCAACAAGATCAAATCAACTCTCACCCAAATCATCCCAAAGGCTTTGCTTGGCACAAACACTAATTTAAACCACAAAAACACATCTAATCAGAGGCATAATTGGGTATTTTATTGAAAACAGCAAGAAAAACCAAAAAGCAAAAAGATACAAGTTGGGTTGCCTCCAAACGAGCGCTATCGTTTTACGCCCCTAGCTAGGCATAATGCAAAGGATCTAAGTTTTGTCATCTTTGTCCTTGTTTCCCTTAGAGGTATTTTTCTCAGGAGGTTTTGAAAAAAGGACATAAAACACATTATCCATGGAGACTTTAGCACTATCGAGTTGCTTTTCATCATATCCCCTTTGATTTCCGGCAACAATCCAAGAATACTGTTGATTAACATCATTGAAAACTTGTTGGATTAAATCTAAAACAGGGACTTGCTTTTTAAGATTCTCATCAAAAATCTGGTTATCCCCAAGCAAATGTCTTAAAGCATAATCACTATTATAAATAATTTCATCTATCATGGGTTTTTCACGATTCATACCATAAAAATCAAAGATCTCCCTAGCTTCCCGTATTATATAATCGAATTCATTCATAAGAACGAGAGTAGCCAACTTCTTAGCTTTGGGGTTCTTTATAATGGGTAACTCATAAAACAATCTTTGCAAGGTAGGATAAGTATGAATAAACTTATTTTCAAGTTTCAGAACTAATGCCGAAATAGCTTCCGCATAAGATTTAGTCTTTTTAAGTATAGGAGCATCATCAAGACTTAAATTTCCAACACAATTGGAAAATTCTTGGATATGTTCTTTTCCCATAAAATTCCCTTGCCCCAAAAGAAAACTATTGGCATCCAGATTACCCGTATGCTCCATTTTAGGAGTTAGGCCATCATCTGTTTCTGCCATACCAAAATCACTCATGATTGCAAGCAAAAAGATAGATTTGACGAAAAAACGGCGAACGAAAAAGAGGGCGAATAAAACGGCAATTTTTTATGAAGTGGGGGAGAGGAAAATGAGAGGCAAATGGCAAATAATGTAAATTGCAAGGAGATGAGATTTGTGATTAGGAACCTGGTTGATGTTGATGATGTCTCCCCAGCAACGGCGCCAGAAATTCCTTTTGATGTCTGCTTGAACTTCGTCAGTATTTTCCCAAAGAGGAAGGGATGATGCAGTAGGTATTTCCCTCAGTGATGAGACCAAGGTTATCGAACCAGTAGGAGAACCACGCAACACAACGTAAACAGCCTCTGCACACAAATAACAAATACTAGCAACCCGACGTGTTAAAGGGGTTGTCAATCCCTTTCGGGTAACGGCGCCAGAAATTGGCGAGATGACCTGAGAAAGTTGTAATAGATTGGATAAATAGATCACAAATAAAATAAAGTGCAGCAAGGTATTTTTGTATTTTTGGATTAATAGATCTGAAAATAAAAGCAAATGAAAATAGATCGCGAAGGCAAATATATTAAAGAAGAGACCCAGGGGCTGTAGGTTTCACTAGTGGCTTCTCTCAAGAAAAATAGCAAACGGTGGAAAAAAAATTACTGTTGGGCAATTGATAGAACTTCAAATACTCATGACGATATCCAGGCAATAATCATTATATAGGCATCACGTCCAAGATTAGTAGACCGACTCCTGCCTGCATCTACTACTATTACTCCACACATCGACCGCTATCCAGCATGCATCTAGTGTATTAAGTTCATGGAAAAACGAAGTAATGCAATAAGAACGATGACATGATGTAGACAAGATCTATTTATGTAGAAATAGACCCTATCTTGTTATCCTTAATAGCAATGATACATACGTGTCGGTTCCCTTTCTGTCACTGGGATCAAGCACCGTAAGATCGAACCCATTACAAAGCACCTCTTCCCATTGCAAGATAAATAGATCAAGTTGGCCAAACAAAACCCAAATATCGGAGAAGAAATATGAGGCTATAAGCAATCATGCATATAAGAGATCAAAGAAGACTCAAATAACTTTCATGGATAAAAACATAGATCTGATCATAAACTCAAAGTTCATCGGATCCCAACAAACACACCGCAAAAAGAGTTACATCATAAGGATCTCCAAGAGACCATTGTATTGAGAATCAAACGAGAAAGAGAAAGCCATCTAGCTACTAACTACAGACCCGTAGGTCTACAAAGAACTACTCACGCATCATCGGAGAGGCACCAATGAGGATGATGAACCCCTCCGTGATGGTGTCTAGATTGGATCTGGTGTTTCTGGAACTTGCGGCGGCTGGAATTGATTTTCGTCGACTCCCCTAGGGTTTCTGGAATATTGGGGTATTTATAGAGCAAAGAGGCGGTGCGGGAGGCCACCAAGGTGGGCACAACCCACTAGGGCGCGCCTGGGCCCCCAGGTGCGCCCTGGTGTCTTGTGCTCACCTCGGGCTCCCTCTTCGGTACTTCTTTGGCCCACTGGATGTCTTCTGGTCCAAAAAAAATCCACAAAATGTTTTGCTGCGTTTGGACTCCGTTTGGTATTGATTTCCTGCGATGTAAAAAACATGCAGAAAACAGCAACTGGCACTGGGCACTATGTCGATAGGTTAGTACCAAAAAATGAAATAAAATGATTATAAAATAATTGTAAAACAATCAAGAATGATAAACGGCATGGAACAATAAAAAATTATAGATACGTTGGAGACGTATCACTACCCACGTCCCACGTTCATGGGGTGGTAACTGCCATTCCACTATCCTTCCCACTCGCAGCGCTTCCGCCATGTGTACCGCATGCGTTGCGTGGGGTTGGTGGTGGACGCGGAGGGTGTGGAAATGCGTGCCATGGCAGAAACCCAGACGCCATGGATTGGTGCTGAGGGTCGGCCTTGATTCCACGAGCCATTGGTGTCGCGGGGAAGCCGGATTGGAGGAGTAGGGAGGCTGCCTTCAGGGAGAGGAGCCAGCCCCCTGCCCCATTCGCCTATAAAAAGGAACGCAGGGCAGGGTGCTTCTCCACACATCTCATCGCTTCCTTCTCCTTAGCAGCTCTCGTCCACCATGGTGAGGGGCCGGGGGCGTGGCGGTTTTCCGGCGGTGGCGACGAGGGCTTCTACTCGACAGCGCCTCCCTCCTCCTATTGAAAACACGAGGGCGGAGCCCGCCGCGAGAGGAGGTGGGAGGGGGCAAGGTCGCGGCCGCCGTGGTGCCCGGGGTCGAGGAGGACGGGGTGGTGCTCTGATCGCACCTCCGCCGACCGCTCATCCCCCAATGGAAGGCCACGTTGGAGATCAACCGCTGGAGTTCATCATCAGGTTGTATAAGCCCCCGCGTGGCCACCTCTGCCTCCCTACTCCATTTGCGTGGGTGATGGAGCTTGAACAACCACGCGCACTGAAGCTGCACATGAGGGGTTATTGTAATGGCAGCATGCGGGTGGATATGGATTTCCCCGTCCCTCATGTCATGCACTTTCGACGTGGCTGGAAGACTTTTACCCGCGCCCACAGCTTGTCGGAGGGGCACGTCCTCCATTTTAAATTAATGGATGCTGAGCTGCTCTCCGTCAAGGTCTTCGGATGCTCGGGTGCTCGCTTAGGGTGCTGTGTGGAGAGCTCGACCGATGATGAAAGCTCCTCCTCGAGTGATAGCGACAAGGAGGACAGTGATGGCGATGACGACATCGTCGATGGGGAAGATGACAGCTCCGACTCCGGCTGAACGCCAGCCACACCATCACCGTCAAGCGGCGGCACCATCATCTGCACCTGCATCTCATTCCCGGCAAGGTGATTTGCCGGGGATCGGAGTTGGATGCAGAGGTGGGGATGATGTCTTCGGCTCCTCCAGTAGCCTTCCAGCTGGGCCTCGGCAGGCTTCCTCGCGGGCTGCAGCTTCGTTCGCCCTGCCGCGTCCTGCTGGCCCTAGTGGCGGTGGTCAGGGGGACCCTTCGGCCGCTCTCTTCACCCTCACCTTCGCCCGTGCCCTCCCGATCTTGTCGGGCTCCCTGTCATGGAGTCCGACGGGGTCAGGCTGGGCTTCTGCCCAGGCACCCCTTTTGCCCTCTTCTCTTCCCAGTGTAGTGCCTAGGAGGAGAGGGACAAGAAAGGGATTACGGGGCACTTATCTTTTTTCAGTTTAAAATGTGTAGGCATTGGCCAAACTTTAGTCTAAATTATGTAATCTTCCTTATCCATGTTTGTGTTCTGTAAGATCTGTACTTGCTTATCAGCATATTAATGAAAAAGACAAGCCTTGCCGAGTACTTGTGCATGTATCATATCCATGCAGAGGTGAAATGCCTCTATACATTTAAGTAAACAAGTTTCCCCTGGCAGGCTATCCTGTCGGTGCCCTCAGTTTGTTGCCGCGGGGCTAGGCCTGCCGGGCACAAAACCACAAGAAGGGACTAGCCCCCCGCTGAACCTTTTCCGTCAAAGGCCACTGCGACCACCCTGACCGAAGCAGCATTCGAGTCAAAGGGTAGGAGCACCTATGTTTCGAAGGTGGCGGGGTTTTCATATGCACAAGTTTTCGAATTACAGAACAGGTATGGATAAGAAGGAACTTATCTGTTTGGTCTGCCGGGGATCATCACATAGGCTCGTCTTCATTTCTTCTCTTCGGGACCAAGTCCACGGCATGAACCCTGCAACTTAGTGCAGATTAAAACAATGCCACATGTGACCTCATCTACATGATCATGCTATGCTCATGATATGCTTATGCATGCATGCAAGTTTCAGGGCCCCCCAGTGCTTCGTTTATTTATCTGGTGCTCAGGGTCTGCGCCTGGCTTTGTACAAAGGGTTACATGCAACATCGGCAAGGCTTGTACAAAAGGGTGGCTGCCGGGCAGGGCCCAACAGCCGCGCCTTACGGGTAGAACTTACGGAGATGCTCAATGTTCCATGAGTTTTGCAATTGAATGCCATCTCCGGTCTCCAGACGGACTGTGCCAGGTCTGGTGACTCGTACTACCGGGGAAGGGCCTTCCCACTTCAGCATCAACTTGTTTGCACCCTTGGTGGACTGAACATGCCTAAGGACAAGGTCGCCTTCCTCAAAGCTCCGGGAATGAACCCTGCGGCTGTGATAGCGACGCAGGGCTTGCTGGTAGCGTGCAACACGCGTAGCAGCCCGGAGACAGTTCTCCTCAAGTAGCACAACGTCATCACGCCGGTGCTGTTCCTGCGCTACTTCATCGTAGGCAAGCACTCGAGGAGACCCGAATATGAGTTCCGTGGGGATCACTGCTTCTGCCCCATAGACTAGGGAGAAGGGAGTCTGCCCGGTAGCTCGATTTGGTGTCGTACGGAGGGACCAAAGAACCACTGGCAGCTCGTCGATCCATCGCCTACTGCACTTCTGTAGCCTATCAAAGGTTCTTGTCTTGAGAGCTTGCAGCACTTCAGCGTTCGCCCTCTTAGCTTGCCCGTTGCTTCTCGGATGGGCAACAGAGGCAAATGAGATTTTGCTTCCGAGGGCATGAATGTATTGCATGAAGGCGCGGCTTGTGAATTGGGTGCCATTGTCGGTGATGATTCGGGCGGGTACCCCGAAGCGGCACACCAATCCTTTCAAGAACTTGATAGCTGACTGTGCGGTCACCTTTCTCACGGGTTCTACTTCCGGCCACTTTGTAAACTTGTCAATTGCAACGGACAAGAATTCAAAGCCCCCGGTAGCACGGGGGAAGGGGCCCAAGATATCGAGCCCCCAGGCCGAAAATGGCCATGACAAAGGGATTGTTTGGAGAGCTTGAGTAGGCTGATGGATATTCTTGGAGTGGAACTGGCAGGCTTCACACTTGGTGACTAGCTCAATTGCATCTTGGAGGGCTGTGGGCCAGTAGAAACCTTGCCGGAAAGCTTTCCCAACCAAGGCCCTTAATCCGATGTGTGAGCCACACATACCCTTGTGTATCTCTGCCAGCAGTTCCTTTCCTTCTTCCCAGTAAATGCACTTCAATTTCACACCATTGGGCCTTCTTCTGTATAGCGTGTCATCAATGAACTGATACATACTGGCCCTCCGGGCTACTCTTTCAACTTCTTCTTGCTCTTCGGGAAGTTCTCCTATTTGGAGGAAATGAACAATGTGCCACGCCCAAGTTGGAGCCTGGGGCTCGGCAACAAGGACTAGTGGCACCTCCCCGTCGTGGGAGCGCATGCCTCGACCACAAAGACTGGTAGTTCGGCGGGAGGGTGCAGCTCACCGATCGAAGGGGAGTTGTTCCCGCCAAGCCCTCTGCCGGGGGCTTCGTGAAGCTCTGCCGGGAGAGGCTTGCCGGAGTTCAATTTCCTCCTCTTGCTGGCCATTGTTGCTGGGGATACGGAGGGTTGAGTTAGATAGAGAACAAAAGTCCCTGGTTCCACAGGGAGTTTTTGCGCAGCGCACTTTGACAGATGATCAACAATGCTATTTTCCGCACGAGGCACGTGCTCTGTTTGCAATCCGTCAAAGCGCTCCTCCAACTTTCTCACTTCCTCGACGTATGCCTCCATCAATGGGCTTTGATAATCCTTGTTGACTTGCCTCACCACAAGTTGCGAATCTCCACGGATGATTAGCTTATTGATTCCTAGTTCTGTCATGATCCTGAGCCCGGCAAGGAGCCCTTCATACTCTGCAGTGTTGTTGGTAGCCTCCTCCTAGGGGAAATGCATCTGAACGACGTACTTGAGGTGCTCCCCAGTGGGAGCAACGAGAAGCACGCCAGCTCCTGCACCTTGGAGGGAGAAGGCACCGTCAAAGTACATGATCCACTCTTGGGGCGCTTCCTTGCCGGGGATAACTATCTCCAGCACCTCTTCGTCAGGGGTAGGTGTCCACTCTGCAATGAACTCTGCTAGTGCTCTGCTCTGAATAGTTAACGTGCTCTCAAACTTCAGACCAAAGCTGGACAACTCCAAAGCCCACTCCACTATTTTGCCAGTGGCCTCGGGGTTCCTCAGTATGCGTTGCAAAGGGAAACGGGTGACAACCGTGATCTCGTGGGCTTGGAAGTAGTGGCGCAGTTTCCTTGAGGCCATGATAAGGCCAAAAATCAACTTTTGCACGCCAGAGTACCTCGACCTAGCCCCCTGCACTAGGGAGCTGATGAAGTACACTGGGCACTGCACCACCTTCTTCCTTGCCGTGATCTTGGAACTATCTCCGTTTCCCTGCTCTTCCTTGTCTTGAACTGCATCTGACCTTGCTGGGTTGGGTTCGCTTTCCTCTCTAGAGGGGACGGTGGTTGCGGCTGCTGCTTCATCTACTTCCCGCTGTGCCACCAGTGCTGCACTAACCACTTGATTGGTTGTCGCTAAGTATAGCAGCAATGGCTCTTGTGGTTTGGGAGCGACTAAGGTGGGCACAGAGGAAAGATAGGCCTTCAAATCTTGCAATGCAACGTCTGCCTCTGGGGTCCACTCTACGGGCCCTGCCTTCTTCAAGATTTTGAAGAAGGGCAGGGTGCACTCGGCGAACTTGGAAACGAACCTGCTTAGTGCGGCAATACGTCCAGTCAAATGCCTCACGTCTTTAACTGTCTTGGGTGCTTGAATCTGCTCAATAGCCTTGATCTTGTCGGGGTTGGCCTCTATCCCCCAGTGGGACACAAAGAAGCCAAGTAGCTTGCCAGAAGGAACGCCAAACATGCACTTCTCTGGGTTCAGCTTCAAGTTGATCTTGTGTAGATTTGCAAAGGTCTCTTCCAAGTCCTGAATGAGGTCAATCTGTCCTTGGTTTTGACCACTATATCATCCATGTAGGCTTCAATATTCCTGTGCAGCTGGGATGCAAGGCTAATCTGTACTGCTCTTGCAAAAGTGGATCCAGCGCTCTTCAACCCGAAGGGCATCCGCACAAAACAGTATGTGCCGTAGGGGGTTACAAACACAGTCTTCTCCTCATCTTCTTTGGTCATGAAGATCTGGTGGTATCCGGAGTAGGCATCCAGGAAGGAAAGCAGATCGCACCCAGAGGTGGAATCCACAATCTGGTCGATGCGCGGCAAGGGGAATGGGTCCTTCGGGCATGCTTTATTTAGATCCGTGAAGTCTATGCAAAGCCTCCATTTCCCATTCGCCTTGCACACCACCACTGGGTTTGCTAACCATGTTGGATGCAACACTCCTCTGACCAGACCAGCTGCCTCAAGTTTCGTGATCTCCTCGGCAATAAACTGCTGCCGCTCCAAAGCTTGCTTCTGGACCTTCTGCTTGACGGGTCGGGCATGTGGGCAGATGGCAAGGTGGTGCTCGATTACCTCCCTGGGAACACCAAGGATGTCAGATGGTTGCCAGGCAAACACATCGACATTCGCCCGCAGGAAGGTAATGAGCGCGCTTTCCTATTTGTCGTCGAGGGTGGCACTAATAGTAAATGTACCATCAGCGCCAGCCAGCCCTGCCGGGACCTTCTTCACAGCAGGTGCAGTAGCCTTGGATCTCTTGCTATTGGAACTCTCTGGCAAGTCATCGATAGGCGCAGCATACTCCGAAGAGGCGCGCTTCCTGAATTCCTTGCTGGCATCCTTGCTAGCTTTCTTCTTTTTCTTGGCGGGAGCAGTAGCTTCCGCGGCCTCTGCAGCGACTGCTTTCCGGTACATCTTGTCCACGCATATGATTGCGTCTTTCTTGTCTGATGGAATGAAAATGACGCCCATTGGCCCTGGCATCTTCAAAATGTTGTAGGCATAGTGGGATGCCACCATGAATCTTGCCAGAGCTAGGCGACCAAGGATTCAATTGTACGACAGGGGGAGGTCGACCACGTCAAACACGATCTTCTTAGTCCGGTAGTTTAACTCCCCCCCGAATGTTACCGGCAGTGTGATCTTCCCCTTAGGACGACTACTATCGGGGTTGATCCCTTGGAACGTACTAGTAACCTTGAGCTCTTCATCTACTATCTGGAGTTTGCTGATAACCTTTGGAGAAATCAGATTCAACCCGGCCCCGCCGTCAACCAACATCTTTGTGACCTTGAGGTTGCGGATCGTTGGTGAAACCAACAACGGCAAACACCCTACCGCGATGGTGCGGTCAAGGTGATCCTCCTCATCAAAGATGATGGGCGTGCGGGACCACTTGAGAGGCTTCCGCGAATCTGCCGCTGGCTCCACGACATTGACCTCACATGCCCACTGTTTAAGTTGGCGGTGAGAGGAGTGCAAAGCTGCACCCCCGTCAATGCATAGGGCGTCAGTGGCTTTTTGGAACTCCTGCTCACTGGTTTCCTCTTCATCTCCTTGATCACTCTCGTCATCGCATTCCTTCTTGTCATGGCCTCTGGCGGGTTTCCCTTGATATTGAGGAGCCTTGCTGGGGCGACCTGTCCGGCTGCCTCGGCCCTTCCCGCCAATGCCATCTTGATCTTTCTCCTTATCATGCTTCTCGTACTCAGCCCTCTGCTTCTTGACGAGTTGCTCAACCTGATGACACTCCTGAAGATCATGGCCCTTGGTCCGATGGATCTTGCAGTACGGTCCGTCACCCTTACCAGCCTTCTCGGCAGCTGCGGCTTCCCGGCAATTAGTGCACGTGGCAACTTCCTTGCCGGGAGCCTCAGTCTTGGCCTTCTTGCCGGTACTAGGTGTGCTCGATCCTTTAACGGTCATCACTATTTTATCCTTGCGCTTCTTGTTGCGTTTCTTATTCTTCTTCTTCTGATTGGTGGCGTCGTCATCGTCCTCTGAGTCAACGTCAATGCCATCTTCTTCACCGGGGAGTCGTCTCCCCTCTTCTACTCGGGCACACTTATCCACCAGAGTGTACAACTCATTCACAGTCTTGGGCAACTGGACGTTCATTTTAGAACGTATCCTGCAGTTGCGCACGTTGGACTGGAATGCGGCTATCACAGCTGCCGGGTGGATGTCTGGAATGTTCCTGTGCACCCAGCTGAACCTCTGCATGTACTTCCGCAAACTCTCTCCTTCCTTCCGTGGGAGGAGCTGTAAGTTGCTTGGCCGCCCTGGTTCTTGATGGCCGCCCATGAAGGCGCCAACAAACTCATGGCACAGGTCAGCCTAGGTCGAGGTGGAGTTCTCTGGCAAGTGCATCAGCCAAGACCTCACATTTGGCTTGAGTGCCAAAGGGAAGTAGTTGGCGAATACCTTCTCGTCTCTTCCCCCGGTAGCTTGAACAATGATGGTGTAGATGCTTAAGAACTCTACCGGGTTCAATCTTCGATCGTACTTCTCTAGTATTTCTGGCTTGAAAGTGCGAGTAGATGGCCAACGGACTTGCCGCAGCTCGCGAGTGAAGGCGGGGCACCCAACTTCGAAAGGCAGGTACCCGCCTTCACCGGGCATGGGCTCGTCGATGTTGGGGCCATTCCACCTATCAGACTGGCGTCGGGTTTCGCAGCGTCGTTCGATGGTGACGCGCGTCTTCCCTCCGCCTTTCTTCCAGGACTTGCCGCTGGTCTCATCGTGCTCGAGGATCGGACAAAGCCATCGATACGTCGTCGGGTTCTTGGTCGTGTGGCTCAGGCTGCGGCCCCTGCGCTGGCTGCCGCGAAGGGGATTGCACCGTGGGGGTGGCCCCTTCGGTACGGCCAGCGGCCCAGGCCGTTGTCGCCGCCTGTGGAGGCCGTGACGGGCCCGCTCGCTGTGATCCTCCCGCTTCGGCGAAACCAATCAAGCTCTGAATGGTGGATCTCCACTCATCCATCTGATCGGCCACCGGCGGGAATCTCAATAGGAGTTGGGCCCGCACCATGGCCTACGAAGCAGTGCTCGGCATGGACGACGACATAGATCATAACGTTGCTTGGCTTCTGACGGCGCCGGCAGTGCCATCGCCATGTTCTCGTCGCCGTGAGCCAGTCACCAGTATAGCATGGTGACGAGGTGGATGAGCTTGGGGATCAGCGGCTCCATTCGGTGCATCGGCTCGGCCAACTTGTCTCGGGGATGGCGCTTGCTCCGCAGCCGCACCCGCAGCAGGGGCGGCCAGATGGTGGTGGTTCGACCCAGAGCGAGAGCCATCACTGTGGCTGCATCCTTCGGTGGGGCGGAGAGGGGGAGACGGAATAATCTCTCCACCCGCACCTTGTGGAGCGCAGCCATTGGGATGCTGTCGGTGTTGCCCTTCTCCGGTGCCTCCTGCTCCCGTTTCGGTCGCAGGGGGAGTGGTGACGGCGCCGCCTGCGCCAGCCACGTCCCCTGCAACATGCATGTTCCCATGCGTCCCCGCAGCCCCCATGGCATTGGTGGCCGCATGCGAAGGGTCCTTCGAGGTGGATGGGTGAGCTGCAGCACCAGACTTTTTCTTGGGCGCCATGGATGATGAAGCCATCAATGAAGAAAATGATGATGAAGATGATGCGCTGCTTGCACTCTCGGGTTCGTGCAAACACTTCCCCCTACCTGGCGTGCCAAAGACGTCGTGGGAAAACACGGCCACCTATGGGGCCATCGGCCCCTTGTGGTTCGGCAAGGGGGAAGGACACATTGCACAAAGAGCGGAGGGCGCGGAGCAGCTCGGCAGCGATCACACGGGCAGTTTTTACCCAGGTTCGGGCCGCCACGAGGCGTAAAACCCTACTCTTGCTTTGGTGGATTGATGAGAGGACCATGGTGGAGACGCAATGCTCTAGCCCGGCAAGGTTGCCTCGGGGCGAGAGCAGCTATGCGCGTATGAGTGTACAAGGGTCCGAATCCTTTCTAAGGTTGCCACGGCCCTCCTTTTATAGATCAAGGGGTCACCACAATGGCAAATCAGTCATTGCATACTGATTAGATAGCAAACATTGTTATCATACCTAACTCTGCAGACAGGATAAAGCGCATTAAATGCGCCGCTTAGTGTCACATCGTAGCGTAGCCCGGCAAGCCTTGCCGTGCCGTTCGGCCACTTTCTCGCCTGCCTGCGTGACACGTCCCTGGACCGGGTGTCATCTGGAGGTGATTTCCTCTGGAAGTGGCTATCACGTGCCAAATAACGGCCAATTAGTCACTTGGGGGCTCGACACCGCACCGATCGGTGACTTGCGTTGTTGTGAGGTGGAGTGGTGGAGCCTTGGCGGGGTAATCCGCCCTCGGCGTCCCCGGCAAGCCTTGCCGGGGCAGTCTTGAGAGTTGTCTCGGGGCAACCCCGACCTCGCCGGGCTCACCTGCCCTGCAAGGGAGGTTATTCCTTAGTGATATCTTGCTCCTTTGGTTGGTCTTAGTCTCCTTGATCCGCCGTTTGATTTCTCAAAGAGCTCATCTCTTCTGGTTGGTCTGGTCTTGGATGCTGCAACCTTGTTCTTAAGCCTGTGTATAGTCTGGGAAACACACCTGGGGTTTGTTACACCGACAATTGATGATCCAAGAACGTCCTGACTTCAAAGATCTCGATCCGTCTGACATACTTGAGAGGCTCAACGCACATGTGAAGGAAATATGCCCTAGAGGCAATAATAAAGTTGTTATTTTATATTTCCTTATTCATGATAAAGGTTTATTATTCATACTAGAATTGTATTTATCGAAAACTTAAATACATGTGTGAATACATAAACAAATATCGTGTCCCTAGTAAGCCTCTACTAGACTAGCTCGTTGATCAAAGATGGTTAAGGTTTCCTAACCATAGACATGTGTTGTCATTTGATAACAGGATCACATCATTAGGAGAATGATGTGATGGACAAGACCCATCCGTTAGCTTAGCATATTGATTGTTCAGTTTATTGCTATTCCTTTCTTCATGTCAAATACATATTCCTCCGACTATGAGATTATGCAACTCCCGGATACCAGAGGAATACCTTGTGTGCTATGAAATGTCACAACGTAACTGGGTGATCATAAAGATGCTCTACAGGCATCTTCGAAGGTGTTTGTTGAGTTGGCATAGATCGAGATTAGGATTTGTCACTCCGAGTATCGGAAGGTATCTCTGGGCCCTCTCGGTAATACACATCATAAGAAGCCTTGCAAGCAAAGTGACTAATGAGTTAGTTATAGGATGATGTATTACGAAACGAGTAAAGAGACTTGCCGATAACGAGAATGAACTAGGTATAGAGATACCGACGATCGAATCTTGGGCAAGTAACATACCGACAGACAAAGGGAATTACGTATGTTGTCATAACGGTTCGACCAATAAAGATCTTCGTAGAATATGTAGCAGCCAATATGGGCATCCATGTTCCGCTATTGGTTATTGACCGGAGAGGTGTCTCGGTCATGTCTACATAGTTCTCGAACCCATAGGGTTCACACGCTTAACATTCATTGACGATATAATGTTATATGAGTTATATGTTTTGGTGACCGAATGTTGTTCGGAGTCCCGGATGAGATCACTACCTCGCCGTCTTGCTGGATCAAGAAGGCATGGACGTCACCGAGTTGAACATGTGCTGAACGCGGAGGTGACATACGTTCGGTACTCGATCAGTTGGATCGCGAAGAAAGTTCAACTACATCAACCGCGTTGTCAAATGCTTCCGCTTACGGTCTATGAGGGTACGTAGACACACTCTCCCCTCTCGTTGCTATGCATCACCTTGAAAGATCTTGCGTGTGTGTAGAATTTTTTTGTTTTCCATGCAACGTTTCCCAACAGTGGTATCAGAGCCAGGTCTATGCGTAGATGATATGCATGAGTAGAACACAAAGAGTTGTGGGCGGTGATAGTCATATCTGCTTATCACCAACGTCTTATTTTGATTCGGCGGTATTGTGGGATGAAGCGGCCCGGACCAACCTTACATGTCCACGCACATGAGATCGGTTCCACCGACAGACATGCAACTAGTTTTGCATAAAGGTGGCTGGCGGGTATCTGTTTCTCCTACTTTAGTTGAATCAAATTTGACTACAGCCGGTCCTTGAAGAAGGTTAAAACAGCAAACTTGATGAAACACCGTTGCGGTTTTTGCGTAGGTAAGAACGGTTCGTGCTAGAAGCCCATAGCAGCCACGTAAAACCTGCAATAACAAAGTAGAGGATGTCTAACTTGTTTTTGCAGGGCATGTTGTGATGTGATATGGTCAAGATATGATGTGATATATGTTGATGTATGAGATGATCATGTTTTGTAATATCGAGAACTGGCAGGAGCCTTAGGGTTGTCTCTTTATTGTATGAAGTACAAACGCCATGTAATTGCTTTACTTTATCACTATGGGTTAGCGATAGTTGTAGAAGCAATAGTTGGTGAGATGACCCCGACGCAACGATGGAGATCAAGGTGTCGAGCTGGTGACGATGGAGATCATGATGATGCTTTGGAGATGGAGACCAAAAGCACAAGATGATGATGGCCATATCATGTCACATATTTTGATTGCATGTGATGTTTATCCTTTATGCATCTTATTTTGCTTAGAACGACGGTAGCATTATAAGATGATCCCTTCACTAAATTTCAAGATAAAAGTGTTCTCCCTGAGTATGCACCATTGCCAAAGTTCGTCGTTTCGAAGCACCTCGTGATGATCGGGTGTGATAGACTCTACGTTCACATACAACATGTGTAAGACAGTTTTGCACATGCAGAATACTTGGGTTAAACTTGACGAGCCTAGCATGTACATACATGGTCTCGGAACACTGGAGACCGAAAGGTCAAACGTGAGTCATATAGTAGATATGATCAACATAGAGATGTTCACCATTGATGACTACCCCATCTCACGTGATGATTGAACATGGGTTAATTGATTTGGATCACGTATCACTTGATAACCTGAGGGATGTTTATTTAAGTGGGAGTTCATTAGTAATTTGATAAATTGAACTTAATTTATCATGAACTTAGTCTTATAGTTTTGCATATCTATGTTGTAGATCAATGGCCCGAGCTACCGTTCCCCTGAATTTTAATGCGTTCCTAGAGAAAGCTAAGTTGAAAGATGATGGTAGCAACTACACGGACTAGGTCCGTAACTTGAGGATTATCCTCATTGCTGCACAGAAGAATTATGTCCTTGATGCACCACTAGGTGACAGGCCTGCTGCAGGAGCTGAAGCAGATGTTATGAACGTCTGGCAAGCTCGATCTGATGACTACTCGATAGTTCAGTGTGCCATGCTTTACGGCTTAGAACCGGGACTTCAAAGACGTTTTGAACGTCATGGAGCATATGAGATGTTCCAAGAGTTGAAGTTAATATTTCAAGCAAATGCCCGGGTTGAGAGATATGAAGTCTCCAACAAGTTCTATAGCTGCAAGATGGAGGAGAACAGTTTTGTCAGTGAACACATACTCAAAATGTCTGGGTATCATAACCACTTGACTCAGCTGGGAGTTGATCTTACAGTTGATAGTGTTATTGACAGAGTTTTTCAATCACTGCCACCAAGCTACAAAGGCTTCATGATGAACTATAATATGCAAGGGATGAATAAAATGATTCCTAAGCTCTTCGCAATGCTTAAGGCCGCGGAGGTGGAAATCAAGAAGGAGCATCAAGTGTTGATGGTTAACAAGACCACTAGTTTCAAGAAAAAGGGCAAGGGAAAGAAAGGGAACTTCAAAAAGAATGGCAAGCAAGTTGCCACTCCCGGGAAGAAGCCCAAAGCTGGACCCAAGCCTGAAACTGAGTGCTTCTACTGCAAAGGGAATGGTCACTGGAAGCGGAACTGCCCCAAATACTTGGCGGATAAGAAGGATGGCAAAGTGAACAAAGGTATATTTGATATACGTGTTATTGATGTGTACCTTACTAATGCTCGTAGCAGCGCCTGGGTATTTGATACTAGTTCAGTTGCTCATATTTGTAACGCGAAACAGGAGCTGCGGAATAAACGAAGATTGACTAAGGACGAGGTGACGATGCGCATCGGAAATGGTTCCAAGGTCGATGTGATCGCCGTCGGCATGCTACCTCTACATCTACCTCTGGGATTAGTTTTAGACCTCAATAATTGTTATTTGGTGCCCACGTTGAGCATGAACATTATATCTGGATCTTGTTTATTGCGAGACTATTATTCATTTAAATCAGAGAATTATGGTTGTTCTATTTATATGAGTAATATCTTTTATGGTCATGCACCCTTGATGAGTGGTCTATTCTTGTTGAATCTCGATCGTAGTGATACACATATTGATAATATTGATTCCAAAAGATGCAAAGTTGATAATGATAGTGCAACATACTTGTGGCACTACCGTTCAAATTGGTGTAAAAGCATGAAGAAACTCCATGCAGATGGACTTTTGGAATCACTTGATTATGAATCATTTGATACTTGCGAACCATGCCTCATGGGCAAGATGACTAAACTCCGTTCTCCGGAACAATGGAGCGAGCTAATGACTTATTGGAAATAATACATACCGATGTATGTGGTCCGATGAGTGTTGAGGCACGCGGCGGGTATCGTTATTTTCTGACCTTCACAGATGATTTGAGTAGGTATGGGTATATCTACTTGATGAAACACAAGTCTGAAACATTTGAAAAGTTCTAAGAATTTCAGAGTGAAGTGGAGAATCATCATAACAAGAAAATAAAGTTTCTACGATCTGATCACGGAGGCGAATATTTGAGTTAAGAGTTTGGCCTTCATTTAAAACAATGTGGAATTGTTTCACAACTCACGCCACCTGAAACACCACAGCGTAATGGTGTGTCCGAACGTCGTAACCGTATTTTATTGGATATGGTGCGTTCTATGATGTCTCTTACCGATTTACCACTATCGTTTTGGGGTTATGCATTAGAGACAACCGCATTCACGTTAAATAGGGCACCGTCTAAATCTGTTGAGACGACACCGTATGAACTGTGGTTTGGCAAGAAACCTAAGTTGTCGTTTCTTAAAGTTTGGGGTTGCGACACTTATGTCAAAAGGCTTCAGCCTGATAAGCTTGAACCCAAATCGGAGAAGTGCGTCTTCATAGGATACCCTAAGGAAACAATTGGGTACACCTTCTACCACAGATCCGAAGGCAAGATCTTTGTTGCCAAGAATGGAACCTTTCTAGAGAAGGAGTTTCTCTCGAAAGAAGTGAGTGGGAGGAAAGTAGAACTTGATGAGGTAATTGTACCTTCTCTCGAATTGGAAAGTAGCACATCACAGAAAACTGTTCCCGTGATGCCTACACCAACTAGAGAGGAAGCAAATGATAATGATCATGAAACTTCAGATCAAGTTGCTACTGAACCTCGTAGGTCAACCAGAGCATGATCTGCACCAGAGTGGTACGGTAATCCTGTCCTGGAAGTCATATTATTAGACCAAGGCGAACCTATGAACTATGAAGAAGCTATGATGAGCCCAGATTCTGATAAATGGCTTGAGGCCATGAAATCTGAGATAGGATCCATGTATGAGAACAAAGTGTGGACTTTGGTGGACTTGCCTGATGATCAGCAAGCCATTGAGAATAAATGGATATTCAAGAAGAAGACTAACGCTGATGGTAATGTTACTGTCTACAAAGCTCGACTTGTCGCGAAAGGTTTTCGACAAGTTCAAGGAGTTGACTATGATGAGACTTTCTCACCTGTAGCGATGCTTAAGTCTGTCCGAATCATCTTAGCAATTGCCACAGTTTATAATTATGAAATCTGGCAAATGGACGTCAAAACTGCATTCCTTAATGGATTTCATAAAGAAGAGTTGTATATGATGCAAACGGAAGGTTTTGTCGATCCTAATGGTGCTAACAAAGTGTGCAAGCTCCAGCGATCCATCTATGGACTGGTGCAAGCATCTCGGAGTTGGAATATACGCTTTGATGAGGTGATCAAAGCATATGGCTTTATACAGACTTACGGTGAAGCCTGTATTTACAAGAAAGTGAGTGGGAGCTCTATAACATTTCTGATATTATATGTGGATGGCATATTGTTGATTGGAAATGATATAGAATTTCTGGGTAGCATAAAATGATACTTGAACACAAATTTTTCAATGAAAGACCTCGGTGAAGCTGCTTATATATTGGGCATCAAGATCTATAGAGATAGATCGAGACGCTTAATAGGACTTTCACAAATGTCGGGTGTTGGGTGCGACATATGCCAAGGGATGGCTTATCATGGTGGGAGCTAGTAGAACGTCGCCGGTGCCTGGAAGCGGGATGTGGCGTAGACACGATCGCCAGCACACTTTACCCAGGTTCGGGGCTCTCCGGGGAGATAACACCCCTAGTCCTGCTCTGCGGGGTCTCCGCATGATCACTAAGGCACTAGTGAGTACAATGGTGCTCCTCGAGCTGTATGCCAGAGGTAGAAGAAAGCAGGGCCGGCTCTCTCCTCCCTCTGAGTGAGTCTGGGTCTAACTAGTTTTCGAACTCCCTGCATGGGTGCCCCGGGGGGGGCTTATATAGGCCTACCCCCCCAGGGGTATAATGGTAATCTGGTCGGGCGTAGGGCCCGGCCGTCAGTGTCTCTGGTCGCCGGCTTCTCCGCCGGTTGCTGGGGCCCGCCGCCGGGTGGACCCCGCCGTCTGGTCTGGTACGTGGCCGTGACGTTGGTGACGCAGGCTTGGTCAGGGGAGCGTGGCTACCGTCCCATCCGCTGGCGGGAGATCACTGTAGCCACTCCGTGTCCCATCTGGTTAATGGCGTGCGGACCCCGAGGAAGGAGATGGCCGCCCGCCTGAGGCCGGCCTCCCTTAGGTCCGACTGGTCAGACTCCTGCCGTCCTCTGGGCTCTCACTGTCTGGTAGGGCCCGCCGTCTGCAGGCCGTACTGACAGGCCATCGTGGACACATGGTTCTGCCTGTCAGGGGTGACGTCAAGGGCGGAGTGGCAACAGTGCCGCGCCGGGTGGAGATCTCCGCCCGTACGGAGCACCGTGGCCATGTCCTGCCATAGATACAGGGGGGATGGGCTTCACTGTAGCCTCACCCGGTCTTGTCTCTTTTAATGGAGGCGCAAACTCTGAGGGCGCCGTGGGCCAACCGCCAGGAGCCGGCCTCTCTGGAGGCCGCCTGGGAGGAGTCGGCCTGTCTTGATGCCGTCTTCTGGAGCTCGGCCATCTTCGGGCAGCCGGCTGCTCGGGCCAGCCGGCCGTCAGAAGGCGGCGCTTCATCTTGGACGTTCGTGGGCGTAGCCGGCCCAATGTCTTGAACAGCTCAGGGACTCGGGTTAGGCTACCCGTGGCCCATTACTCCGACAGTAGTCCCCGAAGCTGATGAGGCGTCGCGGTCGATTAGTCGAGAAGCCTCAGCAGTTTCCTTCTCAGAGTGCTCTTCTTGAATCCGACCCCCGGCGCGCCGGCTTGTCGGGGGGTCGGACGCGCCTGGGCGGCTATGGGTGATGATTTCGAAACATCAGGGCGGGAACCAGGTGGCGTGCTTGTCAAGCTTCTAGGCCCGCCGCCCGCTGCAAGTACGCCATGTGGCGCTAGCGAGCTGGGCCTGCCTGCCAGCCCACGCTCACGATGGGACGTGACAGCAGGCCGGGCCCGCCACTACCGGGCCTCGGCGCGCAGGCGGATCCGCCGCGGCCGAGGCGAGCGGTTACGATTCCCGAGGGAGTTACAGCGCAGTAACTTTGCGAAATAAACGCGGGGGCGTGGGGTTGCGGGCACAGTTAATCCCATGACCCCACGCCACGCCCCCTCAGCTTCATAGCCCGGGGGTTATAAGTAGGGGGAGGAGGGGGGGCGGCAGAGCACGCGCGCCCTTCTCCCTCCTCTGCTGCTGCCGCATCTCCACGCCCAGCCGAGGCGCCGCCGTAGCTCGTTGCCGCGCTTTCTCCGTCAACCTCGCCTCCATGGCGCGCTCCGGTGCCTGGGATGGCTCCATCATCCATGAAGATCACATCGAGTTCCTCCGCCAGACGCGGCGGCTGCCCGGCAAGGATTACATGATGGTCCGCCTCGCGCCGGAGCGGGAGATCTCGCCGGCGCCGGAGGAGGACGAGCGGGTCGTCTTCTGCTCACACTGCCTGCGCGGCCTCGGCCTGCCGGCGAGCGGCTTCTTCCGGGCCTTCCTTGAATTCTACAACCTCCAGCCGCACCACCTCACCCTGAACACGATGGTGCTGCTGTCTGCCTTCGTCACTCTGTGCGAAGGTTTCCTCGGCGTGCTCCCCACCATCGAGCTCTGGGGGGAATTCTTCTACACCAAGCTCGGCATCGTCACCGCGGGCGTGCCGGCTCAATGCGGCGCCTTCATCGCGGTGCGGAGACCGTCAGCCGACAATCCATTTCCAGCCATCACGCTGATCCAGTCGGTGAAGATGTGGCAGCGGTCGTACTTCTACGTGAAGAGCATCTTCGCGGAGGGCGACTGGGTCAACCTGCCGGCTTACGTAGCCGGCCTGCCGGCAAGGAGGCGGCCCACCTGGTCGTATCGGGCCAGGACACTGTCGCCCTCTGGAGCCGCCGCCATCGCGCGGCTCCGGGTGCTGACACAGTCGGAGGGCCTGACCGGGCCCGACTTGTTGGCCGCCTTTGTGGCACGGCAGGTGCTCCCGCTCCAGGGCCGCCCTCATATGATCTGTCAGATGAGTGGGCATCGGGACCCAAGCCGGCTGTGCACCAAGGAGATGCCTCACACTGAGGTGGCTCATATGGTGAACTATCTTGCGAACTGCAAGCTCACAGAGGAGTGGTGGTTCGGCAAGGAGCCGTACTCACGCGCCGACCCCCCGCCTATGGTAAGTTTCCTCCCCTTCTCTTTTTCCGTTGTCGAGTTCTGTTTGGCCGACTAGATCAATCGGCTTTTCGAACAAAGCCCCCTCCTCCAGTCGGCGGCCGGCGCCGCGGGGCCGGAGCGTCGATTTCTCCCCGACCGGGCGAAGAGCGATGTGGATGACCCCGAATTGGGGGCGGCCGCCTTGGACGACGACGCCGTGGGAGGGGGCAGCGAGGCAGGCGGCTCGGGGCTCGGGGCCGGCCTCGAGGACTGGCCGGACGACGACGCGAAAGAGGTCGCCCCGCGCCGCCAGCCGGGGCCCGATCAGCAGGGCGCGAGCTCGTCTGCCGCGCCGGTTGCCCGAGGCGGTGTGCAGAAGCGCCGGGCCGCACCGAGCCAGTTCGGCAGCCGGTCGAAGAGGCTCAAGGGCTCGGCAGCGGTGACCAAGCGGGACGAGGCGGCCGCGATGGCCGTCCGCTTCCGCAAGGCGGTGAAGGAGCCGCGGATGGTTTCCGCGTGAGTACCGACTTCCTCACGTACTTTTCCCTTCCTTTATGCCAATATTCTTCTAATTTCTCTTTGTCTTGCGCAACGTAGATCTCCGCTTTCTCTCGAGCGGTCCGACGCCGCGTCCGTCTTTGGGTCGGCAGAGACTTCCACCACCACCCGGCGAATCGATCCGGCCGCCGACCTCCGGGAGGCGCAGGATCGGAACACGCGGGAGGCGCGCGAGGAGCTGGAGGCCGCCCGCAGGGAGAAGGCGGGGGCGGACAAGGCAGAAGCCGCCGTGTTGGAGAAGCCGGCGGAGGCCGAGGCCGCGGCGGCGGCGAAGGATCGGGTCGAAGAGGCCGCGCGCCGCCAGTCGGCTTTATTCGTCGTCCCCCTGAGCTCCGCGCCACCACCACCAGAGTACGTGGCGCCGACAGGGGATGCCAGCGATGAGCACCCGATCATGGAGAGGGAGGGCGGCGATGTCGCCATGCCGGACGTGGTCGTGCCTCTGTCATCGTCGTCAGGGGGAGCGTGGGACACGCGGCTGGCTGACCCGCCAGCGCCGCCAACCGAAGGCGAGGTGGGGACAGGCCTGACTCTCGAGGTTCGCATGCCAACGCGCTGCCGGCCTGCGAAGGCGGCCTCGGCACCACGCCCGCAGGAAGTCGGCACCACGAGCTCTTCGATCCCGGACGCCGAGGCGACCAGCGTCGCGCCTGCTGGTTGGGTGCGGGTATGCGGGATGGGCCCTCTGAACCGGGCGATCCTGGACGTCCAGGCCAAGTTCCGAGTCGAGGCCGACGCTCTTAAGCATTGTAATAATGCGTTCTTGGAGTCGCGAGCGGCCGTCCGGGTATGCTTCTCGCTTCTCCATCTTTAACTTTTATACTTCTCTCGTGGGGGCGCGCCAGCGCACCCACTGGGTGTAGTCCCCAAGTTTCGGGCCGGCTGCTGAGCAGGTGGCTCGGAACTTTAATTGGCAAGCTCCGAGTACTAACATCATCTGATGTCTTCATTGTAGGATTATCACAACCTCCGTGCGACCCTCTTCAACTCCAACGTCCAGGAGTTAACTCAACGGACCGCCGATCTGTCGGAAAGCCGGCATAAATCTTTGTTTCTTTTCTCTGCGGGGGCGCGCTGGCGGACCCGCGGGCTGTAGTCCCCGAGATTCGGGCTGACTGCTGAGCAGTCGGGCAGAATCTCCCTGGCAACTGTACTTCTTTCCTGCTGACTGTCGATATCTTTTTCTTTCTCCCTTCTTGCAGGGGCCAACGCCACCCTACAGCAGCAGCTGGGTGAAGCCAACACCGCGCTGCGTGTCAAGGAGGCGGATTGCAGCAAGCTGGCTAAAGTGCATGACCGGCTGGTCACACAACTGGCAGAACAGGCGGAGCTTCTTAAGAAGACCCAGAGGGAGGCGGAGGACAGGGAGGCCGGTCTCCTTGCTGAGTTCGAGATCGAACGCTCCGCCTGGACTGATAAGGAGGTGATGCTGACTGCCGTTTTCGGCGAGATTGAAGACATGGTTGACGGTGAGCTTCCTTCTTTATTCTTTCTTCGAGCTGCCGGCTTCTTGTTTCTAATTTTGGCTTTTTGCTTTTTTGCTTTCTGTTTGAGCAGACTTCTTCCCTGGTCACTCTAGTGCTGCCAATCAGGCCATCGAGGCCGATCGCGAAGGGCGGAGGGCGGAAGGCGTGACGATCGCCGTGGATGCCCCCCGGACCCTTAGCGAACGGCTTCTCAGCATCCAGGCCCGTCTTCGGCCAGCTCATCGGATGCTGCGCCGTCTTCAGCGTGTCGGGGCACAAGCGATCTCCGCCCTTTGGCCGGACATGCCGGCTCCGCGCACTCCCAGTCATACTGCCGACTGGCTGGAGGTGGCGGTTGGCCGACTCGAAGCTTGGAAGGGTTCCTTAGCCCGAGCTGGCGCGCGCCGGGCCTTGGAATTCGTCAAGGCATGGTACCCTGGGCTAAATCTAGCCCAGTTGACCACGTTTCGGCAGGAGGCCCAAGAGGAGCTGGTGGCGGTGGAGCGCGATCTTGTCAGACGGGCAACGGCGATCGCCGAGTACACCAACACCGACATCTTTGTTCCCGAGCTGGCTGAGGATGGTGCCGAGGCGCCGCCGGAGTGGTTCGGGCTGAACCCAGAGGACGACGAAGACTCGGCCGAGGTGATCAACTCCAGCGACGAGGAAGAAGGCGAGGAGGACGGGGAGAGCGAAGAAGATATGCCGGAGGTCGGGGCGGACGACCAGTCGTCCACTCCACCAACCGGCACTACCGACTCCGCCCACCAGTCGGACCCCTCTGCCGTTCCCTAGGCCGCCGACTTGTCTTTTATTTTTCCTGTTTTATCAGTCTCGACAAACTTTGTTAAATTCGCACAATTCCACCCACGGGGTGTATTTCAAACTCTATTGAATGCTGGCCAAGGGCCTATTGACATGTAGATGCTCTCCTACATAAGCTGCGCTCTCGCCGAGATCTGACTTTTCTTGCTTACCGCTCCTTGGCTTTTTTTCCTTTGCCGCCCTCCCTTGGCTGCTGTCTTGCCAGCCAAACAGCTGCTCTGCAGACTGCGGCTGGGTCAAGTAGTTAGCCACTTTCGGGAGAGCAAGTACTTAGCCGAGTAGAGCGTTAGTAAGATAAGTAGAAGCCGGCCGCCGGCTGCTCCGCAGCCGGTCAATGAGGCGGAAGCCGGCCTGAACTATGTGCGTGCTTTGGGTCCTTAGCCATTTTTCATGCAGACACCTTTTCTACTTTTAACCCCTGCCCACCGGACAGTCGCTCTGCGAGCTGTGGTTTTGGTAGGAGAAAGTTGAGGTGCCACCGCACTACTTGCCCGGCTGTAGGAAGCGCCACATAGTACAAGGCGGCGAGCCCCCGGGCCGACTGGTCGAACCCGGTGCCAGGCGGAATAAAGAAATGACACATTCATAGGCGTAATATTCATTACGCAGGTAAAAGAGGGTAGTCCCCGAGTTCATCTCGGGGGACCCGGAGTCTCCGTACTTAATACGAAAGGTAGCGTGGTACATACTGTATCAACTGTAAAATTTTCGAAGGAGGTTTGCATTCCACGGCCTCTCTGTCTCCTTGCCAGAGTCGTCTCTCTTGCGCGCTCTGGGTTTTTGAGCATCGATCAGGTAGTAGGAGTCATTGCCCAAAACTTTGCTGATGATGAAGGGGCCTTCCCAAGGTGGCGAGAGCTTGTGCTGGCCGGCTGCTCGCTGGATCAGCCGAAGCACAAGGTCTCCCTCTTGGAAAGATCTTGGCTTGACCTTCCGATTGTAGTATCAGCGCAGACTCTGCTGGTAGATGGCGGACCAGCTGAGTGCCAACAGCCGGCCCTCTTCCAGCAGATCGATGCCATCTTCTCGTGCTTCTTTTGCCTCCTCCTCAGTGTACATGGTGACTCGAGGGGAGTCGAATTCTATGTCCGTCGGGATGACGGCTTCGGCACCGTAGACGAGGAAGAAGGGCGTGAAGCCGGTTGACTTGTTTGGAGTTGTACGCATGCTCCAGAGGACGGCCGGCAGCTCATCGAGCCAACAGCCGGCCGATCGCTCCAGAGGCTCGACCAGCCGGGGCTTGATGCCGGACAAGATGAGGCCGTTTGCTCGCTCCACCTGGCCGTTTGACTGCGGATGGGCGACGGACGCTAAGTCCAGTCGGATGCCCTGTGTCGCGCAAAAGCGAGCCAAGGCACCCTTGGCGAAGTTTGTGCCGTTGTCGGTGATGATGCTGTGTGGTATGCCATACCGGGTGGTGATATCTGCGATGAAAGTCACAGCGGTTGGACCATTCACCTTCTTGATTGGTTTGGCTTCTATCCACTTGCTGAACTTGTCCACGGCGACAAGTAGATGAGTCATGCCGCCGCGGGCTGTCTTGAATGGTCCAACCATGTCCAGCCCCCAGACGGAAAATGGCCAGGCGATGGGGATGGTCTTGAGTGCCGAAGCCGGCAAATGTGGCTTGGAGCGGAACTTCTGGCACCCCTTACATTTCTGGACCAAGTCTTTGGCGTCTTCTAGAGCAGTTGGCCAGAAAAAACAGTGATGGAAAGCTTTGGCAACAAGTGATCTTGAAGCCGCGTGGTGACCACACTCGCCTTGGTGGATATCTTTGAGGATTGCTTGGCCTTTCTCCGGCTCCACGCAGCGCTGGTACACACCAGTGACACTACGCCTCACAAGTTCTCTGTTAACAACGGTGTATGCTGCTGCCCAATGTTGCACTTGCCGGGCCGAGATTTCATTGGTCGGTAGCTCCTTGTTTACCAGAAAGTTGAGGATGGGCTGCGCCCATGATGGTGCTTCGACTTCATCCACCATCATCATGGCCACTGATACTAGGGCGGTTGGGTTGGGAGGTGGCAGGGTGGAGCCAACGGCGTCTTGCTGCGTTGTTGAAGTCCTCGGGCCGACTGTTGCAGCCCTCGGGCCGGGTTGTGGAGTCCCCGGGCCGGGTGCGACTGCTGCAGTCCCCAGGTCGCTTGGTGAAGTTCCCGGGCCGACTGCTGCAGCCCCTGGGCCGGGTTGTGGAGTCCCCGGGCCGGGTGCGACTGCTGAAGTCCCCAGGTCGCTTGGTGAAGTTCCCGGGCCGACTGCTGCAGCCCCCGGGCCGGGTTGTGGAGTCCCCGGGCCGGGTGCGACTGCTGTAGGGGTCCTCCAGTCAAATCCGTCTCCCTTGGGGGGAGTTGGCACAAAGATGGAGTCTGATTCTGGTGACGGCTTGATAGACAGCTTGAGGAGGCGTTGTAGGGCGACGCCGGCTGGTATTGCTTGCCGGGTGGAGCCGATCCGTGCCAAGGCATCGGCTTGCTCGTTGTCGTTTCTTGGCACATGGAGGAACTCGCATCCTTCAAAGTATCCACTGAGTTGCTGGGCGAGGAAGCGGTAGCTCGCCATGTTTGCATCCTTGGCGTCCCAGTCGCCTGACGACTGCTGGACCACCAAGTCGGAGTCACCGTAGCACAGGATCCGGTGAATGCCGAGTTCCTTGGCAAGCCGGAGCCCGTGTAAGAGTGCTTCATACTCGGCCACGTTGTTGGAGGCGGCGAAGTGGATTTGCAGCGTGTATCTGAGCTTGTCGCCTTTGGGAGAGGTGAGGATGATGCCGGCTCCCAAACCGGTGCGCATCTTCGAGCCATCGAAGTGCATTCGCCAATGGGTGGAGTCTGGAGCTGGCGGCAGGTACTGGGTCTCGGCCCAGTCGACGAGGAAGTCGGCCAGTGCCTGGGATTTGATGGCGGTGCGAGGCTGGTAGAAGATGGTGTAGGGGGCCAGCTCGATGGCCCACTTGGCCACTCGGCCCGATGCATCTCTGCTGCCTATGATCTCCGCAAGCGGGGCGGTGCAAACAACCATGATTGGATGTTCTTGAAAGTATGGCTTTAGCTTCTTGGCGGCGAACTGCACGCCGTAGCACATCTTCTGATAGTGAGGGTAGTTCTGCTTGGAGGCGGACAATACTTCACTCAGGTAATACACCGGCCTCTGGACTGGCAATGCTTTGCCGTCTTCTTTGCGTTCCACAACTATGACTGTGCTAACCACCCGGCTGGTGGCGGTGATGTAGAGAAGCATTGGCTCTTTAGCGGTCGGAGCTGCCAGGACAGGCGGATTGGTCAACATCTTTTTGAGCTAGAGAAAAGCTTCGTCCGCCTTGTCATTCCACTCGAAAAAAGTGGTTTTCTTCATGAGTTGGTACAGGGGAAGAGCCTTCTCGCCCAACCGACTGATGAAACGGCTGATGGATGCCAAGCAGCCGGTGAATTTTTGCACATCCAGCAGTCGGGTGGGTGCCTCCATCCTCTCGATGGCTTTGATCTTTGCAGGGTTGCACTCGATGCCGTGCTATGAGACCAGGAAGCCAAGAAGCTGGCCGGCTGGTACTCCAAAGACACATTTCTCTGGGTTGAGCTTGATTTGAAAATGTCACAAGTTTTCAAAGGTTTCCTTAAGGTCCTCTAGCAGGGTGCCACGCTTCTCTGTCTTCACCACAACATCGTCCACATAGACATGGGCGTTCTTGCCGAGTTGCTTCAGGAGACACTTCTGCATGCAACGCTGAAACGTGGCGCCGGCATTTCTCAAGCCGAACGTCATGGTCAGGTAGCAGAAGGCTCCGAACGGTGTGATGAAGGCGGTCTTCAGCCTGTCGGCCGGGCTTAGTTTGATCTGGTGGTACCCTGAGTATGCATCCAAAAAACTCAACAGCTCGCATCCGGCTGTGGAGTCTATCACTTGGTCAATTCTTGGCAGAGCAAATGGATCTTTGGGGCAAGCTTTGTTGAGGCTGGTATAATCAATACACATGCGCCACTTTTTATTCTTTTTCAGCACAAGGACGGGGTTGGATAACCATTCTGGGAAGAACACTTCCATAATGAAGCCTGCTGCTAGAAGCCGGGCTATTTCTTCTCCAATGACTCCTCTCTTTTCTTCTGACAGGCGGCGCAAGGGCTGCCTGACTGGCTTGGCACCAGGTCGGACAAGTAGCTTGTGCTCGGCGAAATCCGTCGGAACACCCGGCATGTCTTTAGGGGACCATGCAAAGATGTCCCGATTCTCACGGAGGAAATCGACGAGCTCGCTTTCCTATTTGCTGTCAAGGTTTGCACCAACGACAGCATACCTCTCCGGGTGCTCCGGGTCCAGGGGTATCTTCTTTGTTTCCTTGGCCGGCTTGAACTAGCCCTCAGCTTCTGACTCCTTAGGTTGTGGCGACATTTCCGGCTGCTTGCCTGCCATTGCCACAACCCGGTCAAGGAGCCGCTTCTCGGCAACAATCACAAGGGACTCGGCCAGCCGGCTGCTGGCAGTGGCACAGGTGACAGACTTCTGGTAGTTGCCAGCTATGGTGATAATGCCCTTGGTGCTCGGCATCTTCATCTTGAGGTAGGCGTAGTGGGGGACCACCATGAACTTGGCCAGGGCGGGCCGGCCAAGCAACGTGTGGTAGGGGCTTTCAAGATCAACCACCTTGAACCAGATTGGCTCTCGGCGGAAGTGATCCTTGTCCCCGAAAAGGACATCTATCTTGATCTTGCCGATCGGCGAGCAGGACAGGCCAGGCACAATGCCATGGAAGACAGTCCGGCTGGGCTGGAGCTGTTTCTCTTTGATGTCCAACTTCTCCATGGTGTCACGGTAGAGGATGTTGATGCTGCTGCTGCCATCTATCAGAACTCGGGAGAAACAAGCAGCTCGCCTTTCCGTTGCGAAGGTGGCATCCAGCACCAGGGCATAAGAGCCCGGAGCGGGCATCACCTCTGGGTGGTCAGATCGGCGCCAACTGATCGGCCTCTTCGACCAATGCATGAATTCCGGAGCTTTAGAAGCGACAGCGTTCACTTCCCGGTGTTGCTGACGCTGGCTGCGCCTGTCGTCAGTCACGCTGGTGAAGACGACGTAAGCTCCGTGCTCTTCAGGGAACTCGTCTTGGATCGCTCCGACTGGCCGAACCGCCGGCTGCTGGGGAGGAGGAGGCGGCGGGCCGGCAGGCGGAGGAGGTAGGAGTCCGTCGCCCTTGGCGATCCTGGTGAGCCAGTGGCACTTCCGAGTGGTGTGGTTGGACGGCTTCGCACCGCTGTGAAACTTGCAAGGTGCATCGAGAGTCTGCTCGTATGAGAAGGCGGGCAACCAGTTGGGCTTGCCGCCCTTCTGGCGCTTGGGAGGAGGCTGCCCTTCCGGCTGCTGGTCGTCGATTGTCGCCACCTGCCGGCTCGTAGAAGCCGGTTGTGGCGCCTTGCGCTTGTTGTCGTTTTGCTGCTGCCGTCGACTGGGGTCACCAGCCGGGGCTTGAGGGGCTTGAGGAGCCACTTTGCCGGATGCATCAACTTGAATCTCCGCCTTCATGGAGGAGTCGGCCGTGGCGTACTTGTCCGCTATGATCAGCAACTCGTCGAGGGTGGCCGGCTCATCGCAGAGGAGCCGATGCTTGAGCAGGGTGCCCTCTCGACACCCGGCGATGAAGTATTCGATGGCTTGCACCTCATGAAACCCCTCGCAGGAGTTGCGTAGCTCGGCCCACCGTGTCAAGTACTCGCGGGTGGACTCGCTCGAGCCTTGGACGCATAGAGAGAGCTAGCGAGGCTTGGGAGGCCGCTTGTAGGTGCTGGTGAAGTTGCGGATGAAAACTTCGGTGAAGTCCAGCCAGCTGTTGACGCTGTAGGGCTTGAGGCTGTTCAGCCACGTCCGGACCGTGCCCTGGAGCATGAGCGGAACATACTTCACGGCGACACGCTTGTTGCCGTTCGCTATGCTGACGGCTGTGGAGTAGTCGACCAGCCAATCTTCCGGCTTCACAGAGCCGTTGTACTTGGGCGTATCCCTTGGGAGAGTGAACCCTTTGGGGAAGGGCTCGTCACGGATGCGGGGGCCAAAGCAAGGCGGACCCAATGCGTCTTCTTCTTCTAGCGCTAGGGACCGGTTGAGGCGGTCGATTCGGTGGCGGGCATCGTTCTCCTCGACTCCTTCTCGGCGGCCAAGGCGGTCGCCGAGCGTCGGGTGGTCAACAGGCGGCAGGGAGGCGCGCCTTTCCCGGTGCGGGGGAGGCGGACGACCATCCCGCCGTTCCACTGCTCGTGGGCGGCCGTCTTGGTCGCGCTCAATAGAGATGCGGGTGCAGCTGTGGCTAGCAGCCGGCTCTGGGTCTCTTCCGTCGCGGGCGCCGTTTGTCGGCGTCCGGGAGGTCGCACCGTGCTCTCGGCGAGGGGGAAGGTTCCCGGCCGGTAAGCCGGGTTCCATCATGCGGCGGCCAGCTTCTTGCTGCGCGGCGGCCGCATCGATGAGCTGTTGGACGCGCTCCGTCATGCAGCGCCGCTCGTCGCCCTGTAGGTGGTTCAGCTCTTCTGCCGCCGCCTGGGCGGGGCGCAGGTTCTCCATTGGCGTGGCATAGACTGGGCGGTCGGCCCCCAACATGCTGGCGATGGCCGCACCACGCTGTCGGACCGTGCCCGCGCGGCTGGGCTCGCCAGCAGCCGGCGTGCCACAGACAGCGCGGTCGACCTCGCGGTGGTAAGCCTCGGTGAGGCGTCTCATGGCCACCAACTTGTTGGCGCTGTCGAGGAGCGCTACACGGCACGCTTCCAGCGTTTCGCCGTTCGCACCGGGTGCTACGAGCGTGGACAGGTCCCGCATTGCCGCCTGCAGCGGGTCCTGGCCACTTCCGCCAGAGTGCTCGCCATGCCCGATGACAAGCACCTCCATGATGGTGCCTCCGCCTCCGTCCGCGCGAGGGAGCGGCTCGTCGTAGACCACCACGCTGGCGGGGAATGTGTCGAGCGACGCCGTGTCGGAATCGACAAGCATCGGGTCGGAGGAACCAACCGACTCCAAGTCTACAGCAGGCTTGCTGCCGACGTGGAGCTGGTCGAGGAGGTCGACGAGGCGGCTCTCGGGGTCATCCACGCCTTCGTCAGATACGGGTTCGTCGGGAAGGTGGATCCCACCAACAAGATCGGTGAGGTAACCTGCTGCGCAGATGACCTCCACGCCGCACAGCGCGTCGGCGCAGACACCGTCTGGCGTGCCGGGTTGGCTGCGCTCGCCGGGAAGGAACAAGGTTCCCGTCCAAAACAGATCTCTGGACGACGGTGCACCTAGCCCCACGGTGGGCGCCAAATGTCGGGTGTTGGGTGCGACATATGCCAAGGGTTGGCTTATCATGGTGGGAGCTAGTAGAACGTCACCGGTGCCTGGAAGCGGGATGTGGCATAGACACGATCGCCAGCGCGCTTTACCCAGGTTCGGGGCTCTCCGGGGAGATAACACCCCTAGTCCTGCTCTGTGGGGTCTCCGCATGATCACTAAGGCACTAGTGAGTACAATGGTGCTCCTCGAGCTGTATGCCAGAGGTAGAAGAAAGCAGGGCCGGCTCTCTCCTCCCTCTGAGTGAGTCTGGGTTTAACTAGTTTTCGAACTCCCTGCATGGGTGCCCCAGGGGGGGGAGCTTATATAGGCCTACCCCCCCAGGGGTATAATGGTAATCTGGTCGGGCGTAGGGCCCGGCCGTCAGTGTCTCTGGCCACCGGCTTCTCCGCCGGTTGCTGGTGCCCGCCGCCGGGTGGACCCCGCCGTCTGGTCTGGTACGTGGCCGTGACGTTGGTGACGCAGGCTTGGTCAGGGGAGCGTGGCTACCGTCCCATCCGCTAGCGGGAGATCACTGTAGCCACTCCATGTCCCATCTGGTTAATGGCGTGCGGACCCCGAGGAAGGAGATGGCCGCCCGCCTGAGGCCGGCCTCCCTCAGGTCCGACTGGTCAGACTCCCGCCGTCCTCTAGGCTCTCACTGTCTGGTAGGGCCCGCCGTCTGCAGGCCGTACTGACAGGCCATCGTGGAAATAGGGTTCTGTCTGTCAGGGGTGACGTCAAGGGCGGAGTGGCAATAGTGCCGCGCCGGGCGGAGATCTCCGCCCATATGGAGCACCGTGGCCATGTCCTGCCATGGATACAGGGGGGATGGGCTTCACTGTAGCCTCACCCGGTCTCGTCTCTTTTAATGGAGGCGCAAACTCTGAGGGCGCCGTGGGCCAGCCTCCAGGAGCCGGCCTCTCTGGAGGCCGCCTGGGAGGAGTCAGCCTGTCTTGATGCCGTCTTCTAGAGCTCGGCTGTCTTCGGGCAGCCGGCTGCTCGGGCCAGCCGGCCGTCAGAAGGCGGCGCTTCATCTTGGACGTTCGTGGGTGTAGCCGGCCCAATGTCTTGAACAGCTCAGGGACTCGGGTTAGGCTACCCGTGGCCCATTACTCCGACAACAAAGCACATACCTTGATAAAGTTTTGAAGAAGTTCAAAATGGATCGGTTGAAGAAAGGGTTCTTGCCTGTATTACAAGGTGTGAAGTTGAGTCAGACTCAAAGCCCGACCACTATAGAAGATAGAGAGAAAATGAAAGTCATTCCCTATGCCTCAGCCATAGGTTCTATCATGTATGCTATGCTGTGTACCAGACCTGATGTGTGCCTTGCCATAAGTCTGGCAGGGAGGTACCAAAGTAATCCAAGAGTGGATCACTGGACAACGGTCAAGAACATCCTGAAGTACCTGAAAAGGACCAAGGATATGTTTCCCGTTTACGGGTGACGAAGAGCTCGTCGTAAATGGTTACATCGATGCTAGCTTTGACACTGATCCGGATGACTCTAAGTCACAAACTGGATATGTGTTTATATTGAACGGTGGAGCTGTCAGTTGGTGTAGTTCCAAGCAGAGCGTCGTGGTGGGATCTACGTGTGAAGCGGAGTACATAGCTGCTTCCGAAGCAGCGCATGAAGGAGTCTGGATGAAGGAGTTCATATCCGATCTAGGTGTATTACCTAGTGCATCGGGTCCAATGAAAATCTTTTGTGACAACACTGGAGCAATTGCCTTGGCGAAGGAATCCAGGTTTCACAAGAGAACCAAACACATCAAGAGACGCTTCAACTCCATTCGTGAAAAGGTCAAGGGTGGAGACATATAAATTTGCAAAATACATACGGATCTGCAAAATACAAAAGGTCAACTCCAGTGCCAGGACTAGCGAAGCAACAGCAGCAAGGACGGCCGAGGGCTCCAAAGCCCTCGGACTCCCAGTAGGTGCGCTGGCAACAGGCGCCTCCGGAGTCTGCTTAGCCATGGAGGTGGTCCTCTCCGGAGGCTGGGCCCCTGAACCTCGGGAGGACACCCCCATCGCAGGAGGACATGGGGTGGCCTCTTCTTTCCGCACCGGAATCGCCACGGTGGCGGCAGGCCGCTTGGCGTCAGAAGCCCTGTCCTCCTCCTTCTTCCCCTTAGCCACCGACGTCAGCCTGGCCATCAAGAGGAGGATGTCTAAGCACTACGTCATGAGCGGGAAGCAAAGATAAGGTGAAGCACTTACTCTTCCTCAGCGACGTACGACCTCTTCCTACCCAGGAGCGCGGCGCCCTCGAGCTTCTTGGGCACAAGATTCGCCGCACTCTCAAGAGCGGACAAGCGTGCGACGGCCGACGACAAGGTGGAGGCGTCGCCCCAGGGAAGCGGCGTCGTCCCGCCCTTCTTCGGGGTCCCCTGCTTTAGCTTCCTCAGGGGGGTGCCCCTGGACCTTGTGGCAACCCCGGTGGAGCGCGGTGACCCCTCGGCCAGGTGCTCACCGGCGTCGTCATCATCGGAGAGGACGCGGAGGAGATCGCTCTGCCGTGGGGGAGAGGTCTCCCCCACCCCCTCCAAGGTCGCCTCCGAGTCCTCCTTCCCCTCCTCCCCGGAGTGCTCGCCGGAGGACACCAGCACCGGGGAGCTAGGGGGCTGGGAAGGCTTCAGCGGCATGAGCCCCCGCTCGTTGAAGGTGGGCATGGCGGCGGCTACCTTCTCTCCATCGTCGCGGCGGTACAGCGGGAGATAGGCTTCTGGGAGGCCGCCCGGGTCCTTCTCGAGCAAGGTGCGCACGGCCTTGCTCAGCTTCTCGTCGGACAGGTTATCCGGGCACAACCGGAGGTCATCTTCCGTGCCCTTGAAGCTCCACAGAGGGCGCGAGTGCGCCTGGAGTGGGGCCAGGCGCTGCGTCAGGAACTCCCTGACGAGCATGGCCCCTGTCAGCTTCTCCGCCTTCAGGTCAGCCGTCATCTTCTCCAGCAGCATCTTCGCTCGGGGGTCGGTGAGCTTCTCGTGAGCCCACCGGTCCAGCTTCGTCGGCAACACGGTAGGCAGCTCCAGCCGAGCGTGAGAGCGCTTTGCGTCCATGAAGATCCACTTGTGCCAGAAGTCCTCCACCTTCTTCCCGGCCCTCAAGATCGCGTTGCTTCCGTGAGATGAGATGAAGCAGACGCACCCAGAGCACTGGGTGCTGCCCATCCGGAGGTAGAAGAAGTGGCGGAATAGCGCAACGGAGGGCGCCACCCCCACAAACGCCTCACAGTAGAAGGCGAAGATCGACAGGAGGAGAATGGAGTTGGGATGAAGATGGAGGGCGTGGATCTGGTAATGGTTGAGAATGGCGAAGAAGAAATTGGAGAAGGGGGGGGGGACGAGCCCAGCAAGGACACTGTGCAGGAAGAAGGGGTAGAAGGTTTCCCCCAAGGATTACGGATCGCCGGAGCCTACCCGGAGCGCCATCTCCCGCCCCTCATTGGCGTCGCTCACCGTCAGCGGGAGCACGGCGGCAAGATGCTTCTCCTCAGTAACGGTGGATGCACTAAGGGCTGGCTTAAGCGAGGAGGCCGAGCGCGCGGCAGTTGCTGCTGACTTCGCTTTCTCGGTCACCATGTCTGGGGAGAAATTGGCAGATCTGGAGGTGCCCTGAGCAAAGAGAGAAGGGGATCTGGAGAAAGACGAAGAAAAGGCAATGAAGGCCCAGCAGCAGGCGCCAGCCTTTTTGTCAGCCCGGGACGGTTGCCGAGGCGGCATGGGGAAGCGAAGATGCCCATGTCCCATCAAGCGCCACACGTCGACCGAGGCCGTAGGCGGTTGGGGCCCGCGGCACTTCGCCCTTGCCCTCTGGCTTCGCCCCGAAGCCAAGTTCAAGCACGCCTTGGGCCCAGGGGCTACTATCGGCATTCTGGGAACCGGGGTACCCAGACTTGCCTGCCTGTGGCCCATGGAGTGGCTCCATCGACAGCCTGGTACGGCCCATCTTCAGCACCAACAACGCAAGACCCTCTCGAGGGGCCAAGCCTCGCGAGGCGAACGGCGCCAAGACCACCAGAAGGAGCGGCCTCTTCAGGCTGGCTCCTGACGAGCGGAGATTTCTATGCAAGCCCTCACCTCGTGAGGTTCGGATGATGCGAGCCATGATGACCAAGGCCAGGCGGGCGCCTGCGGGCATAGTACAACAAGTTTCCTCTTTGGTGCTAAAGAGGCAAGCGCAGGCGCGGAGTCCCGAGGCATCAACCAAAGGTTTCCATTTCCATTCTACAAGACCAGGACCGCCAGGACGGCAGAACGGAGGTCATCGTTGAGCCCACCACGGTGTCACGACCAGAAGCTTTGCAAGCGCAGACCACCTTTCATCAGGATAAGATGTACTAGTTGTCTCCCTTCGAATTTGGCTGTTGTTGGATCCCTTCCTGCCTTCATTTTGGGGAGAGGACCAAGGCCACTATAAACAGAGCCTAGCCACCACCGTGGGACGGACGACGGACGACGGATCGTTGAGACCATCCTCTCCCTCACCGGCACAAGACCACACCTCCTGAGGTTGTTCTCCCACTGTAGTAGCTCATCCTCAGCCCACCTCGAGGCCAATCCACCACAAAGCAGGAGTAGGGTATTACACTGCAAGGTGGCCCGAACCTGGGTAAACTGCCGTGTCCCATTTCCTTCCAGTTCATCGAGCTAAGCCGTGGGATCGACGAGTTGTCATACTGGGGAGGTTGAGTTCTTCACATGCACCCCAGAGTTTGAATCTATCCAGCGTCTGCGGAGCCCTGAATCCGATAGATATCAATGTGAGTGAGTAGGGATTGCCATGCAACGGATGCACTAGAGCTATAAGTTTATGAAAGCTCAAGAAGAAACTAAGTGCGTGTGCATCCAACTCGCTTGCTCATGAATACCTAGGGCAATTGAGGAAGCCCATCATTGGAATATACAAGCCAAGTTCTATAATGAAAAATTCCCACTAGTATATGAAAGTGACAACATAGGAGACTCTCTATCATGAAGATCATGGTGCTACTTTGAAGCACAAGTGTGGTAAAAGGATAGTAGCATTGCCCCTTCTCTCTTTTCTCTCATTTTTTTCTTTTCTCATTTTTTTTATTTGGGCTTCTTTTGGCCTCTTTTATTTTTTGTAAAGTCCGAAGACTCATCCCAACTTGTGAGGGAATCATAGCTTCCATCATCCTTTCCTCACATGGGACAATGCTCTAATAATGATGATCATCACAGTTTTATTTACTTAGAACTTAAGAATTACAATTCGATACTTAGAACAAAAATATGACTCTATATGAATGCCTCCGGTGGTGTACTGGGATGTGCAATGATCTAGCATAGCAATGCCATAAAAAACGGACAAGCCATGAAAACATCATGCTAGCTATCTTAGGATCATGCAAAGCAATATATGACAATGATGGAGCGTGTGATAATAAACGGAATGATGGAAGTTGCATGGCAATATATCTCGGAATGGCTATGGAAATGCCATAATAGGTAGGTATGGTAGCTGTTTTGAGGAAGGGTATATGGTGGGTGTAATGCACTGGCGAAAGTTGCGCGGTACTAGAGAGGCTAGCAATGGTGGAAGGGTAAGAGTGCGTATAATCCATGGACTCAACATTAGTCATAAAGAACTCACATACTTATTGCAAAAGTCTATTAGCTATCGAAACAAATTACTACACGCATGCTCCTAGGGGGATAGATTGGTAGGAAAAGACCATCGCTCATCCCTGACCGCCACTCATAAGGAAGACAATCAATAAATAAATCATGCTCCGACTTCATCACATAACGGTTCACCCTACATGCATGCTACGGGAATCACAAAATTTAACACAAGTATTTATACCAATCCAAAATTAATCACTAGCATGACTCTAATATCACCATCTTTATATCTCAAAACAATCATAAGGAATCAAACTTCTCATAGTATTCAATGCACTTTATATGATAGTTTTTATTATATCCCTCTTGGATGCCCATCATATTAGGACTAAATTCATAACCTATGCAAATTACCATGCTGTTTAGAGAGACTCTCAAAATAATATAAGTGAAGCATGAGAGTTCAACAATTTCTATAAAATAAAGCCACTGCCATGCTCTAAAAAGATATAAGTGAAGCACTAGAGCAAAATTGCCTAGCTCAAAAGATATAAGTGAAGCACATAGAGTATTCTAATAAATTCATGATTCATGCGTGTCCCTACCAAAAGGTGTGTTCAGCAAGGATGATTTTGGCAAACTAAAAAGAAAAGACTCATATCATACAAGACGCTCCAAGCAAAACACATATCATGTGGTGAATAAAAATGTAGCCTCAAGTAAATTTACCGATAGACGAAGAAGAAAGAGGGGATGCCATCCGGGGCATCCCCAAGCTTAGATGCTTGGTTGTCCTTGAATATTTCCTTTGTGTGCCTTGGGCATCCCCAATCTTAGGATCTTGCCACTCCTTATTCCATAGTCCATCAAATCTTTACCCAAAACTTGAAAACTTCACAACAGAAAACTCAACAGAATACTCATGAGATCCGTTAGTATAAGAAAATAAATCACCACTTTTTGGTACTGTTGTGAACTCATTATTTATTTATATTGGTGTAATATATACTGTATTCCAACTTTTCCATGGTTCATACCCCCCGATACTACCCATAGATTCATTCAAATAAGCAAACAACACATAGAAAACAGAATCTGTCAAAAACAGAACAGTCTATAGCAATCTGTAAACTTCGTATACTTATGTAACTCCAAAAATTCTGAAAACATAGGACAACCTGGGAAATTTGTATATCAATCTTGTGTAAAAAAATCAGATCAAAAGAATGCTTCTGTGATTTTTTAAAATTATTTTACTGAGCACAAAAGTTTCTGTTTTTCAGCAAGATCAAACTAACTATCACCGTAAGCCATCCCAAAGGTCTTACTTGGCTCAAACACTAATTAAAACACCAAAACACAATTAATACAGAGGTAATAATGTGTATTCTCATAAAAAAAGAAAATAAAAATATTGGGTTGTCTCCCAACAAGCGCTTTTTTTAAAGCCTTTTAGCTAGGCGTTGATAATTTTAACGATGCTCACATGAAAAATAGCAATTGAAACACAAAGAGAGCATCATGTAGCATGTGAAAAACAAGTTTAAGTCTAACATACTTCCTATGCATAGGCATTTTATAGGGAAAAGATTTATCAATAAAAGCAAAAACTAGCATATGCAAGGAAGAAGAAAGAAACAATAGCAATCTCAACATAACGAGAAAACTTCTACAACCATATTTTCCTCTCTCATAATAATTACATGTAGGATCATAATCAAATTCAACAATATAGCTATCACATAACCTATTCTCTACATGATCCACATACATGCAAAGTTGACACTCTTCCAAAATAGTGGGATTAACATAGAATAAAGTCATTATTTCTCCAAGCCCACTTTTATCAAAAATTTCATAAGATTGATCAAACTCCAAAGTAGTGGGATTATTATTTCCTAAAGTTGAAACTCTTCCAAACCCACTTTCAATATTATTACAAACATTATTATCATGAGGCCTAAATACAATTTCAAGATCGTAAGAAGCATTATCACCCCAATCATGATCATTGCAATAAGTAGTGGACATAGCAAAACTAGCATCCCCAAGATTAGGGTTTTGCATATTATTAGCAAAATTGACATTAATAGAATTTATAATAACATCATTGCAATCATGCTTTTGATTCAAGGAACTATCAAGTATGGGTGCAATAGCAATAATCTCATGTTTAACATAAGGAACTATAGTAAATTCATCTCCATAAATATTGGCATCATGGCCATAAGAATAGCAAGCATCATGTTCATCAAGGGATATTTCAATCAAATCAACGGAATCATAATTATCCATAGATTCATGCATATCATTATTTTCTTCCAAAGAAACAGTCATTCTCTCAATAAATTCCTTAACATAGGCATTATGAGCATAGTTTTCATAGCAATATTTAAGTATGTCAAAATTTTCAGATTTGTAGAGAGTAATATCATAGTTTTCAATCAAAGAAGCAACTTCATAAGCACCCTTAAAAGCAATAAATTCTTCAATTTGTTCGATATCATAGTAACTATAAACACCCTTTTCATAAGAAGATAATATTTCAATATCATTAAACTCACATAGGTAGGAAAGGTGTTTTTTTGGGTTCTTAGAGCAACAAGTGAAATCACAAAGTTCACGAAGATTCCAAGCATAACATAGCAAACAATTTATTTGATTCCATAAGAGACTCCATTTTTTAGACAAACGGCGACGCACAAAATGAGCATGCTCATCTAAAGATTTTCCCTCAACTAAACTAGTTGGGGTTTCAGCACGAGCACATATGGATCGAAGATGATCCAAGTAGAAAACTTTAAGTGGATCCATAAACCTTTTTGTTTCTGATTTTCAATAAACACACAATTATACCAAACAAGCAAACGAGCCAAGTAAGACATAAAGACAAATGAAAAGACAAACAGAAAAAGGGCAAATAAAAAGGCAAATCTTTTTGAATTTTTCTGAAATCGTTTTAGAAGTGGGGGAGAGGAAAACGAGAGGCAAATGGCAAATAATGTAAAGCAAGAAATGAGAGTTTATGGTGGGTACTTGGTAGGCTTGATGTAGATCTCCCCGACAACAGCGCCAGAAATTCTTCCTGCTACTTCTTGAGCTTACGTTGGTTTTTCCCTTGAAGAGGAAAGGGTGATGCAGCAAAGTAGAGATAAGTATTTCCCTTAGTTAAGAACCAAGGTATCAATCCAGTAGGAGATACAAGCAAGTCTCCAATCTATGCACCTGCACAAACAATCAAACACTTGCACCCAACACGATAAAGGCATTGTCAATCCCTTCACGGTCACTTGCAAAGGTGAGATCTGATAGAGATAGATATAAAAGATTACCGAAATGTAAAACAAAGTAAAAACAAATAAAATGTAGCGAGCTATTTTTGGGTTTTTTGGTTTATAGATCTGAAAATATATGATGGAAAATAGACCCGGGGGCCATAGGTTTCACTAGAGGCTTCTCTCTTGAAGGAAAATAATACGGTGGATGAACAAATTACTGTCGAGCAATTGATAGAAAAGCGCAAAGTTATGACGATATCCAAGGCAATGATTATGCATATAGGCATCACGTCCGTGTCAAGTAGACCGAAACGATTCTGCATCTACTACTATTACTCCACACATCAATCGCTATCCAGCATGCATCTAGAGTATTAAGTTCAAAAAGAATGGAATAACGCCTTAAGTAAGATGACATGATGTAGAGGGATAAACTCAAGCAATATGATGAAGACCCCATCTTTTTACCCTTTATGGCAACAATACAAATACGTGCCTCGCTACCCCTACTTTGTCACTGGGTGATGACACCGCAAGATTGAACCCAAAACTAAGCACCTCTCCCATTGCAAGAAGAAGCAATCTAGTTGGCCAAACCAAACCAATAATTCGAAGAGAAATACAAAGATATCAAATCATGCATATAAGAATTCAGAGAAGATTCAAATAATATTCATAGATAAACTGATCATAAATCCACAATTCATCGGATCTCGACAAACACACCGCAAAAGAATATTACATCGGATAGATCTCCAAGAACAACGAGGAGAACATGGTATTGAGAATCAAAGAGAGAGAAGAAGCCATCTAGCTACTAGCTATGGACCCGTAGGTCTGTGGTACACTACTCACGCTTCATCGGAAGGGTAATAGAGTTGATGTAGAAGCCCTCCGTGATCGAATCCCCCTTCGGCAGGATGCCAGAAAAGGCCCCAAGATGGGATCTCATGGGTACAGAAGGTTACGGCGACGGAAAAGTATTTTGGTGGACGCTTCTGGTCGTTTGGGAATATATAGAGGAAGAATTAGGGTTAGGGAGCTCCGAGGGGCCCACAAGCCCTCAGGGCGCCCCCCTGGGGCATGCCCCCTGGCTTGTGGCCTCCTCGGGACTCCTCTGACTTCATCTCCAAGGCTGTTGGGTGTCTTCTGGTCCAAGAAAAATCATCACGGAAGTTTTATTCCGTTTGGACCCCGTTTGGTATTCCTTTTCTGTAAAACTCAAAAACAAGGAAAAAACAGAAACTGGCACTGAACTCTAGGTTAATAAGTTAGTCCCAAAAATAATATAAAATAGCATATTAATGCATATAAAACATCCAAAACAGATAATATAATAGCATGGAACAATAAAAAATTATAGATACGTTGGAGAGGTATCAGAGTTCTGTTCACATTAGTCACGTCACCACTGCATCATCATCCTTTCCGCTATCGACCACCGCCATCCATCAGTTTCCACCACGTGCTCCCCATCATTCATTATCATAATGACACTTGAGGTCGTTCGCATCTTGGCTTGATCCAAGTTGCATCTTATCTAGTTTGTCTTGGAAAGAGAGAAAAAGAGAGAGAGAAAAGAGTAAAAAGAGTGAGAAGAAAAAATTCAAAAAAAGTGAGATAAAAAAGAAAAAATTCGGATCTATTGAGACTCAATCTCGTACCTAAATTTGGATTAGAATCTGTTTTGCTCACTGTTCAGTAAAACAAGCATATCTTCCACATACGAAGTCCGTCTTGGCTCCACAAGTACTCAAATCAAAGCTATCGATGAGTCCCATCTGAACAATTCATAAAGATAGTTCATTATTTTGACTTCCAAATCGTCTTCTAAATATGACCTTTTGCGTCCGAAGTTCACGAACACAGTTTCTTCTGTTTTCAAGCCAGTTTTAGAATTTTTTGACTCGTCATATCAAATCGGAATTGAATGATTCCTTTTGCGTTGGAAATCTTGAGTCAGCAGCATTCTTTAGAAAAATTCTCAGAAAATTGGAACAAAATTTTGCGAGAGAAAAATTGGAGATAGAGTTTTTAGTATATCATGCATGGTAGTTGTTTCTCATCATTATCTTCAGTACCATTGCGATCTTCACTGATATCTTGCAGTCTGGAGCTACTTCATATCCTTTATTGCTGCTAGTTGTGCTACACCATGATCCCATTAGTGTTCTAGGCTCGCGTCTCTAGCCCGGGCTAGCCTAATGCCAACACAGTACCATCGTTGAGCGTTTATTCAACATTGCATCTCTGAATTGATTATTGCTAATCTTTTGCTACCATAATTTAAGCCTTCCAAGCTCCATATATTTCTACACCATGTATACATACATTCACCCAGTAATCGCTTTACTCAATCTTCAGAGTTATTCGACACCGCTGGTTGCTGGTCACCGCCTGCCGCATGGTAAGAACTTGTAAGACATTGATATTTGCTTTACTGTGAGCATTTTACCATCACATCCTAGTAGTTCAAAGGAACATTATTCTAGATTTTTTTGTTACTACTAATCATGGCAGGATCCAAAGTTGTCAATTCATGGGCTTCATCGATCGTGGGGGATGTGCCACCACCTAAGAAAATACAGCAACCGTCACGTGAGGAGCAAAGACATCAGAATGCGCATAATCAGGTTAATGTTTTAATGCCACCTTTTAATGGTAGTTTTAGGCCTAATTTATATATTTAATGGGAGTACAGAATGAATGCTATATTTTCATCCCATAATTTTGATGAGCGTCCAGAAATTAAAGCTATGGTTAGTACTTTCAGTAGCTTTGCTTTAGTTTGGTGGAGCGAACATTGTCAGTTATACCCTGATTTTATACCTACTACTTGGGATGATTTAAAACTTGTCATGAGAGATATATTCGTTGATACTTATCATACTCGTGGCATGATTAAAAAATTACAACATTCAAAACAAGGTAGTGACACCGTAACAAAATATTATGATGATTTACAAACTACCTTGTTACACTCCTTTTTAGAAGAAAGTGAAGAAGACTTTATGGATAGATTTTGGGGAGGATTAAACCATGATATTCAGGAGATACTAATTCATGAAGAGTGTTATCCTATGTACCGTTTGTTCCGTCTTGCTTGCAAAGCTGAAGAGGAAATAAAATGACATGTGGCCCACAAGGAGAACAAGCGCAAGGTGCACATTCCAAGAGTTGATACAGTTGTTCCTTCAACTACTAGGCATACTATGACAACCACATCCGTTGTTGTGAGGACTACATCACCTCCACCATGTGACACATCACCACCGAGAGTGCCTACATCATCAGAGTTGATCATAAGAGGTAATGACAAAGGTACTGATATTCCGCCTCCACATGAGTATGATGAATTCATTGTCAATTAAAATGCACCATGTGATGAGCTACCAACTACTTTGATCACACCACCTATTTTAGAGGACTATGTTGATGATTTGACTTTGCAATGTGACCGAACAACTGCAACACCAACAATGTCGAGTGCACCCAATGAATTAACTGTTGATGCGAAAGAACCATGTGAATCAGGAAATAAATCATATTTGGATCAAATACATTTGAAGATAATTGTGCCAATGTTTAATCATTTTGATATGACCTCTAATCTTGGTGATGATTCTGTGTCAAATGACTTGTTGCATGTTTGCTTATTTAAGCATGTTGTAGCATGTAAATTTGAAGCAATTAAAGTTTATTTACTAATGTTGGGATGGTTTAATGATAAACATTGTCAATCTTTTGATATGAATAAGAGCTCCACTTATATGTGCAAACTGAGTTGCAATATTTTCATGCCTTCCACTTCTTGTGATAATATGTTGGCTTTATTGTCGGTGCAACGAACATTGGCATTTGTTGATCGGACCCATACATAGGTGTGCTGATGATCGCACACCTGACACCAACATGTAACACAAGACCGAGCCAGAGAAGCCCTCTTCGTGAGATCAAGGAGAGCATTAAGTAGAACAAGACAACAGAACATCGCCTTGGGAAGGGCTCCCTTGCCGGACAGGAGAGTCCAGCCAGGTCAAGACTGACCTAGGAACAAGTCCAAAATTTCCCCGGCAGGCCTGCTGGGTCCGCCAAGACCAAAAACCCGGGCCAAGACGCCACCACTCCGTCGCTCCATCGCACCACGACGCCAGTCACTTATCGATGCGGTGTCGAGCCTCCCAGGCGACTAAGTGGCTCTCACTAAGCATGTGGCAGTTTGCTGGAAGACAGATCACACCCATTTGACACCCGTCCAGAGGCGTGTCAAGATGATAAGCAGAAGGTGGCTAAGCGATGATATAAGCTTGCCAGGGATGCACCCCTGCGCGCCACCTATGGTAGCATTTATGGCATTTTGTCCTAAGTGCCAGAGTTAGGTATGATAGGACTGTTGGCTATCTAATCATAAGATAATGTCTATTTTTCCACTGTGGTAACCCCTTGAGCTATAAAAGGAGGTCCAAGGCAACCTAGAGGGGGATTCGGACCCTTACACACTTGTACACGCGTAGCAGCTCTCCCCGAGGCCACCTTGCCAGGTTTGAGCGCTGCGGGTTGTCATGTTCCTCCATCCAATCGACCAGAGTAGGAGTAGGGTTTTACGCTTCACAGCGGCCCAAACCTGGGTAAAAACCACCAGAGTCCTATCGTCGTGCTGCCTCATGGCTTCCACTCTTTGTGCAACGTGATCTCTCCCCTGCCGAACCACAAAGGGGCCAGTGGCCCCATAGGTGATCGTGTTCACCCATGACATCTTTGGCGCGCCAGGTAGGGGGAGTCGCTTGCGCGAACCTGAAGTTGTGAACAGCGTGTCGATCTTCATCACCACCTTCTTCATCCATGGCACCCAAGAAGAAACCCGACGCGGCCGCACACCCCTCCACTTCGAAGGCCCCCTCGCACGCATCTGTAGACACCATAGGTACCGCGGCGGCGTTGGATGACGCGACCGGCGCAGGCGACGCCGTCATTGTGCCCCCCATGACCGAAGCCGGAGCTGGAAAGGCCAGGGCTGGGCAACATCAGCAGCATCCTGACGAGCTTGGCCTAGAAGCCGCGGGTGGAGGGAACACCCAGTCTCCACCTCCCCGCCACACTGGCGGGCGCAGTCGCAACAGCGACGCCCGCTCCGGAGCAAGCCACGATCCTCCAGTTGTGCTCACCACAGACGCGGCTATAAGGCGCACACCTTGCCCAGAATAAGACATGCAAGACAGAGCGCCGAACGGGGCTGTCGACCCCCAAGCGCGACCCACTCATCGCCAGACCGCCTTGGTGATCAGTTCATGATGGCGAGAACGCGGTGACGCTCCTGCTGGTTCTGCTAGGAGTCGAGCGACGTCGCGGTCTGCCTCGTTAGCCATGCCAAGCACAACCACAGAAGCAATAGCGCGGGCCCAACTCCTGTTAAATTTTCCACCTGCGGCTGACAAGATGGATGAGTGGAGGGCCACCATCCAGAGCTTGATTGGCTTTGCTGAAGCCAGTAGATCACAGCATGTGGAGCCGTCGCGATGCTCGCAAACGATGATGGTGGCCTGGGCTGATGGTCGTGTCGAGGGGACTACACCAACAGTGCAACCCCCTCCGGGACAGCAGGCCCAGAGGCAGCCTTAGCAAACTCAACGTGCCGATGAGCCCGACGAGATGCCGATGGCTTCATCTGGTCCGTAAACCCACCCGAATCAGCGACAAGTTCTGGAAGACCGGCGGAGGGAAGACACACGCGTCACCATAGAGCGGTGCCGGGAGGCACACCATCAATCCAACAGACGTAATGGCCCAGTCGTTGACGAACCCACACCCAGTGTCGGCGGGTACTTACCTTATGAGGTTGGGTGCCCTGCCTTCACTCGCGAGCTGTGGCAGGTCCGCTGGCCATCTGTCCGAGCCTTCAAGCCTGAACTGCCAAAGAAATACGACAGAAAGTTAAACCCGGCAGAGTTTTTGGGCATTTACACAATTGTCATTCAAGCCACCGGGGGTTAGATGAGAAGGTGTTCGCCAACTATTTCCCTTTGGCGCACAAGCCAAATGTGAGATCATGGCTGATGCATCTGTCGGAAAACTCCATTTCGTCATGGGCTGACTTGTGCAACGAGTTTTTTGGCACCTTCACAGGTGGCCACCAAGTGCCTGGACAGCCCAGTGATTTGCATGTCCTCCCACCAAAGGAAGGAGAGGGTTTGCGTAAGTATATACAAAGGTTTAGTCGAGTACACCGTAACATTCTAGAGATACACCCAGCAGCCGTGATTGCCGCGTTCCATTCAAACGTGCGCAACCAGAGGATGCGAGCCAAAATGAATGTCCGGCTACCCAAGACCTTCAACGAGTTGTATACCTTGGCAGATAAGTGTGCTCGGGCTGAAGAAGGAAGGCGACTCCCCGCAGAGGAGTCTGGCGTCGAGATTGATTTAGATGATGACAACGAGGCCACCAATCCGAAGAAGAGAAGCCGAAGGCGTAATAGGAAACACAAAGAGAAGACAATGTTGGCCATTGAGAGCTCCGGTGATCTTAGTGCTGGCAAGAAGGCCAAAACTGAGGCCCCCGGCAAGGGAGCTACCACGCGTGCTGATTGTCGGGAGGCTGCGACGGCAGAGAAAGCCGGGAAATCCGACGGGCCATACTGCAAAATCCACCGCACCAAAGGCCATGATCTCCAAGAGTGCCACCAAGTTGAGCAGCTTGTTAAGAAACAAAAGGCTGCGTACGAGAAGCGTGACAGGGAGAGAGGCCAGGAGGGTGCTGGCAGAAAAGGCCGTGGTAGTAGAGGGGGCCGCCACAGCAAGGCCCCGCAGCAAAAGGAAAAACCTGCCAGAGGCCGCGAAAAGAAAGAAGGAGACGATCGGAGTGATGAAGAGGATGAGGAAGAAACCAATGAGCAAGAATTCCAGAAGGCAACTGAAGCCATGTGTATTGATGGGGGTGCATCCTTGCACTTCTCTCATCGCCAGCTCAAGCAGTGGGCACGTGAGGTCAATGCCGTGGAGCCAGCTGCGGACTCTGATACGTCTCCAACGTATCTATAATTTTTTATTGTTCCATGCTACTATATTATCTGTTTTGGATGTTTTATATGCATTAATATGCTATTTTATATTAATTTTGGGACTAACCTATTAACCTAGAGCCCAGTGCCAATTTCTGTTTTTTCCTTGTTTTTGAGCCTCGCAGAAAAGGAATACCAAACAGAGTCCAAATGGAATAAAACTTCATGATGATTTTTCTTGGACTAGAAGACACCCAGGGGACTTGGAGTCCAAGTCAGAAGAGCCACGATGCAGCGACAAGGGTGGAGGGTATGCCCTAGGGGGGGCGCCCCCTACCTTGTGGGCCCCTCGGGACTCCCCTGACCTAGAATTTCCTCCTATATATTCACATATATTCCAGAACCACCAGAGGCATGCACGAAAACACCTTTCCACCACCGCAACCTTCTGTTCCCGTGAGATCCCATCTTGGGGCCTTTTCCGGCATCCTGTCAGAGGGGGAATCGATCATGGAGGGCTTCTACATCAACTCTATTACCCTTCCGATGAAGCGTGAGTAGTTTACCTCAGACCTACGGGTCCATAGCTAGTAGCTAGATGGCTTCTTCTCTCTATTTGATTCTCAATACCACGTTCTCCTTGATGTTCTTGGAGATCTATCCGATGTAATCTTCTTTTGCGATGTGTTTGTCGAGATCCGATGAATTGTGGATTTATGATCAGCTTATCTATGAACATTATTTGAATCTTCTCTGAATTCTTTTATGCATGATTTAATATCTTTGTATTTCTCTTTGAATTATCAGTTTGGTTTGGCCAACTAGATTGGTTTTTCTTGCAATGGGAGAGGTGCTTAGCTTTGGGTTCAATCTTGCGTGATTTCACCCAGTGACAAAGTAGGGGTAGCGAGACACGTATTGCATTGTTGCCATCGAGGATAAAAAGATGGGGTTTTCATCATATTGCTTGAGTTAATTCCTCTACATCATGTCATCTTACTTAAGGCGTTACTCCATTCTTTATGAACTTAATACTCTAGATGCATGCTGGATAGCGGTCGATGTGTGGAGTAATAGTAGTAGATGCAGGCAGGAGTCTGTCTACTTGACACGGACGTGATGCCTATATGCATAATCATTGCCTTGGATATCGTCATAACTTTGTGCTTTTCAATCAATTGCTCGACAGTAATTTGTTCACCCATCGTATTATTTGCCTTCATGAGAGAAGCCTCTAGTGAAACCTATGGCCCCCGGGTCTATTTTCCATCGTATTACTTTCTGATCTACTATTTTGCAATCTTTTATTTTCAGATCTATATACCAAAAAAACTAAAAAATATTTTATCTTTTATTTATCTATCTCTATCAGATCTCACCTTTGCAAGTGACCATGAAGGGATTGACAACCCCTTTATCGTGTTGGGTGCAAGTGTTTGATTGTTTGTGCAGGTATTGGTGATTTGCGCATTCTTCTCCTACTGGATTGATACCTTGGTTCTTAACTGAGGGAAATACTTACCTCTACTGTGCTGCATCACCCTTTCATCTTCAAGGGAAAAACCAACGCAAGCTCAAGAAGTAGCAGGAAGAATTTCTGGCACCGTTGCCAGGGAGATCTACTCCAAGTCAAGACTAGTCTCTCATCGACTTGCCAATTTCTGGCTTCATTATTGGAGGGATCTACGTCGAGCATACCAAGTACCCATCATAAAACTCATCTCTTGCATTACATTATTTGCCATTTGCCTTTATTTTCCTCTCCCCCACTTCTAAAACGATTTTCGAAAAGATTTGCCTTTTTATTCGCCCTTCTTACATTCGTCTTTTTCGTTTGCTTTTTTTGCTCATGTGTTAGATTGCTTGCTTTGTCACGATGATCAAGAGAATACCAATTGTGTGACTTTTCCAATACTAATAATAATGATTTTATTAGTACTCTGATTTCTCCCGCCACTAGTGTGGAATCTTATGAAATTAATGCCGCTTTACTGAATCTTGTTATGAAAGATCAATTTTCTGGCCTTCCTAGTGAAGATGCCACATCCCATCTAAATAATTTTGTTGAGTTGTGTGATATGCAAAAGAAGAAAGATGTGGATAATGATATTGTTAAATTGAAGCTATTTCCGTTCTCACTACGAGATCGTGCTAAAACTTGGTTTTCATCTTTGCCTAAAAATATTATTGATTCATGGAACAAGTGTAAAGATGCTTTTATTTCCAAGTATTTTCCTCCCGCTAAGATCATCTCCCTTAGGAACGATATTATGAATTTTAAGCAACTTGATCATGAACATGTTGCACAATCTTGGGAGAGGATGAAATTGATGATACGAAATTGCCCCACTCATGGTTTAAATCTTTGGATGATCATACAAATTTTTTATGCCGGATTGAATTTTGCTTCTAGAAATCTTTTAGATTCGGCCGCGGGAGGTACCTTTATGGAAATTACTTTATGAGAAGCTACTAAACTCCTAGATAATATTATGGTTAATTATTCGCAATGGCATACCGAAAGATCTTCTACTAGTAAAAAAGTGCATGTGATTGAAGAGATTAATGTTTTGAGTGGAAAGATGGATGAACTTATGAAATTATTTGCTAGCAAGAGTGCTCCTATTGATCCTAATGATATGCCTGTGTCTACTTTGATTGAGAACAATAATGAATCTATGGATGTGAATTTTGTTGGTAGGAACAATTTTGGTAATAACGCGTATAGAGGTAATTTAATCCTAGGCCATTTCCTAGTAATTCCCCTAATAATTATGGTAATTCCTACAACAATGCTTATGGAAATTATAATAAGATGTCCTCTGATCTTGAGAACAATATTAAAGAATTTATTAGTTCGCAAAAGAATTTCAATGCTAGGGTTGAAGAAAAATTGCTTACGATTGATGATTTGGCTAGGAACGTGGATAGAATTTCTCTTAAGATTGATTCTTTGAAAATTAGATCTATTCCACCCAAGCATGATATTAATGAGTCTTTAAAAGCTATGAGAATTTCTATTGATGAATGTAAAGAAAGAACCGCTAGGATTCGTGCTAAGTGAGATTGGTTTGTGAAAGCGTGTTCTTCTAGTTTTTGTGAAAATAATGATGAAGATCTTAAAGTGATTGATGTGACTCCTATTGAATCTTTGTTTTCTAATATAAATCTTGATAAAGATGGGACTGGAGATGAGTCAACTTTAGTTAGAAGGCATCCCAATGATTCGGAGTTTATAGATCTTGATGCAAAAATTGATAAAAGTGGGATTGGAGAGGTCAAAACTTTAAGTAGCAATGAACCCACTCTTTTGGATTTCAAGGACTTTAATTATGATAATTGTTCTTTGATATATTGTATTTCCTTGTTGCAATCCATGTTGAATTCTCCTCATGCTTATAATAAAAATAAAGCTTTTACTAAACATATCGTTGATGCTATGATGAAATCTTTTGAAGAAAAGCTTGAATTGGAAGTTTTTATTCCTAGAAAACTTTATGATGAGTGGGAACCTACTATTAAGATTAAGATTAAAGATTATGAGTGCCATGCTTTGTGTGATTTGGGTGCTAGCGTTTGCACGATTCCAAAAACTTTATGTGATGTGTTAGGTTTCCGTTAATTTGATGATTGTTCTTTAAATTTGCATCTTGCGGATTCCACTATTAAGAAACCTATGGGAAGGATTAATGGTGTTCTTATTGTTGCAAATAGGAATTATGTGCTCGTAGATTTCATTATTCTTGATATAGATTGCAATCCTACATGTCCTATTATTCTTGGTAGACCTTTCCTTAGAACGATTGGTGTAACTATTGATATGAAAGAAGGAAACATTAGATTTCAATTTCCGTTAAGGAAGGGCATGGAACACTTTCCTAGAAATAAAATTAATTTGCCATATGAATCTATTATGAGAGCTACTTATGGATTGCATATCAAAGATGACAATACCTAGATCTATGTGTTTTTATGCCTAGCTAAGGGCGTTAAACAATAGCGGTTGTTGGGAGACAACCCAATTTTATTTTTGGTGCCTTTTGTTTTGCTTCTGTTTTTGAATAAAATACACATTATTACCTCTTTAGTAATTGTGTTTTGGTGTTTTAATTAGTGTTTGTGCCAAGTAAGACCTTTGGGATGGCTTACAGTGATAGTCGATTTGATCATGCTAAAAAACAGAAACTTTTGCGTCCAGTCACAGAATTTTAATAATTCACTAGAGCGTGGAAAAACCCTGAATTGTTTACACAGGATTTATATACGAATTGTATCTGTTGTCCGAATTTTTCAGAATTTTTGGAGTTACAGAAGTATTAGAACAATTCAGATCTTCGCAGACTGTTCTGTTTTTGACAGATTCTGTTTTCTTTGTGTTGTTTGCTTATTTTGATGAATCTATGGGTAGTATCGGGGGGTACGAACCATGGAAAAGTTGGAACACATTAGATATTACACCAATCTAAATAAAGAATGAGTTCACAACAGTACGAAAATTAGTGATTTTATTTTCTTATACTAACGGATCTCACGAGTTTTCTGTTGAGTTTTGTGTTGTGAAGTTTTCAAGTTTTGGTTAAAGATTTGATGGACTATGGAATAAGGAGTGGAAAGAGCCTAAGCTTGGGGATGCCCAAGTCATCCCAAGGTAATATTCAAGGACAACCTAGAGCCTAAGCTTGGGGATGCCCCGGAAGGCATCCCCTATTTCATCTTCGTCTATCGGTAAATTTACTTGAGGCTATATTTTTATTCACCACATGATATGTGTTTTGCTTGGAGCGTCTTGTATGATATGAGTCTTTGCTTTTTAGTTTTCCACAATCATCCTTTCTGTACACACCTTTTGAGAGGGACACGCATGAATCGTGATTTATTAGAATACTCTATGTGCTTCTCTTATATCTTTTGAGCTAGGCAATTTTACTCTAGTGCTTCACTTATATCTTTTTAGAGCACGACGGTGGTTTTATTTTATAGAAATTGTTGAACTCTCATGCTTCACTTATATTATTTTGAGAGTCTTCCTAAACAGCATGGTAATTTGCTTGGGTTATGAATTTAGTCCTAATATGATAGGCATCCAAGAGGGATATAATAAAAACTTTCATATAAAGTGCATTGAATACTATGAGAAGTTTGATTCCTTATGATTGTTTTGAGATATAAAGATGGTGATATTAGAGTTATTCTAGTGATTAATTGTGGATTGTAGAAATTCTTGTGTTGTAGTTTGTGATTCCCGTAGCATGCACGTATGGTGAACCGTTATGTAACGAAGTCGGAGCATGATTTACTTATTGATTGTCTTCCTTATGAGTGGCGGTCGGGGACGAGCGATGGTCTTTTCCTACCAATCTATCCCCCTAGGAGCATGCATGTAGTACTTTGTTTTGATGACTAATAGATTTTTGCAATAAGTATGTGAGTTCTTTATGACTAATGTTGAGTCCATGGATTATACGCACTCTCACCCTTACACCTTTGCTAGCCTCTCTAGTACCGCACAACTTTTGCCGGTACCATACACCCACCTTTTACCTTCCTCAAAACAACCACCATACCTACCTATTATGGCATTTCCATAGCCATTTAGAGATATATTGCCATGCCACATTCCACCATTCCGTTTTATTATGACACGCTCCATCATTGTCATATTGCTTTGCATGATCGTAAGACAGCTAGCATGATGTTTACATGGCTTGTCCGTTTTTTGATGTCATTTGCTATGCTAGATCATTGCACATCCCGGTACACCGCCGGAGGCATTCATATAGAGTCATATTTTGTTCTAAGTATCGAGTTATAATTTTTGAGTTGTAAGTAAATAAAAGTGTGATGATCTTCATTATTAGAGCATTATCCCATGTGAGGAAAGGATGATGGAAGCTATGATTCCCTCACAAGTTGGGATGAGTCTCTGTACTTTATAAAAAATTAAAAGAGGCCAAACAAGCCCACAAAAAAATAAAAGAGGCCAAGAAGCCCACCAAAAAGAAAAAAATGAGAGAAAAGAGAGAAGGGGCAATGTTACTATCCTTTTTCCACACTTGTGCTTCGAAGTAGCACCATGATCTTCATGATAGAGAGTCTCCTATATTATCACTTTCATATACTAGTGGAAAATTTTCATTATAGAACTTGGCTTGTATATTCCAATGATGGGCTTCCTCAAATTGCCCTAGGTCTTCGTGAGCAAGCGAGTTGGATGCACACCCACTTAGTTTCTTTTTGAGCTTTCATAAACTTATAGCTCTAGTGCATCTGTTGCATGGCAATCCCTACTCACTCACATTGATATCTATTAATGGGCATCTCCATAGCCCGTTGATATGCCTAGTTGATGTGAGACTATCTCCTTCTTTTTGTCTTCTCCACAACCACCATATTCTATTCCACCTATAGTGCTATATCCATGGCTCACGCTCATGTAATGCGTGAAAGTTGAAAATGTTTGAGAACATCGAAAGTATGAAACATTTGCTTGGCTTGTCATCGGGGTTGTGCATGATTTGAGAACTTTGTGTGATGAAGATGGAGCATAGCCAGACTATATGATTTTGTAGTGATAACTTTCTTTGGCCATGTTATTTTGAGAAGACATGATTGCTTTATTAGTATGCTTGAAGTATTATTGTTTTTATGTTAATATTAAAGTTTTGTTTTGAATTTTATGGATCTGAACATTCATGCCACAATAAAGAAAATTACATGGATAAATATGTTAGGTAGCATTCCACATCAAAAATTCTATTTTTATCATTTACCTACTCGAGGACGAGTAGGAATTAAGCTTGGGGATGCCTGATACATCTCCAACGTATATATAATTTTTTATTGTTCCATGCTATTATATTATCTATTTTGGATGTTTTATATGCATTAATATGCTATTTGATATTATTTTTGGGACTAACCTATTAACCTAGAGCCTAGTGCCAGTTTTTGTTTTTTCCTTGTTCGTGAGCCTCGCAGAAAAGGAATACCAAACGGAGTCCAAACGGAATAAAACTTAATGATGATTTTTCTTGGACCAGAAGACACCTAGGGGACTTGGAGTCCAAGTCAGAAGAGCCATGAGGCGGCGGCAAGGGTGGAGGGCGCGCCCTAGAGGGGCGCCCCCTACCTTGTGGGCCCCTCGGGACTCCCCTGACCTTGATTTTCCTCCTATATATTCACATATATTCGAGAACCACCAGAGGCATCCACGAAAACACTTTTCCACCGCCGCAACCTTCTGTTCCTGTGAGATCCCATCTTGGGGCCTTTTCCGGCATCCTGCCGGAGGGGGAATCGATCACGGAGGGCTGCTACATCAACTCTATTGCCCTTCCGATGAAGCATGAGTAGTTTAGCTCAAACCTACGGGTCCATAGCTAGTAGCTAGATGGCTTCTTCTCTCTCTTTGATTCTCAATACCACATTCTCCTCGATGTTCTTGGAGATCTATCCATTGTAATCTTCTTTTGCGGTGTGTTTGTCGAGATCTGATGAATTGTGGATTTATGATCAGCTTATCTATGAATATTATTTGAATCTTCTCTGAATTCTTTTATGCATGATTTAATATCTTTGTATTTCTCTTTGAATTATCGCTTTGGTTTGGCCAACTAGATTGGTTTTTCTTGCAATGGGAGAGGTGCTTAGCTTTGGGTTCAATCTTGCGTGATTTCACCCAATGACAAAGTAGGGGTAGCGAAACACGTATTGCATTGTTGCCATCGAGGATAAAAAGATGGGGTTTTCATCATATTGCTTGAGTTAATTCCTCTACATCATGTCATCTTACTTAAGGCGTTACTCCGTTCTTTATGAACTTAATACTCTAAATGCATGCTGGATAGCGGTCAATGTGTGGAGTAATAGTAGAAGATGCAGGCAAGAGTTGGTCTACTTGACACGGACGTGATGCCTATATGCATAATCATTGCCTTGGCTATCGTCATAACTTTGCGCTTTTCTATCAATTTCTCGACAGTAATTTGTTCACCCACCGTATTATTTGCCTTCATGAGAGAAGCCTCTAGTGAAACCTATGGCCCCCGGGTCTATTTTCCATCATATTACTTTCCGATCTACTATTTTGCAATCTTTTATTTTCAGATCTATATACCAAAAAAACCCAAAAATATTTTATCTTTTATTTATCTATCTCTATCAGATCTCACCTTTGCAAGTGGCTGTCCCTTTATCGTGTTGGGTGCAAGTGTTTGATTGTTTGTGCAGGTATTGGTGATTTACGCGTTCTTCTCCTACTGGATTGATACCTTGGTTCTTAACTGAGGGAAATACTTACCTCTACTGTGCTGCATCACCCTTTCCTCTTCAAGGGAAAAACCAACGCAAGCTCAAGAAGTAGCAGACTCCCAAATTAAAGGCCACTCAAGTGGTCCCGCACGCCTATCATCTTTGACGAAGAGGATCACCCTGACCGTATCACTTCGGTTGGGTGTTTGCCGTTGTTGGTCTCCCCGACAATCTGCAACCTCAAAGTAACAAAGATGCTAGTTGACGGTGGGGCTGGGCTGAACTTAATCTCCCCTAAGGTGGTTGGCAAGCTACAGATCCCCGATGAGGAGATCAAGGCTACGGGTACGTTCAAAGGAATCAACCCTGACAGGAGCCGGCCTAAGGGGAAGGTTACATTGCTCGTGATGTTTGGCGGGGAACTGAATTATCGGAATGAACGAATTGTGTTTGACGTTGTGGAACTTCCTTTGCCTTACAATGGAATTCTTGATCGCCCAGCTCTGGCAAAATTCATGGCAGCATCCCATTATGCCTACAACACTTTGAAGATGCCAGGGACAATGGGTGTCATTTCCATTCCATCAGATAAGAAAGACGCAATTATATGTGCGGACCAGATGTATCGAGATGCGGTAGCAGCTGAGGCCACGGAAGCCCTAGCTCCCGCCAAGGAAACAAAGAAGGGGAAGAAGGCTAGCAGAGATGCCGGCAAGGACTCCGGGAAGCGCGCCTCTCCGGAGAGCACTGCACCTGTTGACGACCTGCCAGAGAGTTCCACTAGCAAGAGGCCTAAGGTTGTTTCGCCTGCTATGAAAAGGGTCCCTGCGAGGCAGGATGGTGCTAATGGTACATTCACCATCAGCGCCACCCTTGATGACAAATAGGAAAGCGCGCTCATTGCCTTCCTGCGGGCGAATGCCGATGTGTTTGAAGGTAATCGAGCACCACCTTGTTGTCTGCCCTCACGCTCGGCCTGTCAAGCAGAAGGTCAGAAAGCAAGCTTTAGAGCGGCAGTAGTTCATTGCCAAGGAAATCAAGAAACTTGAAGTAGTTGGTTTGGTCAGAGGGGTGTTGCATCCAACTTGGTTAGCAAATCCAGTGGTAGTGCGCAAGGCAAACGGGAAATGGAGACTTTCCATTGGTTTCACTGACTTGAACAAAGCATGTCCAAAAGACCCTTTCCCCCTGCCGTGCATTGATCAAGTTGTTGATTCCACTTCCGGGTGTGATTTGCTTTCCTTCTTGGATGCGTACTCCGGGTACCATCAAATATTCATGGCTAAGGAAGATGAAGAGAAAACCGCGTTCATAACTCCATGTGGCACGTACTGCTTTGTGCGTATGCCTTTCGGGTTAAAGAGCGCCGGATCCACTTTCGCGAGAGCAGTACAAATTGGTTTCGAACCCCAGCTGCATAGGAACATAGAAGCTTATATGGATGATATAGTGGTCAAGACCAAGGATAGATCAACACTCATTCAAGACTTGGAAGAGACCTTTGCAAACTTGCGCAAGATCAATTTGAAGCTAAACCCTGAGAAATGTGTGTTTGGAGTCCCCTCCGGCAAGCTCCCAGGTTTCTTTGTGTCCCAACGTGGAATAGAGGCCAATCCCGACAAGATCAAACCGATCGAGCAAATACAAAAGACTATCAAGGACGTAAGGCGTTTGGCTGGATGTATTGCCACACTGAGTAGGTTCATCTCCAAGTCTGCCGAGCGCGCCTTACCTTTTTTCAAAATCTTGAAAAAGGCTGGCCCGATGAAGTGGACCCCGAAAGCAGAAGCAGCGCTGCAAGACCTGAAAACTTACCTTTCCTCTGCTCCCACCTTAGTCATGCCTAAACCACAAGAGGCATTGTTGCTATACTTAGCAGCAACGAATCAAGTGGTCAGTGCAGCGCTGGTGGCACAGTGAGAAGTGGATGAGGAAGCAGCTGCAGCAACTGACCCTTCCGGGAATAGAACCGAAGCACCCATGGCAGGAGTTGGCACAAACTAGGGGGTGGCGAGGCAAGCTATCGAAGGCAATCCCAAGACCGCGGCAAGGAAGAAAGTGGTACAATGACCAGTTTACTTCGTCAGCTCCCTATTACAGGGGGCCAGGTCGAGGTACTCTGGAGTGCAAAAGCTGATCTTCAGCCTTATCATGGCCTCGAGGAAGCTGCGCCACTACTTCCAAGCCCACGAGATCACAGTTGTCACTCGTTTCCCACTGCAGCACATATTGAGGAACCCTGAAGCCACCGGTAGGATAGTCGAGTGGGCACTAGAGCTATCAAGCTTTCGCTTAAAATATGAGAGCACCTCAACTATTCAGAGCAGAGCATTGGCAGTGTTCATTGCAGAGTGGACGCCCACTCCAGACGAAGAAGTACCAGAGACAGTTCTCTCTTGCAAAGAGGCGCCTCAGGCATGGATCATGTATTTTGATGGTGCTTTCTCGCAGCAGGGCGCCGGAGCTGGCATGCTTCTTGTCGCGCCCACCAGAGAGCATCTCAAATATGTAGTCTAAATGCACCTTCCCTGGGAGAAGGCCACCAACAACACTGCTGAGTATGAGGGGCTCCTTGCCGGACTCAGAATTGCACTGGAGTTGGGAATCAAGAAACTGATTATCCGAGGAGACTTGCAACTCATGGTGGGGCAAGTCAACAAATATTATCAGAGTCCGTTGATGGAGGCATATGTGGAGGAGGTGAGAATGCTGGAAGAGCACTTTGATGGGTTACAAGCAGAGCACGTGCCGCGTGTGGAAAATAGCATCGCTGATTACTTGTCAAAGTGCGTCGCGCAAAAGCTCCCTGTGGAACCAGGGACTTTTGTCCTCCATCTAATTTAGCCGTCAGTATCCCCTTCAACCATGACCAGAAAAAGGAGAAAGTTGGACTCTGGCAAGTATTTCCCGGTGGGACTTCCTGAAGTTGCTGGTAGAGAGGCTGCCGGGGACAACCCCGCTTCAGTTGGTGAGCAGCACCCTCCTGCGGAACCACGGGTTCTTGCGGTCAAGGCGAGCGCTCCCACGAACGAGGGGGTGCCTTTAGTCCTTGTTGTCGAGCCGCAGGCTCCAACTTGGGCGCAGCACATAGTCCATTTCCTTCAAACAGGAGAACTTCCCGAAGGGCAAGAAGAAGCTGAAAGAATAGCCCGACAGTCCAATATGTACCAGTTTTTTGACGACACACTGTACAGAAAAAGGCCAAATGGTGTGAAATTGAAGTGCATCTGTCGGGAAGATGGGCTAAGGCTGTTGGCAGAGATACATAAGGGTGTGTGTGGCTCTCACATTGGGTCGAGAGCCCTGGTCGGAAAAGCCTTCCAGCAGGGTTTCTATTGTCCCACAGCCCTTCAGGATGCAACTGAGCTAGTCACCAAGTGTGAAGCCTGCCAGTTCCATTCCAAAAACATTCATCAACCAACTCAAGCTCTCCAGACGATCCCTTTGTCCTGGCCATTCTCGGTTTGGGGGCTCAATATCTTGGCCCCTTCCCGCGTTCTGCCGAGGGCTTTGAATTCTTGTACGTAGCAATCGACAAGTTTACAAAGTGGCCAGAGGTGGAGCCAATGAGGAAGGTGACCGCACAATCAGCTGTCAAGTTCTTGAAAGGATTGGTGTGCCGCTTTGGAGTACCAACAGAGTGATTACCGATAACGACACCCAGTTCATGAGCCGCACCTTCATGCAGTATGTCCAAAGCCTTGGAAGCAAGGTCTCCTTTGCCTCTGTTGCTCATCCACGAAGAAATGGGTAAGCTGGGAGGATGAATGCTGAAGTGCTGCGCGGGCTCAAGACAAGAACTTTTGATAAGTTGCAAAAATGCGGCAAGCGCTGGATTGATGAGCTACCGGTGTTCTTTGGTCCTTCAGAACGACACCAAATCAAGCTACCGGCCAGACTCCCTTCTCCCTAGTATATGGGGCAGAAGCAGTGCTCCCCACGGAACTCATATATGGGTCACCTTGAGTACTTGCCTATGATGAAGTAGAGCAAGACCAGCTTTGGCATGACGATGCCGTGCTCGTCGAGGAAGACCGTCTCCGGGCCACTGTGCGTGCGGCACTGTCGTGGTTCGACACGATCACCTATGGGGCCATCGGCCCCTTTGTGGTTCAGCAAGGGGGAAGGGCATGTTGCACAAAGAGCGGAGGCTGTAGAACAGCATGGCAATGGTGACGCGGGTGGTTTTTACCAAGGTTCGGGCCGCCGCGAGGCATAAAACCCTACTCCTGCTTTGGTGGATTGAGTGGAAGACCGTGACGAACACGTAGTACTCAAGCCTGGCAAGGTCGCCTCAGGGAGAGCAGCTACACGTGTATGTATGTACAAGGGTCCGAATCCTTTCTAAGGTTGCCTCGGCCCTCATTTTATAGGTAAAGGGGTTACCAAAGTGGCAAAACGGTCATTATCCAGTGATTAGATAGCCACAGTACTATCATACCTAACTCTGCAGACAGGACAAGGTGCATTAAATGCACCGCTTAGTGTCATGTCGTGGATGCAACCTAGCAAGCCTTGCCATGCCATTCAACCACCTTCTCGCCTGCCTACGTGACACGCCTGTGGACGGGTGTCATTTACGTGTGATCTTCATCAGAAATGGCTGCCATGTGCTGAATGACTGCCACTTATTCACTTGGGGGCTCGACACCGCACCGATAAGCGACTTGCGTCACTGTGAGGTGGAGCGGTGGTGCCCTGGCGGGATAGGTGGCCGCCAGTGTCCCGGCAACCCTTGCCGAGGAGGTCTTGGGATTTGCTCTTGGGGTGGACTCGACCTGACCAGGCTCGCCTACCCGGCAAGGGAGGCTTTTCCCTTGGTGATATCTTGCTGTTTTGGCTTGTCTTGGTCTTCTTGATCCACCCTTTGGTTTCCCAAAGATCTCATTTCTCTGTGGCTTGGTCTTGGTGAAGCTTACTTGGCTGTTGCCGCGTCGGAGACATGCCTGTCCGTGCACAAGTTAGGGGGAAACATACACCCCTGTCTATGTCCCCCGACAGAAGCCCCCGGGCCTGATCCATACGTGCTGCCGGGCATGTTGGGTTAGGCCCTACATAGTGCACGGACACGTATAAAAGGAGTGCTGTGCGTGCAGCGGTTGTGATGACTAGTTAAACCAACGTCCACTCCGCGTAATTACCACAGGTCATGGGGTCATGGGACTGTAGCAGTTAATGTATAATGGTAACTTCCGAGGGAAAGCAGCGAAGAGTCGCCCCTTCCCCCACGTTCGTCCCTCATAAAAAGGAAAAATGCGAAGGGGCGCGGCTCATTCGCACCCGTTCTCCACCATCTTCCTCCTCAAGCCAAGCCACTGCTCCCACGCCCATATTCACCTCTGACGCCTCACCCAACCTTCCATCCCTTCCAGGGCTACTGAGGATGGGAAAGCAAGCCGCCGCCGCCAAGGGGAAGCAGGCTGCCGCCGCGAAGGAGTCGGTTGCTGAAGGGAATAAGAAGAGGGCGGCGGAGCTGGACAAGAAGCGACGGGGAGATGTGGTTTTCTTCTCGTCAAGCTTGGAAAGCGATGCTCTGGTTGCAAGGTATGGATATATGTGGGGAAGGGATGTCCCACAGGGGCATGGCGCGCCCAAGGTTCTGCCGGAAGGAAAAGAGGATCCGCCAGATTCTTATCGATTTTTCTGCATGTATTTCTTCTGCGGCCTCTGTCCCCCTTTCTCGGATTTCTTTGAAGCAATGATGGTGGTGTATGGATTCCACCTACTGGACTTCACACCGAATGCAATGGCGTGCATGGCGATCTTCGCCCATTTTTGCGAGAACTTTGTCGGGGTCGCCCCAACGTTGACCTGTTCAGGCACTTTTTCATCCCGCGGGTGGAGAACAAGGCTCATCGCTCGGGAAACATAAGTTGGATCCCCTGGGAGAGGAGGGAGCTTTGGGATTATCTTCCTGGTCAGTAGCGCAGCAGATGGGAGGAATGGTGGGCAGACTGATGCTCGATCCAGGATAAGGAAGCTCCAGAGTATTGCCAGGCATGGACGGAGTGCATTGTGCGTGGCAATGACTGGAGAGAATTGGGCCTCACTGACGACAGGCTTCGCTCGGCGTTGAACATGATCGCTCGCCTCAAAGCTGCCGGGTTAACCATCGAACATGTGGGAGCCAATTTCCTACGTTGCCGCATTGCGCCACTGTAGAAGAGGGATAGGTTTGCCTGGCGGTACGGAGACGCCGGAGACAGGATGCGTCTGTACCCAGGCCTTACCAACAATTTGTCAATTTACGGCCACGGCTGGCTGTGCGAACAACTATTCGGCAGCCTGGGGCCATTCAAATTGCCGGCAAGGGTTGTTCCGCTGAACATCAACTCTCCCCTGGATCAGATCCTGAAGTGGATGCCCGACTGCAACGCTTATGGGGTTGCGAGTGATTGGCAACTACCCGACATCGACGCGGAGGTCGAGTGGTTCTCCGGTCTAGAGGAAAGGGCCACCAGGGTGGAGGGCAATATGTTCAAGCGCACCTCCACGGTAGAGGCAGAGTTCATCAGGAGGCGGATCGAGGAGGACAAAGCTTCCCGGGCTGCTGGGAAGGTAAGGCCCAGAAGGGTGGAGGAGGAGGAGGAAGGGGAGGCCGAGGCCGAGGGATCCTCCCACGGCAGGAGCGAGGTGCACGCCATGGAGGAGGTTGCCGGGGGAGACCCTGTCGGGGCTGAGCCTTTCGCAATTGAAGCCTTGTATGCCGCGGCAGCAGAAAACCAGGAAGGGGACGAAGCTGAGGTGGTGGAGCAGCCCGAAGAGGAGTGGCTCTCAGCGGGCACACAAGCCCCCGAGCCAGACATGGACCAGCACCCTCATAGGCGGGCGGCTAGTCGGGGACCAGCGGCTCCTGCCCCTGCGCCTGCCGCCAAGAAGGTGAAGAAGATCGCCTCCAAAAGCGATAGGCCAGACGTGAAGCGCCGGCATTCTTCTCACCTTTCCGGGGGCAAGACTCCTCCCGCCAAGCGATGGGCAGTCACGGGAGTCGACTCCAGCTCCCAATCAGATTTGAGCTCCTCGAGCAGCTCATCCTCGCCGGAGATCCCTTCGCCCAAGCAGGACTTGAAGTTACCGGGGAGTACTGTTCCCCCAGTCCCGAAGAGAGGCAGAGCGCCTCCGCCACCCATGGAGTTCGAGCTGGGTTCCATGCTCATGGACTCGGAGTAAGGAAAATACTCTCTGTTCCCATCCGAGTCTTGCATATTTTTTGGTTTGCTGATTCCATTATGTTTGCTGCCTTCGACAGGGAAGAGGAGGAGGAGGAAACCCTCATCCATCGGTCCAAGCGGCTCAAGCAGACGGAGTTGTCGAGGCCTTTGGAGGGCACGGGCTTGGCGGGGAGTAGCATGAGTGATCCGGCGCCAAGCCCCCAGCTCAGCCCCCAGCATGGAGGCACGGGGCAGGTCTCCCCCGTGAAGAGTGGCATGGAGGAATGCCCCCATCTCCGGCTAAGGAGGAAGGAGAGATTCCCTTGGGTGAGGTTCTTCGAGAGGGGCCCACCCTTCCTGAAACCTGAGCTGAGATGTCCCCGGCAAGGGCCTCCATGGAAGGATCGGCCCAAGCCGACACCTTGGTTACTGAGGAACAGGGCGGTGGTCGCATCCCGGAACTAATATTGTTGGGGAAACCGAAGCCCTTCCACGGCAAACAACTTCGGGTAATTCGCTTGTCCTTCTGTTTTCTGCTGTCTTCATCATTTTGCTTCCAGTCTCTGTCCTTCTGACGCATATTCTTTCCTTGCCATGGCTTGCTGATCTCGTTTGTAGTCCTGGCAGCCGAGGAACCAGAGCTGCTGGAAGAAGTGGCCAACATCGGCAAGGATGCTGCTGAAGAGGCGGCCAAGATCGCCGCAGCGGAAGGCCAAGGACACGTTGCCAGGGAAATTCAAGAAGTCCTAGGGGGAGCCCCCGGCAGCATGCCAGGACTGGGGGTGGTGGTCGAAGAGAAGGTTCCCCTCTAGACCATGAGCCCCCTCCCCAATTTGGCACATCGGTCGCAGCCCCGCAGCCATCTTCGAGCAGTCTAGCATTGGTTCTCGCCCAACCTGGGCTGGGCGCCCCCGGCTCATCCGCGGCAGTGGGCACATATCTTGACGAGGAGATCCAGCGCAACATAGCGCCACTGTCCCAGTGAGTTGAAGAAGTTGATGACTCTGTCATCACAGTCATGGACCTGTCCTTCCTGGAGTCCATGGCGACAGGCATCAAGGAGATGCAGAACCGGTACGGCCAGAAGTGGCAGGCACTCAAGGAGCAGCGCAACTCCGCCAACAGTGTGGATCAGAAGCTGAGGGACAAGGGTAGTGAGCTGCGTGAGTGGCATGGCAAGCAATTCCAAGTCCTTATGCGGCAATAGTAGATGATTACCATGGCAAAGGAGGATGTCACCGCCCGGGAAGCGCACATGGCGGAACATACAACGCTTCTGAATGCCAGGGAGAAGGACGTTTCTTCCCGGGAAGAGAACCTTGAGGCCACTCTCTGCGGCAAGGATGGAGAACTGGAGGCCCTTGTCCAGCAACACACCAAGGAGCTGGAGGACAAGCACAAGGCGGCCCTGGATGCGCTCACCCTTGATTCCACTGCTCAGCTGAAAAAGGTCACCGATGAACTTGCCGCTGCATCCACTGCTAAAGCTGATCTTGATCAACAAGTGGCCAAACTGACAAAGAAGCTTGCCGGGAGTGCCAAGGAAGTTGCGGCCCTTAAAGAGGAGGCGCAGAAGGCGGGGATACTCCTGAGAGGTGCAATCACAACTCTCCGCTAAGGGCCAGGCCCTTGATGCCGCCAATGGCACCATCACCGACATGAAGGCGAGGATCGACACTTTGGAGAGCAAGCTTGAGTCTGCCGGGGTTCATGATAAGCAACTGACAAGGGACTTGGAAAATACGAAGATCCTCCAGAAGGATGCAGAGGACAAATTGATGAACCAGGTCCAGCAGCGCGATCTTTGGATCAAGAACCTGGTTGACATTGCTGAGCGCCTTACTACCCAGATCGCAACGATGGGCATGGAGGGTCCAGTCTTGTAAGTTGGCAGGCATGAGGCCCCAAGCATCAAGCTGGCACTCTTCTTCGACGGGCTAATCGGAGGGCTGAAGGTCCATGAGGAGGGAAGAGCCACTCACTTTGCAAGTGAGTCCCGGAGGCTCGCCCGTAACACCCTCTTCATGGTCTTGAGCAACATTGCCTACCACCACCCGGATCTCAACCTCGCAGATGGCTTCAGGAAGTTGCCGGCTGGCACTGATGTTTCTGCCACCGAAGCGAAAGCTGCCCCTTTCGCTGACAAGGTGCTCTCCGTCCCCAGGGCTCCATAAGGCCGCCAAACACGGCCCTGAACCATTCGCATTGCCGCATTGTCCTGTAACAAAACATTATTCATGTTTCGTGTTTAGATCCAGTACCACTTTTGTTTGTGTCGAACTAGTGTTTTAACTAATTTTGAATGCGTGCTATCCCTCTCACGTTTTATCCATGAATGTTCGTATGGCTAGTTTCTTCTGATGTACTTTGGCTGCCCGCCGGTAGCATACTGCCGCAATTGCTGCAAGGAACGGGTCCTTAGCATTCAGCTGGCGAAGACATGCCCCGACAGGTTTTTCCCTTAGGAGTCTTTGATGCAGCCACCCATTCCATGAGCAGGCTCAAAACAGAGCGAGGGCGTAGACAGATCCGATAGGGTGCCATCACACGAAAGACTTGACCATACGAAAGACATTGGTTGTCCGAGGGATAAGCGAATGTAAACTCTGGAGAAAGAGCTAATGAGTACGTCAACTTAGATTTGCGTTCACGCCTCCCTCCCTTCCTGGTTGCGGTTGTTCGTCGCATCCGTACGTCCCGGGAGGGGACGACACTCCATGAGATATTTATGGATCCCTGGCAAGGGCCAGAGGGGACCACAAACCTTTTGTGGTCGATAATGCTCGGCGCAAGGCAGGGCCAGTTTCGCTCTCCTCCCCTTTACACTTTCAACGATCTTACGGCAGTAGGCACAAAGGTCACGCTAGAGCGGACGGCCTTGCTGGAACATGCTTGCCAGGAGTGCCAAGGAAGTTGCGGCCCTTAAAGAGGAGGCGCAGAAGGCGGGGATTCTCCTGAGAGGTGTAATCACAACTCTCCTCTAAGGGCCAGGCCCTTGATGCCGCCAATGGCACCATCACCGACATGAAGGCGAGGATCGACACTTTGGAGAGCAAGCTTGAGTCTGCCGGGGTTCGTGAGAAGCAACTGACAAGGGACTTGGAAAATACGAAGATCCTCCAGAAGGATGCAGAGGACAAATTGACGAACCAGGTCCAGCAGCGCGATCTTTGGATCAAGAACCTGGTTGACATTGCTGAGCGCCTTACTACCCAGATCGCAACGATGGGCATGGAGGGTCTAGTCTTCTAAGTTGGCGGGCATGAGGCCCCAAGCATCAAGCTGGCACTCTTCTTCGACGGGCTGATCGGAGGGCTGAAGGTCCATGAGGAGGGAAGAGCCACTCACTTTGCAAGTGAGTCCCGGAGGCTCGCCCGTAACACCCTCTTCATGGTCTTGAGCAACATTGCCTACCACCACCCGGATCTCAACCTCGCAGATGGCTTCAGGAAGTTGCCGGCTGGCGCTGATGTTTCTGCCGCCGAAGAGAAAGCTGCCCCTTTCGCTGACAAGGTGCTCTCCGTCCCCAGGGCTCCATAAGGCCGCCAAACACGGCCCTGAACCATTCGCATTGCCGCATTGTCCTGTAACAAAACATTATTCATGTTTCGTGTTTAGATCCAGTACCACTTCTGTTTGTGTCGAACTAGTGTTTTAACTAATTTTGAATGCGCGCTATCCCTCTCGCGTTTTATCCATGAATGTTCGTATGGCTAGTTTCTTCTGATGTACTTTGGCTGCCCGCCGGTAGCATACTGCCGCGATTGCTGTAAGGAACGGGTCCTTAGCATTCAGCTGGCGAAGACATGCCCCGGCAGGTTTTTCCCTTAGGAGTCTTTGATGCAGCCACCCATTCCATGAGTAGGCTCAAAACAGAGCGAGGGCGTAGACAGATCCGATAGGGTGCCATCACATGAAAGACTTGACCATACGAAAGACATTGGTTGTCTGAGGGATAAGCGAATGTAAACTCTGGAGAAAGAGCTAATGAGTACGTCAACTTAGATTTGCATTCACGCCTCCCTCCCTTCCAGGTTGCGGTTGTTCGTCGCATCCGTACGTCCCGGGAGGGGACGACACTCCATGAGATATTTATGGATCCCTGGCAAGGGCCAGAGGGGACCACAAACCTTTTGCGATCGATAATGCTCGGCGCAAGGCAGGGCCAGTTTCGCTCTCCTCCCCTTTACACTTTCAATGATCTTACGGCAGTAGGCACAAAGGTCATGCTAGAGCGGACGGCCTTGCTGGAGCATGCTTGCCGGGAGTGCCAAGGAAGTTGTGGCCCTTAAAGAGGAGGCGCAGAAGGCGGGGATTCTCCTGAGAGGTGCAATCACAACTCTCCTCTAAGGGCCAGGCCCTTGATGCCGCCAATGGCACCATCACCGACATGAAGGTGAGGAAGCTTGAGTCTGCCGGGGTTCGTGAGAAGCAACTGACAAGGGACTTGGAAAATACGAAGATCCTCCAGAAGGATGCAGAGGACAAATTGACGAACCAGGTCCAGCAGCGCGATCTTTGGATCAAGAACCTGGTCGACATTGCTGAGCACCTTACTGCCGAGATCGCAACGATGGGCATGGAGGGTCCAGTCTTCTAAGTTGGCGGGCATGAGGCCCCAAGCATCAAGCTGGCACTCTTCTTCGACGGGCTGATCGGAGGGCTGAAGGTCCATGAGGAGGGAAGAGCCACTCACTTTGCAAGTGAGTCCCGGAGGCTCGCCCGTAACACCCTCTTCATGGTCTTGAGCAACATTGCCTACCACCACCCGGATCTCAACCTCGCAGATGGCTTCAGGAAGTTGCCGGCTGGCGCTGATGTTTCTGCCGCCGAAGAGAAAGCTGCCCCTTTCGCTGACAAGGTGCTCTCCGTCCCCAGGGCTCCATAAGGCCGCCAAACACGGCCCTGGACCATTCGCATTGCCGCATTGTCCGGTAACAAAACATTATTCATGTTTCGTGTCCAGGATTTGCACCGATGTTCTACTCAGGATTTTCCCTTAGCAGGGTAAATGCTGTACCGAGTTTCGCGCGGGCTTATCGACGTTGATGATGCTAAAAACCAAGTGTGGCTCGATCGTCAACAAGTGAAAGTGGTGGAGGGGGGAAACCATGCACCTTATCCATTCATCCTTTTTCTTGAATGGGCCCACATGGTGGCCATGCTGTCTGAGCCGCTCGGGGTCGCCGCATTGTCGCCATCCCTCGCCTCCGCCGCCGCTTGCGGCCGCAGCAGAGACGGGTGATTGAGATTGGGCAGGACAAATAAAGGAGCGACGTCGCTCCCTCCCCGTGCTGCTATGTCATGGATGATGATGTCATCGATGGAGGCGACGATGATGAAGATTAACGCGCCGATCTTAGCCTCAGGTTCGCGCACGCGCTCCCCCCTACCTGGTGCGCCAAAGATGTCGTGGTTCAACACGTTCACCTATGGGGCCATCGGCCCCTTTGTGGTTCGGCAAGGGGGAAGGGCACGTTGCACAAAGAGCGGAGGCCATAGAACAACACGACAATGGTGACGCGGGTGGTTTTTACCCAGGTTCGGGCCGCCGTGAGGCGTAAAACCCTACTCTTGCTTTGGTGGATTGAGTGGAAGACCGTGACGAACGCTTAGTACTCAAGCCCGGCAAGGTCCCGTCGGGGAGAGCAGCTACACGCGTATGTGTGTACAAGGGTCCGAATCCTTTCTATGTTTGCCTCGGCCATCCTTTTATAGGTAAAGGGGTTACCACAGTGGCAAAACGGTCATTATCCAGTGATTAGATAGCCAAAGTGCTATCATACCTAACTCTGCAGACAGGAAAAGGTGCATTAAATGCATCACTTAGTGTCACATCATGGATGCAGCCCGGCAAGCCTTGCCATGCCATTCAACCACCTTCTCGACTTCCTGCATGACAGGCCTCTGGACGAGCGTCATTTAGGGGTGATCTTCATCAGAAATGGCCACCACGTGCTGAATGACTGCCACTTATTCACTTGGGGGCTCGACACCGCACCGATAAGCGACTTGCATCACTATGATGAGGTGGAGCGGTGGTGCCCTGGCGGGATAGCAGGCCGCCAGCGTCCCGGCAACCCTTGCCGGGGAGGTCTTGGGATTTGCTCTTGGGGTGGCCTCGACCTGACCAGGCTCGCCTGCCCGGCAAGGGAGGCTTTTCCCTTGGTGATATCTTGTTGTTTTGGCTTGTCTTGGTCTTCTTGATCCGCCCTCTGGTTTCCCAAAGAGCTCATTTCTCTCTGGCTTGGTCTTGGTGAAGCTTGCCTGGTTGTTGCCGTGCCGGAGATGTGCCTGTCCATGAACAAGTCAAGGGGGAAACATACACCCCTGTCTATGTACCCCGACATGCACATTACCATCAAGCCCTGCGCCGCTATCATAGCCGCAGAGTGCATACCTGGAGCCTTGAGGAAGGTGACCTTGTCCTTAGGTGTGTTCAGTCCGCCAAGGGTTCCAACAAGTTGATGCCGAATTGGGAAGGCCCTTGCCGAGTAGTATAAGTCACCAGACCTGGCGCAGTCCGTCTGGAGACCGAAGATGGCATCAAAATGCAAAACTCATGGAATATTGAGCATCTTCGTAAATTCTACCCGTAAGGCGCAGTTGCTGGGCTCAGCCCCGGCAACCACCTTTTGTACAAGCCTTGCCGCTGGGCATGTAACACTTTGTACAAAGCCAGGCGCAGACCCTGTGCAAAGATAATAAAACGAAGCACTGGCGCCTAGACTTGCATGCATGTTTTCTTAAATATGATTTTTTGCTATGATAACCAACCCATTTTAAAGAGGATCATATGCTGCTGTTTTCTCCCCTATGCTATCAATAGGGCCCCTGCCGTGGAGGAGCTCCCCGAAGGGAAGAAGTGAGAGCGGCCTGGCATATTGGTCCCCGGCAGCTCCATCTTGTCAGAGCAATAAGGAGGGCGGCCAACACAGATAAGTTTGCCTTGCCATCCATGTTATGTTCAAAGTATGAAAGGCTTATGCGGATGGAGAACCTTCACCACTTCCATCATATGTGCTCCCATTTTTTCCAAAATGGTTGTAGTAACATTTATGGGGAGCTGGCGGGGGTGTAGGATCGAAAGTAGGTCTAGGGGGGGGATTAGACTACTTGACTAAATAAATTCTAACCTTTTCCCAGTTTTAGTTGTGGGCAGATTTTAGCAAATAGCATGAGTCAAGCAATCAACCTACACATGAAATTCTAAGAGTGTAGCAGCGAAAAGCAGAACATTGCATATGAAGGTAAAGGGAAGGGTTTGGAGAGTGCAAACGCAATGGAGACACGGAGATTTTTGGAGTGGTTCTGATAGGTGGTGCTATCGTACGTCCATGTTGATGGAGACTTCAACCCACGAAGGGTAACGGTTGCGCGAGTCTATGGAGGGCTCCACCCACGAAGGGTCCACGAAGAAGCAACCTTGTCTATCCCACCATGGCCATCGCCCACAAAGGACTTGCCTCACTCGGGTAGATCTTCACGAAGTAGGCGATCTCCTTTCCCTTACAAACTTCTTGGTTCAAGTCCACAACTTGACGGAGGCTCCCAAGCGGCACCTAACCAGTCTAGGAGACACCACTCCACTACAAAAAAAGACACATCCGTGACATTTTGGGCCGAACGAATTTTTTTCTGTCATGCTTATGACACTTCTATGACGATAATTGTGACAAAAGCACGTATCATCATAGATGTGGTGGGCTCCTACTTCTATGACAAAAAATCATGACAGAAAATGGGCTTTTCGTCCTGGGCAGGTCGGGGACGCACCTGCATGACATTCTTTGGGCCATCCATGACGAAAAAATCATGGTAGAAGGGAGGGCGAGGAAAATATCGGGGAGTTCCCGGTTATGGTGGGTGGTCGCGGCCGAGCGATGCATGAAGGTTTGCGCGTTTCTCTCGTACACGTACGCGCATGTGTGCGAGGCGTTGGACTCTAACTGAACCTAAGCGAGGCATTCGGTTACTGAACCCGAGCGATTGCACTAGCTACGCGCGTTACTGAACCCGAGCGATTGATCCCTTGGCTGTTAACTGAACCCGAGCGATTCCTTCGCTACTGCTGCTAACTGAAGTCGATCGAACCTGCCTCTTGATGAATAGTGACCATTGTTGGGGGTTGGATGAATAGTTTCCGGTGGGGGTTGGATGAACAGGACCCCGTGGTAGTAGTAGTAGGCCGTTGCCGCTAGATGAACAGGACCCCGATCGAGGAGGCTGCCACACCCGAGCCGGTTGGGGGTGGATGAACAGGACCCCGTGGAGGGCTGGTTGAATAGTTCCTAGTGGAGGCTGGATGAACAGGACCCCATGGATGAACAGTAGCTGCTGGAGGCTGGAGGAAGTCGACAGTGGATGAACAATGGCAGGTGGAGGCTGGAGGAAGTCGACGGTGGATGAACAGTTGCCCGTTGAGGCTGGAGCGAGGCTCTAGACGGTGGATGAACAGTAGCCCGTGGAGTCCCATTTTGCGGTACGCCACACCCCTCCCGATGAACATGACCCCATTTCGACCGTAGGAGCTTGAACACAAGTCCATTTCCTCCGTTCTGCGGTACACCAGGCCTTGTTTTGGCTGTTCCGTCCAAGCAGGTTGGCTCCTGATGAACATGACGCATTCCATTGCCTCCCGATGAACACGACGCAGTTTCTCCGTTCTGACCCAGCTGGTTGGCTGCCGATGAATAGGATGCCATTGCTGCCGTCCACTGCCTCTCCATGTACACGAGCCCTGGCCGAACGTATATGCAAGTAGCTAGGCGTTCGAGACCCCGCCCGCATGTACGTACATGGCCATATTTTTTGGCATGTGGCTGTACGTACGTGTACACGATTTAGAAGGGACTGCCTGAACTGCTACGTCGGGGGCTCTACTACTACACATGCTGCTGCTTGCTCGGCCATGGTTCATCATTGCCGAGAGACCGATCAACCAGTATGTACGTACACGTTCGCGACCAGACAGACAAAGCTACGTACGCTTCGAACGGGTGGGTCCCAGCTGTCAGGGACGATAAGGAGGCACTTCCTTGCGAGCGAAGATATAGCTGGTGCGTCCCAGCTGTTAGGGGGAAGAATCAAATTTTTTTTGCCTGTAATATGGATGCACCTCCTTGCATGCGAAGATGTAGCTGGTGGGTCCCACCTGTCAGGGGGAAACATTTTTTCACAAAATATAGCTAAGCCAAAATACAGAGGCCCTTCCGGTGGGTCCCCGCTGTCAGGTGGAGGAATCATTATTTTGCGCGTAATAAGAAGCCACTTCCTTGCTGCGACCGTGGACCCAGCTATCAGCCTCTCCACGTACAGTCCTTTACCCATGTAAGTCGTTTCTTGACCATGTTGACCACGCCGTGCCGAGAGCACCAAGGCGGTGGATGACAGCGAGGCCTAGGAAGGGAATGACCCGGAGCTGGGGAAGACTCGGCAGTTGTTTCCCACGCAGAGGGGAGTATGAGGGTTTACTAGTTCGGCTGCAGTGTCAGGCTGCCATCGCCGGAGAATAACAGGAGGTCTGGGTGAGTAGAGGGATGGCTAGGCTAGCGATGGGAGTAGGGTGGGGCGGTGAGGCCTGCGCGGTAGCACTGCCGACCACGGGAGGCAGGAGCAGGCGGCACGGCCGGCGCTGGTTTGGGCGGCTGGATCAAGAAGACCAGAGGTCGAAGAAGCATGGCGACCGTTGGATGGACATCGTACGGTCACTGCAGCTAGAATCGTTTATATTGACTAAGTTGACAAAGCCCTCCATGCACGTCAACTTAGTAGGCCCACAAGTCAGTCTCCAAATATGATGGGTCCCAGCTAGCAGGGGGTATTCATTTTTTTGTGCGTAATAAGGAGACACTTCCATGCATGCGAAGATATAGCTGGTGGGTCTGAGCTGTCAGCGGGAGGAACATTTTTTTCATGAAATATAGAGGCCCTTCCGGTTGGTCCCTGCTGTCAGGTGGAGGAATCATTATTTTGCGCGTAATAAGGAGGCACTTCCTTGCGTGCGGTCGTGGACCCAGCTGTCAGCCTCTCCATGTACAGTCCTCTTCTGATGGATGTCATTCGTTGACGACGAAGACCATGCTGCGCCGAGAGCACCAGGGCGATGGACGACGGCGAGGCCTAGGAAGGGAACGGCACAGAGCCAGGGAAGACTCGACAGTTGTTTCCCACGCGGAGGGGGGTATGAGGGTTTACTGGTTCGTCTGCCATCGCCGAAGAATAACAGCAGGTGTGGGTGAGTAGAGAGATGGCCAGGCCAGTGATCGGAGTAGGGTGGTGCGGTGAGGCCTGCGTGGCAGCACAGCCGGCCGCGGGAGGAGGGAGCAGGCAGTCCTGTCGAGCTGGTTTGAGCGGCTGGAGCAGGAAGAGCAGAGATTGAAGAAGCATGACGGCCGTTGGATGGACATCCAATAGTCACTACTCTCGTGTGTTGACTATGTTGACACGGCTTTGCGTGTGTGTCAACCTTTTTTTAGGAAAGCGTACGCGTCAACCTATAATCGGCGCACAAGTCAGCCTCAAATCTGTGGAAAACAGCATATAGCCCACCTGCCATTATTTCTAATAATTTACAGCCCATTTGCTAATTCTTAAGGATTTTTTTGGAGCCCATATTATTTTTGTTAGCATTACATCCTATATTGTGGCCACAGTTAAAAAAATCTATGAAAATTTGCATATTTCGGTGCGGTCCGAACTGTTTTTAATCCCAAAATTTCGAGTCACATTCAAACTAATTTGAAAAATAAATTTATATCAATATAAAATGCAAATAATTGTCCACACATAAAAAATAATGGAATATAAAATCTCGAAATGAAAAAAAAGAAAATTGAAACTAATTGCCGGTATGATGTGTTTTAAAAATGTACAACCCATTTCTCATTACAGATAGCCCATTTTCTGGGCAAGCCGAATGAAACTCTCCTCGTCTTGAAAGATTTGCAGCCCAGCAGAGCTGACAAAAGCAAGTAGGCCTCGGTTGGGTATTCTGCAAAAAAGCTGGGCTATCCATTTTCGGAAAGAAAAAAACTACTGGGCTGGTCTTGTGGTAAACATAAAATAAAAGGCTGGCTAGACAGGCCAGAGTGCCCCGCACAGCCCAGTTGACACCCTGCTCCCGTCTCAAAAACAAAAAGAACTGGGCGAGCTGCTGGGTCCCTGGTGTGAGCCGCTCGTTGTGCAATTCTCTTGTTTATTGACTACGTGGACAATGGCACGGGACCCAGATGTCAGAAATCTATTAGGAGGAACCATTTTTTTGCTTGAAATAGGGAGGCACTTGCTTGCGTACTGCCATGACCCTGGTGGATCCCTACTGTCATCCTCTCCATGTACAATCATCTCCTGATTGTGTACACGTCAACCTAATAGGCCCACAAGTCAGCCTCTAAACCCGTGGCGGACAAATACAGCCCATTTAAAAAATAACAGCCCCTTCCATACGTTCAAACGGAAAGTTCAACATTCAGAGCAAAGTAACATGTCTGATCTAGATATAGAGTACTGAACTTCCACGTTAACAATCATCATAGCCAAGTTAACTATCTACTCCCACTAATACTCTAGTAGTGTACAAGTACTAACTTAATCTTAGCTAACTAGATAATGCCGACGCCATCTACGGTACACGCTAAACGCCGGCACTGACGTCCTCCTCCTCGCCTCGGACTTGCCAGAGGTGCGATAGGGCATGTTGCTCGCGCGCATTGGCCCTTTCCATGCCGGCGTGGTCCATCGAAGCTTCGGCTTGTAAGCGGGAAACCCACTTGACGAGATGGTAGTAAAATTTGGCATCGCAAAAGCGTGCGTGCTCGACAGTCTCCTGGGCTATTTGTCGGGTGCCGGCCTCCACGTAGTCGGCCCAGTTGCGGGCGCTCTGCTCGCGACTCAGAGCATCGGTGCACTGCTACTCCATGCCCTGCTGGCGGCGCAAATCGGCGATACGCTGCTCCTCCGCCAGGCGGTCATGCTCCAACAAGTCCTCATACTCCGCATTGCCATCTAAAGACCGATAGAATGCCTCCTCCCTCCGTCTGCCTTCTGGTGAAAAACTGAACACTAGTTCCGGCGGTGACCGCCTCTGGCGTCGCCTATTGCAGATGGGCGGGGGCATGACGGATGTGGCGAGAGCGAGGGCAAGTGGCGAGCGATGTTGGGCCGGTGGGGGCTTATCAGGATAGGGCGAGTTGGGTGATGGTGCCACCGAAGAACGCCGGGAACCAGTAATTATAGGCGGAAGGTAGGTGAACCAGCGTCTCGCGGGAAACGCGACAGTCATCGTGGTCATCAGAATTCAATGCATAAGCAGGCATGGCTTAGTGCGCCAGCTTGCCGTGAAAAGCTAGAAAAACTAAAATTATGACTGTGCCATCCCATCCCGTCCCGTCAGTGGTGCGTCCCGTCCGTGCTGGGTCGCACATCGGCATGACGGTCAAACGAGTGCGCTCGATTCATCCAGATGAGGTACGTGTGTGATCCGCTGGTTATTTGTGTAGGATCGAGTCGGTCGGATAGTGTAGGTGTAGGATTGCAATAGCCGATGAACGTTCGCTGGGAGATAAGGCATTTGCGAATGTTTTTGCTGGTAGTTTCTTCAGATTTGCATGGCATTTTCTTCAGAACAACATGTTAGTTTCTTCAGAGGTAGGCATTTTTATTCAAAAAGCTGCCACCTTCGGATCTTACATCACAACTAAAACTGCCAGGAGCGTATTAACATTGAGCAAACAGAAACAAGGAACTGCTAGTAACTTGTAAACACTGAGCACACAGAAATAAGGATCATGCTGTGCACAGTAGTAAGAGCCAATCCGTTCGAAATGTTCACACGAGACTCACAGGCCTGGCATTGTAATATGTTCACATTAGTAGCCCAAATTCACAACCAACTAGTATGATTCCCATACATAAGATCAACATGTTAATGCATCTCAATGATTCACAGCTCATATACAAATATGTAGCTCCAAAAGCAAAGATATAGAAAAAACATCTGTTCTTGCTACTAACATGGATGCTTCTCTGGGCCAACATTCAGTACAGAGTAAAAGACAAATTTGTTTGTGAAGTCTACATTTCCTCTTGCAAACATAAGTGGTTTCACCAACAGCTGGAACCATGAGAATGAACCACAAATGATGGAGGAACATCCACTGCAATATGATTTGGTCTTCTCTCGATCACACGGCAAGACTATTTTTGGAATACACACTTTAACTTAGGCAAAATGATGCCCATTGTATAATCAGACCAAAGCAATGAAGCACCTATTGTTGGCCAATAAATAGTACTGTACTACTTTTGTGCAGTCCATGAAGTGACTATCCAATCTTTCTGTGTCTATTTTCAAATGGCACTGCATGCAGTGACTATACTATTCTCTTGTGCAGTTCCACAAAAATTAAGGTCACTTTGTTTGCCAAATAGCAATGGGCAGACATCCGTTTGCACAAATATCAAGCAGCTAGTACACATATACCCCACCTTGTACTTTCAGTTTAAACACGTCCCTGCTAGTCGTTTCCACTTAGCATCTGTCATGTTTTGCACTGGACAATTTGATACTGTCATGTTTTGCCCTGGATAATTTCGTACTGAATTGATTTTCTGGTACAGAGCAGAAATATAGCACCTATTCTTCATCAGACCAAGGATATTCGTGTTCGAAGTGATGGAAGAGGTGAAATCAATACAACCGAAATTGAGCATCCAATCACTGAATCATGTCCTGCACCTCCAATGTAGGTCCACCTTGCCAATAAATTCACATGCAAACCACTAATATTACTATCTAATGACAGTACAAAAAGAGTAGCAAGATAGTAGCAAACCATGTACCTTCGTAATGAACAGCCCATAATGCCACCAATTGGATATAACGGTTTTGAAGAAAACATGCTCATAATGTTGAACCATTTGGACTTTTTGTGCAATTCCACTAAAATTGAGCATCCCTATTTGCACAGATATTGAAAGTGTGATTACTATAATAGTGGCACTAGTTGAAGCATAGACTCACAAATATAAGCATTCCAATTTCTTAATGGGAAAAGGTAGCAAGACTGTTTCTAACCACCTGTTTGAAGGAATAAATAAGGCAACAACGGCTGATGTCAGGAAGGCATACATAGTATTTTCTGAAAGATTGAACCTTTCCTGACCTTTCCTCTTCTTTTAAGCATATTTTGTGCAGTTCAACTAAAATAAAATGCCATCACCGCCTTGACAATTCAGTGACACTGTACAAAAAGAAACGACTTACCATTACGTCATGATGTGAGGTATGTAATCGACAGGCATTAGAGACAAACATGCAGACCTCCTCCGATAACATAATGAACATTAATTTTAACAAAGGTGTGACTAGCTTTACCGGCATAATTTGAGTGAACTCTACACCCTCTGTTCCTTAATATAAGATGTTTTCACAGTTCAATTTAAAGTACACAAACGTCTAGTATTTAGAAAAATAGGTAGTAGTTTTCTTGAGAACATATCTGGGAAAGCTTGCCACACCTTATATACGTCCATATGCTAATGCAACACCATTCGAATAGTACAAATATACACTAATCTAGTGGCTAGTGCAACAGTAGAGTAGTATTTTATTATGGGGTACAGTACAATGGTTTTACTGAACAGATTTCCATAAGCTAGCATTGGAAGATTTCTATAAGCATTAACAATACAAAATGTAAAGGTAACAAGTTTTAGCATTGGTATACTAGCTGTGCAACAGCATTAAACCAAATACAAAAGTCTGAAGGTAACTAGCATTATTAACTAATGACAGTATAAAAAAATTTGCAAACCATGTACCTTCAAGGTAAATATCATTTCGAACTCGAGGGGACCTCAAAATTGCTATCCCAATCTTGATTATCGATCAAACATAAAAACTTGATCAAACGAATGAAGAAAACAGCCGGAGGAGGAGGTGCCCACTCTTGACCTTTCCTCTTCTCTTCATTATTTTTTGTGCAGTTTAACCAAAATAAAATGACATCAGCGCCTTGGCATTTTGGTGACACTATACAAAAAAATGACTTATCTCATGAAAGTGAGGTATGTAATCTATAAGCATTAATAGTGCAAAAATCTAAAGGTAGTAACAAGTTTCATCGTTGGTATACTGGCTGTGGAACAACATTAGAATGCCTTAGCTGAAAAATCTTTAATACATCCACAATCAACAGCTAACCCTAAAATAATCCAGTGACATTAAATGGCATTGCTTAAATTTATCGGTGGCATTAGACTGAGTACGGCATTAGTTAAATGTGGCATCAGTTTAGCAGTAGCATTGCTTGACTTTACCGGTGGCGTTATACTAACAGCAAAAAAGTGGCAATAAGAGCATGGGAGGCCCATTCAGACAGTGGGCGCACTAGTACGATGTACCTCCACGGACGCATAGAGTGGTGAGGGATGTATGGTTGCCCAGAGCAACAAATATCCAGGCAGCATATGTGGATTACGTCCCATTTTTGTTCTCTTTAGCCACCTTTTTCCTATGGGAGGACAACAAACCGATCGACCTGGTCATTCTCTATTGCATTGTCATGCCTTTCTACCCTTTTTCAACCAAGAGACACGAGACTCGTTCCTTAGCTACTGATTTTCCCCTTTTCAACCTAGACGCGGGTTCGATACCTAGTCTCTTGGACAGTACTTTCTCCCTTCCTTTCCTTATTCAACCCAGACATGGATTAGTCTGCATGAAGTAGGGTTTCCTTTAATAGTGCAAATTAAGGTTTTCGTCTGCGTGACCAGCAGAGGAGAGGATAGCAAATTGGGTAGATCGTGGAGTGGAAAAAGATCCACAGGCAGCGACGTGGCAGATGGGGCAATAGAAGAAGGGTATGGTTCGAAAAGAGGTAGCATACCTGAGGGTCGGCGGGAAGTGGCTTCGCTCACGGTCGTCGTCCTCCGCACACACTACGGCAGCGAGCTTGGGGATGGAGGCCATCCCGCGCGGGTGCTAGGTCTGAGAGGACGGCCTTATCATCAGTGTGTGACCTCGCTTGCCGATGACGAGTGCATCAACGCTGCACGTCCTTTTCTTCCCCGGCGGACGGGATCCTGGCGGATCTGTGACCACCAGTGAGGAGGGAGAGAGAGGGGCCACCGCTGTCTTTTTTAGATCTGGAGAGAGGCTGATAGTGTGAGAAGCAAGTGGGCAGCCCTTAGCAAGCAAGCACTGAAGCTCCAGCCTATATATCTTTTTTTATACTAGTACCAGAGGTGGAGTAGTGGTAGAGTAGTTTATATTTTCTCTGCATACAGTACCAATTAGTTGTGCTTCAAAACTAAATGGCATGCCATTAAAAAAATAAAGTTGAGAAATAATGCGGCACCTCGGGCCAACGCGGCCAGATCGCATTTTGCACGAGAAATGACACACCATGTTTTGTTGACATGTGGTCCTGTTCCAACATGTCAGTGAGACGACGGCAAGTCCTTTTGTACAATTTCTGAACGGATGTCTATGTAGGCCGGGGCACCTCTTCCTGTACCATGGCAACCGTCCACCGCCTCTTCGCCTTTCCCTCTCGATTTGGAACTGCTGTCGCACGCTCTTCCTCCCTCCATTTGCCTTCACCCTTCCTTCTGCCATTGTTCGATCGTCTTCTCCATGGAGGTAACAGGCCGGAAACAACCCCGTTATTCTTGCCCCGATATGAAAGATGACGTGGTGGAGGAACTCATTGATTGGTGCAACATCATCACCTCGGCTAGCATGGCAGGTTCGTTCAAGACCATTCTCGACTCAACAAATAACATCATTACAAAGAACCCAAGGGTTCAAGAGCGGTTTGATCTCCCGTATCTTCTTCGCCATGACCCTGCTCGCTGGCACGAGGATGACAGAAGCCTCGCCTTGTGCAAGTTGATGCCGCTTGATAATGATACGTGTGATGTTAAGATGCCATCGCTTAAGGGTAAGGCCTGGTTGGGCGCAAATGGAGATTGGGTTGTTTATATTGGGTACAACCACTGGTACAGCGAGGTGCTATACAAGCGGTTTTTAACCTCTTTCCGTGACGGCATTTGGAACCGTCGCCAAGTGAGTGTGGGCAATAGGGGGGTCCTTCCCACACGACCCAGAAACCGTCGGGGATATGGAGCCATGATCCAGAGGCCTTGCAAAATGTAATCGTGTGCGATGCAGCACACACTAAATTCTTTTGCACGTGTGGGATCGGTGATTAAACATTTCTAATGACGTAGTGAAACCAAACAGTGTGTCGTAATGAACCGTTTGGGAAACAGTATGTAAGGCACATGGGCCAACATATGAACTATGTGCGATATGTGCCCCATCGCACACGAGTTTTCTACGGAACCCGTCTGCCATGCAAGACTCCATCGCACACATTTCCCAACAATTACCGTGTGCGATAATGTTCTATCACAAATGGTTCAGGAGCCCCTTCGCACACATACAAGTGCTGTAGACCGTTTGTGATTTGTTGTGTATCACTGACGGTTGCGGCAAGAGTGACGTGTGCTTTTCGTTTGGGATCCCACACGTTTCCTGAAAAATTTACAACTGGGATTGTATTTTACATTAGGCACGGTTTACTCCGAGCTCTCGTGTGCGTTAACGTGATATCACAAACAGTTCCGGAGACCCTACGCACACGTAGTAGCGCTGCAAATCATTTGCGATCTGCTGTGTATCACTGACGGTTCCGCTATGATTGACGTATGCTTTCCGATGTGGCTCGCACACACTCATTTAGTTGAACCGTGTGCGGAGCAATTGCCAGGTTAAAACAAAAATATCCCATTTTGAATCAGCATGCAAAAAGCAAATTCGCCACAATATTCAATTGAACAAATAGTGTCCACAGGAAGAACATTCATCAGATTTCGCAACAATTGCAATTGAACATATGGTAGCTAAATTCCAATGATTTGTCGACACATATATGCATTACATAATTAATCATAGTGTACAAAATACAAAGACCTCATCAGATGGAAAACAATGGATCCATGCGTATATGTTTAGCGGCTAACTCTTACTCAATGTTTCAGGAGAACGCATGCTGAAATCTTCATTATCACCAGTGGGATTGATGTAGTGATTCAGGAAGAAGTCGCTGATAAATCTCCGAACCATCAGCAATTCACCAGCGGGGAGCGGTTCAGGGGTCCTCGGTTCTAAGATGAGCTGCAATATTTTTAAGATCAGAATGTGCCATATGAGTGGAGTAGAAGATATTAATTAAGATAGACTTACTGGTACTAATTCACGAGGATCTTCACAACTATCAGCAGATTTGCAGATGGAGATCATGTGTCTACAAACATAGTATCCACAAAGGTTGGTCCTTGCTTGTTGCTGAGGACACTAAATTTTTTTGTACATAATTAGTCATGTATTTGTCCTGTTAGGAACAACCTAACCGGTGTTAGATGTATTTTTTTTCTTTGGGCAGAAAAAGAAAGAGGTTTATTTAGAAGCTTGAACATTTGACTAGCGTAAGAAAAGGTATTTGCAGACTATTGGATAAATTTTCCGAAAATAACGGATTTCGGTGTGTTACCGGAGAAACGATCTCGTGCTGCAGATGTAGTTCCCTCTTGAACAGGTTCCCTGGTTTAGTTTTCCACAATGCGAGCACACTGCAAATGAAGATGAATTTTGACAACATCAATTACTGAACCAGATATGAATGCAAATTAATTTCAACATCATAGAATTCAATACCTATCCATGAATTGCCGAAGATGCGTAAGATCCTGAGCGTTTATTGACTCTCTGAGAGAATCCATGTAGTAAACTGTGTTCTTGTTTGGAACAATGAAAACCAATATCCAGTGATTGCTACATATTAAGAAAGCCATGAACTTACGAATTATGTCGAAATCTGAAAGACAATTAGTGTATGCGTGGTTGTTTACTTGACTTACCGTTCATGATATGGCCAGAGAAATGATTCTGCATGGGACGTGTTTTTGAAGATACGAACGACCATGTTAATGGCCCAGTCCCGTAGGTCCTTACCATCTAATGTTTTGCCATTTGCTAATGCAGGATATATGAAATACACACTCTCCCTTTTCCTTGGCGCGTTCACTCCCCTGAGAGGAATAAAATGCAGTTAGCTGTTTATCATTTACAACCTTGTATGGAGAAGTTGATCAGAGTTTGTTAAGTACGTACAAAATCAGGCATCTAACAAGAGTGGCATCGAGCTCGTTGAAGTTGAAGAAGAGATGTAAGTCCTTGGAACTCACATTGATGGAACCAGCATCATGTCGAAAATGATCTCTGTTGTAGTGGACTAGCAGATCATTATGACCTGCTGACATTTGATCCATGCAATATTCATGTAACTCGCGGCAACTGGAGCTGCACTCATCAAAGTATTCGCCAACAAGACATGGCTGGCCATGGACGTAATTGCGTGGTTCAAGTATGTCTGCTTTATTTTTAGCAAGCTGCAAAGCTATTTCTTCATCATCCATGCCGTCAGAAATAATATTACTCCCCGATTCAAACAACCTGCTGTTAATTTGGTTCTGGGCGATGAGTGCTTAAAGTAAGAGGCAATCGTTCTCTTTCCTCTTTGCTCTCCCGATGCGCTTCCTCACGGGTGCAGCCTTTTTGGCCGCTTCCTTCTTGGTACTTGAAGCATTTCTGGTAGAACGTCTGGTTGGCTGAAAGGTAGACTGCCGAGCAGACGGTGAAGCTTCGATGGACTACTTAGCTGATGGTTTAGCTATGCCAGACCGCTGAGCTGGCGGTGCTGCTGTGACGGACTGCTGGGCTGTAGGAGCAGAGGCATCGGACTACGGACCATGCGTTGAAGCTATGTCGGGTTTCTGCGCAGGTGATGCCAACTTGTTGGTGTGCTGAGGAGGCCGTGCCAACGCGTTGGTTTGCTGAGCAGCAAGTGCTGATGCATTGGTATGCTGATCACGCGGCTACGGACCAACGAAGCGATGAGCAGTCGATTCTGGACCTATAGACTGCTTAGCAGGCGGTTCCAAAGCATCAGACTGCTCAGCAGTCCGTTCCACCAGGTTGGTCTGCTGAGCATGTGCTGCAGCTGGGTCTTCCCCCGCTGCTTCAGCGGCCGGCATCTGAACCGATGGTGCGTCTTCAGCAGTTATAGGCCTTGCCACTGGCTGCTCTGGGGCTGACGATGACATGGCCTGTACGGCACAAAGTCGGGCCGGCTGATCACAGGTTGATGCATCAGCCATCGAATTATGAGTATTAGGTTCTTTGGGGGAAGGATGCGAGAGCTGCTGTGGCAAGGAGAGCGTCACCGGTTGAGGGGCGACATTGGTTGCTCTTGGCGGGGCTTCAGGGATCTCATCGATGAATTCTATTTCCTTTTGTGGCCACTGGATGTGATGTAACAGTGTTTCTCCCAAGGTCCTTTGCTCATCAAAGTCTCCTAGGACATTCTTCAGGGCAAATTCATTGAATCCAGGCTTTACTTCAGTCACATAGCACTTCACACAGCCCGACTTCAATGGCACATTGTCCAACAAGAGGCCCTGTTCCAAGAAGGGTGGGCAAAGCCAGGCTGTTGCACATTTTAATGTACCTTCATAATGTGTAGGCACGCCCTTCAGTCTGTCTTTCATTGCAGATAGATTAGATATAGCATCATCATGAGTAGCTGCAGTCTCAGTGTCGCTGGGGTCAGCTGATGCACAGCTACTCTTGTGCGGTGTTGTCACGCAATAAGCAGCATCCTCCATGCCCGCCTCCCCTCCCATTTGCTGGCTATCTATCAGTGTTAGAGTCTTCTGCATCATCATTGACTCCTCAATATCCTTTCGAACAGCCAGATACATGTCCTTCCTCAACCTTTCATGCAATTCATTCTGCTTCATTTCACTCCTCGCTTTTTTCATGCTGAACCTCTCTTCTTTGCTGAGTGTGAAAGCCCTCTTGTGCGGGACATTAACACCTATACCCCTTGCACGGCCAGGGGGCTCTCTTGTTTCCAGAGCATCGGACAGAATGTCACATGGCCCTGAGTTCCTGTAGAACCTTCCAGGGATCTTGGAAGCCTTTAACATCACGTTACACAGTTCTTCGTCACTTGAGTTTTCAAAGTAATAAGTTCCGTCATCACGCTTCCTTGCACGTGCCCGCAAGTAGTCTCTAGCGTGTTCGCCCCTGATTTCACTAAAGGCCGGTTTCCCACCCGCCGCTACTGCTTCTTTGTCCTCCTGGTCCCATATCGGTTTCATGCCGTAGTATCCTGCCACACCCATACAGTGGGGGTGTGTGTTCCTCTTCTGAAGTTCTGATTGCTTGGCACTCTTCTTAGCAAACTCTGTAGTTGCCCTGACCCTTTTGAATTCTGCCCAGTCTGCCTTTGTAATTTGGGGGTATGCGGGGATTGGGTCCTTGCCTTCACTCAAGTACTTCTTGTATAGCACGTGCTTCTAGTTTCTCCAAGCATCCCTAGCCTTCTTCAGTGCAGCGTGTTCCACCTGCATTCTCCACTGCTCTGGAACATTGAAGTGATCCATGATCTCCCGGACTATCCTTTGCCGTGTTTCTGTGTCTGCCTTTCGAAACCCCGGCAGATTAATGTTGAGCCTTGCCCTGCCAACAAATCCGCACACACTCCTGAACCTCGTGCGTGCTTTATCTGGTTTAGTTGGAGCCCAAGACTTTAAATCGATCTCGGTTACTTCATATACACCTTTAGGCTGGTGTGTGGGCTTCCTTGGAGCATTCCTCTGTGTCCTGACCAGAAGGGTAATTGCTGCAGCTCTATCCCATTCAAGATTACTTGATCCCTCACTATCTACTGAAGACCTAGGGTTTTCGGAATCAGATGAAGATACATTTCCTGAAGCATGAGTGCTGTCGCTGCTACTCGGCATCTACAGAGAACACATGCAAAACTCAGGAAAGGAGGATAAGCATAAAACTAATAACTTGGTATCAAGCTGTCTAAACATGTCATGCAATAATTTCAAAAATGTATGGCTTATTTGTTAAGTTTGTGTGACTCGGGCGCCCGCGATCTGTAAATTGGCAGTAACTTATTGGAACAAATACAGCATATATGTACTAGTTAGGAAGGTAGATAATGAACATATATATGCTCTCCGTTATTTTATAGCCAATTTGGGAACATACAGAATGAAATAGGAAGAGGGATTGCGAGGAAATATGCCTCACCACGATGGAGAGCAGTAACTAACATGTTTCTTAATGCAAACCCGGCTGGACCACAGGAGAGGCGAGGGTTACAGGATCGATACGCTCGAGGGTGGCTGGCGAGCAAACAAAGACGGCGAGGCGGCAGTGGAGGTAGGCTTGACGCCGAAGAGCGGCACACGGCCGAGGTGAGCACACCGGCGCCGGAGAGGGTTCTGCTGTGGATCTGGGGGATGGGGGAGCTGGTGATGGAGATTGGGTGGACTAGTTGAGTGAAACGCGGGTGGGCGGTGGGGGGGTGTTGGCGGCCTAGGTGAAAAGGGTGAAAAATATTCCCGGTAGCCGCGCGGAAAGGCCTATGCAAACGGTTGCCTCTAAGCGCTTGTGTGCATAAAGAGAATAATATTGTTTGAAATGAAGACGTACCAACTTTGAAATGAAGGACCATAGGAGATGACGATGGTGATGATCACGAGCATGAGGACGAGCAGGACCTACATACTTAGTGGCGCCTGGCAACTTATTCCGATGGATCACCTCTTCTTGTATGTATACAGGGCACTGCTGATGTTACTAAGGAAGCAGGTGTTGTCTCCCATGGTCGCACTCTCCGGACCTATTCCAACATCCGTTGCAGGGTATTTGGGATGGATACTAGTGTGCTAGCGCCAGCACCTTCTGCCTAGTTCCGTATTGATAGTCTTGGAGAAAACTCGCTCTTCCTTGGACAAAACTATCCAATGATGGTGAAAGGCGATCCAGCTGCTGTTGGCACAACGTTACTACCATTTATGAGAAGCAACTGTATCTATACCTCAGACATTGCTATGGTTCCCTACCCTCGCTATGACAATATGCATCCTGATATAGGCCGCTTCAGCCTAGAAGATGAGTCATGCGTCGGTCTCGATATTGACAATAGCTGGCCCTTCCCAGAGGCTTACTTATGGTTCAAAGCAAGTGTTTCCAATGCCGAGAATTGGTTGAGCTAAAGTTCATTTCATTGCTTGTTATTTGTTGTGTGATAAAAACTTTAGTATTTACTAGAATGTTTTGTTGGAAATAATCTATAATCCAACATGTATCCTCGTTGTCGTTGTGTGTTGATGACTTGTTGTATGTAATGAATGGTACATTTGCATATGCATGTGATAAACCCAATTTATGAATGGTTTTTGAGTCACTTCTTGGAGTGTGAGTACCGTAGTAGTATAGCCAACATTCGGTTATATGAAGTTGCCACATCACATAGAGCCAACCTAATAGTATGCTAGTACAATAGTTAGTCCTAGTAGTAGTATACCATCAACTAGAGCTAGGTGTAGCACGGAGGCCGAGAAATATGGTGATAGCGTGAGGTGGGCTTGTACGTATGATGTAGGCACAGGGCTTGCCGTGTTTCCTACTCCTCCGGTCTAAATGTGGAGAAGATTTGGTTGAGTTCTTCCTCCTTTTGCCGACACGTGGGACATCCAGCATCCAGGTCGTGTCATGCAAGAAAATGGAGTGCTAGTTGAAGGTACGTGCTGTGCATCTTGGGTTAAACTGTAAATATAATCTTACTCTTGAGTAACTCCAAAAACGGCCACCGAAGATCTTTATTGGATTTGTTTTTCATCACCAGCACATCGAGGTGAAAGATGTGCAGGTTCAGTGGGTCGTCTTGCGTTTTCACTGACATGTGGGACCAAATGTGAGCAAACAGACGATGGGCACACTCCGCGCGTCTGCTGGCTGGCTGAGAAGAGAGAGAGAGAGAGAGAGAGAGAGAGAGAGAGAGGAGGGCTGAGCCAGGAAATTTTGAGACAATGTGAGTAGTACTAGTGGTGTACCATATGGCCTAGTGGTGTTCGCTCTATGTAACCAGCACCTCGATTAATAGTGGGGTGGCATGGGCCATAACTAGCATTCACGTCTAGCAGTACGACACACACCACCCACACGAGTCCCATCTGACACCAATTTTCTTGGAGTCCGTGCTACAGCTATCTCTTCTCCCTCCTGTTTTCTCTAGCTCAGCCATCGCGTGGTGGGTGGGGTGGGGGTTTGTCAATAGTCGGTTTGCTCAACTGCGGTCCCACTTGTAAGTGAAAATGCAACACAACATGGATTCCCCCTTGAGCGGCATGCTGGATCAACCGTGCGGGGGTGCGACGCGAACACGGTAGGCTTTTCCTTTTTTTTTGAGGAACCGACAGATGCCCTTTTCTTATAGAGTAGAAGGGATGGCGAAAAGACGCAATTTACAAAGGGGCGAGGCTTCTCCTTTTGAACTTGTAACTTGTAAAATTTGGTTCTGCTCCTTGGCACGACCGATAGATAGAAATAACGATTTTCCCTAGAGTAATGAGAAGTTTGGTTCTGGAGCGGTTCATGCATGGTACATACAAAAATTATGAAGTTGATGTGGAAGGTAAGATAATTACAATATACTACTACATGGAATTGATGGAAAGATAAAGATACATACGGATCCATCAACAACATCCTCACGCTCTAGTGCGCCGGGTCACCAACCGACGTGTGAGGAGCAGCAACGTTGGCGGCGAGCTCAACGTGCTTCTGTACAATGCCATCCAAGGTTACCCTACGGTCCAAAAAGGCCAGCGTCCTATCGTCCTCCTGTTGCACGTAGTAGTCCTTGTGGACGATTTGCTCATAGACGTGGGTGCTTATGTTGATGGTGTCTTGCTGCACGACGAGCGCGACCTCGAGGTGGACATTCTCCGGCGTGACGACGGGTAGTCGTAGGGCCACCAGTGTGTCGAAGAGGTTGTCACCATAGAGGCCGTTGAGGGTGGCGGGCATCACAGAGCCTGGGCGCATGGGCTGGAGGCGTACGTCAAGGTCGTTCGCGAGCTTCTTGACGATGGTGAATTGTCGAGCAAGCCGATGAGGACCTCATCGAATAAGGAGATGAAGCTGTCATCCAAGAGGCCTCTCACCCTGGTGGCCTCAAGCATGACCTAGAGACGTTCCTCGGTGCCGGGCCACAGGCTGGCGTCGTGGACCATCTGGCGCAGCCGGCTCATGCTCGCGCTCATCGCCTCCATGAATCTAGCTTCTAGTCAACTGATCTTGCGATTGGAGTGATCACTCTTTCCCTTGGTTAGGGTGCGTAGGATTTCGTAGATTGGACTGGTGGGGAGCCTTTATATTAGAAGTGCAGACTGCGTTGCATTCACGTGTGTGTTGGCCATCTACTCCCCGGCCCTCCCTCCGTACCGGTGCAGTATAGTCATCTAACCGAGACCAAGTTGGGGCAAAATGAGAGAAGTTTGATGTTTACCTCCGTCCTGGTTTATTGGCCCCCTTTGTATTTTGCGTCAAGTTTTGACCTTTGATTTAACTAATAAAATGTTAATGCATGTAACCAAACAATATCATTGGAAACTATGTTCAAATACGAATCCAATGATACAATTTTTGGTGACATGCATTATTATTATTTTAGTTAAATCTATGGTCAAAATTTGGCACAAAATACTAAGGGGACCAATAAACCAGGACGGAGGTAGGAGTAGTATTTTGTAATTAATGTCAATGCATGCAGAGAATTGAGCACTGCATGTTGTGCTAATTAGTCTCAAGTCATTGAATGCATACACACCCCACGTCTCCTATTGGCTGATTTCTTTTTTCGCGGCAAAAAACAGGGAACGAGGTGGGTAGTTAATGCACCACACCTAAAAGTTTTGGGATTATTTGGTTTTCGTAATGTGACTAATGCACCAATACAGAGGGAGTACAATAGTAGTCTGATTGATGAGATTTCATATTTGAGCCATCTATCGGAAGGGAAAGTGTATAATATCATCGGGAACTATATTCAAAACCGAATAAAACAATACTCCATGTATTTATTTCAGAGGGAGTAGTATATTTTTTGTGACATGCATTACTAGATATTGATAGTCAAATACTAAATCCAGACGGAGGTGGTAGTACTACTAAATCCAGATGGTGGTGCTAGTACTAGTAGTACTACCAATGTAGTAGTACTGTACTACCCGTTGGTCAAATTATTACGTGCTGCTCCTCACAGTGAAGTGACAAGACCCTACGCCGGAGATGACCCCTGAGTGTAGGCGCCGTGTTTGGCATACCAAAGTCAGCCTCACCGTCTGCAGTCACTATCATCATGGCTGTAGAGCTAGCCTGCTTACAACTAGGCATGTTCGACATAATTTCCCATGTGTTGCCACGAGTATCTCTACTCTTATAAAAAACCCGAGTAGGTGACGATGGTGTGCCTGCCATCCGGCAATATAGACCGTTTGATCTATATCTGAGGGATAGAAAGTAAACTATGGCAATTTTGCAAAAAAGATACCCGCACCCCTCTCCACATTTGCAGATAAGGCCTTCCCTCGTTCATCTTCGTCTCCCACAAGATAAAAAGCTCGTATAAATTCATCTTGATGTTCTGTGCAACGCATGGGCCTCTTGTTAGTAATAATAAATATTGTACTCGAGTAATGGGTATATCGTTGCCGCACCTATGCATGCGAACATTTATCGTAACATAGTACCTCATGCTGGATAGTCGTAATATTACAAGTTTCAAACTGGTATTACAAATACTAGGAGTAATGCTGCACCTATGAAGAGGGAATTATTAGGAAGTTTACGTAAGAACTTTTGTTACTTTAGGTGGATGCAGCATTATCGTACAAACTAAAATCCACCGCCCTGACAAGTCACTAATGGGCAAATAAATTTTTGAGTCTCTGGCGACTTGATGTTTCGAAAACAAATTCAGCTTCTGCGGAGCCTTTGTCATTTAGGCTTAGACGCTTGCGGTGATCAGCACGCCATTCATTGTTGCACCAGAGAACGCCAAACCTCATTACCTTGAGCACACTTGCCTCCAGAACAAAGAACCTGGCCAATTTATACTCAGATGTGCTACCTCGGTAGTCGATCAAATCAATTTATGTAAGATGGAGATCAAGGCATTCGATGAGATTCTTATAGTGCAGCACATTTTTTCACTTTTGGGTATTTTTTTATCTGCAAAAGAAGAGAACATATTAGAGAAGCTGGTTGTATAAGATTGCCGTGTCATCAAGAGGTACCAATATCATTCGCTCATACGATAGGTTTAGCTATAGGGTTGTCTCTAAGGCTAGTGATATTTTTTCACTATCTCTCTCTTTCCTCTCTTTTACCTAGGAGCACGTGAAGAGCTTGGGCATTTGTTGACTTCCACTATACGGCCGATGCCATATTTCTCAAAAGTATGCCACATAATATGCATCGATGTCAAATCAAAAGATTTTGGCATCTCTCTAGCAATGTGAGAGAGTTGGCACTGCTGTGCACACAGACCAACATGTATAAACAAATCAATCAAACCAACTACGCCAGCCTCTCCCTCTCCCAAACAAGTGTTTTTTATTGCCTTAGTCCTCTCCTTCTCCCACGCAGGTGTTTTTTCATTGCGTGAGTTAATTTGGCACCGGAGCAAAGTAGGTGATCCAGATTGGGGCACCAGGTGAGCAATGGAGGGCATCGATGCCAAATGCATCAGAAGTGAATTTGGCACGTGTTTTGGCCTACAAAGTGGAGGGCCGTTATAGCCCACTTTTGTACTACCTTGTATTTAGTGTAAAATTTTGACCATTTACCTAAGAAAATGCCAATGCATGTCACCAAAAATTATACCATTTGAAATTATGTTCAAATACGAATCCAATGATATAATTTTTAGTGACATGCATTAACATTTTGTCAGTTAAATCTATGGTCAAATTTTGATACTACAAAATACGAAGAGTAAACCAGGACGGAGGTAGTACTTGCTCTTAGGCAAACCATAGAGTTACTAGTCTAAGTTACTTGCCACTATGACTAGCCTAGGCTACTAGTACAACAAAAAAACCATGCAGGTGATCACGTGAGAAAAAAATACTAAAAACATTTCTTTCGGTGCAGTGCGCAGATGTAGTTTTGAACACTACAATTGTCATCATAATTTGGGAAAATTACGAAAAAAAATTGAGCTACGTTGTGATTACCATTTACTAATAGGAAAGAAGTTTCACCTCGATGAGTAGCTTCTCCGTGCACGGAAAGCATGTAAGGAATCCAACAACTTGATCCAGATTGGGGCCGATAGATTTTATTGCCAAGATCTTCACTGTGTGCACAGACTGGGTCAAGATTGTGGGAATCATTTTCTGGATGACAGTCGTAAATACATCAAGAAGAAATTTAAAAATGTGAATTTCAAGAAGACAGAGAAGAAGATGAGTGTTGTACCTGAACGATTATGGATCCAATAAAGAGTTCGGAGAATTTGGCAGACGAGTACACCAACACTGTCAATTTCGGCACGTCAATGACCCTGATTTTTGTTGGACCTTCTAGATGAGATACAAGCAATCTCTCAAGGAAAGGAGCATTCTCAATGACCATAACGTGGAACAACATGAGTGATCTCATCCCAATTGATGTCTTGTTGCGGGGCCAGCAAGACACATAAATCTATCAGAGATTCGTCGAGGTGATGTGGGGGCTAATGAACCCTGGGTACACAAACAGGGGTGCATGTTTTCCCCTGACTTGTGCACGGATGACGAGCTATCGGCGCAGCAAGATTACAACACCATGACCAACACCGAAGCACAGATCAAGAAGGCCAAGTCGACGCCAATAGAAGCAAGATACCACGAAGGGAAAAGACTCCCTTGCCGGGCAGGCGAGCCTGGCAAAGACAAGGATCATCCTGGCAGCGATCCCCAAGACCGCCCCGGCAGGCCTGCCAGGGCCTGCGGAAGCAAAACCACCTCATCGCACCACCTCATCACGATGCAAGTCCTCGATCGGTGCGGTGTCAAGCCGCAAAGTGAGTAAGTGGCTGCTATATGCCACATGGTAGCCACTTCCTACAGAAAATACCTACACGCGACACCCGTCCTGCGATGTGTCAAGCGAGCAGGCGCAAGGCTGATGAAACAGCCCGGCAGGGCCTGCCGGGCAAGCTACGATGTGACATTGAGCGGCGCATTTAATGCGCTCTGTCAGCCTGCAGAGTTAGGTGTGATAGCACTGTTTGCTATCTAATCAGTGCATAATGACTGATTTGCCACTGTGGTGACCCCTTGATCTATAAAAGGAGGCCCATGGCAACCATAGAAGGGGTTGGCTGATTTGGACCCTTGTACACCCATACGCGCGTAGCCGTTCTTGCCCCAAGGCAACCCTGCTAGGCAAGAACGCGGCGTTTTTCCACCACAATCCACCAAAGTAGGAGTAGGGTTTTACGCCTCACGACAACCCGAACCTGGGTAAAGACTGCCCGTGCGATCTTTGTCGTGCTATTTCACGCTCCTCTGCTCTTTGTGCAACGTACCATCCCCCCGCCGAACCAGCAAGGGACCGTTGGTCCCATAGGTGGCCGTGGTTTCCCGCGACATCTTTGGCGCGCTAGGTAGGGGGATCACTTACGCGAACCTAAAAGCGTGAGCAGCGTGTCATCTTCATCACCGTTTTCATCATCAGCGGCTCCATCGACTATGGCGCCCGTGACGATATGAAGATAGAGCGGAGGAGCGGGGCCGTCCCCGCACTTGCTCCGTTCGTCATCTCGTCCCACCGCAGTCGCAGCCGCGGTGAGGCTTAATGTCGAAAGTGATACGCTCCTCCCAGGCGGCCTAGGCGGCGTGAGCGCCGCTCGGGCGCCATTCGGGGAGAAGGGGCAAGGCGCGCGGGAGTAAGGCTCTTCTTTCCCACCTCTCTCCCTCATCGGCAATCGAGCTGCTTTAGCCCTGGCATCGTCAATGTCGATGGGTACCGCGCGACACTCGGTTCAACATTTACCCTGCTTAGGGAAATCCTGAGTAAAACGCTGGTACGAATCCATTTACCCATGCCCCGGCAAGTATGCAACGGCAAGGCCATATGCGCTGGCGTGGTCCATGTGACAGCCATTGCCGGATTGCCCGAAAGGAGTGAGGGGAGGGAAGGAGGTTGATCGAGAGAACTCGGCGCCATATCCCACCGCCCGCCAGACACGCATGACGTGTATTGGTCCCTGTCGGGAACCAGAGAGTTATTCGCCTGACCTCCACCTTTCTGGGCATCGCGAGCACGCCGAATGCACGCAGCCGGAAGGGATGGGAAGGAACAAGAATAAAAGCTAAGTCCACGCAATCATTTCTTCTTGATGCATCTTAGATTCTTGCATTTGTTTATCCCTTGGCTTTAGTGAGTGTTCGTACCATGAAATCCTTCATGCGATGGTACCTTGGCTAGTTCTTTGTCTGCACCCTCGTTCTGTCCAGAGCCTCGCTCGCAGAATGAGCGGCTGCATCAAGAACTACCAAGGAAAAACTTTCTGGGATGCATCCACACCAAAATGAGTGTTAAGGCCGGACCCTTACGACAATTGCAGCAATATGATACCGGCAAGCAACCAGAACATACATAAGGACCAATCATACGAACACGGACATATAAGTTCAGAGGGATAAACATGCATTTAAGTTTAAGCAAAGGACATCAGTTCCACGCGAGCATTAAACAGTACAGTACCTAAACACAAAGCATACATCATGTCTTGTTACAGGATAGCACAAGAACAACAAACGGCCCATCACTTAGTCTGACGACTGTGTGAAGCCGTTGGGACGCGGAGGACCTTGGCAGCCCGAGGGGCGGCTTTCTCCTTGGTAGCTGAGATGTCGGCGCCCGCCGGTGGCTTCCTGAACCCATCATCAAGGTCGAGATCTGGATGGCGGCAGGCGATGTTGCTCAAGACCATGAGGAGGGCATCATGGGCGAGCTTCCGGGATTCGGTCGCGAAGCGCTTGGCCCTCCCCTCTTCATGCACCTTCAGCTTGTCAATTAGCTCATTGAAGAAAACTCCCAGCTTGACACTGGGGACCTCCTGCCTGTTAACTGAAAAGGCTGGCCCATCCATGCGCATGGCTACGGTCTGGGCAGCAAGACACATGGCAATATCAATTAGGCTCCTGATCCAGAGGTTGAGCTGCTTAGATTGATTCTCCAACTTGTCTTCTTCATCCTTCTGGAGACGCTGGGCATTGTCCAAATCTCTGGACAGCTGCTGCTGGCGGGTTCCGTTGGACTCTGCCGCACTTTCCAAGGTGCCGATACTGGCCTTTAGATCCGTGATGGTGCCATTGGCGGTTTCAAGGTTTTGGGTCTTGGAGGAGAGCTACGACTGCACATCGTTCAGGAGTGTCTCCGCCTTTCGTGCTTCCTCCTTGAGGGCCTCCACCTCCTTTGTGCTCCCGGCAAGCTCTTCGGTCAGCTTAGTCACCCGTTGGTCAAGATCAGTCTTGGCAGCAGATGCGGCAGCTAGATCATCAGTGAGCTTCTTTAATTGGGCAGCAGAATCAGTGGCGAGGGCATCCAGGGCAGCTGCATGCTAGTATTCCAGCTCCTTGGTACGTTGCTGCACAAGAGCTTCCAGATCATCATCTTTGGCATGGAGGGTGGCTCCAAGCTTCTCCTCCCAGAGAGAGATCTCTTGCTCTCTGGCGTCCAGGCGTGCCTTGTGGTCCACCAGGCGCGCCTCACGGGCCATGACGTCTTCCCTCATCATCAGGAGCGCCTCTTGCTACCTCATAAGTGCCTTGAACTACTTGCTGTGCCATTTGCATAGCTCCAGGCACTTGTCCTTCAGCTTCTGGTCCACCCTGCCAGTGGACTCACGCCGCTCCTTGAGCACCTGCCACTTCTGATCATGCCGAGCCTGCATTTCTTTGATACCCGTCGCCATGGACTCCAGGAAAGACAAGTCCATTGCAACGGCGACCGAATCATCCGCTTCTTCAACACCTTGATGCAGTGGTGCCAGGCTGCGCTGAAACTCTTCGTCGAGCTCCGCGCTTGTCATCATTGACGGGCCGGGGGCTCCAGTCTCAGGCTGCACTAGCACCAGCGCCAGTTGGCTTTGGGGGGATGGCGAGGGCCCCATCATGGGCCTAGAGGAGGGAAAAGGGTCCAGGGTTTGAAGAGGAATCTTCCCCTCGACCACCACTCCCACCTCCGGACCGTTCTCAGAAGCATGTTCAGCCACCGCCAAGGAATCCAGAGCATGCCTGGCAACAAGGCCCTGTCCCTCCGTGGTGGCAATCTTGGCAGCCTCATCTGCGGCAGCTCTCCCTATGTTGGCCACCTCTTCCAGCAGTTCTGGCTCTTCGGTCTGGAGAACTGCAGACGAGAGGACAAACAAATGACAAAAAGACAGAAGTTTTAGATTGCCAAGATAATAGGGAGAGGAGATATGTCCAAGAAAAGAGGGAGAAGAGCGGAAGTTAAATACCTGGAGAAGCCTGCCGGACAGGGGCCTCAGTTTCCCCGTCAGCATCAGCTGCCGGGCCCTGAACTCCGCCCCCTGCCACGGCGGTCACGGTGACATCCTGTGCGGTCTCATCCGCTAAAGGCCTCACCAGGGGTTCCGCGATTGGGGCAGTAGGAGGAGCCTGCCCTTCCAGGAGGGACTCGTCCTGTGTCGTCTCGCCGCCCCTCTAGCTGAGGGGATGAGAATCTCGTTTCCGCCATCCCCGGCAGAGGGGACCAGCCCTCCACCTTCGAGCCGGGGGCTGGGCCGGGGGCTCGATGCGGGATCTTCCATATTGCTCCCCGCCAAGTCCACGCCCTCCACGGTCTTCGGTGACCCAGCACGCCAGAGCCTCTTCGACCAGTGAATGAGGGTCTCCGTATCCTCCTCTACCTCTCTGCCAACGACAGCAAAACCAGAGGTCAGTCAGCAAAAATAATCAAGTATATTGAAGCTATTTACAAGAAAGGAAATCTTCCTTACTCTTCATCAATGAGCATGGAATTCAAATTGAACTCCATGGGAGGCGAGGATGCCCGGCCTCTCTTCTGGGACGGAGGGGCGGAGCTCTCTAGCAGCTCTAACTCCAGACGAGGCACCGGGGGCTTCAATGGAGACGAGCTCTGCGAAGAACTCGAGCCAGAATGAGGGCCAAAATCGACTTCCACATTCGTCGGTTCCTTGGCGGGGGAAGCTTTGATCCCGGCAAGGCGAGGAGAATGGCGGCACACCACTTCCGTCTTGGTATTTTTGGTGGTGGTCTTCTTCACCCTCTTGGCGGTAGGCTCCGGGTTTGGAGCCGCCGCTCCTCGGTTAGCAGCACGCCTGCGGGGGCACTGATCCAAAACTGGCTCGGGGGCTTGGGGTCCAGCCATGAGCCAACCGCCTCGGGCTCCGCTACCTCTCCTGCCTCCTCCTCCTCCTCTTGGAGCTCTGCTGCCACGGCTACTAGGGTATCAAGCCTAGCAGTCTCATCCCTGGCAAGATCTTCCCCGACAGCCTCTTCCATGGCTTGTGCCTCGCTACCACCACGGGAGGAACCATCGTCCTCAGCTTTCCCTTTGCCTTTCCCAGCCGTTGCGGCCCTTGCCATTGCAGCGATGCAGGCAACTTTGTCCTCCTCGATCCTCCTCTTGATAAACGCTGCCTCCACGGAGGAGGTGCGTTTGTATACATTAGTCTCCACCTTGGCGACTCTCTCCGTCAGGGCACTGGACCATTCGAGCTCTTCATCAAGAGAGGGTAACCACCAATCACCTTCCACCCCATAAGCATTGCAATCCGGCATCCACTTCAAGATCTGGTCCCGGGCAGAGTTAATATTCAAGGGGATGACGCTTGCCGGCAGCTTGAATAACTCAAAGCGACCAAACAACTGATCGCACAACCAGGCATGGCCATAAACCGATAGGTTATTGGCCAAAACTGGGAGCAATCTCATCCTATCCCCAGCATCACCATACAGCTAGGTGGGTCTGTCCCTCTTCTGCAGTGGCGAGATGCGGCGGAGGAGAAAACCGGCCCCCACATGTTCGATGATTAGCCCGGCAGCTTTCAGGCGGGTGATCCTGCTGATTGCCGGGCAGAGCCTATCGTCGGTGAGGCCGAATGCGCTCCATTCCTTATTGCGCTCAACACACTCTATTCGTACTTCGCAGAACTCCGAGGCTTCATCATCCTGGATCCAACACCAGTCCCCTCTCCACTCATCCCCCCTCTCACGCTGCTGACCGGAGATTTAATCCCAGGACTTTCTTGCCACCCGTGGCATCCAGCTGATGTTCCCGGAATGATGAGCTTTGTTCTCCACCTACGGGACAAAGTAATGCCTGAACAGATCTACATTGGGGGCGACTCCGACGAAATTATCGCACAAATGGGCGAAAATGGCCATAGTCGCCATTGCACTCGGTGTGAAGTCGAGGAGGTGGAATCCGTAAATTGTCATCATCGCTTCAAAGAACACAGAAAAGGGGGAGCAGAGGCCGCAGATGAAGTATGCGCAGAAGAACTTGTAAGAATTCGGCGGATCTTCCTCTTCCGCCGCCAGGACATTGGGAGCACCGTGCCCCTTTGGGACATCCCTCCCCCATAGGTACCCGTACCTTGCTTGCAGAATCGGACCGTCCAGGTTCGACGGGAAGAAGACGACGTCTCCCCTCTGCTTCTTGTCCAGTTCCGTCGCCCTCTTGCTTCCCTCGGCGACCACCTCCTTCACCGCAGTCGTCTGCTTCCCCTTTGCTGCGGTTTTCTTCCCCATTCCTGCGGGCGCCGGTGCGAATGGGGGAAGGAATCGGGTGGGGATCGGCAGCGGGCGGAGGAGAGTTGTTTGGCTTGCTGAGGAAGATGATGGGAGGACAGGGCGGGCGAGGAGTAAACCGTGCCGCTCCGCGTTTTCCTATCTTAAAGGGAAAAAGCATGGAGCGGGGGTGCGACGCTTCACAAGTTACCGTTTTACATTAACTGCAATAGGCTCACGACCCCACGACTCGCAGTAATTGCGGAGTGGACATTGGATTGACTGGTCATCATGAGCAAACCGCTGCATGCATGGCGGGTCTTCGACACGTGTCCATGCATGGTTTGGGGCCTAACCCAACGTGCCCAATAGCACGTTTGGCTCAGGCCCGGGGGCTTATGTCGGGGCACACAAACAGGGGTGCATGTTTTCCCCTGACCTGTGCATGGACGATGAGCTATCGTTGCGGCAAGATTACAACACCATGATCAACACCGAAGCACAGATCAAGAAGGCCAAGTCGAAGCCAAGAGAAGCAAGATGCCATGAAGGGAAAAGACTCCCTTGCCGGGCAGGTGAGCCTGGCAAAGACGAGGATCGTCCGGGCAGCAATCCCCAAGACCACCCCGGTAGGCCTGCCGGGGCCTGCGAAAGCAAAACCACCTCACCGCACCACCTCATCACGATGCAAGTCATCGATCGATGTGGTGTCAAGCCGCAAAGTGACTAAGTGGCTGCTATATGCCACATGGCAGCCACTTCCTACAGAAAATACCTACAAGCGACACCCGTCCTGCGACGTGTCAAGCGAGCAGGCGCAAGGCTGCGAAACAGTCCGGCAGGGCCTGTCGGGCAAGCTACGATGTGACGTTGAGCGTTGCATTTAATGCGCTCTGTCAGCCTGCAGAGTTAGGTGTGATAGCATTGTTTGCTCTCTAATCAGTGCATAATGACTGATTTGCCACTGTGGTGACCCCTTGATCTATAAAAGGAGGCCCATGGCAACCATAGAAGGGGTTGGCTGATTCGGACCCTTGTACACCCATACGCGCGTAGCCGTTCTCGCCCCAAGGCAACCCTGCCGGGCAAGAACGCGGCGTTTTTCCACCACAATCCACCATCAATCCACCAAAGCAGGAGTAGGGTTTGACACCTCAAGGTGGCCCGAACCTGGGTAAAGACTGCCCGTGCGATCTCTGTCGTGCTGTTTCATGCTCCTCTACTCTCTGTGCAACGTGCCATCCCCCCGCCGAACCAGCAAGGGACCGTTGGTCCCATAGGTGGCCATGGTTTCCCGCGACAGTTGGCATGTACGGGACTTGATTCTCATGCTCAACTACTAAACATATATTAAATCTTTTAAATCTTGGAAACCAATTAGCTATGGAAATATTGGTGCATGCGATCTGGACACCTTCCAATTCTCTTCCTTTTTTCATGTTGCACCATATCATGCTCTAGCTTGACTTCTCTTTCCTTTCTATATGTGACTACAACATTGCTGAGAGCAGTAGAATTGGTAGTAGTAATGGACACAAGCATGGCTGTATCATCCTCCCCTCGATCACGCAAAATCGTCCTCGGTTTTGAGTCGGTCTCTACAGCAACAACATAATCTGTAGATTGAACATGCGCAAAAAAAATTCAGTAGCTTCAGCTTTCTTCTTTGCTTCTTCTTGGTCCTTCATCTTCTGTAGTCGTTCCTTCCTCCAAGTCTTGAACAACTTCTTCTCCATGGCCATGACAACATATTTTGTATCCCAATTGATGGTGTACGTGTTAGCGAGATAGTCATGGGTAGCATTGTTTTTCTTGTACCATGGCTCTCCCAACAGCATATGACACGAAATCATCGGTATCGGAATTATATCGCACAAAACCTCACAAGATAATTTCTTGACTGAAAACAGTACCGTAGTTTGGTACGTGATGTCGAGCTTGTTGTGGCACCTTCTCACTGAGTACGGTCATGGATGTGGCATCATTGATAGCTCCAGCTTCTCCACCATGTTGATCCTGACTGCGTTGATCGAACTATATTGGTCGATCGTCATGGTGCAAACTTTATGTCCCACTTTACAATAGGTGTGAAAAAGTTCAGCACCATATCCTTTCTCCTCCAGCAAAAATTCGCTGGATAGCCTCCAATAGCTCCTTGGTGATGGCACGATGGCAGTCTCCTCCGAAGTACCGTGAGAAACACCGGTCTCTAATACCACTTGATGAGGAGCGAACCTCGAGGCGAGGGTTGATCCGTTGTTGGCCCGATCTTTCACAGCACAAAACTCCATCGCAGCAAGAACTAGTTGCGGGTTTATGAAGATGATCACAAACTCCGCAGAAACAACACGCCAACCCCTCGATCTGAAGGAATAATGTGGACAAACCGTATAGGCTCAGCTTGTAATCCCCTACGCGTCACAGGAACTCACACGCCAGTAGATATTTTGGACAAGAATTCTCTAAACTCGATAATGGCCGTCGGCCGGAACACACACGGTGTCAAATTCATCTAAAAAAACCTAATTGATCTTCCCTGAACGTAACCAAGCTGATCTCATGTGTTGGCATGTACGGGACTTGATTCTCATGCTCAACTACTAAACAAATATTAGATCTTTTAAATCTTGGAAACCAATCAGCTATGGTAATATTGGTGCATGCGATCTGGACACCTTCCAATTCTCTTCCTTTTTCACGTTGCACCATATCATGCTCTAGCTTGACTTCTCTTGCCTTTCTATATGTGACTACAACATTGCTGAGAGTAGTAGAATTGGTAGTAGTACTGGACACAAGCCTGGTCGTATCACCGTCGCAGAGGCAGCTGTCGACGGTGAGGTTGAGGGGGACGCGGCGCCAGAGAGGGGTGCCACCGCCGGGAGAGCAGGGTGGTCCACACGGCAGATTTGGTGGGGAGGAGGGCGATGATGACGAGCAGCATATCGTCAGGGAGGCTGCTGATGAAGTCCAGGCTCACCGGATGCGGTTTTGGATCGAGCCGCCTCCGCTTGTTGGCTGCTTCACTGTTCATCTCAGCCGGCGGCGACGCCGGTGTACACGTGTGCTGGTGTGTATTGTGTGCTGGGTGTGCGCGAGTGCAACCTTGTGTGCATGCCGCCGCGCAGTGGTGTAGTGTGCGCGAGTGCATCCTTCACGAGGAAGAAGTGTGCCCTGAATTTACTAGCGTGCGGGGTGCTACCGCGAGTGGTTTCAACTTTGTTTACTTCACCGCATGTCAGATGGACCTCTAGTTTACTTATTTTCAGCCACTGCCACATGGGCCAGCACACGTAGATAGAGAACACGAGCTGACAAGGCAGCATGTGGACTGGTTAACTGGTCAACTAAACAATATATGAAGGTATACACTGACACAGTACCGTATAATCCCTCGGTAAAGAGAGATCGAGTGAGAGGGGAGGCCCATGAGAGATAGTAGAGAGAGAGAAAGAGCTACTCCCTCCATTCGATAATGTAGTGCCTATATATTTTTTTAAAGTCAAACTTTTGAAACTTTGACCAAGTTTATAAAGAAATTACTTATATTTACAATACCAAAGAAAAATGACAGTATGAAGTAAGTACATGTTGTGATGAATCTAATGATCGTTCCAGATGTTAATGTTTTTCTCCACATATACCTGGTCAAACTTTTCTGAGGTTTGACTTTTCAAAACATCCATATGTTTATGGACGTGACAGAGTACCTAATTAGAGAGATAGAGTGTGTGTGAAATAGAAAGAGTGAGTGAAAAAAGTGTGTGTGCCTGTGTGAAAGAGACATGGACAACACACGATAAAGTACAGAAAAAGCGTGTGTGTCTTATGCAAACATATCACACATGCATCTTCGACAGCGGAAGCGAGGTGAGGAGATAGTGTGTGGTTGTTTGCAACCAAGAGAGAAATACCCCTAGCACGTGGCCAAGAGAGGTCTGACAAATAAGGGAGAGAGGTCGAGAGAGACGTATGGAGAAAATGCAGGCATGGGGAGGAGAGGGTGTGTGTTTGTGACAAAGAGATCCCCTGGAGATCATGATGGGACTACATGGGTGGGAGATCGAGTGACAAGGTGTGTGCGTGATAGAAGATACCCTGAGAGATATCGAGATAGACGTATGGATGGAAGGAGACAATACGTGTGTTCCTGATGGATAGTGAGAGATAGTCATACTTAGGGGGGAGATGTGTGTGCCTATGATGGATTGCGGGGTTATGGTACTTAGGGGTGTGTGTGTTTACATAGAGAGAGAACAAGGGCACAGAGTGTTAGATGGGTCTATGTAGCGCGAGCGAGATATGTGTATGTGTTGTGGTTTTGTCACGACAGATGCCCTTGTGAAAGGACTTAGGTGTGGAGCCATTGCAACGTAGGTTAGCTCGAAGGGGTTGAACGGGACAAAGGACACAAAGGATTTACTCAGGTTCGGCCCCTCTCAACGAGGTAAAAGCCTACTCCTACTTTTGTTGACTATTGCTTGGGTATCGATTACAAGGGAGCGATTACGCTTCACCTAGCTATCGATCAACTGTTTCTTGAGTTAACCCGCCGCCGGGTCTCGCCTTTATATACACAGGTCGAGGCCCGAGGCTTACAAGAGTCCAAGCCGGATCACACAGCGTGACCGGCCTGGCTTTCAAGTTGTCTTGCCTTAACAGGCAAGCCACCATATGGCAGTTTACACATCCGGGTCTTGGGCCATCCCCAGGACCGTCTTTGTGAACCACCGTCTTCTCACTTCATCTTCTTGGGCCTCTTGGTCCTTCTTCATATTAAGTCGCCAACGGTGAAACCCGGCCCCTCCCGAGCGGGTCACACCTCAGAGTTATATCCCCAACATTAGGCCCCAGATTGATTTGAACTTGTTCATGTCAATCTTCATCCTTTGATTGTTGAATCTTTTAAACTCCTTCAATATTTAAATTGACAAACTTTCATAACCCACCATGATGAAAGATGATGTCATGTCATTAGTTTCAGAAAAAATCCCATGACATCACAATTGATCTTTGCATTAATCAGCCATTCCGAGAATCGAGGCGCCTCCGCTGTTAAGATAATGATGATACGTCCTCAATTTCCACACCTGCCGTTTACTATTTCACCTTTCTCCTTATAAATAGGCACGAGGGGGTTCATTTTTCACTTTTACCCCCTTCCCCCTTACTTCTTCATCTTCCTCGCGCTGCCACCATGACCTGAGCTACGCCACCGCCGTTCTTCTCCAGCGACCTCAACACCGGCCGCTGCATCAACCTGAACGAATCAGAGAACCGCGGCGCACATCCGCTCACCATCACCACCGTCAGGTACCACTTCCTAGCCCTTTCAGATCTGCACTAGGTCACCAACTTTTCACCAGTTCATCAACATTCATCGCAGTTCTTCGTAGCTCTAAATAGATCCTGCCTTTCAATCCAAAAACACTGTAGAAATAACGCGGTAGCCAGTTTAGTATCCATACTGAATCTCCCATAGATCTCTTTTTCTCCAGAATCGATAATCAGCCCACTAGTTCTTCCACTGTTACCTTTAGGTTTCATCATTATTTTCCTTTTTCAAACTGCTGTAGATCCGTAAATATAGCCGCGAACTTGTGGAACCTGTTTGCCCCACACTTAGCAAAATCTCAACTGTCTTGATTTAATAGTCAACTGACAGGCCATTCACTATCTGGGTGGCTTAAATAACAATCTTTGTAACCCTCAAGAACTTAATCGGCTTAATCATAATGCATACTTTGTCCAAAAATCCAGAACCTTGTATGACCCATCGGCAATGTTGGCCGGCTCATATTTATCAACTTAATCATGATCTTGTAATCCACTAGGGAACATCCGACTTAAACATGAATTTTATAATTACTGGGCGGCTCTTCATCACATTATTGATGTGCCACACTTTATTCTCAGGCATCCACTGTCAAAAATGACTAAGACCACCACCTCTTGTGATTGGGTTGCTTCTATTGTCACTGAACAATCTCTCAAAGAGTATGTTGAGATGGGCGTTTTACCAGCTAAAGACATCATCCACTGGCGAGTTCCAGGAACCGAAGTTCCGCCTCAACCTAAGGAAGGCGAGGATATAGTATTTGCAGATCACCTCCTCCGTGGTTTCTCACGACCAGGGTCGAAATTCTTTAGGGATGTTCTGAACTTCTACCGGCTACACCCCCAAGATATCGGCCCCAACTCTGTTTCCAATATATGCAACTTCCAAGTCTTTTGTGAGGTGTACCTTCAAGAGGAGCCCAGCGTTGATCTATTCAGAGAATATTATTACTTGAACAGCCAGACTGAGATGACAGATGGGCCTAGCCTTGAACTCGGCGGGATTTCAATCCAGAGGCGAAGGGACATCGTCTTCCCTACAGCAGCACTGCCCAGTCACCCCAAGGACTGGAACCAGACTTGGTTCTATTGCCAAGACACCTCTACAGCGGGTGAAAATCCTCTACCGAGTTTCCGCACCTGCCGGCTCAGCCTAGGCATCCACTCCCCGGCCGGATCACTGCTGCAGAACGAGCCAAGTACGCACCTACCTTTTCAAGAATAAGAGCCTTATTAGCCAATGGCTTAACTGGTGTTGACTTGGTCCGATGTTGGGTCGCCTAGAGAATCTTGCCTTTGAGCCGTCGTACCGTCTTAATGTACCAATACACATGTGATGTGAAAGACCCACAATGATACAATCAAACACATCTTGAGGACCAAGAAATCAATGAAATGACCAAGTCATTGCTAGGGGAGACCCTTGAAAGCTGCAGCAAAACGGGACTGAACCCTTTCTGTGCTCTCAATCCTGCTCCCAACGTAAGTAATTTAAGTCCTTCTTTTAACTCATTTATCACTTTCTCATAAACTGCACATCTTCTCATTGTCCTTTGTGTTTTCAGGCCGACTCTCCCTTCTAGAACAAGAAACTGTAGGATAAGCCAGCCAAAAAGGCCAAAGTAAAGTCCAAGGCTCCAAAAAAGACCAGAGGAAAGAAACAGGATGCTGAAGACGTACTTGTTTGCCCTTGACAACGAGTCGGAGGTAGAACTCGATTCTCTTGGCCTTCTTTTTATGCAACTTATTGACGCTGACTCCTCGCAGGATGATGCGGAGACCAGCCATGCAGACGCCATAGAGGTAACTAAAATTTCCTCCGACTCAGAGCCCTTGCCAAGACAGAAAACTCGGCAGGTGACCCGAAAAGTAAAATTTTCTCACCCTCTTGCTTACTTGGATCCTAACTTTATTTTGAAGAAACAACAGCACGAGGCCAGGCATCAGACTCGGAGTGATGGTGACGCGGAGCCGGTTTCCAGCTTACCAAATACTCCAGCTCCTAGCAAGCGTCAACATGAGGTGATACATGATCCAAACTCTCTTTATCCCTTAGCTGGCTTAATACGTTAGCCTGTTACACCTTCTAACTCAAATTATCAGAAGACACCTTCGTCGTCTGGCGACTCTTCAGGAACCCAGATGCCCGTCTTCAAAGTTGCCCAAGGGTAAGTACTTCCATTTGTCTATCAATTGATTTGTTATGTCATACTCATATATCTGGTATCTTTGTTGTAGAGGTGTGGCAAAAGCCGGTAAGAAACAGAAGCTTGGCGGGTCTTCGAAAGATCCTAAAATTGCTGAGCCGGAGAAACAGTCTACCGACATATCTGAGGCCCACACTCAAGACCCAGAAGAACCCATGGATGATCCGCCACCAACAGTTGATGCCATTCTCCCTGAGCAAATGGACGCGGAGCTTAACCCGGCGGCCAGCCATGACCCGCCGAACCCTAAGCCGCCAACTCCTCACAAGCCAGCTGAAGAGATCCCTCTTGACAAGGACTCTGGAGATGTGACCATCACTGGGATAGCTTACTCTACGCTAGGGGCTTCCACTGTGTTGGCCAAACATGGCACCAAAGAAGAAGCTCATTCTTTGGATAAAGGCAAGACAAAGCTGGATCTGGAAAGCTATGCCGCCTTCAGCGCAAGTGACATCCACGCAGGGTATCTAAGCTGCCTTCACACCAGCCGTGATTTAGAAGCCAGCTAAGTGAATCTCATGAAGGAGCGCTATGAGGTATCATACTAATCCCTTTCCATATGTACTTATGTAGCCGCCAAGTCTTAAGTATAAGAAAAAATTTGACTATGCTTGAGACTTCATGAAAATTTCCAAACCATAGCCTCTCAGGGCCGGCTTATCTGATAAAGATGAGCCGGGTCTTCAAATGCCAAACTTGATAGAACCTTGTGTAGTTTTAATAATTTTGTAGCACCAAAATTATGCACTCCCAATTATTTCTAAGATCTAAATATGTAGCCCCCAAGGGCCGGCTTAATCTGACAAGTTGAGCCGGGACTTATGGTTACTGAAAAAACCCAAATATGTAGCCCCCAAGGGCCGACTTAATCTGGCAAGATACGCCGGGTCTCAATAAAAATGAATTGACCCACATTAGCCCCCAAGTGCCAAGTAGAGTACTTGTAGTGTGCTTGGGACTTTAATAGAATAACAGCACCAATAATTAATCCTTGTTGTGTGATCATCACTTCATCATTGTATTGCAGGCAGAATTGAGTATGAAGGAATCGCAAGTGGGCGATTTAAAGAAGAATATAAAGTTGCAGCAAGCAGAGCCTTCCAAGGCCAAGCTTGAGCTGAAAACATCATTGGAGGAAATTGAGAAACTGAAGGCAAGTTTTGATGCTGAGAGAGCCACCTGGGACTCTGACAAAACTGCACTAGTGAAGAAAGCCGAAGAGGCAGAGGCACAACTTAAGCCGATCGCTGATGAGCTTGCCGGCTTAAAGCAACATATCACCCGTATGACAGCCGCCATCTTTGTTAAGACTCATGCATTTTAACATCTGTTTGATATTATTTTAAACCGCCGGGCGATTCTCACCTCCTGCTGTTTAACTTGCTTGGCGACTTTCAAACAGGCCCCAGAAGCACCAGCCTTGGCGAAAATATGCTGATGAAGCTCAAGGCAGTATATTCATTGACGAAACAGCTGTACACTGGAACTGTGCTAAGCCTTGTGGCCTTAGGCGGTAACAGAAAGCCGCCAAGCCACATCAAAGCTGTGTTGGATCACCTGTAAACTATCCCATGCCAGATTGATGAACAAAGACTATCAACTGCCCGAGCCGGAGTCATCCTCGCACTTGGCCGGGCCAAAGCCTGGCAATCAGAGCTTGACCCGGAGGAGATAGCCACCGGGTGCCCAGAATATAAAGATGACCAGTCACCCTTTGAAGAGAAGGACTTCAATCACTGCATTCGAGAGATGCGACCTGTGGCCTGTAAACTTGTGGAGGAGCTAAATTTAAACAATTATATGGCGGCTTACGATAGCAACAATCAGAAGATTAAGCCGCCATCCCATGATGTTGTCAGTCTCATTCCTCCTCGTCCTAAGCATATCTTCGCTCCTGACATTGATTATTCTGTTATACTCAATGATGAAGCCACTTTTGAGGCCTTAACCGGCATCGACTGGACGTCACCTGACCTCCAGATGGCCAAAGAAGAAGAGCCAGTGCGGGATGACCCGGAATCGTCAACTCGCCAAGAAGAAAACCAATGACAAAACAGGCGGCTCTCAGGCCAGGGTGCAAGAGTCCTTGTCTCCAAAAAACACTTTGCTTCAACCTTTTGGGCTTATGATAGCCGTGTAATAGGCTAGTTTAAAACAATGATTCGCCATGTCATGCCTTCGTGCATGTTGATCCTTGCTTTTGAAACACCATTGTTAATCTTTGAAGATGGGCTTGAACTTAATCATTCATACAAGCCATAGCAGTACTCTTAGTTATGTGTAAAACTCTACATATCCTGCACCAAGTTGAAACAACATATGTCCCGGCGACTTAATGTCAAAACCAGGGCGGGTAACAACCCAAACATAATATAGTTTTATGCAATTATGGAAAAGACTAAAATTAAGGCCATGAAAGCCAAAATATACTGGCGACTTAAAGTCAAAAGCCAGAGCGGGTTATCAAACCTCGCATATTCATATAACAATTGAAAACATACCTGTAGATTTAGATCATACTGCCGGCTTATACCTTACTATCCATGGCAGGGAACAATCCAAACATACTAGCGACTTAACGTCCATAGCCAGGGCGGGTCACCAAACCCAAAATACTCAAACATGAGCTACAACACACTAGCGACTTAAAGTCAAAACCCAGGGCGGGTTAGCACCCATAATAGTCAACCATAACTATCATAACCCAAAACCAGGTGAGGCAGAGATCTAAAAACCAAAGCTTGAAAACATAAAAGCATCTGAAAATCCAACAGAAAATATGCAAATATCAAAAAGCACTAGGCCAACTTTTAAGGTATGACCGAAAAAAGTGGCTTCCAAGCCTCATATTTGCTTTCAAGGCCGCAATAGCCGTTTGGCGCTCAGGCCACATGATTGCTTTCAAGGCCGCAACAGCCGTTTGGCACTCAGGCCACATGATTGCTTTCAAGGCCCCAACAGCCGTTTGGCACTCAGGCCACATGATTGCTTTCAAGGCCGCAACAGCTGTTTGGCACTCAGGCCACATGATTGCTTTCAAGGCCGCAACAGCCATTTGGCACTCAGCCCACATGATTGCTTTCAAGGCCGCAACAGCCATGGTTTTACCTAGCTCACTGTAAGCCAGCTCTCCCGTGACACAAGCCACCATTTGAACCTTAACAAGTTCAGGGTCTTTAAAAGAGAGACTGTTAAGAGTTTGGCGGGTCACCTGGTGGAGTAGCAAGTTGCAAATAGGCAGGAAAAACCAATAAAAAGTGGCATTCAAGCCGGTCAAGAGGGTATGAAAGCTAAACCCAATGGTTGGAAGCCCCCAAGTGACATTATGATCAATCAATAAAGGCTCAGATACTCAGAAATGAAATGGCAGAGGCCCCGTAATTCGGGGATGCCGGCTTTATTATACTGATCATAAAAAGTTATATACATTGGCAAAAGTATGTACAAAGACAAGAGTCGGCGGCTCAAGTGTAGTAAGGCCGAAGATGTGCAATATTCCACGGACGGTGGGTCTCTTCCTCCGACTTCCGGGAATCCTTGTGCTCACGGACATCAATGAGGTAATACGACCATATCTGTTTGATCTTGGATCAGCCGGAGTACCAAGTTGCCTTCTTGAAACGCCCGGGTCTTAACTCTACGGCTATGATAGCGACGCAGGTCTTGCTGATATATCGCCGAACGAGCTGCCGCAAGGTCATGCTCCTCATCCAAGGCATCGAGTGCGTTTTGACGTGTTATCTCATTATCAGCTTCAACATAAGCCGCCACGCGGGGTGAGTTATGACGTATATCGCTTGGAAGAACCGCCACTGCTCCATAAACCATGAAGAAAGGCGTATAGCCTGTTGACCTGTTGAGGGTGGTATTGATACTCCAGAGCTGAAGGTAACTCCTCAACCCAACAACCCGGCATTCTTTTCAAAGGAACCATAAGCCGGGGTTTGATGCCTCTCAAAATTTCTTGGTTAGCTCTCTCAGCTTGACCATTAGACTGCGGATGAGCCACAGAAGAAACATCAAGATGAATATGCTCTCGTTGACAGAACTCCTTCATAGCACCTTTAGACAAATTAGTGCCATTATCAGTAATGATACTATGAGGGTAACCAAACCAGAAGATAAGCTTTTTAACAAACTGGACTGCAGTCGCTGCATCACATTTGCTGACCGGCTCTGCTTTAACCCACTTGGTAAATTTGTCAACTGCCACCAAGAGGTGGGTTTTCTTATATTAGGCCTCTTGAAAGGTCCAACCATATCAATCCCCCAGACTGCAAACGGCCAAGTAATTGGAATCATCCTCAACTCTTGAGCCGGCACATGAGCCCGTCGAGAAAACTTCTGACAGCCATCACATTATCTGACAATATCTTCAGCATCAGTGTGAGCCATCAACCAATAAAACCCATGATGAAAAGCTTTAGCCACTAACGATTTTGAGCCGGCGTGATGACCACAATCACCTTCATGAATCTCACGCAAGATCTCACAGCCCTCTTCGGGAGAAACACAACGCTGGAACACTCCTGTGACACTGCATCGGTGTAACTCGCCATTGACAATAGTCATGGACTTAGACCGCCGGGTTATCTGTCTTGCCAAAGTTTCATCCTCAGGTAACTCGCCCAGGGTCATATAAGCCAAGTAGGGAAGTGTCCAACCAGGAATAGCTTGGAGAGCCGCCACCAACTGTGCCTCCGGGTCAGGAATGGCCAAATCCTCCTCAGATGGTAATTTGATCGAGGGATTGAGTAAGACATAAAGAAATACATTGGGAGGCACCGGCTTACATTGAGAGCCAAGCTGGCTTAAAGCATCAGCCGCCTCATTTTTCCTTCGATCAAGGTGCTCCACTTGATAACCCTTGAAATGACCAGCAATAGTATCAACCACCCGGCGGTAAGCCGCCATGAGTAGGTCTTTGGAATCCCATGTACCTGAAACTTGCTGAGCCACAAGGTCTGAGTTGCCGAAACATCTGACCCGGCTTAAATTCATCTCTTTGGCCATACGAAGGCCATGGAGTAAAGCCTCATATTCAGCTGCATTGTTAGTGCAAGGAAACATTAGTCTCAAAACATAACAAAACTTGTCACCTCGTGGGGAGGTCAATATGACCCCAGCCCTCAAGCCTTCTAGCTATCTGGACTCATCAAATTGAATTATCCAATATGTGTTATTAGGCTTCTCCTTAGGTGTTTGCAACTCTGTCCAGTCATTAATGAAATCCACCAGAGCCTGAGATTTAATAGCTGTTCTTCACACGTACTTCAGACCACGAGATCTGAGTTCTATTGCCCAATTAGCAACCCGGCCCGTGGCCTCCCTGTTTTGAATAACGTCTCCTAAAGGGGCAGAGCTGACCACAGTGATTGGATGACCAATAAAATAATGCTTCAACTTATGACTCATCATGAACACTCCATATACCAACTTCTACCAATGTGGGTATCATTGTTTGGACTCAATCAACACCTCACTGACATAATAAACCGGCCTCTGGACTGGGTACTCTTTACCCGTCTCCTTGCGCTCCACCACAATCGCCACACTGACAGCTTTACTGTTAGCCGCCACATGCAAGAGCAAAGGTTCTTTCTTGACAGGAGCTGCAAGGACGGGCGGCTCAGCTAATTGCTTTTTGAGCTCCTCAAATGCCTTATCAGCAGCATCACTCCAGACAAAATGATCTATTTTCTTCATCATCTGGTATAAAGGAATCGTCTTCTCACCCAGGCGGCTTATGAACCGGCTCAAAGCTGCAATATGACCCGCTAGGCACTGGACGTCATTAACGCACGCTGGCTTAGCCAATGAAGTAATGGCCTTAATTTTCTCCGGGTTAGCTTCAATACCTCTCTCTGAGACCAGAAAACCCAAGAGCTTGCCTGCAGGTATGCCAAAAACACACTTGGCTGGGTTAAGCATCATCTTATAGACCTGAAGATTATTAAAAGTCTCCCTTAGATCATCCAAGAGCGTCTCCTTTTTCCTGGATTTAACCACAATATCATCCACATAAGCATGCACATTACACCCAATTTGATTGTGAAAAAAATTCTGAACACAGCGTTGATAAGTCGCCTGGGCACTCTTGAGTCCAAAAGGCATAGAGACATAGCAGAAAGCTCCAAAAGGTGTAATAAAAGCCGTCTTCTCCTGGTCTTTAACTGCCATTTTGATCTGATGATAACCAGAATAAGCGTCAAGGAAACATAAGCTCTCACAACCCGCCGTAGCATTAATAATCTGGTCAATGCGAGGGAGAGCAAAAGGATCAGCTGGACAAGCCTTGTTGAGATCAGTGTAATTAACACACATACGCCAGGTGCCGTTTTTCTTAAGTACCAACACCAGGTTAGCCAACCACTCAGGGTAAAAGACTTCAATGATGAACCCAGCTGCTAAGAGCCGAGCCACCTCTTCTCCAATAGCCTTACGCCGCTCTTCATTAAAACGACGAAGGAACTGTTTGACTGGCTTAAATTTAGGATCAACATTAAGAGTGTCACTGGTACAGCGAGGTGCTATACAAACGGTTTTTAACCCCTTTCCGCGACAGCATTATGAACCATCGCCTAGTGAGTGACTACGATAGGGGGGACCTTCCCCCACGACCCAAAAATCATCGGGGAAATGCCCTCCAGGCACACACTCTCGGCAAAATGAGGTCGTGTGCGACCGGTGAGCGATCAAATACGGTTATACGTATAGTAGTGCTAAAAAAATACAATTATACAGGCGAAATCATTTTCGGTCATAAGTACATCCCACACAGTCATTCCCCGCTAAACGTTTCCGTTCGTATATATATCCCACATAGTCACTCCAAGGAAAATGTTTCCGTTCGCAGGTACATCGCACACAATTTTCCCCATTAAATCGTTTGTGATAGCGTTGCCATTGCACACAATATTAAAAATTTTATCATTTGTGTTATTGAATGCATCACACATGGTGCGTAGAACAAACTGTGTGGCAAAGGCTGTCCATCACACACACTTTTTATGTGGTAAACGTTTGCGCAAGGTGGCCTAACGCAAACAGTTTTCAAGAGGATGTCGTGTGTGATTGTTCATTGAGCCAACACGGTTTATTCCTAGAAACTGTGTGCATTGCCTGAGGTCATCACCCATGGTGTTTTCTCAATAACCGTTTGCAATAGAAAAACCCAATTAGCAGGCTAATTGCCCTATTATTAATAATCCATTTATTAATCTAATTGACATTTCATATTAAGCACACAATATATTTCATTTCCATATTAAGGAAGCAGGATTTCATAATTGAAATACATCATAGTACAACATCATATAGCTTCAGCACTTAGCTACCCCATTACAAAACTACACCAGCACCAAGTTTCACATGCAACATCTAGAACCTTTCGAAATTAGCATCATAGATGGTACATAGACAGATGCATCTCATCTGGAAAACTGCTGAAGCGGAAGGCGAATATTGAGCCTTCATTGATGTTGAAGGTCTTTGCAATTTTAGGCCAGTGCCTGTGGATGATTGACCGTCCATCCTTAGTCCTCTTCAGGAACACTTCAATATTGAACCGTGGGTGTTGTATGAAAACCTTCCTCGCCTCCTGACCATAGAGGTGGTTTGAGAGGTAATCATCAGTGAACTACTTTGGAAAGGCCTGAAAACAAGGATGTGCATAAATATCTTCTCTATATTGGAAATGGGGCAAAGGAATAAAAAAGGCAAGGTATAATAGTTAGTACCATCTTGTAGTGAACTGATGTCTTCTTCATTGTGCAGACAAATATCTTGTTGTTTTTTGTCGCTAATTTCTTTATCCTAACAATCTTTCTGAGTTTCTTGACTTGATTGATATTCATGGACAACTCATTTCCCCATATGCAAAAAGGGTTGAACAGTGGGTCAAAACCTCTGATAGCAGGACCTACATGTGCAAGACCAAATTGTTAAAAACCTAAATATTAGAATGGTTCCTGCAATTGCATAATAATGTGCTATTAGACAAAGGACCATGCATGTGCTAACCTCGATTGTAAACCTCAGTGCTTCCCATTGTTTCCCTGCAACACTTATCAGGTTAAGTGAGGATTTGGCATGCTATCAGTAAAATATGTTGATGAAAAATAAGCACATTACAGATTCATCAGATTAATTCAAGCCACGTGGAAAACACATTTATCCAAACCAAGCATGATTAAGAACTAGGAAATATAGCACTTGTATATGTTTCTCATGTATTAAGTGCAGCCAAATTCGATTTATTCCTCACATGCACAACAATACAAAATTCTACCCACAACAATTGGACATCGCATTGCAGAATTGAACCAAGCAGTTAACTAAACACCACAACAAATGAATCAAACATTAACTGAGCACCACATTGCACAATATAACATACTCCTAATAGAAGATCAGACAGTTAACCAAATCAAGCATGATGCAACTTGGAAATATAGCAATTATATTTGCTTCTCATGTATTTAGTACAGCCAAATTCAATTTATTTTTCACATGGTATACAATTACAGAATGCACCCACAACAATTGAACATCGCATTACAGAATTGAACCAAAGAGTTAAATAAACACCACAACAAATGAACCAAACTTTAACTGAGCACCACATTGCACAATATAACATACTCCTAATAGAAGATCAGATAGTTAACCAAACCAAGCATGCTTGACAACTTGGAAATATAGCATTTGTATTTGTTTCTCATGTATTTAGTACAGCCAAATTTGATTTACTTCTCACATGGTATACAATAACAGAATGCACCCACAACTATTGAACATCGCATTGCAGAATTGAACTAAATAGTTAACTAAACACCAGAACAAATGAACCAAATGTTAACTGAGCACCACATTGCACAATGTATAACATAATAGAAGATCAGACAGTTAACCAAACCAAGCATGCTTGACAACTTGGAAATATAGCAATTGTATTCGTTTCTCATGTATTTTGTAAAGATAAATTCGATTTATTTCTCACATGGAAGACAATACAAAATTGCAGCCTGAAGAATTGAACATCACATTTGCAGAATTGAACCAAACAGTTAACTGAAGACGATAACTAATTAACCAAACAGTTAATAAGTGAGCACCACATTGCACGACATATAGAACATATACACTAGAGCAACAGATTGCATGGTAAAATTAGATAGCACAATTCACTAGAATTTGTTAAGGAAAGGCAGGAGTAGCACACGCAACGGGTAAACCGAGCATGTTTAACCGGCGTAGCTACCAAATGGCAAGGTGCTCCTCCAAGATCTGGGGGTCGGCATGAATGGCAGCCATCACGACCTCATCCGCGCGTGCGGCCGCGATTTGCTTCTCCGCTGCCAAATGCTCCTTGAGCTCCTGCCTATACTACGTGCACCATGGCTTAGGGCGGCGCTTATTTGGTGGAGGGGTCGGTGATTTGGGTGGAAGGTGTCACGCCGGCGGTCGGGGCATGTGGGATGTGGAAGGAGGAGGAGGATGGGGGTCAGGTGTGGATTACCTGCCTGGATAGACGAGGCCGAGCAGTGTGAAGGAGGGTCACCAGCGAGGAGGCGATGCTGCAAGCAAGGAGTGATGGTTTCAACTTGGAAAGGAAGGCAGAAACAAGGGAAATGTGGCTTTTGGAAAGGGGGAGGGGGCGGGGAGGTAGATATATCCGTGGAAGCAAATTTTTTTGAATAGGTTCAGCAAAAAAACTGGCGCGCAAAGTGTCATCAGACACGGTCCCTTATTCAAAACTGTGTACGACATGTGAACATCACAAACGATTCAGATAGCTTAACCCATGTGTGATGAGTTTGAACGTCAAAAATTTTGGTTCGAATTTCCCTGGTTACAGTGGTCATCCACGTCCTTTCATAATTTGGGTACACAAAGGAGACTATAGCACACCCACACTTCTTAATCGAGCAAGTTCAGCAATTAAACAGAGCTAGCTGACCTAAACATTACTCTAACAAATTAAAGACTGGCGCTCCTAATTAAACAAAACAAAGAGTACTACTACGGCTGGTGCTCGTCGATCTCCGCCGCCTCCTCCATGTCCAGCTCGTGCCTGATGGTCTCCTGGGGAAGGGGCTTCGTGGCATCCATCGCACCATACTCGGCAAGCATCTCGCCATCCGCATCCGCCATCTCTTTGGAAAAGGCCGCCATGAGCTGGGCGTGGGTGACCGCGATCTGGGCTTGGACGGGCTCCGTCGTGGCAAGGTATGTGGCGGAGGAACAGACGGCTGCTCGAATGCTCTCGGCAATTGCCAACTCTTTGGCCGTGGGTTACTGACCATTGTCGGAGAAGCTTCTTTCGATTTGTGCGGTGACCGCCATGAGCTGGGCGTGGGTGGCCTCAACATGGTCGTGGGCGGCCTCCATCAGGGCTAAGGTCGTCGCTGCGGAACGGACAACTGCTGTGCCGCTCTCACCAGTTGCTATCCCCGAGGCAGATGTTGCTGCCGCCACCTGAGAAGCAACAACGGCCGTTTGGGCTGCCTTGGCCACCCGGTCGCAGATTGCGGCCGCGCTCATGCACCTTGTTAACACGCGCATGGCGGCTGCGGCCGCGCGCTCATCGGAGTGGGCCGCCGAAGTTGCCCTCACGACGCGGGTCCACGTCCCCATCTTTCACCAGCGACGATTGAACAGTGAAATGATATTTGGGGAGCGAGCTAGTGTGCTTGACATGCCGGCTGTGGACTGTAGCCGACGCACCTTCTCGCGTAAGCCATAGGCGTACTATACACCGACGATGCTCCAAGATATTTTGTACTGCATCTCACACGGGTGGTGATAATAAACTGTGTGTGATCTACTTGATTTTTCATCTTGATTTGAATTACATAATGGGGTCACACCGGCAATGGAGGGTGTTTGAATTGCTAGAACTTTTATCTGTAGTGAACATGCAACTATATGTGTGTCGTAAAAAAATTGGAATTATTCAGGGTTCGTTTGGACATTTTATACATTAAATTTATTTTCTAGCCATTTCAGGTGCCAATTCAAAATTAAACTACATGCACATGCTCCGGTGCACCAACATGGGTTGTAAAATCATATATGTGTCCATGGGTTTATGCTTATGTCCCATGCAAGAAATGGGGATGAATTTCGAACACCACGGCACCATGGCTCTCCGGCAAACGTTGAGGTACTTGCTTTTGTAATTCTAGTGAATCCAAAACCCATCTGAAATTCATGAACCTTGGCATGCCATCATGGAATGGCATCAACATGATGGGGTAAAAAATATTGTCCCATTTGGGGCAGGTTATGGTATAAGCTTCTCACAAGAAGCCTCATGGTTCCGTTAGGGAAACATGTCACCTTTGTAGACAAAACGATATTTGTCGCCTCTTCTTGCTTTCAATTTTTTCCTGGTGTTAACATAGAACAACAGGAGTGTCGTGTTAAATTTTGGAATTTTTCGGGGATCGTTTGGACATTTTTATACGTTAACTGAGTTTTCTAGGCATTTATGTGCATAATTCAAAATTGAACTACATGCACATGCTCCAGTCCATAAAAACGGGTTGCAAAATCAAATGTGTGTCCTTGGTTGCAAGCTTAGGTCATATACCAGAAATGAGAATGAATGTCAAACACCTTGACACTGTCGCTCGGCCGCTAACATTGAGATACATGGCTTTAAAATTCTAGTAAATCGAAAACTCGTCTGAAATTCATGAAACTTGACATGATTTCATGGAACGGCATAGACATGCCGTGGTAAAAATATTGTCCCATTTGGGGAAGGTTTGGGTATAAGCTTCTCGCAAACCAGAGCTTCTCTCACAACAAGCCTGATGGTTTCGGTAGGGAACGTGCCACCTTGGGGGACGAAACAATATCTGTTGCCTCTTCTTACTTTCAATTTTTTTCTCGTGTCAACATAGAACAATAGGAGTGTTGTGTCAATTTTTGGGATTTTTCGGGGTTTGCTTGGACATTTTTATACATTAACTGAGTTTTCTATGCATTTATGTGCATAATTCAAATTTGAACTACATGCACATGCTCCAGTGCATATAAATGGGTTCAAAATTGAAATGTGTGTCCTTGGTTGCATGCTTAAGTCCCATGCAAGAAATGAGAGTGAATGTCAAACACCTTGCCATCGTCGCTTGGCCGCTAACATTGAGACACATGGTTTTTAAATTCTAGTAAATCGAAAACGCGTCTGAAATTTATGAAACTTGACATGCTAGCATGGAACGGCATCAACATGCCGTGGTAAAAATATTGTCCCATTTGGGGAAGGTTGGGGTATAAGCTTCTCACAAACAAGAGCTTCTCACAAAAAGCCTCATGGTTACGGTAGGGAACGTTTCACCTTTCTGGATGAAACGATATCCGTTGCCTCTTCTTGATTTTAATTTTTTCTAGTGTCAACATAGAACAACATGAGTGTTGTGTTAATTTTAGGAATTTTTCGGGGTTCATTTGGACATTTTTATACATTAACTGAGTTTTCTATGCATTTATGTGCATAATTCAAATTTGAACTACAGGCACATGCTGCAGTGCATGTAAATTGTTTGAAAAATCAAATCTGTGCCCTTGGCTGCATGCTTAGGTCCCATGCAAGAAATGGGAATGAATGTCAAACACCTTGCCACCGTCGCCCGGCCACAAACATTGAGATACATGGTTTTTAAATTCAAGTAAATCTAAAACTCGTATGAAGTTCATCAAACTTGACATGCTATCATGGAGCGGCATCAACATGCTGTGGTAAAAAAATTGTCCCATTTGGGGCAGGTTTGGGTATAAGGTTCTCACAAACCAGAGCTTCTCACAACAAGCCTGATGGTTTCGGTAGGGAACATGCCACCCTTGGGGACGAAACAATATCCGTTGCCTCTTCTTGCTTTCAAAAATTTTCTAGTGTCAACATAGAACGACAGGAGTGTTGTGCCAATTTTGGGGATTTTTTGGGGTTCGCTTGGACATTTTTATACATTAACTGGGTTTTCTAGGCATTTTATGTGCATAATTCAAATTTGAACTACATGCACATGCTCTAGTGCAGAAAAATGGGTTGACATATGAAATGTGTGTCCTTGGGTGCATGCCTAGGTCCCATGCAAGAAATGGGAATGAATTTCAAACACCAGGGCACTGTTGATTGCCAGCAAAATGTTGAGATACTTTGTTTTTAAATTCTAGTAAATCCAAAACTCGTCTGAAATTCATGAAACCTGGCATGCTATCATGGAATGGCAGCCGACATGCTGTGGTATTTTTCGTGTCCATTTTGAGAGAAGGCGCACTCGAATAACAGCCAACAAAGGCATTTTGAAAAAATAGCTGTCACTTTAATATATCAAACATTTGTATAATTTAAATTGTGTGCGTTCTGTTAACCATTCATGTGACGCCACGTGTCTTGGTTTTAATGGCTATAGGAGGTGCCGTGCGGACAGCTGCTTGACTAAATGGGAGGCGTGCGAGCGTAGTCCGGTGCGCAGGCTGACCGAGAGGCGTGCAAGCTGTCCTCCAATGCGCAGGCTCACTGGGAAGCGTTCGAGCTGTACACTGTGCAGGCTCACTGGGAAGCAAGCCCTTTGACTTCCATGGCCGCCCGCCTTGCTCGCATCCTCTCCATTAATGGCGCCCGAGCCGCTATTTAATACGGGCGATCTTACTGTTCGCCTCCCATTCCCGTCCCTCCCGCAGACCTCCACCAACGCCATGGCGTAGAAGGATCATCTGCCACTAGTCTTCAAGTTTGGTGAAGTCGACTCCGAGCCGGAGGAGATAGAAAACAAGGAGGAATGAGGCCTCATGGACATGGTCCTGAACGAGCTGGCCGCGGCGGTTGGTGCCCCCACGCCCGTCCCAGCTCCCATCCCCGCGCCCGCGCCAGTGACCATCCCCATAGCATTGACGGGCTAGTCGCCGAGCACTATCGCAGAGCTGGAAGCCGCGGGCGTCAGTGAGGTCTCTGCGGACCCACGTGAGCTCGTGTACATGCCAGCACTCATGCCCGTGCGCGCCCCTCCACCCACCGCGGCGCTGGTCCCCGTGCGTTTGCCTGCACCCACCGCACCCGTGCCCATGCGCGTGCCCCCCTCAGTGGCATGGGATGCCGCCGTCGACCGCTACCTTGCAACGCCGCCAGTTACCGTCCTCCCACACCCCGCCCGTCGATCACGTGATGACATGATGTTTGATTTCCAAGTGAAGAACATTCTGTGTTGCCTTGAAGACTTCAACAACGGCGTCCTGGAGGACGACAACGACAACGCCGGCATGGCACGCCGCCTCCACCGCCGAAAATAGTTTTTTTGGGTTTAATACTGTATCTCGATCATATGAATATAAATTTGCAGTGTGACTGAATGAAAGATATGGTTTGAACGAACTTGCATTTTTCTCTCCTAATGTACAGACTTATCAAACAATTTTCTTTTGAAAAAATGTCATTGGTTTTTAAATATAAAACACCCATCACAAACATTTTAGTTAGAACACCCGTATGCAAACCGACAGCTTCCCCAGGAAGCCAAGGGAAAATGTGCCGAGCAGGATTTGTGCAGCTCTTGATCGCAAACATTTTAGATAGAACACCCGTATGCAAAGTGAGAGCTATGGTCTTCCCCCGTAAGTCAAGGGAAAATTTGCAGTGCAGGATTTGTGCATCTCTTCAATGCAAATGGTTCAGATTGAATACGGTATGCAAAGCCAGACTTCGGCGCTAAGCCAAGAGAAAAATGTGTCGAGCAGGATTTGTACATCCCTTCAACGCAAACGGTTGTTTTGGATGACCCGTGTGCAACCACGTACAGACAATTTGGTAAGATTTGCATCTGTCATATTGGGTATATTGCCATTTGTCAAACTGGAAAGATTGACATTTGTTGATCTAGTAACATTGCCACTTCAAGCCACCGTTTGGCCAAAAGAAAGCCCCCGCGCGCTGCGCAAGCTTGCGCTGTAAGCCGTCTGCGGCAGCGGGGTGACAAGACATGCGAGAGGAGGACGAAAGGCCACGTACACATGGGGTTAATAAAAAATGTTTGTGATTTAATTACCTACTATACCCCCATCCTGGTTTATCAGTAGGATTTAACTAATAAAACACGAATGCATGTCACCAAATATTATATCGTTGGATTCGTATTTGAACATAGTTTCCAATTATATAATTTTTATAACATGCATTAACATTTTGTTGGTTAAATTTAAGGGCAAAGTATGGCACATAATATAAAGGGGACTAATAGACAAAGACGGAGGTAGTAGCATAGGGCCACTCTCTACGCAGCGACGCAACTGTCGGCTGGCTTGTAGGCGACCATTTCCTGCGTGTTCAATTGCTCTATGCGTGTGGTTGCTTGCGGTTGAGGTGGCCGCGGCGCGCTCTGGTCGTGTCCCGCCGCGCGCGCTCTTCTCTCACGTCCCTCTGGGCACTCTGCCCTCGTTCCTCCATGTGCGCTGCCAGTGTTTGGGGCCGGCGCACGATCACGCACGTTCGTGTTCATGCGGTTGCGCCGGGCACGGCGCGATGATGCAGTTACCCGCTGCAAAAACTGCCATGCGGGCGCGCCGAGAATCCAGGCCGCCTGGCCCCCATTTATTCCTGCGGCCATTTACCTTCATCTCTCGTGCCACACGACACAATAAGCACACCCACGATGACACATACAGAGAGGACATCCAGCGGTTCCAATGGCGCTCCCCGTGGCTCCAATGGCGCTCCCAGCGGCCGACGATGACAACGGTGGGCAGTTCACCACGCATCACGTAGTGGACACCCACATGAGGGGGAAGGCCCTCTCGGTGGTGTACACGAATGAGCCAGTCTCGGTGGAGAGCTCCATCCAAACTATGGAGCAGTTGCTTGCCGAGGACAAGTACCAAGTGGTCGGCTTCGACCTCGAGTACACCAGCGGTCGTGCCGGGCACGATCAGAAGGTTGTTGTCGCCCAGTTGTGCGTGCGATATGACGTCCTCGTCTACCACTACCACCTGGCCACAAGTCCTTGCGAGTGTTTCTCCAGGTTTATCAACAGCTCCGACTACAGTTTCGCTACGGTGGACTCCACCAACGATCTAAAAGCGCTCAAGGTTTTGGGCTTGAAATGCCAGAATCTTGTCAACATCCAGGACCACTACAAGGTTTGGGGCAGCAACAACAACAAAAAGAACTCCCTGGTTGACCTCGCCTCGGCCATCATCAACCCCTACTACATGAAGATGAAGGATGAGATCAAGAAGGACAAGAACGCCTGGCACATTGTCTGGCATGAGAGAGTGGATGAACAACACGTCAAGTACACGGCCAAGGACGCGTACACAAGCTACGAGATGTACATGCAGATCGTTGACATGAGGGGGTGTCTTCTTCCTGCCCCATATGAGGGATCAAGCCGCAGAGCAGTGGCGGGAGCGTCACAAGAAGTAGATGACTAGATGATGGTTTCTCCTAGTTTAGAATGCATGCAATTGTTTATTGAGGTGTGTGCGAATGATCTGTATAGTCACTTATGTAATTGGATGTTTATTTTAGTTATATATATACATGTTATTCTTCTGTAGACCGAGAAAATCACACGGCTTATTAGTAGCAATCGTCTGTGTTATTATTGGTCTTCGCACACATTTTTGATTACGGACCTGTTTGCCGCGTATCACACACAACTTGTTCAGTTGAACCATTTCCATTGTGTTGCCTAATCACACACAGTTCATCCTAATGAACTGTATGCCGTATATCGCACACACCCTCATCTGGCTGCCCGTTTCTGTTGTTCTGCATCATTGCAAACAGTTCTTCTGGACTAACCATTTGCCACTCATCGCACACACAACTCTAATATGAACCATGTTTGATGTCGCCGCCATCGCAAATGTTTTGCATCTTTTTTGACGGTTTTATTACATCACCGTTTGTGATTGATGCATCGCACACAGTTTTGTTGAAGGGCCTCTGATTCGACTGTCGCGTTTGGACCATCCTGCAGTAGTGTGTGCTCAATGAATTCTCTCGGTACACCCGGCATGTTAGAAGGTTTCCATGCAAAGATGTCCCGATTCTCATGGATGAACTCGATGAGCGCGCTTTCCTATTTAGGATCCATATTAGCCCCTATTGTAAACTGCTGAGATGAGTTGCCAGGGACAAAGTCAACCTGTTTAGTATCATCAGCCGACTTAAATTTCAACAAAGGGTCTTGCTCCGTGGTGGGCTTCTTCAAAGGGGTCATATCAGCTGGGTCAACATTATCCTTACAAAACTTAAGCTCCTCAGTAGCACAGGCTGACTCAGCATAGGCAGCATCTCCTTCTTCACATTCCAAAGCAATTTTTCGATTGCCATGAACTGTAATAGTACCCTTATGTCCTGGCATCTTGAGCTGTAAATAAACATAACAAGGTTGTGCCATAAATTTGCCATAAGCCGGCCGTCCAAACAAGGCATGATAAGGGCTCTTTATTTTAACCACCTCAAACCACAACGTCTCTGCTCTGTAATCATAGGCATCACAAAAAGCCACTTCCAAGGCAATCTTCCCCACTGGGTATGCCGACTTACCAGGGACCACACCGTGAAAAACTGTAGAGGACGGCTTAAGCTCCTTATCAGTTAAATTCATCCGGTGGAAAGTATCATAGTAAAGGTTATTGATACTACTGCCACCGTCCATGAGCAATTTAGTGAACTTATAACCCCCAACCTGAGGGTCCACCACCAATGCTAGTTGACCTGGATTGTTAACCCAAGGCAGGTGATCCTCTCGACTCCATGTGATTGGCTTCTCTGACCATCGCAAGTATTGAGGTACCGCCGGCTCAATTGCACTGACCGCATGCTTATGAACCTTCTAATATCTCTTGCAAAGACTAGTGGTGAACACATGATACTGGCCACTGTTAAGCTATTTCGGATTACTCTGGTATCCTGACTGATGCTACTGGTTACTCTGACTAGACTCTTGGTTATGATTACCCAGATTGCCCTGTCCTTAATACCCAGAATTTGAGCCGCCGCCACCAAAGCCAGGCCCTTGAGAGCCGGATCCTAACCCGCCTGGTGGCCCATTATTATTGTCGTGACCTGGATTATAATTCTGGTACTCTCGCACTATGAAACAATCCTTCCATGCATGACTTGAAGGTTGACCAGGCAGACTATGCTTTGGGTAAGGGTCATTAAGCATTGCCTCAAGGTTAAATTTTGGTCCTCCAAATTGCGGCTTACCCTTACGACACTGATTTTTATATCCAGTATTGGTGTTAGCTACCAGATCTGACCCACCATCAGGTTGTCTGTGCTTGCCACCGTTACCCTGGTTGTGACTATTATGCCATGTCACGTTCTGCTGCTGACCCTTACCATTACCACTCTTCTTTCCCTTGTTGGACTTCTCCTCATCAGATCCAGGGTCCTTGGTGTTATTAGAGTCGGCATACTTAATGAGAGCTGCCATGAGCTCCCCCATGTCACTACAGTGACACTTAAACCACCCAAGCTTCTACTTGAGGGGGGTAAAGTGAAAATTCTTCTCCAGAATCAGGACAACAAAGCCGGCCGCAATGCTATCCGATGAGTGGATAATCGCTGAGACCCGGTGAACTCAATGGTGGGCTGACTCATCCTCCCGCTGCATGCAGTTGTCCAGGTCAATAATTGATAGAGGCTGCTTACATGTTCACTTAAAGTTCTGAATGAAACACGCCTTCAACTCAGCCCATGAATTGATGGAATTAGCAGGTAATCCTTAAAACCAGGTATGAGCCGGTCCATCCAACATCATGGTGAAGTACTTAGCACAAACGGCATCATTAACATCCAGCTTCTCCATAGCTAGTTCATAGCTTTCAATCCAAGCCTCAGGTGGAAGATCAGCTGTGTAATTAGGCACCTTACAGGGACCCTTAAAATCTTTGGGCAGACATTCATTGCGTAGAGCCGGTACTAGACACGGCACACCAACCATCCTAGAAATCGTCCCAGCCTTAACAAACGCCGAAGGGTTTATTGGAAACTGCTGATGAGCCCCTAGTAGAGCCGCCAATTTCGCCTCATGATGGGCTCTAGCCTGATCTACCTGGACCTGGGCATCGTTCACCCTATGATTGTCTCGGGGCGGGTTGGGTCCGCGGGGCGGGTCATCATTATGAGTTAGGTGACGACGCCGTTCACTGTTAGAAACCGTCGGTGACTCAATACGCTGGCTATAGCTTCGACTTGGGCGGGGAGTTGAATGAACACACTCACGACTGTAGGAATAAGCCGCCTGCTGTGCCACAGCCGTCTGAAGAAGCTCCACCGCGTTCCGGGTCTCTATCGCAGCTGGAGACTCGCCCTCGATCGGAATAGCCGCCAGCCACATGGCCGCAGCGATCATATTATCCACCGGGTTAGACTAATGGCCAGAAGGGGTTGGAACCCGCTGAGGTGGGGTCAGATCCATACGAGGCAGGTCTGGCACATGAGGCTGAGCCGCCGCTCTGGTCCCAGGCGCCTCAGCGGCCCAGGTCACACCGAGCGGGTTACTCGTCCCTGCACCGGGCGTGTTAAAGAGATTCTGCCCCTCAAACTGCGAAGGTAGGCGGCTCTGGTGCCTCCTCCGAAGAACAGCATTGGATGCGTTCTGGTCCAAACTTACGCGAAAAGCCTTTGCCTTTAACCGCTGTGACTCGGCTTCCATCAGGGCTCGCTCTGTCGCCATCCTGTTATTCTCCGCATTAAGATCCTCTTGGGCCTTAGCCACCTCATCCCACATCTTTGCAACTTCCGCATTATGTTGTACTTGATTCACCGGAGTTACCTCCGTAGCCAACAGAGTCGCCAAAGTGCCCAAGAGCTCGGATAAGACTTGAGCCGGCGGCCGGGTTGAACCACTCGCTCCAGCTATCGCCACAACAGTTGAACCAGATGTCATAGCAGCAGTTGTTGATGAGTTCAAAACCGGTTGCGTACCAGCCATAAAAATAGCAGCCCTGCTCGGTGGCTCATAGGGATCCGGAATACTGTCACCATCGGAATAGCCCCCAAGCCCACCATCCTGAAGCTGATAGATTGATTCGGTTTCTCCAGTTGGGGACTCATCACCTGAATAGATGGCCGTCTCTCCACCAGATGCAGACCCTTCCTCAAGATCCATCCCATGAATAAAGCCAACAAAGACGTGCTTCCGGCCGGGTTGACCCCTGGCGGGTTGCGCGCACTGAGCCGTTTCGATGAGGTTGGTGCGGGCGTCCGGCTCAGGCTCTGACTCACCGATTTTTCCGATGAAGACGTGGATTCCGCCAAAGGGGACCCGGTACCCGTACTTGATTGAGTCAGCCTCGGGGCCCGAGCCAGCATCGTCGATGTAGATCTTGCCGTGATGACACTTGGTCATCTGGCCCACAGCGTACCCTTCGATCCCTGAGAAATTGCCCTTCAAGAACTCAAAATCACCATACTCTGGCCCCACGGTGGGCACCAACTGTCGTGGTTTTGTCACGGCGGATGCCCTTGTGAAAGGACTTAGGTGTGGAGCCATCGCAATGTAGGTTAGCTCGAAGGGGTTGAATGGGACAACAGACACAAAGGATTTACCCAGGTTCGGCCCCTCTCAACGAGGTAAAAGCCTACTCCTGCTTTTGTTGACTATTGCTTGGGTATCGATTACAAGGGAGCGATTACGCTTGACCTAGCTATCGATCAACTGTTTCTTGAGTTAACCCACCGCCGGGTCTCGCCTTTATATACACAGGTCGAGGCCCGAGGCTTACAAGAGTCCGAGCCGGATCACACAACGTGACCGGCCTGGCTTTCAAGTTGTCTTGCCTTAACAGGCAAGGCACAATATGGCAGTTTACACGGCCGAGTCTTGGGCCATCCCTAGGCCCACCTCTGTGAACCGCCGTCTTCTCACTTCGTCTTCTCACTACTGCAGGATGCTGCTAATGCGGCACTACGATCAGAGACCCTTTGACGAAACTGTGTGCGATGCATTAATCGCAAACGGTGATATAAAATAACCGTAAAAAAAGATGCAAAATGTTTGCGATGAAGGATACATCAAACACGGTTCAGATTTTAGTTGCGTGTGCGATGCGGGGCATACAGTTCAGTTCAATGAACTGTTTGTGATGAGGCAGAACAAAAGAAATGGGCAACCAGATGAAGGCGTGTGCGATATACGGCATACAGTTCACTCGGATAAACTGTTTGTGATGAGGCGGAACAACAGAAACGGGCAGCCAGATGAAGGTGTGTGCGATATACGGCATACAGTTCACTAGTGTGGTCCGTGTGCGATGTGATATGCTCTGTCTATAGAACATCAACATATATACTTATAAGAACAACATTGCATGGCCAAATTAAGCATACAATTACATAAGTGACTACACACATAACATTTCCACACACCAAAGTAAGCAATTACATGCATACTAAACTAGGAGAAACGAGCATCTAATCATCTACATCTTGTTGCAATGATGTTTGCCATTGCTCTGCTTCCGGCTGGATCCCTGGTCGTGAATGGTTAATAAAATCTAAGTCTATTGCATATTAAGGTCAAAATAGTACTACCAATCTATGAGTCTCATACGATGCCATTTCAACGATTGTACCACAAAAGCCCGGAATATTACAAGGTTCAAATTCCAGAGTTACATGGCTCAAATTCCAAGATTACAAGGTTCAAACTGATATTAGAAGTGAAATTCAGCTCATTCAGCTGCAAACGCCCGTGCTGATCAGCTGAACATGGATATAAGAGAGGTTCAAACTAAAAATTAAAATAGTAAGGCCGCTTTTGCAACCTCGTCATTTCTGTAAAGGAATGAGCCGCTGACAAGTCATGTATGGGTTTGACACAATGACTTCCAATTACTCTGTTATATGCTCTTCCAATATGAAGTTTAGCTTTTTTGGAGCCTCTTCCATTCTGCAGTAGCTGCCGGCTCTGATCAACAAACCATTCATCTTTCCTAATTAAATGCGTGTTCCTTCTCAGTACCTTCAACACCCTTGCTCTGGCAAGAAAGAACCTGGCGAATGTAATCTTTGGTAAGGTCCCTTGGTAGGAGTTCAAAGTATTTTTTGAGAGATGCAGATCCAGGCATTCGATGTGATTGTCGTTATAAACATTATCCACCTCCGGGCCTATTATTATCTGCAAAAGAAGAGAACGTGTTAGTGCCTACCTGCAGTTTTGAACACTACTACGCGCCTATTTGGTTTGCAGGATTTGTAAAATGCACCAATGTGCCATCTTCGATCTGACATGATTAACATGGGCATTTGATTACAATCTAGAAAAATGTAGCCTTCTTTACAAGAGGTTGGATTGGATGAAAAATTCCCTAAGAAAACTAGTACAGATGAATCCAAAGGAGAAATGCTTATGGATTGTAACCATATGAATCAAGCAACCAATATGGGGTGGGGGGTGTATGTCCTAAAATCCTCCAAAATTCCTTCAGAAATTGTAGTACATTGTCATTGTAAACTTGGGAAAAGGTGCAAAAAATTGAACTCCCTTATGGTTAACATTTAACAGGAAAGGAACATCACCTCGATATACAGCTTCTTCAGGCACGGAAAGCATCTCAGGAAACTGACAACTTGGTCCAGGTTGGGGCCGACAGATTCTAGTGCCAAGACCTTCACTGTGCGCAGAATCTGGGTGAAGCTTTGCTGGATGACAGACGAACATACATCTTCAAAACTGGAAATAATGTTGATATCAAGAAGGAGAGGTAGAAGGCGACTGTTGTACCTGAAAGTAGTAGTATTTGACACACGAGTAGCCCACCACTCTCAATTTTGGCGCAGAAATGACATTGATTCTTGTTGGACCTTGTTGATCAACTACAAGTAATCTCTCAAGTGAAGGTGTGTCCTCAATGACCATATTGTGGTCCACCTTTTGTGATCTCTCATTGCAGCACCAGCAACACACATAAATAGTCCGGAGAGTCATGGAGGTGATGTGGAAGCTACTTGACCAATTCATCGCCTGAAGACGAAGGAACTCGAGTGCAGTATAGCCGCGGAGCAGGGGCTCCATGTCATCCTTTGGGATGCAGACGGCGATGAGCTCGAGGTGCTTCAGTCGTGGTAGAAAAAGAGCGGGTGCGTCATTAGGGGGGATGGTTGTTCATGAACTTGGCGAGGCGCAGCGTGGGCGCGAAGCGGAGCGCGGACATTGGCAGCGAGCGCATATGTCCATCATTAAAATTGAGCTCCTCGAGCTGATCTAGGGCGGGGGATCATAACCACTCGTCAAGCTTGGCTCAGTCCTTGCCATTGGAACAGAACTTGCCCGTGATAAGGCCTCTGATTGGGCCATGGTGACTGTCGAGGATCTAGGAGAACGCATCCAAGCTTTTGCGATAGCCATGGCAGAGCTCGTGGGCGTCAAGGAGGTCGAGAGGGGTGGAGAGCCATAGGGGGCGCCACCGTCGGGAAAGGGCGGTTGTCCTCGCCCCATATTTGATTGGGAGGAGGGATATGATGACTGTCAGCATATCATCGGGGAGGCTGCTGATGAAGTCTAGGCCTGCTGGAGTCGCTTGCAGTTCTTTCTTGACCCGCCTCCGCTTGTTGGCAGCCTCGTTCTCCACCTCATCAGCGGCGACGAAAACCTTTGTCTCCATATTCATGCCGTGTTCCGGTGCTTCAGCAGCCCCGGCGTCGCCACTCCCTCTGATGGGGCGCTTCGGCAGCATCCTCATACACTGACGGCTTTGAGGACTGAGAGCGGTGTCGAGGATGCGGGCGGAGAGAGAGGATTGTGTGTGTGGCGAGGATGGGGGGTGCCGGCTTTGAGGACTGAGAGCGGCGTCGAGGATGCGGGCGGAGAGAGAGGATTGTATATGTGGCGAGGATGGGGGGGTGCGGCCGCTTGGGCGCGCCATTAATACGGACCAGTGGGAGCGAGGCGGGCGGCAGTCAAAGGCTGTCTCGCTTCCCGGCGAGCCTGTGCGGCGGACTTCTGGCATTCCTATACCATCATCTCACGGAGCAAGGCGGGCGCGCCATTAATATGGAGCAGTGGGAGAGAGGTGGGCGGCGGTCAAAGGGCTGGCTCACCTCCCGGTGAGCCTGCGCGGCGGACTGCTCGCACGCCTACCGTCATTTCACACAGCTACTAGCATGCCCCACGGTGAGTGTGTAGCGAACACGCCCATGCCACGGCCTCCCGGTCTGCCTGCTAGCATGCGTTTCATCAACTCACGCATGCTCGTATGGCACACGGGACGCGTGTGCGCCACGTATTATATTGATTTTTCCTTTTTGATGATTAATTCTGCCGCTTTATTGCTTAACCAAAGCACTGCACTTACATTGTTGGTCTAAAGCACACGGTTCGAATAAAGTGTTTGTTTGTGATATTGGTTGATAATTATTTATAATTTCCTACATGTAAGAAGATTATATCAAAACTTATCTCAAATTTGAAAAAAATATCACAGTCTATTGGTGTCCATATGACACCACGTTAAGTTTCATGAATTTCAACTTAGTTTTGGATTTATTGGATTTTAAAATCAATATTCTAGATGTTATAAATTTCTTGCATGGGGACTAAACATGCACCCAGGGACACGTACACATCTGATTTTGCAATCCATTTTCGTGCACTATCACGGGTCTCATGTAGATCAAATTTGATTTTTGCACATTTAAATCCCTGGGAAATCAATCAATGTATAAAAAATGGATAGATGTTATATTTTTTTTTTAATTTTCAACACTAAACTCCTTTGGTCGCATGTTCACTGCAGAAAAAGTTTGACAGGCATCTTTGGGCCACATGCACGCGGTGGTCCTAGGACACTCACTCACATGGGCCCACGAGGTCGCCGTCCAGCACTATGACATGCGATGAGAGAGGTTAGTTTGACCAACAAGGATGGCCATTTTTTGGTTTTTGTTATATGTACGGTAGGAGTATATATATAGTACACGTTGAAGAGGGTGGCTGGGGGCAATACTACGCGTCATATAGGACACTCACTCGCGTGCGATGCTTCCATCCATGGGCCCTCGAGGTTTTCCTCCATCACTTTGACCCAGCAAGGAGGTTTCTTTTTAGGTTGTGTTGCGGTAGGAGTATATAGTGCATGTCGAGGAGGGGAGGGGGGGTGGGGCAGCACATATACACTACACACACATCATGAATCAATCTCACTCTGTGTGGGGACTTTTCGGTTTCCGAGGCAGGTGCCGCAAAGAAGTTGTGCATATTGGGTATTAAAAACATCACCAACACATTGGGCCATGTGCAGACGATGGTTGTCACTCATTCGCCTGCGACTCTTCCCTCCATGGGCCCGCGAGGTCGTCGTCCATATAATATATGACACAACAAGAAAGGTAATTTGACGAACAAGGAGGATAATTTTCGGGTTGTGTTACGGTACGTAGGAGTATATATTACGCATCGAAGAGGGGAGGGGGCAACATATATATACTACGTGTCATGAACCTTGGTTCGTGTGGGGGACTTAAAGGTTTCCGAGGCAGGTGCCACATCAAAGTTATGCATATATATATATTAGGTATTCAAACATCACAACCACACATCTCCATACATGTGTTTGGCCCACAAGCAAGCGATGGCGGTTGTCCTCTAGCACTCACTCATGGGGTTATCAGCGAGATGCTTCATCCATCTCTGTGTGCCCGCTTGGTCAATCACTTCGACCGACAGCGATAGAGGTTAATTTGACTTATAATTAGGAGGGGATTAAATTTTGGTTCGTCTTATACGGTTCGGTACATGGAACTATATACTTCGCGCGCATGTGTACGCACGAATCCCTCCCACCGGGTCGAAGTGGGGGGGGGGGGGCGAGCACGCGAAGCATCATGAACCAGATCTGTGTGGGGACTGTGCGTTTTTCGACGCATGCATGCGCCACATCAAAATGTTGTGCTTTTGGTATTCAAACATATATGCATGCATCACGCATGTCCATACATATGTTTGGGGAACATATATACATGCAGTGGTTGTCTTTGGACACTCTCCCTCGCTTGGTTATCATCGACAGCCTATATATTCGTGGGCCCACGTGGACGTCCATCACTTCGACCAACAACGTGAGAGAGCTAGGTTAACAGGGTGGATTCTTCTTCTCTTGGTTCATGTTACCGTATAGTCGTACGCCGGTCATGGTGAGATTCGAGACCTAATTAAGTTCGAGGGCTTGCATACACATGAATCCCTATATATATAGTATACTATGCGTCGTGAACCCTCGCTCCGTGTGGGGACTTTCCGGTTCCAAAAGCACGCGCCCACATCAAAATTGTGCATTGGGTATATTCAAACACCACATGACACTTCATACATATGTTTGGGCCACATGCATGCAGTGGTTGTCTTCAGGCACTCCCTCGCGTGGTTATCGGTGACAAGCTAGCCTATTTTTGTGGGGCCACGTATGGAACGTCAATGCATGACTTTGACCCACCAAACAAGAGAGGTTATACGACCAAGGTGGTGATTCTTCTTGGTCAGTCTTACAATACGCCTTGGTGAGATGCCTGGCCCATCCCACCGACTCAAAGTGTGTGTGTGGGGGGGGGTGCACAGTACTACTTCATACTAGATGAACCTCCGTGGGGTCGGGGATGCCCAGTTAATTTGTGATGCACATGTGCCACATCAAATTTGTGATTTGGTAACGCCAGAAGAACACATCTGTGGACCCGCACACGGTCCACATTTGATCGGAAGCAAAGGGGGGAGGGGGGTTGATGTACTCCTTTCGGTTTTGTGTTACGGTACGGTGAGATGCCAGACCTAGCTATTTGGGGGCATGCGTTCATAGCTAGGATTCACCTCCCGGCAACACAAAGTGTGTGTGTGTGTGTGTGTGTGTTTGCGGGGGGGGGGGGGGGGGGGGGGCTAGCAATAATAACTTGCGCTTTGTGCGACAGGTGCCACATCAAAGTTGTGCATTGGGTATTTGAACATCAAACCACCCTTTTCATACATATGTTTGGTCCACATGCAAGTGTGTTTGTGTTCTGACCCTTTCCCGTGTTTTTTTGGCCAAATTTATAAACAGCAAACGAGTCAGACGCAGCAACCGTCTGCGATCGGGTACGAAACAAACACGGTTCCCTAGGACTACCCGTGTGCCGCGCCCTGCGCCTGTCACCCACATGATCACAGTAGATTGGGCTCCACGAGGCTTCCCTCCCCCTCTCGAAAATATCTAGTCCCTCACAATCTTGAAAATATCTACCCGCGTCCGCGTAGATGGTTTTTCTGTTTGATAGCACACGATTAGTATGTCTGGACCATGTGCGATGTCTGTTACTCCCGCTCTGCTTCAATCAGTAGATCCAAATTTTCAGTAGCCTCGGCATTTTACTCCTGCCCCGCTCTGCTTCAATCCCTTGATCTAAATTTTCGGTAGCCCCGCCATTTTACTCCCGCCTAGTAAAATTTTCAGTACCCGCGACATTTCCTCAAACACCACCTTGGACCCCCTCCACACACACACCCCACATCCTTCGCTCACCCCAAATCCCCCGCTCACACACATACACACCACCCCTCCCTCACTCCAGACCTAGCTAGGTCGCCGCCGCCGTAGCCGCCGCGTCGCCTCCATCGTCAACCTCTGCCGGTCTGCCCATGCAGTTTGCTCACCGATATACATACCCTCGCCGCCCTGAGTTTCTTAGATGACGCCTGTGAAATGCCCCCTTTCCCAGAGATCCCCATCCCCACCCCCTCCCACACTCCAGAGCGTCACAGCCAAAGCCCGGCTACGCTTCCCGGGGAGCTCGAGGAGCGAATGGCCCAAAAGAGCTTTACCGCGGCCTCTTTGCCCGACGTCGGCGAGGTGGCCGCCGAGGAAGCTGACGACAATGACTGGACCTGGATTGAGCCTTTCAATCAGCGGGCTAGAGTATTCTGGCATGTCACGGACGCCAGCTATGACATCGAGGTCGTCGACACCGATGGCTTGACGCGGGTTATGTCACAGGTTAAGTTGCCCACCCCCAACCCTTCGGGTTCGACAACCGTCGATCTCATCGATGGCCCTGCCGCTGATCTCCTGCGGCTCCTTATGAACAATTTGCCATCCTTCATCGCCATGGAGCCCCTTTTGTCATTTCTAAAGGACACGTTCTGCGATGCTAGCCTGGGATCCTCAGCTGGCAAGTCAGACCTCATCGACGATGACCACGAGGAGGAGCCAATCTGTGACAAGTAAGGAAACCCATGATTTGTTTTCTCGTACCCCTTTGGTAGTGAGAACTTGTCCAACATTTATTGCTATATTAGGTTGTTTGCATTACGCCTTGTTTATTTCTACAGTTTAGGATTGTTTGATTGTTTGTAGTTAGCATATGTCCAGTTTCAATTGCCATCTTTGGTTGTTCATAGTATGCCTTGTCTATTTCAGCTATTAACAGTGTGATGTTCTATATGTGCTAGTATGAACTGTGTAGTTCAATTTCATCAATACCAAATTTAACAATAGCTCTATGAATGACTATATTTGGTTGTTGTTAAGCATGTTATACTCCCTCTGAATCTTTTTAGTCCGCATATAAGATTTGTCTAAAGTCAGGCCTGCTAAAGTTTGACCAACTTCATAGAACAAAATACCAACATTCACAATATGAAATAAATATCAGTACATGTGTCATGACTTAAATTTTCATATTTGTATAACTTTAGCATGCTAGATGTTGATATTTTTTCATATAAATAAGGTCAAACTTTATGGAGTTTGACTTCAGACAATTCTTATATGCAGAGTAAAAAGGACCGGAGGGAGTATTGAACACGCCTTTCCATTTGATTTAACAATGGTGCTGTTTGGATACTCTAACTTAGCTAGAGGTTAGAGTTAGTTTCTAGCTCATGATAGTTAAAAGGGAGAGAGAGAGAGATTGGTGGAATAGTTGATTGTATTTCTTGAGCCTCGTGGGCATATATATAGGAGTACATGGTCATCTTGGAGTACAAGTCAAGGTAGAATAAATCCTACGCTATCCTACGTTTCCTAAATAACAATGATACTCAACAATGACTAACCCTGAACTAACTCTAGCCAAAGCGGTGTTTGGATGACAGTGTTAGATTGACAATAAATGCACTAGGAGAACTAGCCCCAATCAGCACCTCTTGGGTGGGATAGTTGTTTTGGGTGGGTTTGATGCAACTAGCTCAAACTAGCCCTCATGTTTGGATACTTTAGTGCTATTTGAGCCCAAACTAGCTACAACTAACTCTAACCCATGGATCCAAACAGGACCAATAACTAGTGTACTTAGACCTGCACAATACAAGTTTGAATGACTACGTTTGCTTGTTTTTAAATATTAGGCCTGTTGCAGTTAATAACACACCTTTCCACTTCTTGTTTTTAAATATTAGGTTTTAAACAATTTGGTCTTGCACATGTAGGTCCTGCTGTCAGAGGTTTTGACCCATTGTTTGACCCTTTTTGCATTTGTGGAAATGAGTTGTCCATTAATATCAGTCAAGTCAAGACACTCAAAAAGATTGTTACGATAAAGAAATTAGCGACAAAAAACAACAAGATCTTTGTCTGCACAATGAAGAAGACATCAGTTCACTACAAGATGGTACTAACTATTATACCTTGCCTTTTTTTATTCCTTTGCCCCATTTCCAATATAGAGAAGATATTTATGCACATCCTTGTTTTCAGGCCTTTCCAAAGAATTTCACTGATGATTACCTCTCAAACCACCTCTATGGTCAGGAGGCGAGGAAGGTTTTCATACAACACCCACGGTTGAATATTGAAGTGTTCCTGAAGAGGACGAAGGATGGACGGTCAATCATCCACAGGCACTGGCCTAAAGTTGCAAAGACCTTCAACATCAATGAAGGCTAAATATTCGCCTTCCGCTTCAGCAGCTTTCCAGATGAGATGCATCTGTCTATGTACCGTCTATGATGCTAATTTCGAAAGGTTCTAGATGTTGCATGTGAAACTTGGTGCTGGTGCAGTTGTGTAATGGGGTAGCTGAGTGCTGAAGCTATATGATGTTGTACTATGATGTATTTCAATTATGAAATCCTGCTTCCTTAATATGGAAATGAAATATATTGTGTGCTTAATATGAAATGTCAATTAGATTAATAAACGGATTATTAATAATAGGGCAATTAGCCTGCTAATTGGGTTTTTCTATTGCAAACGATTATTGAGAAAACACCGTGGATGATAACCTCAGGCAACGCACACAGTTTCTAGGAATAAACCGTGTTGGCTCAATGAACAATCACACACGACATCCTCTTGAAAACTATTTGCGTTAGGCCAACTTGCACAAACTTTTACCACATAAAAAGTGTGTGTGATGGACAGCCTTTGCCACATAGTTTCTTCTACGCACCATGTGTGATGCATTTAATAACGCAAATGATAAAATTGTTAATATTGTGTGCAATGGCAACGCTATCACAAACGAATTAATGGGAAAAATTGTGTGTGATGTACCTGCGAACGGAAACATTTTCCTTGGAGCGACTGTGTGGGATGTATATACGAATGGAAACGTTTAGCGGGGAATGACTGTGTGGGATGTACTTACGACCGAAAACGATTTTGCCTGTATAATTGTATTTTTTTAGGACTACTGTACGTATAACCGTATTTGATCGCTCGCCGGTCGCACACGACCTCATTTTGCCGAGCATGTGTGCCAGGAGGGCATTTCCCCGACGGTTTCTGGGTCGTGTTGGAAGGACCCCCCTATCGCAGTCACTCACTAGGCGACAGTTTAGAATGCCATTGCGGAAAGGCGTTAAAAACCGTTTGTATAGCACCTCACTGTACCAGTGTCTTGGGCCTCTTGGTCCTTCTTCATATTAAGTCGCCAACGGTGTAACCTGGCCCCTCCCGGGCAGGTCACACCTCGGAGTTATATCCCCAACAGTACATGTGAACCAGGGAGATATAAAGTTTGAGAGAGATAGAGGAGCCCCGATACGGCTGAGTGGTGCGTCAGATAGCTGAGAGGGGGAAAGAGATACTCCATCTGTTCGATAATGCAGTGCATATAAATTTTTAGAAGTCAAACTTTGGAAACTTTGAACAGGTTTACGCAAATATTATTTATATCTACAATACCAAAGATACATCATACGAAACTACATCTCATGATGAATCTAATGATATATGTTTGCCATTCTAGATGTAAATGTTTTTCTCCACGTACCTGGTCAAACTTTGTGAAGTTTGACTTTTCAATAAATCTATATGCTATGGACCGAAGAGAGTACCTAAGTCGAGAGAGATCAAGTGCGTGTGAAGGAGAATGAGTGAGTGTGCAAAAAGAGTGTGTGTGTGAAAGAGAAAGGGACAACAAATGATAAAATAGAGAGTGAGTGTGTTTGTTTCTTATGCAAACATATCACGCATGCATCTCCGAGATAGAAAAGCGAGGTGAGGAGATACACGAAGATAGCTAGTGCATGATTGTTTGCAACGGAGAGAGACACCCCTATAACACATGTCCAATAGAGGTCTGGCCAACAAGGGACAGAGGTCGAGAGGGACGCATGGAGAAGATGGAAGCATGGGGAGGGAGAGAGGGTGTGTTTGTGATAGAGAGATCCCCTCGAGATCGTGAGGGGACTATATGGGTGGGAGATCAAGGGACGAGGTGTGTGTGCGATAGAAAGCTGCCCCGAGAGAAATCAAGATAGACCAAGTGAGGGAAAGAGACAATGCTTATGTTTTTGATGGAGACTGAGAATTAGTCATATACATAGGGGGGACTGCGTGTGCCTACAATTGAGTGAGAGACAATCGTACTTAGCTAGGCGTGAGATTGTGTGTGTGTGCGTGTGAGATGGAGAGAGAACGAGGGAGAGATAGTTTTAGATGGGTCTATCGAGTGCGAGTGAGATATGCATGTGTATGTGTGACCCAGGGAGATGGAGAGTTTGAGAGAGAGAGGGAAGAGCTCCGAGACTGCAGAGTGGTGCATGAGAGAGTTACGGACAACGAGCTAGGGAATTTGTGTGCGTACGATGAGTGCACCCTAGATATTTAGCTTGGACTAGAGAATCATACATTGTGTGCCACAGAGACCTATACATGGAGTGTGCATGCGAACTAGAAAGATCCCCCCCCCCACACACACAGAGAGAGAGAGAAAGAGAGAGGGAGAAGGACCGACAAGGTTTGTGTTTGGATGCGTGCGATATAATTGAAGATTGTCTATGAGAGAGAGAACATGAGTCCGGGAGAGGGGGAGGTCACGTTAATGCATCAAAGACTGATATAAACCATGTTTCGATATAAATTTGCATTCAAATATTTTAATTGGAGAACATGTTGTCTGCAATCCACACATGAACGGAGATATACGTATCAAACAGGTTCATTAATTTGACTTTCGGCATGTTCATGGAGTACTATAATACAACGTGCTACTCAATTGAGGTGTTCAATTTTGTATTTAGTTCACTATTTAGACCTGGTGAACGAGCTATTTCATTTTGGGTTTGATTCCCATTTTTGAGTGGGTCAACTATTTTTCATATAGTAAATCGTTAGCAACGAGCATGTAAAAACATATTAGTCCCGAGCATCATCTCACCATCTCAAAAAGAAGTGGCAAGCTAATATTTCAAAATTTGATTCAAATCAAATTTTTTTTTTTTGAAATGGAACACTCCAATTCCATACTTAAACTGGCTAAGCCAAACTGCTAGCCATTCGAATCAACTTGGTAAGGCAGACATGGATGCTCGTTCTCCCAAAATTTGAACGAACCGCTAAACACCCTCTGCTCGGTGGAATTCACCCGAGCAAATAAATGGGAGACGCGAAATTACCGGCCTATGTGGGACATGCATCAATTGGCCCGTTGTACATCGAGGTAGGTTCGTAACTTCATCTAAGCGCGCCTTCTCCTCGGCCGAAATGACAGGTGCCGAATAATTCATAAACCATGGGCGGCAAAACACCCTCTCATCGGCCGAAATCGCTCGCGCCCACTATTTTCAAACACGCCCTCCTCGCCCGAAATCGCTTGCACCCACTATTTCAAAACATGCCCTCCTCGCCCGAAATCACTTGCGCCCACAATTTGGGAGAAGCAAAGTTACTCTACTATCCCCTACCCTCAAGACACAGACCCAAGCCCAGAAGCCTAAAGGCAGGGGTAGAACTCTAACTCCCCCCCCCCCCCCCCACATTTCAGACAAATGCGCCCGTAATACATGGTTCCCCCTCCCAATTCCCCATTCATACATCGTGGGCACCAAATCACCTTCTCCCTGGAAGCTCCCTTCTCCCCAGCCGCGAAACCTCAGCCCCTCCTCCATGGCGCTCCACACCGCACCAAATTCACCGCCGCCCTCCTCCCCAATGCCAGAGATGCCGTTCATTTGCCGTCGTGCACTGGGCCATGTGCCCCTTATTCTGTGCTGCCGGAGCTGCCTCGACGACTACCACGTGACCCGTACCAGAGCCGATTCACCCGCGTCGTTGTGCACGACGCCGAAGCGGCTCCAACTTTGGATGCGTCCAGGGCCCCGACGCTACTTCCCCGTAGCCATCGACCATCGTGACATACCTGCTTTCCTGCCGCCAGGAGCCACCGCAACCGCACCGGCCTCACCGACTCGGCAGCTGGAGCTGTCTACTTCACCGGGCCGCAAGATAGGTCGTACACTCATCTTAAATCACTTTATTTAGGCGTCAGTCATCTGAATTTTTATTCTGGGCCACTCGATTCCCAATGGGAAGCAGCACCCCTCGAGGCGGCGGAGCTCCTAGGCTGTCGGTTGGCTGGTGTCTATCGTAAGGGTGCGGCGGCGCAAGTTCGCTGCGGAAGCAGCACTTAGGTGGCTATCTTAGAGTTGCGTGGGTTGAAGGTACTGCCGCCACTGGATCTGGATGACAACGAGTCTTTGTGGATTGGCCGGGGGCGGCGCAACCATGGCAGTGCGGTGGGGCGGGGAGCGGGCTTTTGGTCGGAGCTCTCGCGGCCAGGGACGGCGGAGGTAGGCTGCTCTGATGGTAGTCGCTGGCTCTTCAGGGAAGATTCTGAACAGTGTCAGCCGGGATGCACTAGACGGCCATCAAGCCATCCTGCGTAGATCGGACAGTACCAAAATAAAATAAAATCATATGACCCCAATTTAGTTTTCAGTCAATAGACGTGTGACCACTCTCATACCTTACTATTGATCTCTTAGGGTATTTCTTCAGATCATCAGAGATATGTGTTGTTCTTAACATTATGCGTTTTCTGCTTCTTCAGCCACACCATCTTCCTTCTCACCGCAGCTGCTCCAACAAGGGAAGCATACACCAGAAGGGAGGTATAGTCCCCACTCAATAGTTCCCTGCATCGAATGTGCGTGCCCGACATGGACAGCCACAACAACTGCAGGGCCACCGACAAGTCAGCACATGATGCTCACTCCTATGGATGGCGGCCAGATAGGTTGTACCCTCATCTTACTTGTGTGCAACATTTATGGCTTTGTTATTCATCTAAGCATGGAAAATAGATTATCACATGTCACTGTATATTCATGCTGATCTCTTAAGAGTCTTGTTGAGGAGTTAACGTTGTTCCATAGTTCAGATAAGAGACTTGTTCTTTAGGTAACACTGTTCCATAGTTATCATCCATCAGCCAATGCTATCCCACAGGCTGGTGATTATACCACTTCTAGTATTACCTATGTTGTTCTTTAATACTTTTGTGTGCCATCTAGTTAATCTCGAGTACAAACGATACATATTCCATAGCTTTCATATGTGTTCTCCCTTTAGTTTTTGAGACCTGTTGCTGCTAGTTAAGCCCAGTCCTACTATTTATGTCGTCTCTTGCAGGCACTCATTACATAAACCTAACTACTAGTTGTCTTCCATGCATGTCAGATATAATTGCACACACTGATATATCCATAAGAACCTCACGGAGCAATGTAACGGCCAACAAACTTGACGTCAATGATACCCAATATGATGGAACATGTAAAGGCAGTTCTTCAGAAGACTTGCAAAAAGATGATGAATCCTATTCACCCCACAAGGTCCTTGCTCTAACTTGGCCCGTGATATGGGTACAACATGCATATAATGTCCTAGAGTGCATCTACTCTCTTGCAATGCCATGTGCTTAGCCTGCTGATCATGCATGTAAATATGTCATGCCTTCCTGTTTTTCAGTACCTATTCCATTCATGATAACATGTTTTCAAATTCAAGTATTGTCATTCTACTCTATCGCAATGCCAGCTGCTTAATTTGGACATCATGCTTCTGAATATCTTATGCATTGTTATTCATCAGTATGTACTTCATCTGTCTACCATACCATGTTTTTTTACATTGACGTGCTATTCTAGTGGTTTGTTGCAATACCATCTTAGTTTCCCAATCATACACGCTTATATTGCCTTAGTGTTTTTCTGTATGTATTCCGCTATCATACAGTTTTACATTCAACTAGTGTTTTTTTACTATGTTGTCCTGTCGTATCCCTAGCCCTTACATCATACTCCCTCTGTCCGGATTACATGTCGCAAAAATGGATTAAAATGGATGTATCTAGAAATGAAATACGCCTAGACACATCCATTTATTTCCGGATGGAGGGAATACATGTCAATATGACATGCCTTTCTATTCTTCAGTACCTATTCCATCTCTCTACCGCAACATGTTTTATAACTGAAGCACCATTCTTCTATATAAGGCATGCAAGGGGAAGACGGCTATGTTAGAATCTGAAGGGTTACAAACAAGGTCTTTGCAAAAGATCCAAATGCCAGGAGATAGTAAACCAACTCCAGTGTTCATAGATACTGCTCCAGCACAGAGAAACCCAACGCCTACTGATAATAAGCAGACTCAAGTGGCCGAAGAACTAGTCCGCTCCAGTCCAGCAAAAATATGTCAACTCCATTCTAAAAAGCGTGTGCGTATCCTCACATCATGAAATTTTGTAGCATTCAGATCATATTTTCTAGATCTTTCTTACCGATCTCTCTTTCAGAAAATAAGCTTAAAGGATAGAAGACTTTCTAAACTGGTATTGTGTTCGAGGAAAGTATCTTGCGGGAATTCTCTGTGCTCCAATGCTGATGTAAGTACCTATTGTATATCACTATATTTTTACATCAACATGTATTTTGTTAATCGACGTGAATCCAACCTTTATCTGATCTAAATTTACTTATAGGAAAATGTATAATTAAAGGCGACAATGTTGATTTTTGTAAGGAAAACTGCCTGGTAGTTTTGCATACTGAGCTGCATGAGTGTACTATCTCATATCATGCACATTACTAGCTTTCCTATTACCTTACCTGGCTGATGATAGCTGTGCCATATTGTGCTAATTTGGTGTAGGCTGGTGTGGTCTGGTTGCCCAAACGTTCGTTGTGTCAATGTTGCTTTCCTATTATCTGACCTGGCCAATGATAACAATGTTAGTGTGTTAATTTGGTGTAGGCTGCTGAAGATAAGAAGACAAACTCTAAAAACAGCAAGGCAACCGCATTGTTTCTTTCGAATAAATCTAGGCCAGGTAATATGGCAATAACTCTTGATTAATCCGGTCGGTTCCCCTCCTAATTTATGTTATGATGTAGTGGTCGAGACACTCTCCACTATCAATCATACAAGCCTGCCAAAGTCACCATCTGAATCTGTTCAGTTTCCTCAGTCTTGAATCCAACGAAAAAAATGTATGTTTGTGAACCAATTACTGGCTGAAGCAATGATGGAAATCGTGGAGGAATCAGAGGTGCGCATTCTTGCGTAACAACAACTGATCAATGTTTTCAGAGACAGTTTAGCAAAGAAGGAAGAACTTGCTCACATGCTTATGGGCATCATCCGCGCTAAGATTGCAATTTGTGAGGTTGTAGATCATTAAGTTATGTTCATTTATTTGCACTGGCATCAATCTTTGATTTCCCAGTGGATGTAATTTCCTGTAATATATGCTAGATGTGAAATGTTTTTCCTTGTATGCCGTACGTTTGCTTAGCACGCCTCGCATTCCAGCTAACTGGTCACTAGGAAGCCAAAAAAGCAGTGAAATTATTAGTTAGCATGAACAGTCGTGGGCCCTATATGAAGGAAGCGGCCCACTGCCCTTAATGGGCTTCCCTAATGGGCTCGCAGGGCCCAAAATTCTCATAGGCCTTTGATTGATTGGTTTTGGTCCTGTCCATAATTGCTCGTCGTAATGGGCTCAAATTATAGCTGGGCCAGAATCGATGTTATCTAATTGGGCCTACACACATGTCCAAACTTTAGCGGGCCGATTAAGTTGATGGGCCGTAACCAGGCCGAAAGCTCTATTGGGCAGCTATAATTGAAACGAGCCAACAGTTAATGTTTGGCCTTGTTACCTCTCGGGTCGTTAACAGGCCGACATCGAAGCGGGCAATAAGTGGTCCCATTCGATTTCACGGGCCATTAACAGGCCGATACTAAGGTCGTCCTATGTATGGCCCAACTGTACTGTGGGCCATTAGTAGGCCGAAAGAGACAGCGGGCTCGTACTGGACCATGAAGAGCATGGGCCGCTAAGAGGCCGAAAGTCAGGTCAGACTGTATATGGCCCAACTGTGTTGTGGGCCTTTAGCAGGCCGAAAGGGAAACCGGGCTGGTATTGGACCATGAAGAGCATGGGCCGTTAAGAGGCCAAAACTCAGGTCCAACTGCAAATGGCCCAACTCATTTATGTGCCGTTAACAGGCTGAAAGACACACCGGGCTGGAAATTGGCCCAACACTTGAATGAGTCGCTAAAAGGCCGAAAGACGTACATCCTGAAAATTGGCCCATCCCTTGAATGGGCCGTTAACAGGCCAAAACCACATCGGGTCAATATTGAGCCCAAATATATAGTGGGCTGTTAACGGGCTCGAACTGACGATGGGCTGCAATGGTGTTAAATAGTTAAGGGCCATTGACAGGCCGAATTGGCACTTCTCGTATGGGCCGTGGGCTTAAATGGACCAGACACAAGTAGGCCCTATATGGGCCGGCCTGCTAATTTTGACTGGGCCTACCTCTTTCACCTAAATGGGCCACTGTTGGGCCTTGCCACGTGCCAACGTATCATAGGCGCCTCCCGTACAATGAGTGGATGACATCTGTCCCAACGCTGAGCCGACACATGGATCCTCCGGCGAATGAGAATTTTACACATGGAAAATCCGCATTGGTCGGGGCTGTTAATGGGTTATCGGATCCAAACCGGAACCCGATAGCCTAACGGCGACCCATTACAGTGGATGCCACGTGTCGGTTACCCTTGACGAAAACACTTCCATGAAGCGCCATTTATCGTCATGGAAGTGGAAACTTCCATGATGATAATTTTGGTATTTTCATGGAACACTTCTATGACAGCACAGGTATGACTATCTTGATTCTGTCATAAAATCATCATGGATTTACATGCATGACAGAAAACGTGACCTACTGTGACAAACAGGTATCATCACGGAAGTGTATTTTTTTGTAGTGCTCTCCAAAAGGTAATAGATGGTGTGTTGATGATGAACTCTTTGCTCTTGTGTTTCAAATTATAGTCTCCCCAACACTCAACTCTCTCTCACAGATTTGGATATGGTGGAAAGCAACTTGGGGAAGGCTAGAAATCAAGAATCTTGTGGTAGGATTGGAATATCTTGATCTCAACACATGAGTAGGTGGTTCTCTCTCAGAAAATGTATGCTGGAAGTGTAGGCACATTCTGATGGCTCTCTCACAAATGGAGAAGGGGGTGGAGGGGTATATATATAGCCTCCACACAAAATCCAACCATTACACACATTTGACCCAACTCGGTCAGACCGAATAGATGAACTTGGTGAGACCGATTTAGTTCAAAATGTGAACGTTAGGAATCTCGGTGGGACTGATTGGAACAACTCGGTGGGACCGATGTGCTAGGGCTTAGGGAAAACATCATCTCGGTGGCACCGATTGCATCAACTCAGTGAGACCGAAGTGAAGCAACAGGGCAACAGAGAGAATGTCAAGCCAACTCTGTGAGACCGATTTGAGGGGTCCACATTTCTAGTCCATGCCATGCCATTCATTGAACTTCCTAAAATATTCATCTTGAGAGGATATTAGTTCAATGAGCTATATGTTGTTATGAATTACCAAAACCACCCGAGGATTAGTTGCACTTTCAATCTCCCCCTTTTTGGTAATTGATGACAACATATAGATCAAAGCTTCGACAAATGATAAAATGAATGAAATACATCGTCGCTTTGAGAAGTATGTGATAAGCAAGAGCTCCCCCTAAATTTGTGCATTATTTAATAATTTGCGTTTGAATGCAAATGCACAATCGATTAGGATTATGGGTCACCCTTCCAAGTCACTTACATCTTGGTGGAGCGCACAAAATGATAAGAGTAGAATAACATGCACTCATCACCAAAGATAAAAGGTGATTGATCATACACAAACATTAATACAGATAAACATGCAAGCACACATTAAGCATAGTATGATCAAACACATGATCATACAAGGTATCTCACGAGCATAACACACATGTAGCATCAAGTAGCAACAACCAACCAAAGTAGCAAGGCAAATAAAAAACCAACAAAAGCAAAAGACTCTCTCTCTCTCTCTCTCAGCCTATGATCTGTACACTTTCTCCCCCTTTGGAAACAAGTTACCAAAAAGTTTGAAAGCGTATAGTGCTATATGACACTCTAGGCACGATCTCCGGGAGCTCCTGAAGGGGTCTTCCGGCTTGTAGCTCCGGTGTGTGTAGATGGCATTGAGAGGAGTCCATCTGCAAATGCTTCAGTTGATGTCTGTGGAGCTGGTGGAGTTGACACTTCAGGAGCAACTATGGCTGTGGTGGTAGGAGCAGAATGAGCAGGCCTCAAGTCTTCAACTGGCTCAACAGAAGACCAATGTGCCCTTGGCACTGTCTGGAATCTATCTGTAGTGGATCTGTCATCTCTGTCCTCAGCATCATCTCTTAGCTTCTCAACAATAGTCTGAATCTCAGTGACCTTCACATCAAGGTTGTACATCTTATCCTCAATAATCCTCTCTAAGCTCTCCTGATTCTTAGTCAAGTTGGCCAAACTCTTCTCTATCCTCGGGGTAGCTTCTAGAAGATATGTGAGCTGATCTTGCGTAGTCTTGAGATTCACAATGGATGCATCTGGAGCACTTGCTGCTTTTGCTGCTTTTGCAGCCTTTTCCTTCTCAATCTTCTCCTGGGCCGTAGCTGAAGTAGGATGTGAAGCATCCTTGACAGCTTCATTGTCCTCAAAATATGGCCTAAGAGGTAAATGCTCTTTGTCAAGTACATATGTTCTAGTTCCAACCTTGGAGTTGATCAACATCTGAATATGTGGAGCATATCCACATGACCTCTTTTGGTCAAGAGTTGTCCTCTTGACTGTCTCAACTATCAAACTCATGACCTTGAACTTTTGGGGGACATCAAACAGGTGTAGCAAGTTTATGGAATGACCACGTATCATCCTATGATCTCCAGACTTAGGCAAGAGGGTATGCCTTAGTATGGTGTTTGTGGTGGTCAGTCTAGCTAGCAGATAGTATATGGAGCCAAACTTGTGAGTATCCAATGAAGCTTCAGGAATTGGCTTGTACATATGAGCCATAGAGTTGTGATCTTTCCTGGGTTTGCCATACACATCAAGATCATCTTCATCTTCTTCTGGAGCATTGATGAGCTCAGCCCACTCAGAGATTGATGACTGGTACCTGGTGCCCTCAGTCATCCACACTATCTTCCCATCTGGATAGAAGTGTGCAGTGGAGTAAAACTACATGACCATCTCATCGTTCCACCTAGTGAGCTTTTGTCCAACAAAACCATCAACTCCATTCAGCCTGAAACTCTCATGAATGTGGGGGAAGTAATCCTCATTTTCATCTATGTATTCCCAATCAACCCACTTCATGTCACACACAATGGGCTTCTTGTCAAGCAATACAGTCTCATAGAAGTCCTGCTGTTCTCTGGTGTGGAAACGGTAGTCAACAACATTCCTCCTCCTTGTGACATATGGATCAATCTTTCTCCACAATTTCAGACCATGATCCTTCCTCAACTTCATGTTCTCAGCCACTGGATGATCATCATTTTGGTTTGGAATCTTTGGCTTCAGTTTTCTGAGCACTTGGGGCTCCTCATCTTCTTGAACTTCTGGCACTGGGGCCTTGTTCTTCTCTGTAGTAGGGATATTCCTGGTAGATCTCTTGGGAGCTGACTTGGGCTTGGGCTTGGAGGGAGCAGCACCAGTCTTAATGGCATCAGCCATTAGCTTCTGAGACTTGGCAGGTGGTGCTTCATCTTGCTCTTCCTCCTCCTCATCTTCTTCTCTCATGGAAGGTCTGCCAAGAACCTTAGCAGTGGTGGTTCTGGCCCTCTTCTTCTTCTTCTTTCCATCTCCAGCCTCATCATCAGATTGTTCAAGGGTGAACTTCATGGTTTCTTGGGTCATAGTTGACTGCCTTACTTTTGACATGGGAGCTCTTCTAGCAGGAGCTTTTTTCTGAATAGTTGGCTTGGTGGTAGCAGCTCCAACATATTCCTTCTTGACCACTTTCTTCTTTGAGGTCACTTCTTCCTCAACTACAAAATCTTCATCCTCACTGTCAGAATTCCTCTTCTTCCTCTGTCTGGTAGCAGCTTTTGGCAAGTTGCTAGGGGTGCTTCTACTGCTATCATCATAGCTGCTACTGGGACTAGTGCCCTCACTAAGGTTGACCTGTTCCTCTGATCTGTTCTGATTGTCAGCTTCAGACATCTCTGCAAACTGACCCTATGAATAGAGGGATATGGGTAGAGTGGATGAGCATCACAAAAGACAGCTAGTTTTTGCAAACAATGAGTCAAAATCTTAATTTTAGTTTTCTGCAGAAAGCATTTCAGAGCTACTGATATGACAATCTCGGTGACACCAAAGCACTTAACAGAGTCTAAACTTGCAGTATCGGTCAGACCGAGTTGCAGTTCGGTGACTCCGAGATGCTAGGGTTTCACTGAGAAATTGCTTTCGGTCTCACCGATCAGTACGCTTCGGTCAGACCGAGTTGTACTTGGTGCAATGGCCAGGGCCAATTGGTGGGACCGAAAACTTAATTTCGGTCCGTCCGATATGAGCTCGGCGGAAACCTAACCCTAAGATTTTGCATCAAATCTAGTCTAAAGGAACTTTTGTGTGGATAAGAAGCTTTCAATCATGGCAACAATACAGACAAAAACTTTGTGCATTGAATCGGATAAAGGAATTTGCACAAAGGGTTCGATCCATACCCTAACTCGGTGATGGCTTGCTATGGCAGCACCGGCAGAGGGGATTCCCGTTGACGGCGGCGGAGACCTATGACAATGGCGCACAGGTGGAGACGGCGATGATCTGGAGACCAAGGGGCGACATCAATGGGGGCGCGGGCTCGGGTGTTTGAAGGAATTTCCAAACAACGGGCCGCGGCATATATACCCATACGCTGTCGGTGGCACCGAGTGGAATGTCTCGGTGGCACTGAGATGCAAAACTGCTTGCAGTTGCTGCAACTCGGTGAGACCAAATCGTTCTAATCGGTGGTACTGAGGTGAAAACCTAGATCAATCTAGTGATTTCGGTGGGACCGAATATGAGTGTGTTGGTCTGACCAAAATTCACAAGAAGGTTTTGGAAGTCAGCCCTTAACGGATCGGTGACTCGAGTGCTCCTCACCCAGAGGGTCCGAAAAACACTTGTTCAAATTTTTGTGATGTAGCATGAATAGAATTTGAGAAGAGAAAAAGCATAGATAGCTAGAGAGGGTTCTTAGGCATTCTTGTTCATCCATTTGGCCAACAAAAGCCAAACAATCAAAACTACAAATGGATGTCCTTGAATGGAGAAATTATGCAACCAACATGCTCACACAATAAGATAGCAAATGAAACATGTGACAAAGCATGCACAAACAATTCTAGCATCTATCAAGCAATTGGTGATGACTAGGTCATCTATATATGAGTATATTGACTGAGGAGTCAAATGAGAACATTTGATCGTAGGTCATACTCGTCGTTTAAGCACAAGTGGGGTTACCACTTTTACATAAAGCATTGTTGTGTTCACATCATTAGAGTTGCTTTAGCTCAATTTTTAGAGCATAGCTCCCCCTCGATGTGATATCCCCCCTAAGAGGGATGAACTAACCTTGGGTTTTGTCGATGATAACTTCATGTAGATGTTGAAGATGTGGATGCTCAATGTTGATGTAGATCTTTTGGAGCAATCCATTGGAGTGTTGCACTTTCAATACCTACATGGGTTAGTCCCACAAGGAATATACAAGGATATCCATAGACATAGAGTGAAACACACATATGATGATGTCCATGAAAGCATTAGGTTACCTTGTCCCTTGTCTTACCAACAAGAGGGTTTGTGACTCCATGAACTAGTGCAAGATATGAAAGTTGATTGCACAAGTTCTCGCCAAAATGAATATGAGTGAAGTATATTGGCGGAGTCACCCTCAAGAACACTCTAGTTCTTCTTGTTTGGGATCCACGTCAACTTGATGGGAATCCTTGGAGTTGTAGTCGCACTTGATGAAGTAGAACTTGACGTAGTCTTGGGAACCCACTTGACCATGGCCTTAGAAGCTTCTTCAAATGAATCAATATCTTCTTGAAGCTTGTCCTTGCCTTTTAGCTTGTGGTCTTGTGGTGGAAGATCATCTTGAGCTTGTGTTCCCTTGAAAGAAGTGGGGTCATACTTCTCTTGTTGAGGAACAAACTTCGTCTTGGGGTATTGATCTTCTTCCCACTCAACTCCATTGGCATTGAACTTTTGTTCAAAACCAACATCTTGATTCTTCCGGTGCCTTCCTAGCTTGCGTACAATTTCCTCAAATTTCTTACTTCCGGCAAGGCTCTTGTAAACACCTTTCTCTATAATTCCCTTTAATAAGCTATTTTCTTGCTCAAGTGTAACTTGGCTAAGAGAATCATTAGTGGAATCAAGAGAACTACTAGAAACAACAATATTGGATTTAACATGATTATTGTTACTACTAGAGGAACAATCTTTCTTGTTCTTGTTGCTAGATTTTACTTGTGGCATGTAAGTAGACAAGATAAGACATTTGGCAAGATAAGAAGAACTCTTCTTTCGAAGATCATCATTCATAGCTTTTAGGAACTCATGCTCTTGCTCTAAATTTATCTTCTCGAAGCGTAGCTTCTCATGAGTCCTTTGGAGCTCTCTATGATCCTCTAGAGTTGTTTCATGAGCTAACTTAAGAATGTTTAGTTCTTTAGTTAGGCACTCAATCTCCTTCTTATCAATGTCATTCATTTTATCTTGATTAGCATGATTATTAGCAAGTTCATCATAGTTTTTATCATTAGTGTTGTCAACAAGTAAATCATCATCACCTAACAAATCATCTTCATCAGTATTGAAATCAACATAATCGGGGTGTGATACCTTAGGGCCTTTAGCGATGAAGCATCTTCCAATTCCTTCATTTGGTGAGTCAAATATGTCATAGGAGTTGTACGACACAAGTGCGAGACCGGCAACACCTTCATCTTGAGTACATTCGGAGTCGGAGTGATAGCTTCTCTCGGAGTAGTTGTCGAAGTCGGAGCCGGATACCCATTCACCAACGTGAGCTTGATGTCTTTGTCTTGTGTAGCTCTTTGATGACTTGTCCTTCCTTTCTGAATCCTTGCTTCTACGAGAGGGTCTTCGTTCATAACGATCATCTCTACTCCTTCACTCTCTTGGAGGTGATTCATCTCTTCTACTCCTCCTTTTTGGTGAATCTTCTCTTTTCTTGTAGGCAGCCGTACACCCATTGGAGTAGTGTCTGGGTCTTCCACAATTGTAGCAATTACGATCATGACTAGAAGATCTTTTGTCATTGTAGGATCTTGACTTGGAGCTTCTCTCTTTGCTTCTATTCTTGAAGAACTTGTTGAAGTTTTTTACAATTAAGCTCAACTCTTCATTGGAGACTTGCTTCTCACTTGATGTTGTAGGAGCGTCACTTGAAGCTTTGTAAGCACCACTTGACTTGTTGTGGAGCTTTTCCTTATCCTTGAGTGACATCTCATGAGCAACAATTCTAGCAATGACTTCCGTGGGCTTGAGATCTTTGTAGTTGGGCATCATTTGGATCAAAGTGCACACGGTATCATATTTTCCATCCAAGGCTCTTAGGATCTTCTTGATGATGAATTTGTCAGTCATCTCTTCACTTCCTAAGCCGGCAATCTCATTTTTTATGAGAGCAAGCCTAGAGTACATCTCGGCGACTCCTTCACCATCCTTCCTCTTGAACTTGTCAAGTTGACTTTGAAGCACATCCAACTTGGATTCCTTGACGGACTCGGTACCTTCGTGCATATCAACCAAAGTATCCCAAATTTCCTTTGCATTCTCAAGGCGGCTAATTTTTGAATACTTCGGGGCACAATCCATTAAAGAGAATATCGCAAGCTTGAGCATTGTATTGCAACATCTTCATTTCTTCCGCTGTCGCTTCATGATCCGGTTCTTTTTCATCCTCGAAGAAATCACCTTGCAAGCCAATACGCACAACAGCCCAAATGGCGGGGTTATGACCAAGAATATGCATTTTCATCATATGCTTCCAACTAGCAAAATTAGTACCATCAAAGTAAGGACCTCTACGGTGGTAATTTCACTCGCTAGACGCCATACTCTCCTAGGTTGTGAAACCAAGGCTATGATCACCAAAGCTTTGGAAATCAAGGCAAATGGAGACCAAAGCTCTGATACCACTTGTAGGATCGAAAGTAGGTCTAGAGGGGGGGATTAGACTACTTGACTATATAAAAATCTAACCTTTTCCCAGTTTTAGTTGTGGGCAGATTTTAGCAAATAGCACGAGTCAAGCAATCAACCTACACATGCAATTCTAAGAGTGTAGCAGCAGAAAGTAGAACATTGCATATGAAGGTAAAGGGAAGGGTTTGGAGAGTGAAAACGCAATGGAGACACGTAGATTTTTGGCGTGGTTCCGATAGGTGGTGCTATCGTACGTCCACGTTGATGGAGACTTCAACCCACGAAGAGTAACGGTTGTGCGAGTCCACGGAGGGCTCCACCCACGAAGGGTCCACAAAGAAGCAACCTTGTCTATCCCACCATAGCCATCGCCGATGAAGGACTTGCCTCACTCGGGTAGATCTTCATGAAGTAGGCGATCTCCTTGCCCTTACAAACTTTTTGGTTCAACTCCACAACTTGACGGAGGCTCCCAAGCGACACCTAACCAATCTAGGAGACACCACTCTCCAAAAGGTAATAGATGATGTGTTGATGATGAACTCCTTGCTCTTGTGCTTCAAATGATAGTCTCCCCAACACTCAACTCTCTCTCACAGATTTGGATATGGTGGAAAGATGATTTGAGTGGAAAGCAACTTGGGGAAGGCTAGAAATCAAGAATCTTGTGGTAGGATTGGAATATCTTGATCTCAACATATGAGTAGCTGGTTCTCTCTCACAAAATGTATGCTGGAAGTGCAGGCACATTCTGATGGCTGTCTCACAAATGGAGAAGGGGGTGGAGGGGTATATATAGCCTCCACAGAAAATCCAACCATTACACACATTTGACCCAACTCGGTCATACCGAATAGATGAACTTGGTGAGACCAATTTAGTTCAAAATGTGAACGTTAGGAATCTCGGTGGGACCGACTAGAACAACTCGATGGGACCGATGTGCTAGGGCTTAGGGCAAACATCATCTTGGTGGCACCGATTGCATCAACCCGATGAAACCGAAGTGAGGCAACAGGCAACAAAGAGAATGTCAAGCCAACTCGGTGAGACCGATTGCATAAGTTGGTGAGACCGAAATAAATGCAACAAGTCACAGAGTGTTGGCAAGGCCATCTCGGTGAGACCGAGACCCGTATCGGTGAGACCGAATCTCTAGGGTTTCTGGCAGTGGCTATGTCATGTGAACTCGGTGGCGCCGGGTAGAAAGAATCGGTGGGGCCGAGTTGGAGTTTAGGATTTTGACATATTTGGATGGAGAAAGTGGTTGATGGTATTTGGAGCAATATCACTAAGCATTTGAGCAAGCAAGCCATTAAGCAACACCTCATCCCCTTTTAATAGTATTGGCTTTCCTATGGACTCAATGTGATCTTGGATCACTAAAATAGAAATGAAGAGTCTTGAGCTTTTGCCAATATGTGTCCTTAGCATTTTGAGGGGTCCACATTTCTAGTCCATGCCATGCCATTCATTGAACTTCCTGAAATATTCATCTTGAGAGGATATTAGTTTAATGAGCTATATGTTGTTATGAATTACCAAAACCACCCAGGGATTAGTTGCACTTTCAGGGGGAGAGCCACCCCTCATCCTCGCTCCTGGCCCGGCAATAGGGCCCAGTAGAACATAAGATGGAGGGGGCTAGCGGGATGTCTTGCCGAGAGAACTTGTGCTTACTTGAGAAGTACTAAGGGATGTTTTTCTTTAGCGTGTTGAAAAACACATACACAAGCGTCCAACAAACAGTTTTTTTTCATTTATGCAGAACAAGTACGGATCATACAAAGTACAAACATGGATGGGAGATTACATAATTCAAGCTAAAGTTTAGCAGATGCCTACATGTTTTAATTTGAAAAAGGATAAGTGCACCATAATGCCTTTCTTGTCCCTCTCCTCCTAGGAACTATAGTGGGAGGTGAAGAGGGCAAAAGGGGCGCCTGGGCAGAAACCTAGCCTGACCCCATCGGGGCCTGCGAGACACAGCCTGACAAGATCGAGAGGGCGAGGGCGAAGTCAGAAGGAGGGAAGGAGCGTCCAGGCGATGCCCTGGTCACCACCGCTAGGACCTGAGGAACGCGGAAGGAGGGACACTGGCAAGGAAGACGAAGTCAGAGTCCACGAGGAAGCCTGCCGGGGTCCAGCTGGAGGAGGCGAAGGCATCCACGTCTGGCACCCCTGGCAAATTGCTCTGTCGGAGAGAAGACCAGGTGCAGATGATGGTGCTGCCGGTGCCTGGCTGATGGTGATGGTGTGATAGGCGTTCAGTTGGAGTCCGTGTCGTCGCCTTCGTGCTTGACGACCGGGGGCTCACTGTCGTCGTCCTCCCCACCGGTGTCCTCCTCGTCGCTATCGCTCAAGGAGGAACTTTCATCATCAGTCAAGCTCTTCGCGCAGCACCCTAAGCGAGCACCCGAATGCCCGAAGACTTTGATGGAGAGCAAATCAGCCTCCATTAACTTAAAATGGAGAACGTGCCCCTCCACCAAACTATGGGCACGAGCAAAAGTTTTCCAGCCATGCTAGAGAAGCATGACATGAGGTGCGGGGAACTCCACGTCCACCCGCATGTTGCCATTACAGCAACCCCTCATGTGTAACTTCAAACCGTGCAGCTGTTCAACCTCCATCACCCTTGTAAAAGGAGTGGGATGCCGAAGACGACTGCGCGGGGGCCCGTGTAGCCTAACAAGGAACTCCAACGCCGTGTCTCCGACATGGCCCTCCCATAATGTCGAAGCGGCCGGGGGAGGGACGGCCGAGGCACCGCCGCGTCCTCCTCGGCCCCGAGCACCATGGCAGCCATGACCACGACCCGGGGCTCCGCCTTGCGCGTTGGATCCTGCCCCTACATCCCCAGCTTGGGCAGGGATACGGTGCCGAGAGGAGGCCCTCGTCGCTGCAGCTGAAGCTTGACCACGCCCTCTTCCCCTCACCATGGTGGAAGAAGGACGCGAAAAGAAGGAGAGGAGAATGTGTGGGCGAGCCCCTCCCGTCACCTTCGCGCCTCCTTTTATAGCGGAGCGTGGCCAGGGGCTGGCTCCTCACCACCCTGAAGGCAACCTCCCCGCTTCACCTATTTGGTTCGTCTGCGCCGCTGACAGCGTCCATATTCGTCGATCGCCCTCCTGTGCCAATCTAGGGCGCCTAGCTTTCTGCCATGGCACTCATTCCCGCACCCTACACATACGTTACCTACCCTACGGAATGCATGCACCGTACGTGGCGAAAACAGCGGGCATAGTGGGGTGAGTAAAATGGCAGTTACCTCTTCCCCCGGGGTCATGCGTGGGCATGTCAATTAACTTCCCATGAACGTGGGCATCCACCGGCCCTCTATGTGGGTAACCCCACGGCGTTTAATATCGCACAACTCACAGGGAAGCCGGGGATTGATTCAATTCCAGGTCAATGAAGAAGCAAAGAAGACATCAAGGAAGACATGGATCCCTCTGTGGCATGGTCGAAGTGCTCGCCCGCGTATTTGTTGGGGCCTACCCCAACGATGCCCGGCAGCATGTATGCGCCAGGCCCGGGGGATCCTGTCGGTGCAACGAACATTGGCATTTGTTGACCGGACCCATGCACAGGCGTGCTGACGATCGCACACCTGACACCAACATGTAACACAAGACCAAGCCAGAGAAGCCGATGTTCGTGCTATCAAGGAGAGCATTAAGTAGAAAAAGACAGCAGAACATCGCCTTGGGAAGGGCTCCCTTGCCGGGCAGGAGAGTCCGGCCAGGTCGAGACCAACCCAGGAACAAGTCCAGAATTGCCCCGGCAGGCCTGCCGGGGCCCCCAAGACCAAAAACTCCCACCAAGACGCCACCGCTCCGCCGCTCCACCGCACCATGACGCCAGTCACTTATCGATGCGGTGTCGAGCCTCCCAGGCGACTAAGTGGCTCTCACTAAGCATGTGGTAGTTTGCTAGAAGACAGATCACACCCATTTGACACCCGTCCAGAGGCGTGTCAAGATGATAAGCAGAAGGTGGCTAAGCGGTGATATAAGCTTGCCGGGGATGCACCCCCGCGCGCCACCTAAGGTAGCATTTATGGCATTTTGTCCTAAGTGCCAGAGTTAGATATGATAGCACTGTTGGCTATCTAATCATAAGATAATGTCTATTTTGCCACTGTGGTAACCCCTTGAGCTATAAAAGGAGGTCCAAGGCAACCTAGAGGGGATTCGGACCCTTACACACGTGTACACGCGTAGCAGATCTCCCCGAGGCCACCTTGCCGGGTTTGAGCGCTACGGGTCATCGTGTTCCTCCATCCAATCCACCAGAGCAAGAGTAGGTTTTTATGCTTCACAGTGGCCCGAACCTGGGTAAAAACCACCAGAGTCCCGTCGTCGTGCTGCCTCATGGCTTCCGCTCTTTGTGCAACATGATCTCCCCCCTGCCGAACCACAAAGGGGCCCGTGGCCCCATAGGTGATCGTGTTTATCCACGACATTTATATTTTATGAACTATGAAAGTTACTTATGTATACATGTGTCATATGTCCAAAAACCAAGGGAAGTAAAAATGAATGACGTATACATATACAACATGTACACCTTGTCTCTTTTGTTAGCCAAATTTCAGATTAAGCAACGCCGAGGACATCTTTGTTTTCAAGAAGGGGAGGATGATGAGGACATGGATACCTTGGATACGACCAAAAATATTGCATACATGCATAATTGTGAGGTGATTTCTTATAAGAATTATGCAATAATTTATTTATATTATTTGGAACAAAAATACTTCACCTATTTTTATTTCATACCTAAATGCAGAATTGTTGAACACTTGTATGAACTACTTGTGAAGACAAAGGAAAAGGAAATGATTAGGTGTTCTTCAAGAAGTCATCTCACGTTAAAGGAAATGATTTTGTGATGTTCAAAAAGTCCTATAACGTCACTTTTGGCCCAAGAGAATATAGAGTCCAAGCCCCCCACGTTCTGGACTCAGATTCGGACTACACAGATATACCTGACTCAAAATGCCAAGAACTCTCTCATCCGGACTCCAAATTGGGTGATTCTTTTTTTATTGGAAAGTTTATTTCATGCACTTTCCAACCCAATTGTATTCACCTTTGTTAAAGATGATAAAACTTCTGCTAGAGACATCCTCAGCTCTACAAACCTGTTTTCACTGTTCTACCTGCCTATATCTCAAGAAGCTGCTGAGGAACTTCGGATTTTAGAGGAATGGCTACTCAATCTTCAAAGGGACCCCCAGCTTGCTGATATTTGGACCTGGATTGGGAAATCAGGTGCCTACTCTGCAAAGAGTTACAATAATATCATGCATATACACATGCCTTCTATCCAGACATGCAAATGGCTTTGGAGAAGCAAATGTACCATGAAAATCAAGATCTTTGGTTGGTTGTTATTTTTTGATCACCTAAATACCAAAGATATGCTTGTCAGAAGGCGTTGGAGGCTACCTGAGGATGATAACTTGGGTGTCATTTGCGCTGCTCAGGTCTATGAAGACAGGCTTCACCTTTTTGTTAACTACAACTTTAGCTCAAGAGTCTGGAACTACCTGAGGATTGACTGGATAGGTGGAGATGATAGGCAACAATGTATCTCTCATGCAAGGAATTCCTTCAGGCACCCTTTTTTCTTTGAGGCCAGGCTTACAGCAGCATGGAACATCTGGATACTGCACAATGGAAGAACTTTCAGAGGGGAGCGAGCATCTTTTACGTTTGGTGATGTAACTTTGTACATGATGTAACCTTATTATCTCATAGGCTAACTAGTCCAACCAGAGATTCTCTTCTGGCTTGGGTTAATTCCCTTCCTTAGTGTATAGGTAAGCATAGGTAGGTTTTTTCTTCTTTTTCTTGTACCCTACATACTTGTGACTGTTTTATAGAGTTTGGAATAAAAGGCTGTGGGGCTTTGCTCCACAATAGATAGTTTCAAAAAAAATTGTATTCACCCTCAAATTCATCCGGAGCATTGAGATATTGATGAAACAATCTGACACCACAGCAGAATCCGAGTCAAACTACAAGTCTGAAGGTGTTGTAGCACCTCCACTTGGGCCCATGGGCCTTGTACGACCTAGGGTTAGTTCTCAGCTGCCTTGGAACACCCTACCACCTCCTTGGCAACCACCCCTTGCTCCTATATAACTAGATCAATCTAGTAGCCTTTTGCTGGGGGATTTGTTTAGTCAAAAGTTAGCTGCTGCAACTTCGTGTACTTCATTTGTGTCCAATGACCAAACCAAGACCGCTTTCGGATCCCCAGTTTTATCAATACTTCATATATATTCGCAATATTCAGATTGTTTTATCATGTTCTTGCTTGTTCTTTGATTGCATGCAGGAATAGACCTTCATGGTCAGGCTGATCTTGCTTCCGGCATCGTCAGTAACCTCAGGAGATTGGTTTAGTGATAGCTAAGGCACAACATTGTTGCACGTTTGTAGTCGGATCATGAAAGTCGACTACACCAAATCGATAGTTATCATATCATCGAAAGATCGGGACACCCTCGTCCATATCAGCTTATATAGGCACCAAGGGTATCTAGGGTTACACATGGTCAGTTGCCATCTAGGGATTACATGACGAATCTAGTAGACCTTATTAGAGTACACGCCAAGTCCTCGGTGAAGCTTGATACGCATAGGTCAGAGGACTCCAGATTTCTTCCTCATTAACGGGCCATCAGTTTGGCCCACGGACTAGGCTAACTGGGCCGGAACCCCCTAGTCCAGGACACTGTCAGTAGCCCCCAAACTTGTCTTCGAAGCCATGGATGATGATATTCTTTGGATACTATCTTTGTCTAGGAGTCTTTGGCTCGATAGGCGAGTTCCTATTCCATCTTCGGAGTCTTCAGAGCTCTCTTTGGTCCTAGTCCCACCACGCGCCATCTCGAGCGTTATGTAGCCTAGGGAATCATGCCACCTTTATGGCCGGATGTGCCACTTTTGTTAGCTTTATTTAATCGGTACCTGGCCCAAATCCATGACCAAGCGCATCTTGGCCCTCCCCCTTTCACCGCTCAACGCCATTCTTCCCCCTCCAAAGTCAAGCTTGAGGAGTTCCAGCAATGGCGAACGACGCTGGCTCTTCCAAACGCCCCCATGGTCCCCTCAAGGGCGACTGCGGGAGCTGCTCCGTCATGCACCTCCAACTGAATTGGCTCACCACTCAGGGGTACCTACCGGATCCAGATTTGGCTTCAACCCATCCGGGCCTAATATCCGTAGAGGGGCAGACACACGCGGATAGCCATCCCATCCGTCATGGGGACGAGTGGGTATGCCTTGTTCCTTTCCTTCTCGGCAGCCTAGGATTTCCAATCCATCCTTTCCTTTGTGGCTTACTCGAGTTCTATGGAATTCAACTCCACCACCTGACCCCCAACTCGATCCTGCACATTGCGGGGTTCGTCGCCCTCTATGAAATGTACCTCGGATGTGAGGCCCCCTTTGGACTATGGAGGTGATATTTCTATGTGATGCCCTGTTCCCGAGATGGTAAATTGCACAAGTTAGGAGTTGCCGAAGTATGCAGAATAGCCAGGACTGGCTATCCCACAGGCACCCCTCGAGAGGATGACACATGAGTGTTGGAGTGGTTCTATATGGTCGATGTACCACTGCATGACCCAGCTCGGCCAGGGCTCCCGCCCTTCTCTTCGGATCCTCCGAAGAAACTTTATAGCTAGAGGCCACGGAGCACTGCTCAAAAAGATGATACCAACGTGGCTCGTCTTGCAGCGAAGGTGAGATGTCTGAAAAATATAGGTCTCACTATTATAGATGTGATGGCAACGACCATCAACCGAAGAGTGCAGCCTCTTCGGCAACGACAACATCCGTTGTGTATGTACAACATGACTGACGACGTCACCCGATCAATCCAGAGAGGCTTTGAAAATAATGCGGTCTTCGGCGCAGCCATAGCTGGCATATATAAGGGCAAAGCCGCAGACTTCACGAAGAGCAAATTAATAGATGGCATGTCTTACTACAATCCCAATGACAGAGTAAGTCTCCTCCAGCCTTGTTGTTCATCTGAGCAGTACGCTTTATTCCCTCTAAACGACCGATGTGTTTGACCAGCAATGGAGGCGCTGGGTCGAGGAGTTGAAGTGCCCCGCGCTTGAGCTGGGGACATACCGTCGAAACGACGACCCCATCTTTCACGAGGACGAGGAGCTATCCACCATATATGAGGAAGGGACATTCTTTCAAGAGAGCCTTGACGGTTCCAGAGTAGCTATCATCCCGGACCTGCTGGGGATGTGGCCATCCTCATCGGTAAAGCTGCTATCCAATTCGAACTATCTATGGAGTATTAGGTGTAAAAATTTGGATATTCGTAGACGAAGAATAACTAATCTTGTCTTCGGATTCTGTCCATTGATAGAATAAAAAATGACAAGAGACTTTTTTCCTGAAATCCCTGCAAAAGAAGAAATTCTACCTCTTTCTATAAGATTTAATGAAAATTGATAAATCATTTAATATAATTGCTATGCTTAGTGTGTGACTCGAACTGGAACTTGTTGGTGCATGGATTTCACGTTTCAGCAGCACTTTGGTTTGTGCATGGTTGTGAAAAGAAGGCTTTCTATACACTTATACGTCAACCCCAATCACCCTGACCCCTCTTCCTAAGGGTTGATGCTCAAAGCACTCGCATATCAGTACGGTCCCTCAAGGGGGCCTTTCAATTGCTACGCAGGGTGTCCCTCAATAGGGGCGGCCATGGAGATAGAGCATAACGCTCCTCCCATGAACATGTAATCTTATTAGCATTACTTTTTTTAGGAGATTAAGTATTTTTATGCCTGGTTATTTGGTTTCCTGTGCAGGTGGTCCGCCGAGGTGACGCTAGCTAAAGGGGCAAACAATTCAGCCCCTGGATCAGGCGGAGAGCCGATCTTCACCTCGGGAGATGTTCCCGAAGCACCTCAACCAGCTACTTCGGGAACTGGCTCGACTAGCACTTCCGGTTGGAAGTGTAATGAACCATCGGCGCTGGAAAGCTGCTCTGAGGAGCTTTGCTTTTACTAGCCAAGAATTCAACGCCCTTAGCTCGGTGGACGCCTACCTCAGCGTCACTTGTACCATCGTTGAGAAGGCAGTGGACATCTTGGCCAATGGTTTGCGGGTATTTTCTCTTTGAATTTGCTTTCTTTGGGAGCTAATCACGCTCGGCCATAGGTATCTAATATGCCGAAGGCCTTTCTCAAACGAAGAACAAACTGTTGTATAGGCAGTAGCCCCCAAGACACCGGTCGGATGGTATATCCATCTGGTGGATTTTATGAGCAAGAGAAGATAATGTAAATGCTTTTGCCAGTAGCCCCCAAGCCATGGTGTGGACACAAGTGACCATATGGAAGCTTGATAAAACATATTGTGAATTCACAGTAATCTCGGGAGAGGAACACAAAACTGTCTAAGGAGTTGGCTCAGATCAAGAGACAAGTAGGTGCTTCTGAAGCTGAAGTGGCACAGATAAAAACCTTTACCAGGGAAGCGCACGGTAAGTGCACCTTATCTGTGACAATTTCTAGAAAGGGACGCGAAGTCCATGTTGAACTATTATGTTTCCATAGCAGCAGAAGTCATTGGTCAATTGCAGAAGAACCTAAAGTAGGCCCGAGGACCAACTTTATGCTGAATCATAGCGACAGGCTGACCATCTTGTGCTAACCCGCCGCAAGAAAGAGGCCAATGCGCTGAAAGCGAAAAATGGCCAACAAGCCCAAGACGGCTCAACTGGCTGCTACCGAGGCTAGAGACTAGAAGACTGGTGAAGTTGTGTCCGGATAGTGTTCCTAGACTTTTTCGAAAAGGGGTTACTGGACACGATAGCATGATTGCTTCGAACTAACATGTGCTTCATGTAGTGTTGTTGATAGGTCAGCCTAAAGAGGCCCCAAGTGTTGCGTCTGAGCAAACACTTGCGCAGTTAACTGAGGAGCATGAAAGAGCTCAGAGAGAATGTGCACGAGGGTATGTCCTAGCTCGCCGAGCATCTCAAAGGGGCTCAGTGCCGCATACAGGACCGGAAGATATCGGCCTGCCGGGATGGAGCACGGGAGGCGTGGGCAATGGTCAAGGCCCAATATACGGGCGTAAAGATGGAGCACCTTGCTGAAGTAGGCCCGGTTGGTGCCGACGGGAAGGAGGTGCCGACTTGCCTAGTCTATGACGATGTGATACCCGTCGCGCGCTTCTCTTAGCTGGACTGTTCCCTTAAGTCATTGATAGACAGGCTTGATAAGTTTTAGGTCATTTTAATCGCATCTGTTGTACAAACTTTGTTAGCCAGCCTTCGGCTTGTCTCTCCTTGACCATTGGCCGAGGAGTGCTACCTGCTTCTGATCTAACCAAGCAGACCAAGTATTTCGGCGAGCGAGGCAATCCAGCTGCGGGGCACAAAAAACAAAGTGATCTAGAGCTTATGTTATATTACATTTAAGCGTAAGAAACATCTTCCAAGAAAAATAGTTCCTCCATCGGCCCTTTCCTTAGGTGATCATGTGTGATCATGACGATCTGCCTGATCAAGGCAAAATATATGCATCTGAGGTGAGCATGAAGCCCCCGGTTATTTGTGTTTAAACACTAGTATTCTCACTTCCATCACTGCCAACCAACTTTTTTCTTAAGAACACTAGCTTTCGGCTTCACCCATCTGAGGTGCTATTCCGGTTGATCCGGTAGCAACAATCACAGAGGTGCTCCCTTTACCCCCTAGAAGAACAATCGGGAATGTAAGGGGTAAGCACAGGAGACAGGCAACCCAGCTTGGCCAAAACTTAAGTCAAGTTGATGCATATAAGGGCGAAAAATGATTATATTGGAGAGGAGGCACCGATAGTGCTGAAAATATGTTTGGCTTCAAAAAACCTACAACATAGTATATGTTGTACATGTAATATGTGTCCGACATAGGCACATCACTTCGTATTGACCGATCATCACTAGCAAAAAAAGCTTCTAACAACTAAAAAAAAGAAAATTTGTGGCTATTTAAATGCCGATCAAAAGGTGATGTGAGTGTGGCTATGATTAACTGTAAAATCGCCGAAGTAGGGCAGTCCAAGGATTCGGCTCCTGCCTGTTATCCGCGGGATCTTGGACATGATATGCATCTCTGGTGAGTATTTGGTCGATTATGAATGGTCATTCCCATTTGGGATGGAATTTGTTCTTCTGCTTTTCCAGATTAAACCTCATGACCAGGTCACCTTTGTTGAATGCTTCCATTCGGGCTTCCCTGCTCTAGTAACGTCGTGCCTATAGTTGGTAAAAGGTGGAATGTGCCCGAGCCACATCCCGCTCCTCCTCGAGGGCATGAAGGTCGTCTTGCCGATCTAGCTCGGCCTCCCTCTCTTCATACATGCACACTCTATGTGTGTTGTGAATGAGGTCACATGGTAGGACGACCTCGGCTCCATACACCATGAAGAAAGGTGTGTACCCGTGGACTGGTTAGGTGTAGTACGTAGGCCCAATAGTACGGAGTCAAGCTCCTCTACCCAATGGCAGTCGGCCTCCTTTAAGGAGCGGTCTAAGCGCGGCTTGATACCACTTAGTACGTGTCCGTTGGCGCATTCGACTTGTCCATTGGTTTGGGGATGGTAAACGGAGGCATAATCTAGCTAAATGCCCATTTTTGCGCACCACGCCTTGACCTCCTTGGCTGTGAAGTTAGTGCCATTGTAAATAATTATGCCATGGGGAACGCCATAATGATGGACTACGCCGTATATGAATTCTAGGACGTGTGCTGCCTCAGCTTTGTAACCGGCTTTGCTTCGTTCCATTTTGTGAATTTATCTACCCTGACGAGTAAGTATTTATTTTTGTGTGAGCCCCCTTTAAGAGGGCCTACCATGTCAACCCACAGACCGCAAAAGGCCAGGTAATCGGGATAGTCCGAAGAGTCGTGGGGGGCATGTGACTTTGGTTGGCGAAAACTTGGCAGCCGGGGCACCGCTGAACCATGGTTTTCACATCTTCTTTGGCAATAGTCCAATAAAATCCAGCTTGGAAAGCCTTACTAATCAACGCATGAGCTGTGGCGTGATGGCTGCACATGCCGGAGTGAATTTCCACGAGGAGCTCGCTCCTTCCTCTTCGGATATACACGTCTAGAGGATGCATGTGACACTTCTCTTATACAACTCACCTTCATGGATCTGATAGGCCTTTGACCAACGAATTATCCACCTTGCTTCGGTTTGGTCATCGGGCAGCTCATCACAGAGTAGATATCCGAGGATGGGCTCGGTCCATGGTGCGGTAACTGCCATTACTTCATGGTGCGGTCTCGTGGCACCTGATGGAATTACATACCCTCAAAGCGGGCCGAAATGGCCAGAACGACATTTCGTTATGCTATCATTTTTGGATCCTTTGCGTCTAATTCCCTATTAACTTGCGATATCGCTAGGTTGGAGTCACCCCGGACCTCGAGATACTGGACTCCCATTGACGCTGCTATCCGCAGTCTGTGCAGCAAGGCCTCGTATTAGGCCGCATTATTTGAGTCGGTGTACATTATTTGCAATACGTACCGTATGTTGTCACCGATGGGTGATGTGAGAACTACTCTAGCCCCCAGCCCGGCCAGCACCTTGGAGCCATCGAAGTACATTGTCCAATGTGAATTTATACTTTACTCCCTAGGGAGTTCGGCCTCCATCCACTCGGCCACGAAATCTGCCAGCACCTGAGATTTAATAGCCTGGCGCCGACAGAACACGATTTCAATGGGGAGGAGCTCAATTGCCCACTTAGTGTTGCGGCTAGTCACGTCTCTAGTTTTGATGATGTCACCTAGAGGGACCTCAGATCCAACGGTAACAGAGCACTCCTGAAAGTAGTGTCACAGCTTCCGAGATGCCATAAATACTGCGTAGGCGATTTTCTGGTAGTGAGGATACCTTGTTTTACATGGGGCCAACACCTCAGAAACATAGTTTACGGGCCTTTGCACTTGGAACTTGTGACCTTCAGCTTCGCGTTCGACAAGGACTGCACTGACGACTTGGTTGGTGGCCCAAATGTATAGTAACATCGGCTCACCTATTCCGGATGCCGCGAGTATGGGATTGGTAGCTGGTCCATTTGAAGTTCTTAGTCTGCTTCAGGAGTTTGTACAACAGCAAGGCTTTTTCTCCCAGTCAGGATATGAATCAACTGAGGGCGGCTACGCAGCCGGCGAGCTTTTGAACGTGTTTGAGTTAGGTAGATACTGCCAATGCAGCGAGGGCTCAGATCTTGGCCGGATTGGCCTCGATTCCTCTAAGGGAAACGATGAATCCGAGCAGTTTACCTGTTGGTACCCCAAAGACGCATTTCTCTGTATTGAGCTTAATGTGACATACTCCGAGACTGGTGAATATGTCACCGAGATCCTTGATGAGCTGACGGATGTCCTTAGTTTTGACAACCACATCGTCTAAGTAAGCCTCAGGCGTTTTGCTGCTGTGGTCTTTCAGGCATGCTTGAATCATACGCTGATAGGTTGCGCCAATGTTTTTTAACCCGAACAACATTGTGTTGAAGCGAAATGGCCCATAGGGCATTCTGAAGGCTGTTGCCTCCTGATCCGACTCCTTCATTTTGATTTGATGGTACCCTGAATATGCATCCAGGAAGCATAAGGAATTGTGTCCTGCCGTGGCGTCAATGATCTTGTCGATACGTGGTGAAGGGAAAGGATCCTTAGGGCAGGCTTCGTTAACATCTTTGAAATCGACGCAAAACCGCCAATATATATCCTTCTTTGGCACCATGACCAAGTTAGCCAACCATTCTAGGTGCTTGATATAGCGAATGAATCCGGCTTCTAGTAATTGAGCCAGTTCTTCACCCATAGCTTGATGCTTGGGCTTGGAAAATCACCGAAGTGCCTACTTAATTGGTTTTGAACCAAATAAAATTAGTTGTACTTAGTGAGAATAAAACTACAAATAATTTGCAAGATTATAAAAGTTAGTTGTTTAGTAGAGAGCTTTTTGTCACACAAGAAAGTTATTTGTCCCTAGGCAGTCGATAACTAGACCGATAATCATTATTGCAATTTTATATGAGGGAGAGGCATGAGCTAACATACTTTCCATACTTGGATCTTATGCACTTATGATTGGAACTCTAGCAAGCATTCGCAACTACCAAAGGTCATTAAGGTAAAACCCAACCATAGCATTAAGTATCAAGTCCTCTTTATCCCATACGCAACAACCCCCCTTACTCGGGTATAAGCTTCTATCACTCTCGCCACCCACTATAAGAGAATCATGAACGTATTGCAACACCCTACAGCGGGAATCCCTCATGCTTGCACAACACGGAGAGAACCATAGGACAGCACCAAAATAAAACATACATCTCAAACCAATCACGATCATCAACCAACCCATAGGACAAAACAAATCTACTCAAACATCGTAAGATAGCCATACATCATTGGAAAATAATATATAGCGTTGATCACCATGTTTAAGTAGAGATTATAGCAGGGAGAAGAGGTGTTACATCGCTGCATAGAGGGGGAGATAGTTGGTGATGATGGCGGCGAAGTTGTTGGTGTAGATCGTCGTCACGATGGTTGCCCCGGCGGCGTTCCGGCACCACCGGGAGAGAGGGGGAGAGAGCCCCTTCCTTCTTCTTCTTCCTTGGCCTCCCCCCTAGATGGGAGGAGAATTCCCCCTCTAGTCCATGGTCTCCATGGCGGTGGAGGGGCAAGAGCCCCTCCGAGATTGGATCTCTCTCTCTGTTCTCTTCTGTTTCGAATTCCTGTTTTCTGGCCGAAAACCGTTTCTTAAATATCCGGAGATCTGTAACTCCGATTGGGCTGAAATTTTAACATGATTTTTTCAGATATTATCTTTCTTGCGCTGAAAGAAGGGCAGCAACCAACCTACAAGGTGCTCACCACCCACCAGGGCATGCCTGCCCCCCTCAGGGCGTGCCCTGGTGCCTTGTGGCCACCTCGTGAATCATCTTGCGTTGATTCATCTTCCCAAAAAGCACATATATTCCAAAATAAATCTCCGTAAATTTTTATCGCGTTTGGACTTCGTTTGATATGGATATTCAGCGAAACAAAAAATATGCAACAAACAGGAACTGGCACTAGGCACTGGATCAATATGTTATTCCCAAAAATAATATAAAATGTTGCCAAAAGTATATGAAAGTTGTAGAATATTGGCATGAAACATAAAAAAATTATAGATATGATGGAGACGTATCGGCATCCCCAAGCTTAATTCCTGCTCGTCCTCGAGTAGGTAAATGATAAAAAAGATAATTTTGATGTGGAATGCTACCTAGCATAATCTTGATCATGTAATCTAATCATGGCATGAATATTAAGACATGAGTGATTCAAAGAAATAATCTATAATTTGACATAAAGACATCAATACTCAGGCATCCCAACAAACAATCATGTATTTCAAAATATCAATGCTAAAGAATGTTTCCCTACAAAATCATATAGCCTTGTGATGCTCCATCTTCTTAACACAAAGTATTTATCATGCACAACCCCGATGACAAGCCAAGCAATTGGTTCATACTTTTTAACGCGCTTCAGCTCTTTCAACCCCCATGCAATACATGAGAGCAAGCCATGGACATAGAACTATGGGTGAAATATAGTATGATGATAGGGGTAAATATGGAGAAGACAAAAAAGAAAGAAAGTCTCACATCGACGTAGCTAATCAACGGGCTATGGAGATGCCCATCAATGGACATCAATGCAAGGAGTAGGGATTGCCATGCAACGGATGCACTAAGAGCTATAAGTGTATGAAAGCTCAACATGAAACTAAGTGGGTGTGCATCCAACTTGCTTGCTCGAAGACCTCAGGCATTTGAGGAAGCCCATCATCGGAATATACAAGCCAAGTTCTATAATGAAAAATTCCCACTAGTATATGAAAGTGACTACATAGGAGACTCTCTATATGAAAAACATGGTGCTACTTTGAAGCACAAGTGTGGAAAGGATAGTAACATTGCCCCTTCTCCCTTTTTCTCTGTTTTTCCTTTTTTCTTTCTCTTTTTTTCTTTTCTTTTTTTCATTTTGGGGATCTTTTTGGCCTCTTTTTTTCTTTTTTTATTTATTTTTTCTGGAGTCTCATCCCGACTTGTGGGGGAATCATAGTCTCCATCATCCTTTCATCTTGGGACAATGATCTAATAATGAATAATGATGATCATCACACTTCTATTTACTTACAACTCAAAAAAATTACAACTCGGTACTAGAACAAAATATGACTCTATATGAATGCCTCTGGCGGTGTACCAAGATGTGCAATGATCTAGCGTGGCAAAGATATCAAAAAAGGACAAGCCATAAAAATATCATGCTAGCTATCCTATGATCATGCGAAGTAGTATGACAATGAACGCTCAAGTGATATATATCACTACAAAAAAGACACATCCGTGACATTTTGGCCCGAACGAAAAGTTTTTCTGTCATGCTTATGACACTTCTATGACGATAATTGTGACAAAACCACGTATCATCATAGATGTAGTGGGCTCCTACTTCTATGACACAAAATCATGACAGAAAATGGGCTTTTTGTCTTGGGCGGGCCGGGGACACACCTACATGACATTCTTTGGACCATCCATGATGGAAAAATGATGGTAGAAGCGAGGGCGAGGAAAATTTTGGGGAGTTCTCGGTTATGGTGGGTGGTCGGGGCCGAGCGATGCATGAAGGTTTGCGTGTTTCTCTTGTACAAGTACACGCGTGTGTGCAAGGAGTTGGGCTCTAACTGAACCCGAGCGAGGCGTTCGCTTACTGATCCCAAGCGATTGCACTAGCTAGCTACATTACTGAACCCGAGCGATCGATCCCTTGCCTGTTAACTGAACCCGAGTGATTCCTTTGCTACTGCTACTAACTGAAGCCGATCAAACCTACCTCTTGATGAACAGTGACCATTGTTGGGGGTTGGATGAACAATTCCTGGTGGGGGTTGGATGAACAGGACCCCGTGTTAGTAGGTCGTTGCCGTTGGATGAACAGGACCCCCGATCGAGGAGGCTGCCACACACGAGCCGGTTGGGGGTGGATGAACAGGACCCCATGGAGGGCTGGTTGAATAGTAGTCAGTGGAGGCTGGATGAATAGTAGCCCATTGATGAACAGTAGCTGGTGGAGGCAGGAGGAAGACGCAGTGGATGAACAGTAGCAGGTGGAGGCTGGAGGAAGTCGACGGTGGATGAACAGTAGCCCGTGGAGGCTCAAGCGAGGCAATAGATGGTGGATGAATAGTAGTGCGTGGAGTCCCGTTTTGCAGTACGCCACACCCTCCCGATGAACAGGACCCCGTTCGACTGTAGGAGCTCGAACACAAGTTCGTTTCCTTCGCTTTGTGGTACGCCAGACCCTTCCCGATGAACAGGATCCCATTTCAACCGTAGCCAGTCGAACATAAGGTTGTTTCCTCCATACTGCGGTACGCCAGACCCTTCCCGATGAATAGGACCCCGTTTCGGCTGTACACGGTCGAACAGAAGGCCGTTTTCCTCTGTTTTACGGTACGCCAGACCCTGTTCCGGTTGTTTCGTCCAAGCCGGTTGGCTCCCGATGAACAGGACGCGTTCCGACCCAGTGGCTTCGCTCCCGATGAACATGACGTGTTCCGACCCAGTCACTTGGCTCCCGGTGAACACAACGTTGTTTCCTTCGTTCCGACCCCGCCTGTTAGCTGCCGATGAATAGGACGACATCGCTGTCGTCCGTTGCCTCTCCATGTACACGAGCCCTGGCTGTCCCTATGCAAGAGTACGCGTTTCGAGAACCCGCCCATCTGTACGTACGTGGCTGTATGTACGTGTACACGGTTTAGACAGGACAGCCTGAACTACTATGTCGGGGGCTCTACTATGATATGTGCCACTACTTACTCGGCCATGGTTCATCGTTGCAGAGAGACCGATCGACTAGTATGTATGTACACGTTCGCGACAAGACAGACAACGCTACGTACACTTCGACCGAGTGGGTCCCACCTGTCAGGGAGGATAAGGACGCACTTCCTTGAGTGCGAAGATATAGCTGCTGGGTCCCAGCTGTCAGGGGGAGGAATCATTTTTTTCACGTAATAAGGAGGCACTTCCTTGCGTGCGAAGATGTAGCTGGTGGGTCCCAGCTGTAAGGGGGAGGAATCATTTTTTTTGGCGTCATAAGGAGGCACTTCCTTGCGTGCGAAGATGTAGCTGGTGGGTCCTAGCTGTCAGGGGGATAAAACATTTTTTCAGCTTAATAAGGAGGAACTTTCCTTGCGTGCGACCATGGACCTCGTGGGTCCTAGCTGTCAGGCTCTCCGCGTACAATCCTCTTCCGATGACTCTCGTTTGTTGACCACGCCATGCCGAGTGCAGCAAGGCGGTGGACGAAGGTGAGGCCCCGGAAGGGAACGAGCCGGAGATGGGAAGACGTGACCGTGGAGTCACAGACGGAGAGGAGTACGAGGGTTTTAACTGGTTTTGGTGCAGCGTGGGATGCAGTTAGTGGAGAATAACAGGAGGTGTGGAGGGGTGGAGGGATAGCTTGGCCGGCGGTGGGGTAGCGCTTCGCAGCGATGGTGCTAAGCAGAGCTGCTAGCCGTCGGAGGCTAGAGCAGGCGGTCCCAGTGACGCTGGAGGAAGAAGATGAGAGATTGAAGGTGAATGCCAGCCATTGGATATAAATCCAATGGATGTGCATGTGAGAATCATTTGTTGACTAAGTTGACAACACCTTGCTTAGGCTTTGAACTATTGGCCCACATGTCAGCCTGCAAAAATGTGGCATATATTTAACCCATGTTTTCTAGAATTTACAGTCCATTTGTTGGGCTGGGTGAACAAATAATTTGGCATCAATGCGTCCCATTTAATTTTTTCTAAGAAATCACAGCCCATTTGCACTTTCTTGAAATACACGAATTAGCTGGGCTTGTTCTATATTTAATGTTAGGTTAGAAGGAGTAATTAATATCAAAAAATAAACCGGAGCAACACATTTTATTATATATAAAATTAACAAATTAGTGAGTTATTGCTCAAAAGAAAAATGAGCGCGTTATTATTACATTGGTCCTTAAAATCTTCGCAAGCTTTTGTATGCAATCACCAGGATTTTCCTTGCCTGAGAGTCAAAATCAACCAGGCTTTTCCTTGCCAACTTCTGTTAAACATTTATTTTTATAAGTTAATAAGACGTGGGATGTTTTTATAATGTATATTTGAGTTTCTATTAAATATACGATAATAGTAATAATATAATTATATATATATATAATGTGGTTAGAAGGGAAAACATAAATTGGACACTACATTATTATTCTTATATATAGATAAATAGAACAGAGATCTGCGTTTTATTAAAAAAATACATTGGGCTGCCAATGTTTAAGAAAAAGTAAAACCTACGCTTGGAGGCCCATAGGCCAGTACGTACATGATGGACCTCAAAAAAATAAGTTGAAACCACTATGTCGCTATATTGTGGGCTACGCATGTTAAAAAAAACTAGGCCTAGCTGATACTTGTTCGCCCTCTGAAAAAATGATAGCAGCTAGATCCCCGATACCCCTAAAAAAAAGCTCCCCGATGATAGTCATCGTTGGAAATTTATTTCGTTCATTGACTAGGTTGACAAACCCATGGGCCCCAACGTTAGTACACAATTAGGAGGAAGTTTTTTTCTCCAATGAGGCACTTGCTTGCGTACGGCCTTGGACCTGGTCGGTCCCCACTGTCAGCCTCTCCGTGTACATTCCTCTCCAAATTCCTCTTGTTTGTTGAGCATGTTAACAACGGCATACGGCGGCGCTGCGGCGAGCACACACGGATGGGAAAGAACCGGAGCTAGGGAAGACGCCTTCATTCTTTCGAACATACCACAGTAGACCGGCGGCTGCAGCCCTCTCACCCAAAAGTTGTACTACCCGGGTTCGATGACAACTGGTGCAGTTGAAAAATATCTAACACTTGCCAAAATTTCGTCTCTAGTTTACCCAGTTTTTCGCACACTCAACATTGTCTTGGCATTTTGAAAATAGCATATCTTTTTAACTTTGCATCATATGAAGATGTGTTATACATGAATGTTGATCAGCATGATGTTAACTCATTGTTAGTTCCATTTTTTTTATCGTGAAGTAAATTTCCAACATTCTGTTATCCATGTTTGGAAAGTGCGTGTTGATTTAAATGCTCTGCCGTTGAAATATGCAGTTTCTTATCTGAAAACCACTTGGACAAGCAGCCATCACCAGTGTTGGATTCGATGTCGCGCTTCTTCAATCCCCCAGCAGCGCGAGGGGGAAATAAACTTCCATCCCGTGCTGGCGGTTGGGGAATGGAGCGAACTGGATTAAAGATGGGGCCGGTGGCGCGACTGAAGAAGCACATCAGGCGCATTTTTTCAGTGGATGGCTCTCGATGGCATTTTTTTACTTGCCTCTGCACCATACAACTTGTATTTTTTGCCTCCCAGTCCATGGTGGACCAGCGTCCCATTTACTGGGTGGGCCAACCTACAGAAAGCAGCACTTGATTTTTCATCAATGCCCAAAAACAACGCAGTACTATATTTGTTTTGAGGCCAAAAACATTACAGCAGGGGTTGAGCGGGGGAGGGGGGAAGACAGAGGAAAAAGATAAAAAAAACTGATGTGCCATTGCTACCCTAACAAGTAGGTGCAATTCTTCTCGGGAAGAAGGTGTGTCATTGACACACACACACGTCACAATCCCACAGTAGACATTCTAACAAGTTCACACACAAGTACAACAGAAAAGGTAAACATTCATATCAAACTCAGGTTCACAGGACACGTTCATATTCATAGCCAACATTCACAATCAAGAACTCAAAAGATTCATATATTAACAAGTTCAGCATGTCTATGCATCCAAATGATTGATAGATCACAAGACAATATTCATAGCTAGCATTCACAAAAAGATTAAGATATACACATGTTCAACATGTTTACGCATCCAAATGATTGAGAGATCACAGCCAATATCATCCATGGACAAACTTTAATTACCTAGGGTATAGACTGGTAAATGATGTTCACTCGGTGGTACTTCTTGCTAAAATTAATGCTTGTACGAGCAAACTTTTGAGTACATAAGAGGCAGCACAGACAATCTAAACTTTGCTTGTAGGTTTATCCTCGAGATATTGGCCTCGATGCCGAGGGAGGTTTGAGCAACTTGGCCACTACTTTCATCCAACTAGTTTACTGGCTCATCTTGGTCCTGTAGCTTGCCAAAATTCTACATTCCAGACAAGAAAGGAGGCGGTCGATAAAATGAACCACCCAAATATTTTGTGCAGTTCAACTGAAATGGAGCATCCCTGGCGTGTAGACTAATTAAGTGCCAGATGAATATACGTGTCAACCAACTTGTGTGGAATCTTTAGACTCCATGACATACAGTTCTCTACCAGCATATGTGGCGATAACCAAAAGGCACAAGTTGGAACCAAAGACTGGAATCCTTTTCTCTGGGCTATGCGCCAAGCAATATTGTTGGCATTCACTCTGGCACTTCTTCTTGTCAACATCGATGCTTGTCTGAGTGAACTTTGGAGTACATAGCAGCAGCATAAGTATCTGTCCATCTGATCTTTTTGTGCAGTTCTACTGAAATCGCCCAATGTAATGATTTTCCTGCGAGTTCAGGCTCCAAGTTACTCCGTTATGAAATCGGCCAACAGTAGCACAATACCAAATTACCAATACATATGACAAGCACGATAATCAGGATAAAGACCGGTACCAACCTGTGTGAGGAAGCATATCAATTAGTATTCCCTTTGACTGGAAGCCGAGATAAGCGACTGACATGAAAGGAAGGATGCAGTCGAGGCAATGAAGCACCCAAAGTTTTTGTGCAGTTCCACCAAAATCGAGCATCCCTGTTGGCACATATATTGAGAGAGTGAGATTACTATAATAGTGGGACTAGTTGATGAAACATACACTAACAAATAGAAACACCCTCATTATCTTAATGGGTAAAGTTAGCAACACAGTAGTCTTGCTTAAAGAGAGGTATTAGTTTATTTAATTAGTGCCAATTAACTCAACACTCAAAGCATTGCCATGTATCATAGGTTGCAAAAATTTAACATGCAAAGATAAAGGAGTTTCTCATAACAGTAGCAACACAGTAGCATGATACAAATAGAGATGACAACAAACTAATATGGATGAAGGCCTTAGGCCGGTACCAACCTGAGCAAGAAGCTTATTCAAGTAGTCCTTGAAGAGATGATAAATCACTCACTGGAATCATTCAATAGTATATATTTTTGTGCACTTCAAATGTATGGTTGACATCACTCTTGTTTACCAGTGGTGAGGTTATATCGAAAGATTATCAAGAACTTCCAGTAGAGTTAAAGCACGGGCTGGGATACAGTTCATTGCATTCTCTTGTGCAGTTCCACTAAAATGTACGATTGGCACAACATGATCCCTATTTGCACAAGTAGGAGCAAGGTGAAACCTTCATTAGCTTAGTGAGAAAGGATAGAAAGACATTAGCATATTACTTTAATAGTAGCATCAAATTCATGATGACAATAAAATAGCAAAACATTGCCTCATTGAACCAGTGGAAATAAATTGACATGCAAAACAAAAGCATTATTATCTCATGACACTACCAAGATCCCCTCCCTGCTCCACCACATGGTCCACCTCCACAGACACACATACACATGTACACGATTCAGCATAGGGTGCTACTAAAGATTCGTTTAACTCCGACAGGAAAATTAGGCAGCGATTAATTAGTGCTACTTAAGTACTCCTAATTGATTAAGTGACCTTGCAGGACAGACAGCAGAAGTGGAAGGGCTCCTGGAGGATTGTCTCACATGTAAGGGAGACATTGCCGAAGCCCTTGAATGGCCTCGACTGAGGCCTCGGTTTCAGGAAGATCACCTTGGCACTGTTGATCATGTAGAGCTGGGTCACACATGCATCCAGAATCAAGTTAATTAGTATGATCTGTCGTCTAGCCAAGTACTACTCTGCTACGTACTACAAGTGCATTTCTTGAAGTAAATTAATACTAGTGCCAACATAGCAATACAATACCACTAGCAAGATGTCAGGATAACATAGGACGGTACCATCATGTGATCTTCTTCATTTCCTTCTTCTTCTTCTTCTTCTTCTTCTTCTTCATCTTCCTCTTCTTGCTCTGTTTCTCTTTCTCCTCACCAATTGGTGAAACCAAGTACATGATTGGCCTTCTATTTCAGATTTGGTTTTGTCAGTGAGGGAGTACAAGTGTACTAGTAAACAATAGCATTTTTTCTCATGGCAGTTTCAAAATAGAGGTGAACACATGCATTAAATATCATTCTTACCTAAAGGAAGGTTATGGTGCCAATATGGAGGATGAAGATTGGAACACAGAGCTCCCTTTGTGCAGTTCCACCGAAATGAACCAACGGTTCCGGTGTGACGTTCTAGTTAAACTACACAAAAATCACTTCTTTTAAGAAGTGTTTTGTGCAGTGCACCAAAAGGTTGCAATAGCAACAAGGTGAAATGGATATCCCTGTTTGCATAAAAAGCTACAAAGGAAACAGTCAGAGTCTCAAACAATTACTGGCAAAAACAATTGGTTAAACTTGTCATGACTTATAACAATGGCATGGCTTCATTTTACCAGGGGCATTAGATTAAGAATTGCTAAATATTTGCTATACGGGCATGGGACAGTGGGTGCACCAGCAGTCCAGCACCATGTACCTAAACCGGGGCATAAAGTGGTGATTCAGAGTTTGTTGCCCCGAGAAACAAACATCCAAGCAACATATCTGGGTTGGTCCCATTTTTGTTCACTTTAGCCACTTATTCGTATGTGTGGATAGCAAATCTAGTCCTGGTCATAGCACTGTGTACAGCGTTTCCCCTATATTTCCCTTTTCCACCGAGACCGGTTGGATGGCCAGACTGTACTACTTTCACCCCCCTTTCTTTCCTGTTTGTACCAAGTCCAATGTACGTACTAACTTTTTCCCCTTTATTTCCTGTTTGAACCAAGTACAAGATTCGACTCCATGAAGTAGCTTTACCTCTAACAATAGAAAAAAATAGGTGGCATTGGCCCATCCGATCGAGCCTAGCTACGAGGGGGGCTGAGAGGTAGAAAATGATGCACATGCAGCGACGTAGCGAGCTACGGAAATAGAGCTAGGCCGGTTTCAAAGGAAGATATACCTGAAGGTCGTCGGGGTGTGGATAGGTGGGTGGCGGGAGGCCGGATCCGCCCACACTAGGGCAGCGACGAAGGGATCGGGGGACCTCCCGCGCCGGTGCTCGACCAATGATAATGGTGCGGACGACAGTGGGTCTCCTCCCTCGCTGTCAATGACGGCCTAAATGCTTCCCCTCCTCCCCTTCACCGGCGGAGGGGATACGTCCGGATCTGTAACCAGCGGTGAGGATAGAAAGGTAGTGTTACCACCGCTATCTTGTTTAGAACTGGAGAGGATGAGAGTGTGTGAATAGAGCAACCCTAGCAAGCAAGCGCGGAGGCTCCTGCCTATACATATACGTATAGTGGGGTAGTTTTCTTTTTTCATTCCATCAAAACAATCGTTTAAAATTGTGTACGTGCCAAGTCACCATTTTTTTGACTTGTTGATTTTTTTTGAGATAGCTACCCGCTTATTCCAAGCAGTGTACAGGGGTGGATTAATGAGCTGCTCGGCTCGTTAAGCTCGTGCTTGTTAAGGCTTGGCTCGTTAAGATTGGAAAGATTAACGAGCAAAAAACCCAGCTCGGCTCGATTCGTTTGAAGCTCGTTAAGCTCGTGAGCGCTTGTTAACAATTTTGTCATGTAAGATGAAACATCTGTTGTGTTGTTACTTACAAACTTAGCGTGAAACTTGTTAGCTCGTTTGTTAAGCTCGTTTAAGCTCGTTAAGAAACTAATGATTGGCTTTGTTCATTAAGAAGCGACCCACGAGCATAACAAGCCGAATTATTGAGGGCTCATTAAGCTCGCGATCTACGAGCTTTTGGTCCAGCCCTAATGGTGTGCTAGGTCACACTTTGTATCATTCATGTCTGGTAATAGACCCTCCATTAAGTGAACAACCACCGGCTCGTAAAATTTACGAACAAGGCCACGGCTCTATACTGGTGCCATGTCACTTGTAGTCTTCACACAAAAATAAGTCAGGCTGTAGAGGAGCTGCTAAGATGACTATAGTTATCAATATTTACATGCATGGGGAAGGAAGGGGAGTGCACCTGATTGGAGGGAGAAGGCAGCGTTTGCTTTTAAGGACTACATGCAGCTCTTTTTCTCTCGTGTTGCGCGCTACAGCCCGGCGATAAGTGAAGTGTCGGCTTCACTCTCTCTCCACCCTTCCCTCTCTTCCAGATGGGATTTTGATGATGTGGAATGGCTTATAGCCAGCTGACTAGGCTCTATTATACTAGCTCTTACATTGTTTCATGGACCTGCGGGACATCAAGCATCCGGGCTCGCGTGTCATCCACCAAATAACAGCGAAGTGCTGCAGTCGAGACTCACCAGTCACCCCGGTGTGGCCATCATGACCCGTCATATCACAAAACCCACACCTTTACCAGCAGTGTTAAATTGGCCTCGAAGCTGGATGGGACGAAGCAACCATCATTTTCACCAGAATGCTCGTTGAAGCCCTTTCTCCCCTATCTTGAAGAAAACCTCACTTCAGGCTACTCACTTCTACCATGTTTCTTCTATACCGACGAAGGAAAGGTGGGCGAATCAGTGATCCTACTCTATTTTCATTCCAAAGAATCTTCTTTTTGCGAAGCACCGACCGATTCTCACTGCCTATTGTTTTCCCGTTTACGTTGTGATTGTGGTTTCCTTTCGATTGCTTTTTGTTTGTCAGTTTATCGATGGATCCTGGAGCACTAGGCAAAGAGTTGCCGGCGGACAACCCACTCGAGACAGAGATCTCCAGGAAGCGAGCATCGGCCAATGAGTTGGCGATGTTGGTGGGCCAACCCATGGAGACAAAGAACTCCATGAAACAAGCACTGGCCAAAGAGTTGACGATGTTGCCGGACGAACTCCTGAACAAAGAAAGCTGGAAGAACAACATGGGCCCCACCGTGCCTACCCCAGAAACTCTAATGGCCACCTATGAGAGGCTCAAGGCCATGTTTGAGGAGATAGTCGCCGTTGAGAAGCAGTATTTCCCTGGCAAGGCAATGGCCCCCTTCGAGGAGATGGCCCCCGGAGGGATGGGATCCCCCGGTGATCTGCACAAGGTAAAAAAAATGGCTTACCATAGTTGTGATTTTTGATTATTTGCAATGTGCTTTCTAATATGTTAGGGTTGTGCAGGTGCCGGTGGACGTCCTTGATGATTCCGATGTCATGGTCCGTCCTGTGGACATCGCCCCAGAGATCGATTCCCATGCCGTTGTCCGTCCTGTGGACATCGCCCCAGAGATCGATTCCCATGCCGTTATCCGTCCTGTGGACATCGCCCCAGAGATCGATTCCCATGCCGCTCTCCGTCCCGTGGACATCGCCCCAGAGATCGATTCCCATGCCGCTCTCCATCCTATGGACATCGCCCCAGAGATCATTTCCCATGCCACTCTCTGTCCTGTGGACATTGCCCTAGAGATAGATGACAAGAAATAGTTGGTCGCGCTAATCTTTCAACATAGTTAGCATTGTGTTTAATTGCCAGAACAATGCGTGTTATCAAAACATCTTGGGGCTAGTGCACTGTCTTGTGTTGGCGGTACTTGCTACTTTTGTTTGATAGTGAATCATGCGAACCCTCTCTGAGTTATGGAAACAGATGTATCCTCACCAGCTTTTAATGTAATATATGGCATGAGTGGTTAGACGTAAGTTTGAACTGTTTATCATATAAGAAGGAATTGTTTGATGAAAAAATGGTTTGATGATTCTTGGTGTCAAACCTCGATTGATTCCGTGCTGTGTTACTAGGCTAGGTACTCTGCGAGCTATAGTACTTGCAAACACTCACCAAAGAGAAACATTCGGGATGATGAGATCGTGGTACGCTTATAGGTCTGGTCATCGATCGGCCAATAGCCCAAGCTCCTAAAATTCGATCAGGCAATAGTCCACAATTACACATTAATTCACATGAAACTCAAAGAGTTGGTGCACGCATACATTCACATTAATAGCCAGCATTCGGAACAAAATTGGCAAGTATTTGTAACATGCGTGAATGTGTAAAAAAATTCCTGGACGCGTGAATGTGTAGTGATGTCGTACTTTCAGAGTGGCTACAGAGAGTGTGTACGTGTGCAAGAAAGGGGTTGTGGGATGGAGAGACATCTAGAGAGAGAGAGGCCCTCCATTTCTTCCTAGTCGTCTACAAAATCATAGCAGTATAGAGACATACAAATCCTAGATTTAGGCGGGCTAGTTTGGCCTACTGGGTTTGAGTGATATGACGTGCTACAATGGCGTCCAGTCTTCGCGTGTGGTAGCAGTATTGCCGGTACAGTAAGTTTTCTTGAAGAATCAGATTCAACGAAGTCATGATGGTTCCTTCGTCCGAGCAAACTTACAGTGGGAAAGGTTGGGACTGTGATTTGACGGCTCATTAGTCATTTATTACTGAGGCGCTACGACCTAGGTGAGTGTCCCCTGCAGTACTGTGTGATGCACTCTAATTTTGGTGCATGGCATGTGGGCCAGGATGGTCGATGTCCCACATGTCAGTGAATGAAAGTATTCTTTCCGATATTGTGGACGAGCAAGGAAACTGGGTGGTATAATGCCAGTGTTCTTTTATACTATTCATTGTTTTTTTATGAAAGTTGTTGTCTCCACTATTAAGGAGGAGTGTGAAACACGGCAGCCCAGTGAACTTGGCCTCCATGTGCACAACTCCCTCCGTCCGTGAAAGACTGTACATATAGAGATTTACACATTGACCAAAAGGAAACGGAACTCCATGGCATAATTAACGCCCAAAAGTAGTAGACTTATGTGTGCATGCGACCATTGAGAGAAGAAGATTAAATGAAGGTTATTGCATGCTGTAACTAAGGATAGATGTGCAGCCTATAGCTAGAGCACAAGTTGGTGCATTAGTCAATCAATACTGATTAGATTAAAGGCTAAGTGCATTGGAAGTGTAGATGTACACTCTTTGTTGGAAAAATTTGTAATGCTAGATGTCGTGGATTTAACACGGCAGATGCCCTAGCAAAAGGACTTAGGTGTGGAGCCATCGCAGCTAGGTTAGCTTGAAGGGGTTAAAACGGGACAAAGGACACGAAGAATTTACCCAGGTTCGGCCCCTCTCAACGAGGTAAAAGCCTATTCCTGCCTTAGGTTGTATTGCTTGGGTTTCGATTACCAGGGAGCGAATACGCTTGACCTAGTTCTCGATTGATTGCTCCTTGAGTTAACCTGCCGCCGGGTCACCCCTTTATATACACAGGTTGATGCCCGGCGGCTTACAGAGTCCCGGTCGGCCCATACATTATGTATCCGGCTCGGTAACCAACTAAACTTGCCTTACAAAATAAGTTAAACATATGGCGGTTCATACCCATGGGCCTCAAGTCGGCCCCGGGTCTTGGGCCTTCAATAAGCTTGCTCTATGGACCGCCATCTTCACATCTTCCTGGGCTTCCTCATCATGAGCCGCAAGTGGCATGACCCAGCCCCTCCTGGGCAGCCACAGATGACGCATCAAGACGAATATGTTCACGTTGACAAAATTCTTTCATAGCCCCTTTAGACAGATTAGTGCCATTATCAGTGATGATGCTGTGAGGGTAGCCAAAGCGGAAAAACACCTTTTTGATGAATTGAACCATCGTTGCTGCATCATACTTGCTGACCGGCTCTGCCTCAACCCACTTTGTAAACTTGTCAACCGCCACCAAGAGGTGAGTCTTTTTGTCCTTGGATCTTTTAAAAGGTCCAATCATATCCAGCCCCCAGACTGCAAACGGCCAAGTAATTGGAATCATCCTTAATTCTTGAGCCGGCACATGAGCTCGTCTTGAAAATTTCTGACAACCATCACACTTGCTGACCAAATCCTCTGCATCAGCATGAGCCGTCAGCCAATAGAACCCATGACAAAAAGCCTTAGCCATGAGAGACTTAGAGCTGGCATGATGACCACAATCTCCTTCATGAATCTCTCGTAAAATCTCACAACCTTCCTTAGGAGAAACACAACGTTGAAACGCCCCTGTGACACTGCATCGGTGCAACTCTCCATTGACGATAGTCATTGACTTAGACCACCCAGTTATCTGCCTGGCCAAAGTTTCATCTTCAGGTAATTCACCCCGGGTCATATAAGCCAAATATGGAACTGTCCAATCGGGAATAGCATGAACAGCCGCCACCAAGTGTGCCTCCGGGTCAGGAACAACAAGATCTTCCTCCGTAGGCGATTTAACTGAAGGATTATGTAACACATCGAGGAAAATATTAGGTGGTACCGGCTTACGCTGGGATCCCAGCCGGCTTAAAGCATCCGCCGCCTCATTTTTCCTGCGATCAACGTGTTCCACTTGATAGCCCTTTAAATGACCAGCAATAGCATCAACCTCTCGGCGATAAGCCGCCATGAGTGGATCCTTGGAGTCCCAAGTTCCTGAAACCTGCTGAGCCACCAAATCTGAGTCGCCAAAGCATCTCACCTGGATTAGATTCATCTGTTTAGCCATCTGAATACCATGGAGCAAGGCTTCATACTCAGCTGCATTGTTAGTACAAGGGAACATCAACCTTAAGACATAACAAAATTTATCACCTCGTGGGGAAGTCAAAATAACTCCAGCCCCCGAGCCTTCTAACTGCCTGGATCCATCAAAATGAATAGTCTAGTATGTGTTATCAGGCTTCTCCTCAGGCATCTGCAGCTCTGTCCAATCATTAATAAAATCCACGAGTGCTTGAGACTTGATAGTTGTCCGAGGCATGTATTTCAGACCATGGGGTCCAAGCTCAATGGCCCATTTAGCCACCCGGTCTGTGGCTTCTCTGTTTTGAATAATATCCCCTAAAGGGGCAGAACTGACCACAGTGATGGGATGACCAAGGAAATATTGCTTTATCTTACGGCTAGCCATGAACACGCCATAAACCAGCTTCTGCCAATGTGGGTATCTCTGCTTGGATTCGATGAGTACCTCACTGACATAATAAACCGGCCGCTGAACCGGATGCTCCTTGCCTGATTCCTTTCTTTCCACGACAATTGCCACACTAACCGCTCTATTGTTAGCAGCCACATATAACAGTAAGGGCTCCTTATCAATAGGAGCTGCAAGGATCAGCGGCTCAGCCAACTGCTTTTTTAATGCCTCAAATGCATGATCGGCAGCATCACTCCAGACAAAGCGATCTGTCTTCTTCATCATCTGATACAGAGGGATGGCCTTTTCACCCAACCGACTTATAAACCAGCTTAAGGCCGCAATACGACCCGCCAGACGCTGAACATCATTAATACACGCCGGCTTAGCCAAAGAAGTGATAGCCTTGATTTTCTCCGGGTTAGCCTCAATGCCTCTTTCAGAAACCAAAAAACCCAAAAGGTTGCCTGCTGGTACACCAAATACACACTTGGCCGGGCTAAGCATCACCTTGTAGACCCGGAGATTGTCAAAGGTTTCTTTCAAGTCATCTATCAAGGTTTCCTTCTTCCTGGATTTTACAACAATGTCATCCACAAAGGCATGAACATTGCGTCCAATCTGATCATGAAGGCAATTCTGAACACACCGCTGGTAAGTCGCCTAGGCACTCGTGAGCCCAAAAGGCACAGACACATAGCAGAAGGCTCCAAAGGGAGTGATGAACGCTATCTTATCCTGGTCCTTAACCGCCATCTTGATCTGATGATAACCAGAGTAAGCATCCAGAAAACTCAAACGCTCACAACCCGCCGTAGCATCAACGATCTGATCAATACGAGTGAGAGCAAAAGGATCAGCCGGACATGCCTTGTTAAGGTCTGTGTAATCCACACACATATGCCAGGTACCGTTTTTTTTTAAGTACTAGCACCGGGTTAGCCAACCACTCAGGATGAAACACTTCAATGATAAACCCAGCCGCTAAGAGCCGGGCCACTTCCTCACCAATGGCCTTGGCCTTTCTTCATTAAAACGATGAAGGAATTGCTTGACCGGTTTAAACTTGGGATCAACGTTAAGAGTGTGCTCAACGAGTTCCCTCGGTACACCTGGCATGTCTGAAGGCTTCCATGCAAAGATGTCCCGGTTCTCACGGATGAACTCGATGAGCGTGCTTTCCTATTTTGGATCCATATTAGCACTGATACTAAACTGCTTGGATGAGTCGCCGGGAACAAAGTCGACCATCTTAGTGTCATCTGCCAACTTAAATTTCAACAAGGGGTCATGCTCTGTGGTTGGCTTTTTCAAAGGTGCCATATCTGCCGGATCAACATTATCCTTGTAGAATTTCAACTCCTCTGTTGCACAAACAGACTTAGCATAAGCAGCATTGCCCTCTTCGCACTCCAAAGCTATCTTCCTATTGCCATATACTGTGATAGTACCCTTTCGACCCGGCATCTTAAGTTGCAGATAAACATAACATGGTCGTGCCATGAACTTAGCATAAGCCGTCCGTCCAAACAGGGCGTGGTAAGGGCTCTTGATCTTGACTACTTCAAACGTCAACGTCTCAGCTCTATAATCGTGATCATCACCAAAGGCCACTTCCAAGGATATCTTACCCACCGGGTACGCCGACTTACCAGGCACCACCCCATGAAAAACAGTAGAGGACGGCTTAAGATCTTTGTTAGTCAAATTCATACGGCGGAAAGTATCATAATAAAGGATATTGATGCTGCTGCCCCCATCCATGAGCACCTTGGTAAATTTATACCCTCCAACTTGAGGAGCCACCACCAAAGCCAATTGACCCGGATTATCCACCCGGGGCAGGTGATCCTCACGGCTCCACACAATAGGGTGTTCAGACCATCGTAGGTATCGAGGGACAGCCGGCTCAACTGTGTTTACTGCCCGTTTACGAATCTTCTAATCACGTTTGCATAGGCTTGTGGTAAACACGTGATATTGACCCGCATTCAGCTGCTTCAGATTACTCTGATAACCAGACTGCTACTGCTGATTTCCTTGACCCGATTGCTAATTAGATCCACCTTCATTGCCTTGGCCCTGAAAACCAGAACTTGAGCCGCCACCTCCAAAGCCAGGTCCGTGAGAGCCGAAACCTGAGCCGCCATGCGGGCCATGATCATTCTAGAAAAAATTGGAATTTCTGTACTCCCGCATTATGAAGCAATCCTTCCACAAGTGGTTAGCCGGCTTCTCCTGCGTACCATGCTTTGGGCAAGGCTGATTCATTATCGCCTCAAGGTTGAATTTTGGCCAACCAAACCGGGGTACTAACGACTTCCCCTTACGATGCTGATTGTTATTCTGCGTATTGGTGTTCGCCGCAAAGTCTAAACCGCCATCGGCCTTGCGCTTACCATTATAACCTTGACCCGCCGGGTTGTGCTGCTGCCCCTTGGCATTGCCGTTCTTCTTCCCCTTCACAACTTTCTCCTCATCGGACTTAGGGTCCTTAGTGCTATCAGAATCAGCATATTTGACGAGAGCCGCCATGAGCTCCCCCATATCATTGCAATGGCGCTTAAGCCGTCCCAGCTTCTATTTAAGGGGAAGGAACCGGCAATTCTTTTCTAACATCAGGACGGCTGAACCGGCATTGATACTGTCCAACGAATTGATGATGGCCGAGATCCGTTGCACCCAATTGGTTGTTGACTCACCCTCACCATGGACACAAGAGTCTAGATCAAGAATTGACATAGGCTGCTTGCACGTGTCTTTAAAATTCTGGATAAAGCGCGTCTTCAACTCAGCCCATGACCCAACGGAATTAGGGGGCAGCCCTTTCAGCCAAGTACGTGTTGGCCCATCCAACATCATGGTGAAGTATTTAGCACATGCAGCATCACTAACATCCAACATCTCCATGGCCATCTCATAGCTCTCAATCCAGGCCTCTGCTAGCTGATCCGCAGTGTAATTAGGCACCTTGCGGGGGCCCTTGAAATCCTTAGGCAAGCGCTCGTTTCGTAGAGCCGGCACCAAACATGGCACACCAAGGGTTCTAGAGGTCACTCCTGCCTCTACGGACGCCGATGGGTAAACCGGAGATTGTTGTTGAGCCGCCAACTGAGCCGCCTGCTCAGCCTCCCGACGCGCCCTGCCCTGATCCACCAAGGCCTGGACATCATTATCAGCACGCGGCGGGTCATGCCTATGGGGCTGGTTATGGTGCCGTTCACTACTTGAAACTGCTGGCGAGTCAATATGCTTGCTATAACTCCAGCTTGGACGAGGGGTTGAATGAATCCACGCACGACTGTACGAATAAGCCGCCTATTGAGACACCGCTGTCTGAAGAAGCTCTCCGGCCCTCCGTATCTCCATTGTGGCTGGAGACTCGCCTTCAATGGGAAGAGCCGCCAGTCGCGTAGCCGCAGTGATCATATTGTCCAGAGGGTTAGAATAATGACCCGGCGATGTCGGAACATGCTGAGGCGGAGTCAAATTTAAGCAAGGCAGGTCCGCCGCATGTGGCTGAACCGGCGCTCCGGTCACGGGTGTCTTGACGGCCCAGTTTACCACGGGCAGGTTACTGGTCCCTGCCCCAGGCGTGTTGAAAAGGTTCCTAGCCTCAAACTCCATGGGCAGACGGGTCTGGTGCCTCCTCCTCATAACAGCGTTGGAAGCGTTTTGGTCCAAGGTGAGCCGGAACGACTCTGCCTGAATCCGCTGTGATTGCGCGTCCAAGGCGGCCCGCTCTGTCGCCATCCTAGCATTCTCAGCAGCAAGCTCTTCCTTGGCCTGGCCTATCTCATCTCGTAGCTTCGCGACATCCACTTTGTGTTGTTCTTGAGTTTCCGGGGTTACCTCTGCTCCCATTAAAGTCGCCAAAGCATCCAATAGCTCTGCCAAAATCTGAGTCGGCGGGCGCGCAGAGCCGTGGCACCAGCCGTCGCCGCAGCCGTGGAGCTGGAGGTCATAGCCGCACCAGTCGTCGAACCAAGCATCGGTTGTGTGCCAGCCATGAAGATTGCGACCCTGTTCGGCGGCTCATGGGGGTCCGGAATACTGTCACCATCGGAATAGCCCCCAAGCCTGCCATCTTGCAATTGATACATTGAATCGGTCTCACCAGTTGAGGATTCTCCATCAGAGTAAATTACCATCTCTCCCCTGGACTCAGATCCTTCCTCAAGATCCATGCCATGGACGACACCAACAAAAATGCTCTTCGCAGCGGTTTGAACCTTGGCGGGTCGTGTGCACTGAGCCATCTCGACGATGTTGGTGCAGGTGTCCGGCTCAGGCTCCAACTCACCGATCTTGCCATTGAAGACATGGATTCCGCCGAAGGGGACCCGGTACCCGTACTCGATTGAGCCGGCCTCGGGGCCCCAGCCCGCGTCATCGATGTAGAGCTTGCCGCGAAGACTCTTGGTCATCTGGCCCATAGCGTATCCCTTGATCCCTGTGAAGTTGCCCTTCAAGAACTCGAAACCACCATGTGCTGGCCCCATGGTGGGCGCCAACTGTCGTGGATTTAACACGGCAGATGCCCTAGCAAAAGGACTTAGGTGTGGAGCCATCACAGCTAGGTTAGCTTGAAGGGGTTAAACGGGACAAAGGACACGGAGAATTTACCCAGGTTCGGCCCCTCTCAACGAGGTAAATGTCTACTCCTGCCTTAGGTTGTATTGCTTGGGTTTCGATTACCAGGGAGCGAATACGCTTGACCTAGTTCTCAATTTATTGCTCCTCGAGTTAACCCGTCGCCAGGTCACCCCTTTATATACACAGGTTGATGCCCGGTGGCTTACAGAGTCCCGGCCGGCCCATACATTACGTATCCGGCTCGGTAACCAACTAAACTTGCCTTACAAAATAAGTTAAACATATGGCGGTTCATACCCATGGGCCTCAAGTCGGCCCCGGGTCTTGGGCCTTCAATAAGCTTGCTCTATGGACCGCCATCTTCACATCTTCTTGGGCTTCCTCATCATGAGCCGCCAGTGGCATGACCCGGCCCCTCCTGGGCGGGTCATACCCAATAGTTATATCCCCAACACTAGATGTACAGTTTTTCACGCACCGAGGGAGTACACGTGCATGCACTCACATACATAGCTAGGGTGGTTCGCATGCAAGGGTTGGACTCCTGTCGCGCCTGCGTAAAGTTTTGTTTAACTGATTTCTTTGCTCTGCCAACTAACAGGTGGGACCCAGAAACCAGGTGTCAATTTAACCAGTCAACAAAGTGCCACGTCGACTATGTGGCCGGTCAGCAGGGTGAAATACAATGCTCTACGGTGAGCTAGTGATCGTATAATCACCGTAAAACTATATAGTGACCGTATAATCACCGCAAAACTATATAGTGACTGTATAAGTACCGCAAAACTATATAGTGACCGTAATGAGCGTATTGTTACATACGTCGACCGCCAGTGTATTTTTCTTGTTTCAAATTAAGCCATATTAACTGGAAAGGATGCAGTATGGACTACTACTTTGATGTGTCCCATCAACTCACAGAACGAGGAGAAGCTTGCTTACTACATACACCCTCTCCCTCGCACACGCACGGTGGCTCACAGGACAAGGAGAAGCTTGCTTACTACGTATGCCTATGCCCTCTCCCTCACCCACGCACGTGGTGGCTCGTAGGATGAGGAGAGGGTTTTGACTACATCGCCCTCTCACTCGCCCTCACGGTGGACGTCAATCAGTTCATTTGGTGTCAGATTGCCAAAAGCATATTGTACTGTAGTATCATCATTGTTGGACCTTCTGAAGAGGCTAAGAGCCAAGTGCAAGGTTCATAGGAGTACGAACTGTTGAACATCCCGGCGGGCGATCAGATTTCGGCTATCGTCGGTTTATTCAATTGCAGTCCCACATGTCAATGAAAATGCAAGACAACGCGTGTCCCCTTTGGTGAGCGGCATGCCAGACCGACTGTCAGGGTGTGACGCGAACGCGAAAGGTGTGCTTTAAGTGTGCCGCCTTTTCCTTTTCAAATTGCAAAGTGTAACATTTTCTACTCTTTTCTTTCGCTTGTTCGGGCGATCGATCGATAGAAATCCAGAATAAAATGACGAGGGCGGGGCTTTCCCGCATGTTAGATGGGCTAGTTAGCCTAGTGGGTTTGAGTGATATGATGTGCTACAGTGTCATCCAGTCTTCACGTGTGGTAGAAGTATTGCTGATACAGTAAGTTTTCCAGAAGAAGCAAATTCAACGAAGTCATTATGGTTCCTTAGTCCAATGACTTGAAGATTTTGTTAACTTGACTTGATGACTTGAAGATTTTTGTTTCTTGACTTGATAACTTGAAGATTTTCGCACTTTTCCAGGTTCATTTAGCATACTTAGGCCATTATGTTCATTTTGTAGAAATTTACTAGCATCATCCTTATTTATTGGCGCCCTTAGTATTTTGTGCCAAACTTTGACCATAGATTGAACTAAGAAAATAATAATGCATGTCACCAAAAATTATATCATTGGATTCGTATTCAAACATAGTTTCTAGTGATATTATTTGTAGTTACATGCATCAACTTTTTGTTAGATAAATCTAAAGTCAAAATTTAGCACAAAATGTGAAGGGACCAATAAACCAGGACGGAGGTAGTCGCGCAGAAACATCAAATCCCAACTACAGCTACATGGGTGTGATGATAGGGACGTGGAATACCGTTCGATCATGGTGCACGCGCGCGATTCGCGTGGCTAGGGTGGCGGTCAATCAGAAAGCAAACCACAATAGGGTCAGCGCACACAGTTTCTAGAGGCTACGGAAATTAACTGTGTGCGGTAATAAATGTCCAGGATTGAAGGCGAATCCAAATTTCCTTTGTCGTCTGTCCTTGAGCTCTTGACAAACCAATGCACTATACGATTGTCCGGCCACTCCGCCCGAGAGCTCTCTCCAAGCATCGTTCATGCCATCGTGCTGCACACTAACCGGTAAGGAAGCAATGGCATCCCGTCGCGCCGAGTTCCTCGCCGCCCACGATGGCACACAAAATGGTAAGTAAGCGATGGCATCCCGCTGAGCCGAGTTCATCGCCGCTCGCGACCTCACACCTACTTGGGCAGACTTTGAAGCTACCAAGGCCGAATGGGCAGTCAAGCAAGAGGTGACCAAAGCCGCACAGAGGGAGCAGAAAAGGCAGAAAGCACTCAATAAAAGAGAATCCCACTGCTGCAAGAAAGAAGAGGACGCACGTGCTGCGGAGGAGAGCTCGGCGGAGATCCAAGCACGGTGGGGTGTCGCCGGCAAGGCCGGGAAGGAGAACGACGACATCTGGCCAGCATGCCCCGATGTCTCCACCTGCCAGGATCGCAGCGGTACCTACCGCGACGCTGAGGAGAGATGGGCATATATCCAACCACGGTGGGGTGCCGCCAACAAGAATGGCAAAGAGTACTAGTAGTTAGTGTGTTTGTCTGTGTCGCCCGTACGTTTGTTTAATTAATTAGGAGCATCTACTAGTTACTACTGTAGTTGACCAGGATGGTCGATGTCTGACATGTTGGCGAACGAATGTATTCTTTCCGATGATATCAAGGAGGAGGAAGGCAACCACATGGTACAGTATTATCACTACTGATTTATATTTATTTTTTCTTTTTGATGAAAGCTAGCATTTCAACTCTTACGACGGAGGAGTTCGAAACACGACATGTGCTGGATGTCCCACATGTTAGTGAAAGGAGTGGGACATGAACAGCGTGGTAGAGCGTCTCCACTTCTTCCACTTCTAGGTCGGAGATCACACGTAGTATATAACAATACAAAGTGCGACCCGGAGAGATAGACGCATCTAGTTGGAAGGTCTCGGACCATACACGTAAACAAATATCCAACCTAATATGTGCCTGCAATTAATATAGTAGAGTACTTAGGCACATAGGAGTACATCATAATATCACCATGGATTGCACGTACAACATTTAGTGGTAGTAAGACAAATGCCTATATGCCACACAGGTTCATACTATTTGTGCCCGGCTACTTCACTTACTGCGCTACATTACTTAGGTCCGTACATCCCTGGGTACATGTCCGTCTCGTAGTTCCAATCCCACGTGTTCTTCATAGATGGCATGGTCCATAACGGTGGTCAATGAGAGTCCATAACATCGTAGCTTTTTAGTGTGGCTCCCCATGATGGAGACTCATCCAAACTAAAGCGTCATCGATCAGGGATAGGGGCGTTCAAGATATGAATCCATCGGTGCGCAATGAAAACACACCCGTTCTTCATGAACGGCAGGCCGTCGGTGTCATGCACGGAAGGTGGCGTCATTTTCACTATGGGGTAGCTGTTCCGAATGAAAACCGAGTACTCTGCAAGTGTGTTCATCTGCATAGGTAGCATCACGGGGACGAACATGCCGCCGTCCATCTGGTACACCTGGTATCTCAAACCTGGATACATGGTGACGCACATGGTTATGGTCCATGCAGTATAATAAGGTGACATAAGCAGAGGATACGGATTAAAATAAAATACTTTATATTGCTTTTTTTTTATGAGAGGGAAGGGAAGTAATGTATAGACTAGCTGCGACACGGGCGACGACAAACAATTTGAGAGTGTTACCTAGGCCATGTACATTAATTAAACTAGGAGTAGTTTTGTTTGATGGGATTATGGCTACCTTGCTAGTACTACACGGAATTGAAATTGTTAAATCCTATATAGTTTATTACAACTAGCATTATAAAGTTGCGTAGATGACTATCCCAATCAAAAAAAAGAGAGGAAAGAACTACTCCTGCTCCTGGAGTATAAAGAGACATGTACTGAAATGTTATAAGATGACATGGCAATAAGATATACGATAGCTCCTGACTCTACTACTCTTAGATAGGAGAGAATGGATTACTTGGGTACATGATCAGGGTCCGATCGTGATATATCGTGGCACCTTGTTGCCCTTCAATGGTACCATGTGTAACGACTGCGAAGATAGTACGTCCCAACTGGGTGTTGTCAGCTACAAGGTTCCAAGTTAGACCAAATGCCCCGTGCACATCCACAATCGGCGATCTGATTTTGATCGGGGGATGACTTTGCCCTGCATAATCATGCAAACAAGGCGGAATTCATAGAAACCGGGTGAAAATCATTACATTTCAAAAACTTTTCATATAAATCAGACAAAATACAATACAGTTTTCATACAAACCGGAGTAAAACATACTCTAAACATATCCTAGATGACCGTCGGCGTCCGTCCCCCATGTCCGGCCATGAGCCCCGAGAACTGAAGCTTCGGCTATTGCCTTCGCCTTTTCCTATTTCAACTTGGCGCTCTCTAGCTCTGCCTCTGTAGCCTTCTCCTCGAGAGCTCCAGGAAGTGAAGATTTCCACCTCCACGTCGTCGCCAATCGGATAATCGGCCCTAGATGTTGTGCCCAACGAGCTTAGATTTGACGAGAGGGGAGAAGGGGTGGCCATCTTGGGACCCGAGCGGCGGCGACCTGCCATGCAGTACTCTTCCTCGCTGCTGGCGACGCTCGCGCAGACATGCCGGCTTCGTAATCATGGAGGCGGAGCACGGACGGGGTGGAGCCGGCAATGCCCTTCTTCTGCTCCGATGATAGTGCGTCCCAGAGAGCTTTGGAGGGCGAGGAGGCCATGGCGGGAGTGGTGCAGAGAGGAGAAAGGGGCCACAGGATAATGACTGCGGCCAATGACTGCAGCCATGGCCAGGGCTGAAGTTTATATAGGTGGCGAATGGCGATGAGTGGTGTCAGGTGGACGAACAGGTGATGCCGGAGTAGGTTCCTCGGCAATTGCATGTCATTAATGTGGGCGGCGCACGGATCAACGGCTGGCCATGGTGTCGTTTCAACGCGGAGCAATCGGGTGCACCAGGAAGTGGCGCTCTCTCAGCAGTCGCGCTGCTTCAAAGCCGGCGCCGGTGAGAGGTTGCCTCCGCTCTGGCCGGGCATTAATGCGGCACTGACACTCTGGGGCGGCGCTGACCATTTCAGGCGGGAAGCACGCGCCGGCAAGGGAGGGGGTTTGGGTGGGCCTGGGCGGTTAGACGCATGCGTGGTGGTGGTATTGATTTTGTACCATTTCAGGCGTAGTACTGGTAGTTTGCAAAACTACTCAGGCCTCCTTTGGTTCATAGGGTAGGAATGTTATAGGAATAGGAAAATCATAGGAAGTGAGATGACATGCATCTCAATTCTTATAGAGAAAGAGATGTCATTTGATGCATAGGATAGGAATTTTTCCATTGAGCCTTAGCTAATGTTTTTTTCCTCCAAAATGTGAAGGATTGATTCCTATCATACATAGGAATAGGAATCCACTCCTACAAACCAAAGGGCTTCAAAGGAAATTTTCCTTTGCAAATCCTATCCTATAGAAAATCCTATGAAATTCCTACAAACCAAAGGAGGCATCAATTATTGCACTCAATTTCCAAAAAAATGGTGGTAAAAAACGTTAATTGCAATGCGTGCATGCGTGACCAATAAAAAACTACTACATGCATGCAACGATTTAATGCACATTGTAATCTCAACATGTGATGGGGGGCTCTAAATTTGAATTTGAAACTTATAAAAGGGAAAACAAAACAAATAAACTGGAAGAGAGGGAGTAAACCGTAGGATGTGTCCCATACGAAACAAGTCCCCTGGTTTGTCACCGAGAAGATGCGGTTAAAAAGGAGCACAATGTCTTCGTACTCGTACGGCAACAAATCGGCCGCAAATAGCATGGTCCACCTTTGACCGCCACGTGCAGGGTTCATGAAAACAATCGCGATGTCGAACACCACGATGAGACTGTAATTTTGGTTGGCGCACAACCTTATCGGGGCTTCCGGGATTGCTATCTTCTTCAATCTCACCGTGGTTCCATCATAGCAATTCAGGTGATGGCCCATTGCATGGCCGATCCCAATGTTGGACAAAGGTTCTACGGGAACGGTGTCACCATTGTATATGTTGTGCAAATTGATGTTGATACCCTCCCATACATATGCAAGCCAATCTCTATTAGCACCAAGCCTAACCTGTGAAATAGTGGGCAGTGGGGAATTATGAAATGGATAAGGAAGTAGTCTTTAGAATGCATTTACTACGTGCTGAAACTCATCACTTACCTGCTCAACAGACAAAACTCGAGGGCCCCTCAATGTCGGCATCTCAAGGGGCGTCAACTTGCAACTACGGCCACGCCGCGCTGGAGAGACCCCCAGGAAACATCCTCGTCCTCAAGGACGCATGGCAGACCCACTAGCATGGCCTTCTCCCACACATATTTACGCACCCTCTTAAAATATTTGGTGCAAGTACTGCTGAGTCTTGCGGATGTGAGGAAGTCAGAGCGACTTACGATTTCTCCCAAATGATCATCGTCCAAGGTCTCCCGATCTCGACGAGGACGAGAAGTACCACCGCCTTGCGAATCCATGGCAATGGCGATGAACTGCCTTGTCCCTTGGGGAGATGGTTTACACAAGAGGAGATGGTAACTGCAGGGCTTCATCCCTTCGGAAAGGATGTTCTGCGGGCGCACACTAGTGCAGTTTATATTTCAGATTATTACGGAGCTGGTGGGCGGTTCGTTGTACAGCACGTTTGCGTCCATCCACTAGCCCGGAATTAAAGCACGCACGACATTTACAGCGACTGGCATTAGTTTGTTTTCCGGGCGCATGGACCAATGCTGACTAGCGGACCTCGTCGCCCTTTTTTGAGCATGACTTCAACAACTACATGCGTGACATGCGTGCATGCAAATCTTGCGTGACCAAACCATGCGAGGCGGAGTGGTAGGCTGTCAAACTACAGCCTGGATGTTGTAGCCATGTCATCCACATGCAACCTAAAGGCCAATTCATACTCCATGGTGCATTGTTTGGCACGAACGTTCCATGGAGCTGGTGTTGCAACTGGCGTACTCCATAGCCCGCTTCCCTTCTCCTTCCTCTTCCACCGTCTGGGCACATCCGCGGAAGTGACCGGTCAACCCTAATATAGTACTAGCACAAAAAGATGCATGCATGACCACTAAAATTTCCTTTCTCTTATCTCTATGAAATACGTAAATGTGGCATGAGACTCAAAGCCCTTTAAGTCTGAGTATAATGGAAATCTATTTTTTATATGAGCCCTTTAAACAAGAATGGAGGGAGTATTAGAAGTATGTTGCTTTTAACAAACCAATGGCGCTCGCCAAGCTTTCATTCATTCATCTTAAAAGCAGTTTACATTGAGGAGTAGTACTGGATATCTCAAATCCATACATACCATGCAATAGTAGTAACTAGTAGTAAGTACATAACCTAAGCTAGACCACACTACTCGTCGTCGGAGATGGGTAGGCGGCCGCATGCTGCAACTCCAGCTCCTCCTGCTCCTCCTCCAGTTTGGCGAACATCTCGATGATCCCCCACTCACGCTGGCGGTGGAAGCGGCGGTTGGCCTACACCTCGGCCTCCGACTGGATGCACTCGAGGGTGGCCTGCTATTCCGCTGCCCCCTCCGCTTGGGTCAACTCCGCCATGGCGAAGCATGCAGCTGGTGGCCCCGGCTCCGCCTCCCCCGCGTTGTCGTCGTCCTCCTCCGGCTCTGCTTCATCTGCGTCATCGTTCTCCTCCTCCGGCTCTGCGTGCTGCTCCACCTCCAACGCCTCCTCGTCCGGCTCCAGCTAGTCCGGACTCCGGAGGCAGGGTGGCTGTGATCCGGGCTTCGCGCCGCCTCCAGATTGCGGAAGCAGCTCAAAGCGACGCTCTGGCGGGAGCATGGCATATGTCATTTCCTTCGGCCGGGCCATGGCTATCGGGCGACGATGACCTGAGAAGAGGCGGTAGGAGGGGAATGAATGCGGATACTGTTCGGGTTCACCATCCAGCTTAAATAGATGTGCTCCATCACGTGTACCCACGCGTCCACAAACTGTACACGTATGGGTCTGTTTAGAGGGCGTGACGTAAATGGTATGTGTGTGTGAGAGAGACAGAGTGTGTGTGTGCGCCTCTACTCTTCGGACATGTACTCCACCTTTTGTATCAGGATATAAGTATAATGGTACTACACTTTAGCTTGTGATTTACGTGGCCATATTAATGTGGTTGTGTAAAAAAATGTCACTTCCTGCTCGTGATTTGCATTATATAATTATGAGATGTTTGCTGACTACTACTAAAATAAAGTGGAATTTTTCCATGTTATATAAGTAAATTAAGGTGATTGATTATCATACGGGTAAGGTTGGACGAAGGGTGGTAGGAACAAATGCTCCTCCTAGAGCATGTGTGTGTCAAATGGAGTCTTAGATGCGTGTGCGCGTGCACGTGTGTGTGTGTGTGTGAAACGGAGTCTTCGGTAGGGAAAGTAATTTAAGTGTGTGTGGCTTCATCGTAGAGAGGTGATGTGTATGGTAGAGGCATCCAACGGGGGTGGGTGCGAGAGAGAAGAGGCCCGTAAAGAGGGAAGAGAAGGCGTGTGCGCGTGAGAGGAGTGGACATCAAGATAACGTGTTTGTTCGAGCGACATCGAGGAAGACTATTATCGATGCTGCATGTAGGCGGGAATTAAACGAAGGGATAGTCTTATTGGTTTCAGGGATAGAGGGAAGGAGTGAGAGAGGGTGGTAGCTAGAAGGAGATAGTTAAGTGTGAGTGTGTGTTTTAGCGAAGAGACCCATCCAGACGGAAGTCATGTGCAGACAAGAAGATAAAGATTTGATGTGGGGTGAGGGCTGAGGGTAATTAACTATGTATGGAGAAATATGAGACCTTAAACACGCATGTGCGAGGGGTATACATGTATACGTGGATGTGTGTGTGTGCGCGAGCATCATCCAGATAATTAAAAGAAAGGAGACATAAGTCATAAGATCAATGGGATGGGAGAGATGGATCGGTATGACAGCATGCATTCATGTGAGATTGGAGGGAAGAAGGACCGATGATCGAGCATGTGTTTTTGTCCTTAAGAGAGAGTGGCGTGGGTAGGAGCATGCATCTATGGTGAGCAGAGAGAGCAAGACACAACATGTGTGCAAAAGAGATCGACCTATAGATGCATGTATAGAGAAACAGATATAGTGTGCGTGATAGGAAGCAAGAGTGTGTGCGAGAAAGAAAGGTTGACGGAGAAATAGATAGAGAGAGAGATAGATATGCTAGCTAGAGGGACATCAGCTAGTTTGTGTGTTAGAGATAACAATCGAGTGGTTCAGAGGGGTGAGTTATGTGTGTGTGAGAGAAATATAAAAAGAGGGTGCATGACTGCATGTACATGGAAACATATATAGTGTGCATGATAGGAAGCAAGAGTGCGGGCGAGAAAGAAGGTTGACAGAGAAACAGAGAAATAGAAAGATATAGATGCTAGCTAGAGGGAGATCGGCTAGTGCGTGTGTTAGAGATAAGAGTTGAGTGGATCAGAAGGCTGAGTTATGTGTGTGGGTGTGAGAGAGACAGAGAGATGGTGCATGTGAGTGACATACAAACGAATATTAGAGAAAATGAGATCCCGAGAGACGGAGTTTTGTGTTTGTGAGAGAGAAAGATATTTCACAAGGAGAGTCGTAGCTAGAGAGACATATCAGGGAATGCGAGATATCCCTATGGAGAGAGGGTGTATGTGAGCGGCATAGAAGGGAATGGTGGAGAGATATGAGACCCTGGGAGACAAAGTTTGTGTTTGTGTGTGAGAGATATTTAAGAGGGAGAGTCGTAGCTACTGAGACATAGGGAGCGCAAGACATCTCTGTGTGTGAGGGTGTGTGTGAGCGGCATACATGGGAATAGTAGAGAGAAACGAGACCCCGGGAGACGAACTTTGTGTTTGTGTAAGAGAAAGAGATTTCACAGGGAGAATCATAGTAAGAGACACATATCAGGGAGCGAGATATACTTATAGAGAGATAGAGTGAAGGTCGAGGGAGATAGTACCATCAGTGTGTTACGAAGATAAAAGACTGTTGTTGACATACAAGTAGCATGAGAGATACCCGAGAGACGGTGAAGGCGTATAGGTCTAGAGAGAGATATAAGCATGGGTGATAGCTATATGAGATGAATATCTAGATTAATGTCTAAACGGTATTACACCATATGTTGCGTGTGTCAACCACATTATACGTGTTTGAGAAGTAAAAAAAAACCATAGGAAACACACATTAATTGGAGACAGTTAGCGAGGAATGCATACATTGGATTTCAACATAAAGTGGTTTCAAATATTTGAAACCACTTTATGTTGAAATCCAATGTGTGCATCAAATTAAGATGGATTCAGCCTTATGAATCTGAGATTATGCCATTTGTAAACCATATTTATGTATAAAGGGTGTTGCGCTTTTGAAAGTAGATATAAAATGATGTGTATAGATTTGTATTCGAATACAAAATGGATCCTGCCTGAAAAAAAAGAATACAAAATGGATTGGAATTGAGTTGGCATGGTAAACGTGTAATCTTTTTCTGCAAAAATTTGAACGAAGCGGGGAAACTCGCAGTAACCTCCCGAAACCAAAATCTGCGAAATGGAAATTACTGCCTATCCGTGACACGCAAAGCCTATCGGCTTGATATCTTTTGGTTTCGATAGGGTTAGGCTTGTAATTTCACTCAAACGTGAGACAACCGCGTCCGCCTCTCACCTCCCCAGATTCATGCACGGTGGGCGCCAAAACCTAGTTTCTCCTTGGCCGAAATCTCCTCTCACCTCCCCCGGATTCATACACGGTGGGCGCCAAAACAAACTCTCATCGGCCGAAATCTCCGTCGGCAAATATTCGGTGTATGCGAGATTACCGTCCTATCCCCAACCGACCAATATTGTCGTGATGTAGGAAATTTTAAACGGGGGCTAAGTTTGTAAATTTCCTCGCATTTGAGATAAGTGTGTCCTGAAGACATGGTTCCCCTACCTCTCTCCCTCCATTTCGCCATTCGTACTCTGTGGGCGGCAAAACACCCTCTCCACCCCAGTCTCCTCCGTCCGCCACCCCATCCACCGCCGTCCTCCTCCACCATGCCGGAGCTGATACCCCGTCGCCGTCGTTCATTACAAGAGATCGACCTCTCTCATCCACGGCTTCGGACCATGATCCTTGCATGGCGTCCTCTCGCTTCATCCGCGCTGTCGTCCACCTTGCCGAGGCCGCTCCTACGACTGTCTCATCCACCGCACCGGGATATTTCCCTCGCCGCCATAGTCTGCCCTCCTAGATCTGCTTCCACGCCGCTGACAGCCATCGCTACCACAACACCCTCAACGCCTCAGCAGATGCTTACATGGTGCCACACCAGAGGTGGTACTCTTTTGTATCTGCTCAAGTTATTTATCTCAGCAAGAAAATAGATCGCCACTGCTTTACTGTGATTTCTTGTCTATCACTTTGAACCATACTTGTTAGTTGAAAGCAAACATTGGTTGCAAAAGTTGCCTTTGTCCGATTTGCACCTTCAGATTCACCATGGCACGCTCACAACAATACTCGCAATGCTTATGGTTTTCCCCTTTTATATTCCACATTAGCTTAAATGACAGTCGACTGAATTTCAATTTGGGGTCAGTCCATTTTTAAAGGTTCGCCGGAGGGCTGCCCCTTTATCTATCTTAGGGTTTTGGGTGGGGACATTCATTGTGGGGGGCGATCGTCGGGCTATGGTGGGGCCTCGCCGGAGGCAAAACTTGACGCGGGTGGGGGGTGGGTTTGGCTACAGGGATGGCCTGGGGCGGCGGAAGTCCGGAAGTGGTGGGCGGTTCAGGGGAGGGCGGGGGCCGGTGGTTCGGCCGGCGGCTCGTGCGGTGGTCTGTAGTGGAAGAATAAGAGGCGAGGAAGAAGAAGGGTTAGGAGATGTAGGATCTTCATCCAACCGCCTAAAATGGTCGACTGACCCAAATGACGAAAGTCAGGCGACTTGCATGTAGACATTCCCATATATTCAGTACCATCATCGTAGGTGCTTCGAGACGTGCAAGCAGTGCTCCTCAACCCATCAAGCTAAACAACATGCCACTCATAATTCCAAACTTAGTTGCTCAAATACAAATCTGATATGATGCTGACATGTTGTACTAAAACAGAGAATGTTTAGTTGGTCAGCTAATGTTCCTACTTTACTTTCGAAAAACACGTGCGCCACATATCGAGGGACAGCAGGGAGTTGCATTCTTTATGCGCTCTGGTTCATCATGTGTGGGCAACGAACATTTTATTATCCAAAATCTACTTGCTCTTCTTTAGCATGCTCCTCTTCTGTTCTTCTTTAATAAGTACTCTCTCCGTTCCTAAATATAAGTCTTTGTAGAGATTCCTCCATGGACTACATACGGAGCAAAATGAGTGAATCTACACTCTAAAATGTATCTATATACATCCGTATGTGATCCATAGTGGAATCTCTACAAAGACTTGTATTTAGGAACAGGGGGAGTATAATAGTAGTACAATATGTTCCTTGTAGTGAAGAGGAGCAGGGACATTTGCAGTGTACAGGTCTATTCGGCCGCTTGTCATGGACGCTTTCAACTCTTCGTGTTGGTCTTCATGTGCTTGTCATGGACGCTTTCAACTCTTCATATTCAGTCATATGTGTCACCTTTGAGAGTTAGACTGATAGTAATGGTACTGCGCCTTCAGTTGTAGAGAGCTGGTATCCGAAGCCTTTCTAACCATACCGGCAATACTAGCACATATTTTCCAGCAAGTTCCACTTTCCTGATTTTACTCGTGATGCTTAGGGTTTTCCCATTATATCTACACTATGATCTACGTAGGTGCTTTGTGTCCTACTAGCAGCACTCCACCCTTTAAAGCTAAATAAGGCACCAATCATAATTCCAAAGCTTAGTTGTTCCAATACGAATGTGACATGAGATATTCGTAATAGTTAACAGACATACATTCAATTGGTCAGCTAATGCTCCTACTTGAGTTTTCAAATGCATGTGGCCACATAGAGAGAGACAGCATGGAATTGCATTTCTTTGGATGCTCTGATTCATCATAGGTGGGCAACCAACATTGTATAGAAAGAAACAGAATCTCCATAATATGCTTCCTCTTCTATTCTTTAACATGTTCCTCTTCTATTCTTCTTTAATAAGTACAGTATGTTCCTCGTCAAGAAGCCAAGCAGGGACATCAGCATTCGACAGGTCTATTTGGCCACTTCTGCAAGTTGCTTTCAGCAATTCGAGTTGGTCTGCCATAATATCCAGGAAATGCTGGGAGCTATGCGGCCTTTGAGAGACTAGACTGATAGTAACAGGAGTGCGCCTTCAGGTGAATAGAGCTGGCCTATAGGTGATCGATAGGCTTTTGGTTAGTAGCGGCAATACAACCCCGTATTTTCCAGCCAGTTCCGCTTTTCCCGATTTATTTATGATTGTTATGGTGTACCACTGAAAGTGTGTTATATCGACTAGACGGGGTGAATAGGCGATTTTTACAAATTCATCACTGAGGAAATACTACTTGAGGAATTTGCTAAGCGACGAAATACAAGCAGCAGATAAAGTACTTAGGTGCATGCATAACTAGACAGTAGCATAGTCATCATGATGAAATGAAACATACACAAAGCGCAAGTAGTGTGTAAACAGGATAAGCAGGCAGAAGACAAGATGACTGAAGAAATAGGATTGATGAAATTGAGAAAGTCTTCAGACAAAGTCTTCAAACAGTAACGATCAATTTCATCAACAAGTAAACAAGGAAATGAAAGGGTTGATGAAATAGAACCAGTAGCTCGGTGAAGACAGTGATTTGGTAGACCAGTTCCAACTGCTGTGATAGTTGTACGTCTGGTTGGAGCGGCTTGGTATTTAAACCAAAGGACACACATTTCTTACCGTATTCTCCTTGAGCTAAGATCACACAGACCTCGCCCAATCACTCATGGTAAGTCTTCAAGGTGACTTCCAAACCTTCACAGACTCGGTCACTCGGCGATCCACAATTCCTCTTGGATGCTCTAGACCATGACGTCTAACCGTCTGGAAGATGCACAGTCTTCAAAGGTAACAAGCATTGGTTCCACACAGGAACAATCTCTTCAGTGATGCTCAATCACTTTGGGTTTTAGGTGTTGGGGTTTCGGGTTTTTCCTCACTGATGATTTTCTCCCAAAGTCCTCGGAGGATGGGATGCTCTAAATGACAAGTGTCAACCTATCTCTCAGAGCAGCCAACCAGCTAGTGGTTGAGGGGGCGGCTATTTATAGCCGGGGAGCAGCCCAACATGATAAGACATAAATGCCCCTAATGATATGACCGTTATGTGGATAATATATTTGGGATAGCTGGCGCGAAGCATAGCAACGATCGAAAATATGAGCTCTCAAATTCCTCAGGGCTATCATGTTCCTCACTGTAGGCAATTCGCACTGGCGAATTCCTAACTCCTCGGTCAGGACAAATTCCTCAAAGACCAGAAGATCTTCGTCTCTGTCACTGAAGAAATTGACTGAACTGCAAGAGATTTCCAAAGGCTTCACTCGAAGGATTGGGTATGTGTAGGCTTTGAGATGAGCATCACTTGGAAAAAAAATTAATATTACCTCGACCCCCTTTAACAGTACGGTGTTTCCTATGACTCAAGAAAGGAAAATGAAACTACAAAAACAAAAGTCTTCACGCTTCATAGTCCTCGCATCAATATCAATATCTTCAAGGTCACACCAATTTCCTCATTTTGAAAGTCTTCAAGAAAACCAAAGACTTCAGATGAAGACATTCATTTTTAGGGGTCGACTTTCTTTGGATATATCAAACTCCTTAGAGACTTATAAGACATGTGTACACTCAAAAACACATTAGTCCCTTAACCTACAAGTCTTCAATACACCAAAATCACTAAGGGGCACTAGATGCACTTACAATCTCCCCCTCTTTTGGTGATTGATGACAAATATGTTAAGTTTTCAACGGGGATAAACATATGAAGTGTAAATACTGATTTTGATTGCAAGATATAGAAGAACTCCCCCTGAAGATGTGCCTATTTGAGGAATTTGCTTTGGACTGCAAATGCACATTGTAGGATAAAATCATGGAGATCTCCCCCTATATCTTGTAATCCATTCATGCATTTAACATATAGTATGAGGAATTTGAAATGCATGATGGAAAATGGTGTCTGACAACATTCAGCATGCATGCATTAAGGTACTTGAGGAAATAAGCATGCAGAAAGCAGTTCAAAAGTGTGAGACCACCATCGGACGTAAGTTTACAACTCAACCAATCGAACACTTCACAAGAGCGAGAGTTGAAACTTAAAGAAAAACAGCAGCCCCATATATAGAGACCCGCTTGAAGACTAACTCAAATTTCTCCCCCTTTGTCATCGAATGACCAAAAGGGATAGAACTTGAGGACTAACACCCCTAAAGAATATCAACTTGAGGTCGGTGGAGGAGCGCCAGCATTTTCGAGGTCGTTTGTCGATGTAGGGCAGTGTCGTTGAGATCCTCAGCTTCATCCGTCTCACACGATGAAGAATATGAACTCGTAACCAACTGAGGAACTTTGACCTTCTTGAATTTCTTTGATGGAGGATGAGACCAGTCAAAGTTCTACTAAAAATCCATCTGCTTGAGGTCTTCATCACTATAAAGATGAGAAAGTATAGCCCAAGTGCGATCGAAGATTTCATGCACATAGTAGTGATTCTTCTTCACAGTGTTTTGAGTGACAGTCATGTTCTGAAGAATTGAGCCAAATTGACGGTTGACCCACTTGTGATTGCGATCGACTTTCTGGCGAAGACTTAGTAGAAGCTCACGATCAGTCATCACACGCAGGGCAGTGGGTTGCGGATTTTGCTCGGTGGCTTTAATAGCAGAGTCCTAGGTTGCAGAGTCATCATTGGTGGAGAGTAAGATGCAGCCTTACGGAATTGACCATCCAATGGACTAGTGCCTTCATCAATAACATCAGCTTTGCCTTTTTCATCAACTGAGGAAATAGTCCTTTTGAGGACTTCAATAGGAGGCAGAAAGCTGAGGTGATTCTAAAAGTCAGCCTTGTATGGAATTGAAGACCTGGTTCTGATGAATTTCATAATCCAAGGAGCATAGGGCTTTAACTCAAACGGCAACAGCACAACATTTGCCAAAGTCCTCATGAAGAAATTGTGATAGTTAATGGGAATACCATGAATGATGTTGAACAACAGATTCTTCATGATGCCAACAAATTCTTCTTCTTCAGAGTTGTGGCCTTGATCGGACTGACGGTTTTGGTCAATATGCGGTAGACGGTCCTGGGCACATACAACAAATCTTTCACGAGGAAAGTGGTTCTTGAAGCTTGGCCTGGATGTAAAGGCTTCATCAACACTTGCATGAGATGATTTTGAAGTTCAGGTTCCTCATACATGAGCCTTGCACCTTCGGCTGGAGGGCTTACTAGGATGACATGAAGCAATTCATAGGTCGGAGCTTTGTAGTGAGTGTTCTCAGTCATCTAGTCTAGAACCCATGAATTGACTTCTGAGACATTGCCAGTGAGGTGCAGAGTTGCATAAAACCGAAGAATTAGCTCTTCATTCCAATCACAAATGTCAGCACAGAAATTGAGGAGTCCAGCTTCATGAAGAACATTCAGAACTGGTTGAAAGCATGGAATGGACTCCATATCCACGTGAGGAATTTGACGGTGTTGGAAGACTTTGTCCTTGTCAAATAGAACAGAGGCATAGAAATTCATGACTTGCAGTCCACAACCTCTTGCGCCTTAATCTTGCTGAGTCAAAAGGATTTGCATCAGTGAAGAAATGATGCTCTGCGAAGAAATTGGTATTGTTGAATTTTGGCCTCCTTGTGCCAGACTAAGGATTTTGAGGCTTGGACTGAACATTTGCAGTAGTAGGCCTCACAACCTCTTGAGTCACAACTTTTGGTGCAGCAGACTGAGGAATTGAAGCGGTAGTTTCATCAGCAGTCTGGTTCTCCATTTCTTTAGCTGATGCAGCTAGAATTTCTTCAGGAATAGACTGGAGAGAAGTTGGACGACCTTCAGACCCTGTCAATATTTCTTCAGCCTGCACAAGGGACTAAGGACTTTGATGGAGAGGTGTGGCAATTGGTGAATTTGGGTGAAGATTTTCCCAATAATCATCATTTAGGACAGGAATGGTTGAGCCAATGTCCACATCTTCATCAATTTCTTCTACGCCCGCCTCTTCAGCAGTGAACTGAGGCATAGGAGATGATACCAGTGGGGTTGAAGCAACAGCTTCCACTTCAATTTCTTCGTCCATCTTCTCTGAGGAACCAGCAGAATGATTTTCTTCATCATTGTCATCTTCAGGAATGACGTACCCTAGTCATCTTCTACCACTAGTAAAAATTTGAGTGCCTCAGCTCAATTATTTGGGGGTGAACACCTCACTTTCTCTCTCTGCACAACCCCTGTTCACCTCTCTCTCCACCTTCCCTTCATTCCAGAGAGAACCCTAGGCATGCAATGCCTCTCCCCTATATTTTACACTCCCCTAGTGCCCCCAGACACTATAGGACATGCCCATGGAACTTTTATAATGCCCTGGCATGCAGAGAGCGCGCTCTGGAGCACATTACAGTGCACTCCGGCACTGTAGCTCGACCATCCCGAGGCCATTAGGTGACCTTGGGCGCCGGAACCGTGTCCCCCGAGGCCGCCTCAGCGTGTGTGACACGTCTAGCTATCGGGCCCCTCCTCCCTCACCCTCCTCTTGCCCTGCCAAGTTAGCCCGAGCGCCGCCTAGCTCGGCCAGTGGGCGCACGAGCTTGGGGCCCTCCTGGAGCACGCCCCACTCCCCAAATTCTCACCCCCTCGACCTGGACGACACCCACGAGCACCCTAGACACGACCCAGAGCACTGATTTAGCCTCTGGCATCGCCTAGGCCATGGTCGTGGACGCCATCCATGGTGCACCACCGCCCCGCCATAAAAGACCGCTCCGAACCCCCCCCTTCATCGCTGGTCGCTCTCTCTCCCTCCTAGAACCCCTCTGGACCAACATGTTCCTCCTCCTGTGCCCTCCATCGAACTCCATGGCTGGAACAATGCCGTCGGCCTTCACCTAAATTGACGCTCACCTCTCCTCCTCCTCCTCCCCCTAGAACTACCTCAAGGCACCACCAACATCACCACTGACCCACCCCGTGCTCCTTTCTCTCCTCCCTGTGGCCGAAGCGACGAGCTCCATCATCGCCGTCGGCCTCGCCCGCCACGGCCAATGATGCGCTCACACCCAACCTCCGCTACACATGAGGCGCACCTTGGCGGATGCGACACGCTCTTTGGAGCTCACCGGTGTGCCGATCGTCGCCGGAGGTGGCCGGTGCCGCCGGGGCGAGCGCCGGCACACGCTCGGCCTCACCTTCCTTTTCGCTGCAGCTAACACCGACGCAAGGAGGGAGATGGCCATGACACTGGGGCCAGCGACCCCACTGGTCAGCCTCTACTGAGGTGTCTGCCTAGGCCTGCGCAGGGTAAGTGGAGGCGAGTTCCGTGGAAGCTATCTACGCCCTTTCTTTTTCATGTTTTTTTCTGATTGGGAAAAATACAAAATTATGTCAGTCCAACGAAGGCGCTAGCCTAGAGTACGCCTTCAACATCGGCGGCTCCTTCCGCGGGGCTGAACTGCTAGGCCGGCCCAGCGGCTATTTCGCACCCAGTGCGGTGCTGAATGAGAGCCAGGCCATTTTGGCCCGACTGGTATAGCACTTTTTCCGTTTTCCTATTTCCAGTAAATTCAAACTTTTCCACATAGCTCATTTCAAATCCAAATTTGATGATTCAAATTCTCAGTAACTCCGTAAATCAAGATATTTTTAGTGAGCTACAATGAACATTTTTATTGTGCCTAGTTTCCACTGGGTCTTATAATTAGGTCATTTATACACATAAATCAACTTCAAAAATTCATAGGATATTCATTTGAACACCAACTCAAGTGAAACCAATTTCTAAATATTTGTAAAATCATGCCTTGTTTAATGAGTGCCTTTGCTCAGTTTACAAAAAGATATTCCTGTAAACTTCTTGCAGATCCGTAAATCCCTTATTTCCAACAAATTGAAATGTCCAAAAATCCTCATTGATCCAAATCCCATGAAACCACTTTGGTTATTTTTCATATGACCAAAGTTATCCTAGAAAAGTCAAATCCCTATTTTTAGAGCACATTGATTTCTGCCCTTTTCGTGTTGCTTATTGTGATTGCTTTAGACGATAGTTGATGAAGTAGACGGAATACTCGGAGATGGACCAGAAACTTTTGAAGACCTCGAAGACTTTGCTGAGCCAGGCAAGCAGCCCTTTGACCATGTCTATGAAACCCTTTTTATGCATGTCATATAGCACCTTATTATTGTTGCATCAGAATCATGATGAGATGGTAACCCCTTTGGTGGGTTGCCTTTGTTACTGCCTTATTGATACTTGCATTGTGCATGACCCTACCTTCCTATGAGGGTTATGTGGGTGGGAGTAGATAGGATGCTAAAGTAGTTGCTACGCAAATGGGACGGGTATATGCATGGTGATAGAGACAAAAATATTTTCAAAGACTTTTCGAAAACCCCGTCGGGTGCCACTAATGCCCGAGGGAGATGTTGAGCTAAGTACCCACTTGATGACGAAGTGGTGTACCGAGGCAAGTGAGTGTGTTGTTTTCAAAAACAAATTGGTTTAAGTTGTGACCATTACTCCAACCTTCATGTACAACCACACTACCCCTTATGGGACGGGGCATTATTGATTACCTAGTCTGATGCTGGCATGGTGCCCACATTACTAGTGACGGGGGCGACATGAGTTCACTCTCGGGACGGGGCGTGCTTGGATAGGCGGCCATGACTGTTTTGACAGGGCACCGGACACACTGTTGGTCCCTTCGTGTAGATGCGATGTTAAAAAGGGCAGAGTCCAAAAATCTTCTATGATCATGACACGCGGGTTGTGTACCAACGAGTGGAATCTATGTTAGTGTCGCCTAGGGAAAGATAGTGATCGGGTGCTTCCCCCGAGTACTTGATGTACTGCGGGGTCGTGGATGACATGAAAGCTTCCCGGATTCTTGTGGGCAAAGTGTACAACCTCTGCAGAGTGTAAAACTATTCGAATAGCCGTGTCCACGGCCAAGGACACTTGGATAACCGCTCTTGGTCTACGTCCATTGTTTACAAGAACCTGTGAGTGTGTGTGTTGGAGAAAACTACTTGAGTTGAGTTGAGTGACTTGACATGTTGATTAAGTTGGAGGTAATCCAAACTCTGTTTATGTTGATGTCTGTAATCCGTTCACACGGATATCTGAATTCTTATGAAGCATACTTTACAAGTTGTTAGGACATGTCATTGCACTCAAAACTAGCTTTCTGCAAAATTTTCCTACTTTGAGCTATATCATGTATTGTCATACCATGTTCCAAAACATGGGTTGCTTGCGAGTACATTCAAACGTACTCATTGGCTTGTCCCTGGCTATTTACTTGGCCAGGCATGGAAGAACAGGAATATGAGGAAGAATTCTTCGGTGACCAACATGCGAACTAGGACGCTTTCCCAGTCAGAATGCCTATAGGGTTAATGCAGATGGCATGGGTTCTACTTATCGACAAAGATTTCTGTTGCTTGTGTTTTATTTGATGTTTAGCCCTTGAGGCTTTATCCATGTAAGACTTGACCATAATGGTCATAATTTGTGTAAGATGGTATGTATGGATGTAAGACTCTTGTTATTCAGCTTATGTGTGTTCAGTGAGCATTGATCTCTGGGATCACTGTACACGTGCATTCGGTGGCTTCGACTATGTAAGTCGGGGTTCCCACAGAGCTGGTAGCAGAGCCATCTTGACTGTAGGAAGCCTTAGTTAGCATGGTCGATAGTTAGGGTAAAACTATTTCCAAAACTATCACTAATTTGCAAAAACTATCTATACTTCTCTTCCCTTTTGAGTTTTTTAAAAACTAAGATATTTCTTCCTTATTGATCTCTTCCCCTTCAAATCTTTTGCAAACGGTCGCTAGTACCCTTATGCCCGTGACCACTGGATTCCTTGTAATCCCTGTGGATAACCTAGAAGGAAGACGCCTTGCCAAGAATTTGCCCACATCTTCTGAACACAAGTTCGGTGACACCACGATAGGACGATACCAACAAAAGATACCTTCTCAAGGAATGAGGATGTCAAGACCCAGAAGACTGAAAGTCCTTCTCTCCAACACACGAAGCAAGCACGACTACTGAGTCTGAGAACCCCTAGGGTAGGATGAGTCATGTATCCCCTATGCGAAGTCGAGTCCATGTGATGGTTCAAATAGAGCCATGATTGTGTGTTGCTTGTTTTTATTTGTTTGTGTTTTGATATAAGTCACACTCTTGCCGTAGGCAACAAGTACGCGACTATATCACCTACCTTATTTTAATGCTTGTGTTTGGCCCTTTCTGCACTTGTTTGTTTGTACTTGCACTATAGAACCCCCTTTAGGCACCCCCTCTATGCTACTTTTCCCTCTCATCTCTCTCATCAACTGAAGACCAACAAGACAAGATGCACCAAGGATTCCACCTCAGTAACCAACTAGCACTGAGGACTTTTGCTACAGCCTCCTCGGCCCAATGCAACCCCGGGGAGTTGTGTTTATCCCTCAAGATTAGAACTCCTTCCCTAGACCAGCCTAGACCTCACAGGTTACCCCAGCTCGAACCCCTAACCATGTTCTTAACCCACAGAATTGCAAGAGAACCAGTTGAGCTTCGACAATCTTTGCATAGCACGGGGTTCGTTATGGAACTAGTGATTATAGCGAACAAACACATTACATCCTTAAGCTAGCACTTGATCTGATGATGCCGTAGGGAAGATCATTTTGAGGATGCATGATTAGTAGGCTAATGATTTGTTGAGGCTATAATAGATATCTTGGAGAAGTAGATGAGACCCTTTGGTGGAATACGAGACTTTCATGATGGTAGATGAACTTGGTGGCTCAAGTTTATAGAGTAGCATAACCTAATTCTCCCTTGAGTAAATTGGATTTAGTAGGACAATTATGATCACAAGCTAAGATTCTTGGAGGAGTAAGAATTTTACTTGATTAGATGTTATCAATAAGAGATTGTTGACATTACGATAATGACTTGGAGGGGCAAGTAGGAGTTCTTGTAGGACATGAGATTTGAATTAAGTAGGTGATCCTAGTGGAGTATAGATGCTGAGTAAGTCTGCATGGTTCGGAGTAAATTGGATTTAGACTAATGACCTCGATCATGATACCATGTTTCTCGGTGGATAATAACCTAGGGACATTGGGTTGTTGTCAGATTTAATTCAAGGATCTATATGCACCTGACCTTGGGGTTTACTTGACCATGATAATGGAAATTGGTGGACTGACTATAGTAAGGATAGCCCTTTCAAATATTTGGGGATTATAGGACATTAGAAGATCGTGTGGAACGCCATAGATATTGGATTTGTAGAATTAATGGATCATGTAATGATTGGTGTAGTTAATGGGCCATTGGAGTTGATTCATAGGAAGGAAACAAGATCTTGGAATGGTATACAACGTGTTTCCTTAGGATAGAGATGCACTATCATGGACCTTGGAAGAATAAGCTGAGTACTTGGATTGTGATGTTTAATTCAAGCTTAGCAGCTTGTATGTTCTATCCATGGATTTTTACATGGGGATAACCATACATATGAGTTTGGGGATAGTTGACATATATGATTTTGTTAGACCTACTCTCGGGAGTCATGAGGATATGAATAGAATGAGTGATGATTGGAGTTGACTTATATGAAGTGATGCTTTCGGTGGTATATGGTGATTCTGTTTGGAGGTTTAGATAGGACAATTGGCATCTAAGGACTGTGCTCGAGAATGAGGTGATAAACATTCCTAAGATTCTTGAAACCCTTAAGCCTTACCCATCCATAACATAAATGGATTATGACCGTAGGTTGTGGCTCTAAGGCTTTGGCCAATACTCTGCCTTGATTACCACCAGCCCTGTCCATAAGGAGGGTGGACACAAAGAGCTAGTCCACTAAGGACCACAAACCCCTGGACTAGTAACCACCTGAGACAAGTGCCCGCTTCTCTCACACGTCCCAGAAGCGAAGCACTTATGTAGTACTCGAAATACGCTGCTGACCACATGGATGACATACTTATTTGCCCAATGAGAGAAAGGAACACCCTAGTCCTATTTTGGACAAGCCCCAAAGGCATCAATTGCCATGCTTCTCAAGTATAAGGTTTTACCTTGAAGAAGTTGGACTCCTCGGAGCACCCCCCCGTAGCAGGAAACATTCTTACCCAAGCAAGATGAAGAACCATCTTCTTCTTCTTCTTCTTCTTCTTCTTCTTCTTCTTCTTCGACGTGGCTTCCCATCCGTAGTGGTTCTTCATCTTGCTTGGGTAGAAGAAGAAGAAGAAGAAGAAGAAGAAGAAGAAGAAGAAGAAGAAGAAGAAGAAGAAGAAGAAGAAGAAGAAGAAGAAGAAGAAGAAGAAGAAGAAGAAGAAGAAGAAGAAGAAGAAGAAGAAGAAGAAGAAGAAGAAAAAGAAGAAGAAGAAGAAGAAGAAGAAGAAGAAGAAGAAGAAGAAGAAGAAGAAGAAAGAGAAGTCAACCACCACTCATCTGCCGGCTACATCAGTTAGCCTATGTCAAGAAGCACCGATGTTCAACCACGATGAAGCCCTTGGACATCAAGAGAAATTAAAGAACCCCTTGTTTTATAAGTCTATTTTTAAGCTCCTGGCTAGGAATGAACTGAGAAGTTGATAGCAGTCCTCACTTCATCACCTGGATAGAATAAAATGGGCATGACTCCCTATTCTTCCAGAACCTAGCTAGAATAGAGTGGAACAACTGTCATGACTTCATTACTAGCCTCTTTTGGTCCAATCATGGACGTAACCCTGACTCGATCATGGTGAACCACCTGCCAAAGTAGTCCTCCCCACTTGTCCAAACCTCAAACCTTGTGGACTAGATGGTTGTTCTATGCTTATCAGTAGTCAGCTTACTTGAAATCCCTGCTAGGACCTTCTCAAAGGACGTAGCCCATCTTCCCTGCCAAACCTCTAAGTTGAGTCTTAGGGACAATACCCAACCCAAACCTTGCCACTATGGACACGAAGAGAGAAGAGGACCAAACGTTTGAGGACCACGCTGGGAACATGCATCCATGATTACGAAGGCAAATGGCCAAAGATGACTGAAGGACCTGGATAGCTTAGTTGAGCGGAAGAACTCGACGAGGAGCCTGCATGGAAAAGCTTCAGCACTCACATAGATGAAGACCACGAGCAACTGAAGATCACCTGAGGAAGTCTATGATTCCCCATCAAAGGAAGGCTACATCAAAAACTTTGGCCCTTCTATACTAACGCGAGGCATTACGAAGATGCTAACCAGCATGGGTAACCTCTAGGGCCAGCACAGACACACTACTTTTCCGCGTATTCTGACTTTGGAATACACACACCAGCCAGGCTCTTGGCTGAACCTCATTCATCGAGCCTTTGACCACTAGCCAAACCTAACTTATTGCAAGAACCCCATTCACATCTTGGCGAAGCCAAAATATACACTCGAAGTTGTATCATCAAGCATTTCAAGGTCCAGTGGAGCAACCACATCGAAGCAGAGGCGATATGGAACGTGAAGACTACCTCACCTCCGAAATTCCGCATCTGTTTACCGCCAAGTTTAGGAATCTCAGGGGCGAGATTCTTGTAAGGGGGGTAGGCCTGTCACACCCTGATTTTCATGACACAACACTTAGGGTTAATCAAACATAAGAATTAGATCCAACAAAAACTTTTGTGTTGATTTGCCTTTGATTTGGATTTCTGTTTTTGTTGTTTTCAAGTGCTTTAGAAATCAAATAAATCCTCCAACTCTTATACTTCTTCTCCTTGATCCAAAACCTTTCCCAATGATCATGCCATGTGTATAGGACCTAAAAATATTTTTATAAAATATTATTTTGGCCAAAAAGCATGTATTTAATTTAGGCTTTCAAAAAACCCATGACTTGAGGTTTGTACTGCAAGTCCTCAGACTAGAGAGAAAGTTTAGCCCCAAAAATTTTATTTGGAACCTATTATATTTAAGACTTCACAAAAACACAAAATATTATTTTTAAAGGTTTTTTAATATTTTATTTAAAAGATTTTTCTTAAGGCCAGAAATGGGCTTTAATTGGGAAAATTTATTTTTATGTTTCAAAAACATTTAAGAAAATTTAGGGAAACTCAGTGGATATATATTTTCCATATATAAGAGTTTCAACACATGGTCATGTTCAAAATATTGGACAAAACCCTCCAAAACCATTTCTGCATAATTCAAGGATTTGAAATATTTATGAAACAAATATTGTCAAATAAATTCAGGAAAATTCTAGCAAGTCACATATGCCTAATGTGATGATCTTCCCAAGTTTCATTCCAATAAAAATATTTTTGCTTCACAAAAGTGCCTCAAAACCATCCCTGTCCAGATCCAAGTTTGAGCAACTCTAGATTGCCAACTGTCTCCTTTTGATCCCAAATTTTGTGGACATTCTCAAATACTCAAATTATCACACTACACCAAGTGGTGCATCAAGGAGAATATATTTGCATAGTTAGATCTAGGAAAACCCATTTCTGTTGATTTCTAGGGTTTGCCAAAGTTACATTGGCAACTCTCTCCAAATGAGCTACAAATTTTCACCCTAGCTCAAATTTACCCCAAGCCTAATCCTGTTAATTTTCAAGTCCATTGAATTCTTCTAGATACCTCAATTCATCATCAAACGCCTTCTGGCAAAATCTTGTGCTCAATGATTGGGGTACCAAATTGATTTTCCTTTAGCTCAAATTTTTACCAGAGCTCACCCTAGTCATCTCCTACCTCTAGTAAAAATTTGAGTGCCTCAGCTCAATTATTTGGGGGTCAACACCTCACTTTATCTCTCTGGACAACCCATGTTCACCTCTCTCTCCACCTTCCCTTCATTCCAAAGTGAACCCTAGGCATGCAATGCCTCTCCCCTATATTTTACACTCCCCTAGTGCCCCCAGACACTATAGGACATGCCCATGGAACTTTTATAATGCCCTAGCATGCAGAGAGCGCGCTCTGGAGCATGCTACAGTGCACTCCAGCACTGTAGCTCGACCATCCCAAGGCCATCCGGCGACCTTGGGCGCCGGAACCGTGTCCCCCGTGGCCGCCTCGACGTGCGTGACACGTCTACCTATCGGCCCCCTCCTCCCTCACCCTCCTCTTGCCCTGCCAAGCGCACTCGAGCGCCGCCTAGCTCGGCCAGTGGGCGCACGAGCTCGGGGCCCTCCTGGAGCACGCCCCACTCCCCAAATTCTCAACCCCTCAACCAGGACGACACCGATGAGCACCCTAGACATGACCCAGAGCGCCGATTTAGCCTCTGGCATCGCCTAGGCCGTGGCCGTGGACGCCGTCCATGGTGCACCACTGCCCCGCCATAAAAGACTGCTCCGAGCCCCCCTTTCATCGTTGGTCACTCTCTCTCCCTCCTAGAACCCGTTCCTCCTCCCATGCCCTCCATCGACCTCCATGGCCGGAATAATGCCGTCGGCCTTTGCCTAAATTCACGCTCACCTCTCCTCCTCCTCCCCCTAGAACTACCTCAAGGCACCACCAACATCACCACTGACCCATCCCGTGCTCCTTTCTCTCCTCCCTATGGCCGAAGCGACGAGCTCCATCATCGTCATCAGCCTCGCCCACCACAGCCAATGATGCGCTCACACCCGACCTCCGCTGCACATGAGGCGCACCTTGGCAGATGTGACATGCTCTTCAAAGCTCATCGGTGTGCCGATCATCGCCGGAGGTGGCCGGTGTCACCGGGGCGAGCGCCAGCACGCGCTCGGCCTCGCCTTCCCTGTCGCTCCAGCCGACGCTGACGCGAGGACGGAGATGGCCCTGCCAGTGGGGCCGGTGACCCCACTGGTCAGCCTCTGCTGAGGTGTCTGCCTGGGCCCACGCAGGGTAAGTGGAGGTGGGTTCCATGGAATCCGTCTATGACCCACGAAGGCGCTAGCCCGAAGTATGCCTTCGACGTTGGCGGCTCCTTCCGCGGGGCTGAACTACTGGGCCGGCCCAGCTGCTATTTCGCGCCCAATGGGGTGCTAAATGAGAGCCTGGCCATTTTCGCCCGACTGGTATAGCCCTTTTTCCCTTTTCCTATTTCCAGTAAATTCAAACTTTTCCACATAGCTCATTTCAAATCCAAATTTGATGATTCAAATTCTCAGTAACTCCATAAATCAAGATATTTTTAGTGAGCTATAGTGAACATTTTTATTGTGCCTAGTTTCCACTGGGTCTTATAATTAGGTCACTTATACCCATAAATCAACTTCAAAAATTCATAGGATATTCATTTGAACACCAACTCCAGTGAAACCTATTTCTACATATTTGTAAAATCATGCCTTGTTTAATGAGTGCCTTTGCTCATTTTACAAAAAGATATTCCTGTAGACTTCTTGTAGATCCGTAAATCCCTTCTTTCCACCAAATTGAAATGTCCAAAAATCCTCATTGATCCAAATCCCATGAAACCACTTTGGTTATTTTTCATATGACCAAAGTTATCCTAGAAAAGTCAAATCCCTATTTTTAGAGCACTTTGATTTCTGCCCTTTTCGTGTTGCTTATTGTGATTGCTTTCGACGATAGTTGACGAAGTAGACGGAATACTCGGAGATGGACCAGAAACTTTTGAAGACCTCGAAGACTTTGCTGAGCCAGGCAAGCAGCCCTTTGACCATGTCTATGAAACCCTTTTTATGCATGTCATATAGCACCTTATTATTGTTGCATCAGAATCATGATGAGATGGTAACCCCTTTGGTGGGTTGCCTCTGTTACTGCCTTGTTGATACTTGCATTGTGCATGACCCTACCTTCCTATGAGGGTTATGCGGGTGGGAGTAGATAGGATGTTAAAGTAGTTGCTACGCAAATGGGACGGGTATATGCATGGTGATGGAGACAAAAATATTTTCAAAGACTTTTCGAAAACCCCATCGGGTGCCACTAATGCCCGAGGGATATGTTGAGCTAAGTAACCACTTGATGACGAAGTGGTGTACCGAGGCAAGTGAGTGTGTTGTTTTTGAAAACGGATTGATTTAAGCTGCGACCGTTACTCCAACCTTACATGTACAACCACACTACCCTTATGGGACGGGGCATTATTGATTACCTAGTCCGATGCTGGCATGGTGCCCACATTACTAGTGACGGGGGCGACATGAGTTCACTCTCGGGACGGGGTGGTGCTTGGATAGGCGGCCATGACTGTTTTACAGGGCACCGGACACACCGTTGGTCCCTTCGTGTAGATGTGAGGTTAAAAAGGGCAGAGTCCCAAAATCTTCTATGTTCATGACACGAGGGCTATGTACCAACAAGTGGAATCTATGTTAGTGTCGCCTAGGGAAAGATAGTGATCGGGTGCTTCCCCCGAGTACTTGAGGTACTGTGGGATCGTGGATGACACGAAAGCTTCCCGGATTCTTGTGGGTAAAGTGTACAACCTCCGCACAGTGTAAAACTATTCGAAAAGCCGTGTCCATGGTCAAGGATAGTTGGATAACCTCTATTGGGCTACGTCCATTGTTTACAAGAACTTGTGAGTGTGTGTGTGGGAGAAAACTACTTGAGTTGAGTCGAGTGACTTGACATGTTAATTAAGTTGGAGGTAATCCAAACTCTGTTTATGTTGATATCTGTAATCTGTTCACACGGATATCTGAATTCTTATGAAGCATACTTTACAAGTTGTTAGGACATGTCATTGCACCCAAAACTAGTTTTCTGCAAAATTTTGCTACTTTGAGCTATATCATGCATTGTCATACCTTGTTCCAAAACATGGGTTGCTTGCGAGTACATTCAAACATACTCATTGGCTTGTCCCTGGCTATTTACTTGGCCAGGCATGGAAGAACAGGAATATGAGGAAGAATTCTTCGGTGACGAACATGCGAACTAGGATGCTTTCCCAGTCGGAATGCCTGTAGGGTTAAGGCAGATGGCATGGGTTCTACTTATCGACGAAGATATCCGTTGCTTGTGTTTTATTTTATGTTCAGCCCTTGAGGCTTTATCCATGTAAGACTTGACCATAATGGTCATAATTTGTGTAAGATGATATGTATGGATGTAAGACTCTTGTTATTCAGGTTCTGTGTGTTCAGCTTCTATGTGTTCAACCGTCTATCTGCACCGACTTGCACTGACATTCTAGACTCTGGTCGATTGGGGTTTTCTACGGGATTGGGCCGGGGATTTTTCTCATGGAGAAGGTAATCAATTTAGCAAAATATTCACTCATCTCTTATCGCATTCCATCTGTCGCTGTTAATCAACTGGCAGAAATTGCCGTGGATTCATTTTTTTCTAGCTAATTCGAGGGTTTCCATTCATGTGTCCACAGTGCGAGCGCAAATCGGCAAGTGTGGTCACGGCCAGTCAGAAACGAAGTTCTATCTCGCCATTCCGGATGACTTCAAGGAGCGCTTGGTATGTTCAATCTCACCCTACCATGGTCGGCATGGCCTAAATTTGTGAACACATACCGTCTATTGCTACATTTGGATAAAAGGTACAGTGCCACGTGCAGCCTAGATGTCGAAGCCGATTTTTCCCCCTATATTAGGCAAATTTATGATGTATTGTTCATTCAGGTACTCTCATATTTGCATCAAATCTTTGTTACATTATCTTTTTTTAATTATATATTTTTGTACTTTGCTTTCAACTATATATTGTTCTGTTCTATCAGTTACTCCCATATTTGCATCTTGCTCTGTTATTTCAATATATCTAATTTACGATCTTAATTTTCATTTCAAGTAGTACATCCCTTGCTTTGCAAGAATAGGAGTAGAAGGAAATCTTGGGCTTTACTTTGTTGATGACTCCATGGATGTCATATTGACAACGCAGCATGGATTTACAATGACAGTTAGTGTAAAACTTGATAAAGATGGTCACTCCTATTTTGGTGCGGACCTTTGGAGAAAAATGTCTAAGTTTTATGAACTGAAAGCTGGCAATAAAATTCTAGTGCGTGCACCATAGCCTGGTCTAATTAACATGGATGTTTGCTTCCCCAACGTCATCAGCCGATCAAAGTTTGATCGAGGTTAGTGTCCTTTTAACTTTCTCCATGCTGCATATTACATAGCAAAATCGGGGTATTTGTTCTGACTAATTGATCACTATTTAAGCAACCAATTGTGATTTTATTTTCTGACTCCGTTCCTAGGCAGTAACAAATTCTATTTACCAATTTATGCGCACTATATACTCTTCTGCCATGTTCTGAATAAATAATACCTTCCCCCCTTTTAAGCAGGATATGTTGGATGCATAGTTAGCAAACTGTATGTTACTAAGCATACCAAATTTCACTGGAAAGACTTGAAGCATGTCATAAAATTTGTTGATAATCTGACAGAGATACCACAACATATGAACGCAGGATTTTGGATGGGATTAATTATAACTATGGTGCACACATTGAACAAGACCAATTGTGTGCACAAAACGCTGGTACAAAGTCATATTTTTATGTTGATGCTCATAAACTGTATATATCTTTAACGATATGTTACAGTTGGTTTTTATTCTACATTTCAACAGAAATTGCCCATTGCAGCTGTTCCTGAATCAATTTCCCGGCGTGGTCAAATTACACTTGTGCCTGCTAATAACGCCAAAGTGATTGCAAGGTACTGCATTTCCTGCAGAAATGGAACCATTCAAATTAACAAGTTCTCGCTTGTCGTGGCAATGCATCCATATTGGAAAATTGGAGACAATGTTCTACTCATGCTCTACCAAGGCACAGGAGGGTTCTTCCTTTTCATTGACAAGATGCCAAGTCACCGTGATCAAGCTGCTTCCAGTGGATAGTTGTGGTTGTTGGCCCTCAGCCTCTTAAAATGTGCTAGCCGTTACTATGTTAAGTATGTAGATACGGACCATATGGTTGTTGGCCCTCAGCCTCTTAAAATGTGATAGTTGTTACTATGTTAAGTATGTAGATATGGACCATATGGTTGTCAAAACCGTGTTACGAAGATCCTCCTTTTGTCGAATAGTGTAACCATTATATATATGTTACTCAAATGCTGTTGGCCAAGTTCTTAAATTTTCATGGAAAGTATTAGTATCGTACACAGTTCATTGAGTTTAAGCGTGTGCCCGGTAGAGCGGTAGAGTAGAGGACGTCCATGTTTTCAACGTGGCGATCAGCACTGATGTCCAGAAGGCATTTGCATTCTAATTGTCCATATTGCAAATTCACACACGTGTTATCTATCACACACGTGTTAACATAAGGTAACGTATGTGTAACTTACTAATCATCGCACACGAGTACTCGCAGACGCATCGTGTGCGATACTTCTAGCCACCGCAAGCAACTAGTTTGCATTTTTCAAAGTTTTTTGTACACACAGAATCGCACATGAATTAACTGTAGTAATCGTTTGTGTTATAATTTCTCATCACAAACAGTTCATTCGAGTGGGCTGTTTGCCGCGTATCACACACATCTTGTTTACACGAATTGTTTGTGTTCTTTTGGCTCATCACAAACAGTTCATCTATGTGAACTGTATGCCGCATATCACACACATCTTGTTAAGTTGAACCGTTTCTATTGTGTTCCCTAATCGAAAACAGTTCGTCCGAGTGAACCGTATGCCGTATATCACACACACCTTGATCTGGCTAACCGTTTCTGTTGCATTCCCTAATAGCAAACAATTCATCTGAGCGAACTGTATGCCGTATATCGCACACACCTTGATATGGCTGCCTGTTTCTGTTGTTCTGTCTCATTGCAAACAGTTCATATGGATCAACCGTATGCCCTGCATCGCACACGCAACTAAAATCTGAACCGTGTTTGATGTCTCCGCCATCGCAAATGTTTTGCATCTTTTTTATGGTTTTTTTACATCACCGTTTGCGATTAATGCATCGCACACAGTTTTGTCAAAGGGTCTCTGATCGTAGTGTCGAGTTAGCAGCATCCTGCAGTAGTGCTAAGTGGGGGGCGGGAGGCCGGATCCGCCGACACTACAGAAGGGACCAAGGGATCGAAGGACCTCCCGCACGAGTGCTCGGCCAGACATAACGGTGCGGCCGGCAGTGGGTCTCCTCCCTCGCCGTCGACGACGGCCTAAACACTGCCCCTCCTCCCCTTCCCCGACAGAGGGGATGCGTTCGAATCTGTAACCAACGGTGAGGATAGAAAGACAGTGTGACCATCGCTATCTTGTTTAGATCTGAAGAGGATGAGAGTGTGTGAATAGAGCAACCCTAGCGAGCAAGCGCGGAGGCTCCTGCCTATATATATATATATATATATATAGGGTGGGTCTACTATGATAACACCCCTTAAGAGTCTTATTCTAATAACACCTAGTTTATTCTACTAACACTTGAGTACCGCTAGTCCATGATAACCGGACCGCACAGAACACCCCCACCCCCACCCCCCCCCCCCCCCCACCACCCCCCCCCCCCCCCCCACCCCCCCCCCCCCCCCCCCCCCAAAAAAACTGTAGTTGCCCTAAAACCGCCCCACCTTCTACCACGCACGAACCCCACCCCTGGCCTTCCCCCCCACCTCCTTGCTCTCCCCTCTCCCGATGTGGACCAGGAGCTTGTCGGCGCTGCCCAACCTGCCTTCCCCAGCTAGCCGGCCACCCTCTCCTCCCTCCCACCGTCGCTTCCTCTCCTAGCCTCCCTCCCTACTCCCAACCTCCACCGGCCACCACACGACTCACCACCCCCCCGATCCTCTCCATCTTCCACACAGGAGCCCGCGGGCCGTGGCACCCATTATGTTCCCTCTAGGCCCCTGGCCTCCTTCCTCCCAACACCGGAGCGCCCCTCCTTCTTCCTCCTGGCGCAAGAGGTGCCACGCGCGGCCGCGCTCCATGTGTCCCCCCACAGCTCCTCCATCCCCCTGTCTCGACCCCAGATCCGGCGAGGATCCACCGCTCGGTGCCTCAGCCGTCACCGTCGGGCTGCTCTGGATCGGGCGACATGGGAGCCCCCGCGCGGCCATGCTCTGGATCCCCTGTCTTCCTCATCGAATCCGGCCTCCGCCAGCAACACCGACGCTCAGGAGGTCCCGCCGCCGCATCCCCGACCCGACACTGTGCCTCCGCGACACGACCCGCCGCCGCGCTCCTCACCTCTACTTCCTCTCGTCCGTGGTGGAGCGAGGAACCCCTGGATCCGTCAAGCTTGGCTCCCTCTTCCAGCCACGCGACCCCGCACCTCCCAGTGTGGACGCGTCCCGTGGCGCTCACCCACACGGGATCCCTCCCCCTCCCTGGACCCTGGCAGTCCCCTTCCCTGTTCTTCGCTGACGGCGAGCAATGCAGGTTGCTCTTCGTTGCAGGTCGGTTGGATCATTGGTGCAGTACCAAAATCGCTAGTGTTTTCGCTGCTGCTCGCACACATCACCGGAGGTTCACCGGAGCACCCCCTCGTAGCTCTCTCCTTCCCCAACATGCAGTTTGTCGGCGACAACCTTCAGTTCATTTTGGTTGCTGTCGATGCCATCGCCACAGCAGTACGGTGTGCTCATGATGGTTTTGTGTGTATGTGTGTTTTGCATGGTAGCCAGCCGGAGGCCTATGTTCCTGTACAATGCAAAAATAGCATAAAAATGAATTGCACTGCTGTTGTATCCAAGTTTCAGTTCCCCTCGATATACATTGGACATGCAAAATAACTGTGTCGAGAGATTCACTTTTGTCCACAGAGGTTCAGTTCTATTGTGTGAGAGGTTCACTTCACGTCTTTTTTGTTTTTTAGAGGTTCACTCAACTGTACTATGCATTTCTTTTTGTTTTAAAAAATAACAAAAAGAATCCCGTGCAGTCCTCTATCATGACATTGCAGTGCGCTTTCCCATCTGATGCAGCACACTCATATGGTCGACTTAACCCTATGAAACTAGTTAGAAAAAGACAAGAAAAATCATTTGGTGCACTTAGACTAGTGTCTCGGTTCACTGTTCGCTTGATGTGGTTCACTTACCCTCTTCTCTGCGGTACACTCTTATTCATCAAAAAATACTAGAAAGAAAGACAACAAAAAACTCATGCGGTTCACTTATGCCCAATATGGAGTAGAGAAAAAATGTTACCGAAACGATAAAAAAAAGTAATGCGGTTCACTTCCCCATACTTTTGCGGTTCACTTACGCCCAATGTGAAGTGCGGTCCACTTGCTCGCCTGAGAAAATTTATGTCTGAATAAAGGAAATCATGCAGTTCGCTTGCCTATCTGATGCAGTGCGGTTTTTAGTCTGAAGCGGTGTGTTCTTCTGACTGATGCAATTCCCTCGTCAATTTTGGGGTCGCAAAAAACAGAGTGTCCGCATTTCAGTAAAATCAAAACTGCTCTTAAACCGTAAGGAATTAGAGAGAGTGTTCTACATGAAAAAGTTGCGTCTCGTCGATATCTTTCCAACGGCGTATCATTTGAATTATTCCGATCAGTGGTTTGTAAAAATTTCTCAAAAAAAGGCAGCTGTCACTCATCGTCCGCCGCATGATTTTCAAAATTAACTTAAAACTATAAGGAATCTCAAAAACATTTCTACATATGAAAGTTGTGCCTCGTCCATAGCTTTTCAACGGCGTATCACACGCCTTGTTTCAATAATTGTTCAAAAACTAGAGCGAAAACAGTACCGAAAATTTCAAAAATTTCAAAAAACAGAATTCCGCGATTTAGTAAATTCAGAACTGCTCTTAAACCGTAACGAATAAGAGAAAATATTACATATGAAAAAGTTGCGCCTCAATGATATCTTTCCAACGGCGTATCATTTGCTTCATTCCGATGAGCGTTTTAGAAAAAAAAAAGCGAAAAAACGCTCGCTGCCACTTGTCTTGAGCCGCACTAAAAAAATGGTGTAGCCGTCATTACCCGTCATATCACAAAACCAACACCTTTACTAGCAGTGATAAAGTGGCCTCGAAGTTGGACGGAACGAAGCAACCATCATTTCACCGGAACGCTCGTCGAAGCCCTTTCTCCCCTATCTTGAAGAAAACCTCACTCCAGGCTACTCACTTCTACCATTTTTCTTCTGTACCGATGAAGGAAAGGTGGGCGAATCAGTGATGCTACTCTATTTTCATTCCAAGAATCTTCTTTTTGTGAAGCATCGACCGATTCTCACTGCCGATTCTTTTCCCGTTTTCATTGCGATTATGGTTTCCTTTCGATTGCTTTTTGTTTGTCAGTTTATTGATGGATCCTAGAGCACTAGGCAAAGAGTTACCGGTGGACAACCCACTCGAGATAGAGATCTCCAGGAAGCGAGCACCGGCCAACGAGTTGGCGATGTTGGCGGGCCAACCCATGGAGACGAAGAACTCCAAGAAACAAGCACTGGCCAAAGAGTTGATGACGTTGGCGGACGAACTCCTGAACAAAGAAAGCTGGAAGAATAGCAAGGGCCCACCGTGCCTACCCCAGAAACTCTAATGGCCACCTATGAGAGGCTCAAGGTTCGGTTTGAGGAGATAGTCACCGTTGAGAAGTAGTATTTCCCTGGCAAAGCGATGGGCCCCTTCGAGGAGATGCCCCCCCGAGGGATGGGATCCCCAAGTGAGCTGCACAAGGTAAAAAATGGCTTACCATAGTTGTGGTTTTTGATTATTTTCAATGTGCTTGCTAATATGTTAGGGTTGTGCAGGTGCCGATGAATGTCCTTGATAATTCCAATGTCCCGGTCCGTCCTGTGGACATTGCCCCAGAGATTGATTGCCATGCCGCTGTCCGTCCTATGGACATCGCCCCAGAGATCGATTCCCATGCCACTTTCCGTCCTGTGGACATCACCCCAGAGATCGATTCCCATGCCGCTGTCCGTCTCGTGGACATTGGCCCAGAGATCGATTCCCATGCCGCTGTCACGAAAAATGATACGAGAAATGCGAAAGAACTCAACTACGGAATGAGGGCGACCCGTGAAAATACCTCGGTTTCTTACTCGTGCCATTGAAGTCCTGTGGACATTGCCCCAGAGATCAATGAAAAGAAATAGTTGGTCGCGCTAATCTTTCAACGTAGTTTGCATTGTGTTTAATTACCAGAACGATGCGTGTTATCAAACCATCTTAGGGCTAGTGCACTGTCTTGTGTGGGTGGTACTTGCTACTTTTGTTTGATCGTGAATCATGCGAACCTGTCCGAGTTCTGGAAACACATGTATCCTCACCATCTTTTGATGTAATATATGCCATGCTTAGACGTAAGTTTGAACTATTTATCATATAAGCAGGGCTTGTTTGATGATTCTTGGTGTCAAACCTCGACTGATTATGTGCTGTGTCAGTAGGCTAGCTACTATGCGAGCTATAGTACTTGCAAACACTCACCGAAGAGAAACATTGGGGCTGATGAGCTCGGTGTACGCTTATAGGTTTGGTCGTCGATCGGCCAATAGCATAAGCTCGTAAAATTGTAGGCTTAGCGATCGATCAGACAATAGTCCACAATTACACATTAATTCACATCAAACTCAAAGAGTTGGTTCATGGATACATTCACATTAATAGCCAGCATTCGGAACAAAATTTGCACATACTTGTAACATGTGTGAATGTGTAATTTTTTTGCTGAAACCGTGAATGTGTAGTGACGTCATACTTTCGGAGTGGCTACAGAGAGTGCGTACGTGTGCTAGAGAGGGGTTATGGATGGAGAGAGATCTAGAGAGAGAGAGAGAAAAGCCCTCCATTTCTTTCTAGTCGTCAACAAAATCGTAGCAGTATAGAGACGTACAAATCCTAGAACATTGGCGTTAGGTGGGCTAGTTTGGCCTAGTGGGTTTGAGTGATATGACGTGCTACAGTGCCGTCCAGTCTTCGCGTGTGGTAGCAGTATTGCTAGTACAGTAAGTTTTCTTGAAGAAGCGGATTCAACGAAGTCATGATGGTTCCTTCATCCGAGCAACTTACAATGGGAAAGGTTGGGCCTACGATTTGACGACTCATTAGTCATTTATTACTGTGGTGCTACGACCGGGGTGAGTCTGCCCTGTAGTACTGTGTGATGCACTCTAATTTTTGTGCATGGAAAGTGGACCAGGATGGTCGACATCCCACATGTCGACGAATGAAAGTATTCTTTCCGATATCGAGGACGAGCAAGGAAACTGGTCGGTATAATTTCAGTGTTCTTTTATATACTATTCATTTTTTATTTTTGATGAAAGCTATTGTCTCCACTCTTACGACGAAGGAGTGTGAAACATGGCAGCCTAGTGAACTTGGCATGTGCACTACTCCCTCCGTCCATGAAAGACTGTACATATACAGATTTACACATTGACCAAGAGGAACAGGAACTCCATGGCAAAATTAATGCCCAAAAGTAGCAGACTTATGTGTGCATGCAACCATTGAGAGAAGAAGATTAAATGAAGGTTGTTGCATGCTGTAATTAAGGATAGACATGCAACCTATAGCTAGAGCACAAGTTGCTGCATTAGCCAATCAATACCGATTAGATTAAAGGCTAAGTGCATTAGAAGTGTAGATGTATACACTCTTTGTTGGAAAATTTTCTATTGCTAGATGTACAATTTTTCACGGACCAAGGGAGTAGTTCATAGTAGTACTTGGCTTAGCGATCGATCAAACAATAGTCCATAATTATACATTAATATACAGATGCGATGCATTCCAAGTTCAACATTCACATCAAACTTAAAGAGTTGGTTCACGGATACATTCACATTAGGGCATCTCCAACGGCAACCCGCAAAAAACCTCCCGCATTCGTCCGCAGCCACGAATGCAGGAGGTAGCCATCCAATGCTAGCCGCATACAGTTTCAAAACAACTCACAACCAACCGAATGAAATTCGTGCAAACATGGCCGGGTTTCATGCAAACCCGACCGGATTTCATACAAACCGAACGCAAATGGTTACATTTTGGAAATATTTTAACTAAAAAGTTAAAACAATGTGCACGTCCGGCTGCGCGGAGCTCCACTCCCAGAACACAGAAACACTACACTAGGCTATAGCTAGCCAGGCTAGGGTGGTCCAGGATAAAGAAGAAACCGGGCACGTCACCTGCTGTACAAGCCGGTGACGTGCCGGCGGTGGCCTTCCTGGGACCCAAGCGGCGGCGGCCCCCCGTGTTCTACTTTCCCTCGAAGTTGCCAGCGGACATGGACGTGGATGCGCTGGCCATCGACTTGTCGTTCTTCTCCACCCAGCCCCCCTTCTTTGTCTGTATGCATGGTGCGGCTACGCGCGCGTTGACGCCGGATGGCACGGTCGTAGGTACTGGAGGGGCTGTATGGATTAGCGTCGTCCATGCACGTGCTGCCGTGCTCCCCTTCGTGCCGGCCTAGAGCAACTCGCCACTCCTCCGCGAGCTGGCTTGGAGTGGCGAGTTGCTGAACCACGCACCGGATTGGGGAGGCAACTTGCTCCGTCGGCCTAGGGGATGGAGGTAGAGCAGCGAGCTGCCTCGCTCATATCCGGCGGGCTCGGCGGCCACCCAGCTGGCTTTTATGCCCGAGCTGTCTTCAATGTGAAGCGGCGCGCTCTACAGCGCCATGAGAGCAAGGTTAATAGTATAGCCAGCTGCTGGCTATATGAGCATGCCATGTCATCAAGAGTTAGCCTTGTTAATTACTCATACAATAGTGTTGACTATAAGGTTACAACTTTTTCTCACTTTCTTCTCTCTATCTCTTTCCTCTCAAATGTTTTTACGTAGGAGCACGTGTAGAGACGGGCTCTTGCATTAGAGCCCACTCCTTCACTTTGTCAATGCCTCTCTCCTCCACATAAGCGGGCTTATAGCCCACTATTGTACTTGCTCTGAATGCGGGCAGCTGGCGCCGGGCGGGAGCGCGCGCGGGAGAGGGATGGTTCTTTTGCTGGGCCAGGGTGGTCAGAAGCGGGCTTGGGAGCGGTCCAGACTCCCGCATGGCCCACCTCACATTATCACCATATTTCTTGGAGTCCGTGCACGACGGGCGGCCGATCTCTTCTCCCTCCCCATCTCTCTCTTCTAGCCGACGCTTGGCGGACGATTAGAGATTTCGGCTATCATCGGTTCATTCAATTACAGTCCCACATGTCAGTGAAAATGCAAGATAACATGTGTCCCCTTTGGTGAGCAGCGTGCCAGACCGACTGTTGGGGGTGCGATGCGAACGCGACAAGCGTGCTTTAAGTGTGTCGCCTTTTCCTTTTGAACTTGCAAAGTGTAACATTTTCTACTCTTTTCTTTCGCTTGTTTGTGCGATCGATCGATAGAAATCCAGGACAAAATGACGACGGCGGGGCTTTGCCACACGTTAGGCGGGCTAGTTTGTCCTAGTGGGTTTTAGAGATATGACGTGCTATAGTGCCGTCCAGTCTTCCCTTGTGGTAGCAGTATTGTTGGTGCGGTAAGTTTTCTTGAAGAAGCAAATTCAACAAAGTCATGATGGTTCCTTCGTCCGATGACTTGAAGATTTTGTTAACTTGACTTGATGACTTGAAGATTTTTTTTCTTGACTTGATGACTTGAAGATTTTTTGAAACAAGGTGATGACTTGAAGATTGCTCACCACGCCTCCTGCGGATTGACAAGGAGATGAACAGCGCGGTAGAGCATCTCCACTTGTTCCATTTTTATGTAAGCAAGCGTCTCCACTCTTACGAGGGAGGAGTGCGAAACATGGCAGCAACATGACATGACCGTCCGGGTAGCTGTTCCCAATGAAAACCGAGTACTCTCCAGGGCCTCCTTTGGTTTGTAGGAATTTTGTAGGAATCCCATAAGATAGGATTTGTATAGGAAAAAAATCCTTTAGAGCCCTTTGGTTTGTAGGAATAGAATCATATTCCTACGGAGGAATTCTTCCTATCCTCCACATTTTGTAGGAAAATAAAAATTAGCCTAGACTCAATGGAAAAAATCCTACGATGTGAACCAAAGGGCATCTTCTTTTCTATTCCTATTCATAGGATTTCAGATACATGTCAACTCATTTCCTGTGACTCCTATTCCTATGACTTTCCTATCCTATGAACCAAAGGAGGCCCAAGTGTATTCATGCGCACCCAGGTAGCATCACGGGGGTCGAACACGCCGCCGTCCATCTGGTATACGTGGCATCTCAAACCTGGATACATGATCTAGGTCCAATCGTGATAGATCATGACACCATGTTGCCCTTCAATGGTACCATGCATAACGACTGCTAAGATAGTAGTCCATGTGAGACTGAATGCCCCATGCACATCCACGATTGGCGATCTGATTTTGTTCAAGGGATAATTGTTCCCTGCAAAATAATGGAGCACTATTAGGGATTATAGCATGATGGTTAGGGCATCTCCAGCGCTGACCCACAAATTTACACCGCATCTGTCCGCAGACACTGATGCCAGAGGATGCCATCCAATGCTGCATGCATACCTTTCGACAACTATATGAACTAACCGGACAAAATTCATGCAAACAAAGCAAATTTCATATTAACCGGATGAAATTCATTACATTTCGAAAACTTTTCCTATAAACCGGATGAAATTCATTACATTTTTCACAAAAACCATACTAAAACCTACTATAAACCTAATCTAAATGATCGCCGGTGCCCGACCACCATGTCCGGCCATGAGCCCCGAGAACTGATACTCCAGCTATTGCCTTCGCCTCCTCCTCATCCACCTCAGCGCTGTCCAGCTCCGCCTCCATAACCTCCTCCTTCGTAGCACAAGTTTCTGAAGATTTCCGCCTCCACATCACCGTGAAGCGGCTAATCGGTCGCCGTTGTTTATCCCACCAAGATTGGCGTCGATAGAGGGGAGGAGCGGTGGCCTTCCTGGGACCAAAGCGGCGGTGACCTACCATGCACTGCTCTTCCTTGCTGCCGGCGGCGCCCGCGCACATGTGCCAGCTTCGTGGTCGTGGCGGCGGAGGGCGGTCCGGGGGGGGGGGGAGCCGGCGATGTCCTTTGTCTGCTCCTGCTATAGTACGTCCAAGAGAGCTTTGGAGTGCGCCTGGAGCGGAGCTGGTGATGTCCTTTGTTTGCTTCGGTGACAGTACGTCCCAATGAGATTTGGAGCGCGAGGAGGCCATGGTTGGAGTGGTGCCGACAGAAGAAAGGGACTGGAGGAGAATGACTGTGGGTCTGTGGCTATGGCCGGGGCTGAAGTTAATATAGCGGGCTAATGGCAATGAGCCGTGACAGACGGACGAATAGGTGGTGCTGGAGTAAATTCGTCGGCAGCCGCGTGTTATTAATGTGGGCGGCGGACGGACGGATGGTCGTTGTGTCAGTAACGCAGAGCAGTCGCTTGCATCGGGATGCAGCGTGGGTGGCGCTCTCTCGGTCGTCGCGCTACTACAATGTCGGCGCCAGTGAGAGGTCGCGTCGGGCGTGAATGCGGCATTGACGTTCTGGAGCAGCGTTGACCGTTTCAGGCGGGAAGCGCACGCGAGCGAGGGAAGGGGTTTCGGTGGGCCAGGGCGGTCAGACACTGTCGTGGTGGTATATTGTTTTTGTAGTTTGCAAAAGTACTCAATTAATGTGGCACTTGACTTTTTTCTATGATCAACATACACCCTACAAAGCATCGTATTCAAATTTGGCACATTTCTGGGTTCATTTACCATATTTAGTGCATTTTGTATAAATTTACTACCACCATCCTGATTTATTGGTCCCCTTAGTATTTTGTGCCAAACTTTGACCATAGATTGAACTAAGAAAATAATAATGCATGTCACCAAAAATTATATCATTGGAATCGTATTTAAACATAGTTTCTAGTGATATTGTTTGTAGTTACATGCATCAACATTTTAGCGCAAAATGTGAAGGGACCAATAAACCAGGATAGAGGTAGTAGCGCAGAAACATCAAATCCCAGCTACAGCTACACAGGTGTGATTATAGCTAGGGACGTGGAATGCTGTTCGATCTCGGTGCACGCACATGATCCGCATGGCCGGGATAGCGGCTAATCAGAAAGCAACCCACAATAGGGTCAACGCACACAGTTTCTAGAGGCTATGGAAATGAACCATGTGCGATAATAAATGACCAGGATTGAAGTGGAATCCAAATTTCCTTCGTCGTCTATCCTTGAGCTCTTGACAAACCAATGGACTATACAGTTGTCCAGCCACTCTACCCTAGAGCTCTCTCCAAGCGATGTTCATGCTATGGCGCCGCACACGAACCGGTAAGGAAGCGATGGCATCCTGCCGCACCGAGTTACTCGCCGCCCACGACCACACACAAAATGGTAAGGAAGCGATGGCATCCCGCCGTGCCGAGTTCACTGTCGCTCACGACCTCACACCTACGTGGGCTGACTTTGAAGCTGCCAAGGCCGAATGGGCGGTAGAGCAAGAGGCGGCCAAAGCCGCATAGAGGGAGCGAAAAAGGCAGAAAGCACTCAAGAAAAGAGAGTCCCGCCGCCACAAGAAAGAAGAGGACGCACGCACTGCTGAGGTGAGCTCGAGGAAGATCCAAGCACGATGAGGTGTCACCAACAAGGCCGAGAAGGAGAACAACGGCATCTGGCCAGCATGCCCCGATGCCTCCACCTGCCAGGATAGCGGCGGTGGCTACCGCGACGCTGAGGAGAGCTGGACAGAGATCCAAGCATAGCGGGGTGCAGCCGACAAGAACGACAAAGAGAACGATTATGTCTGGCCAGCATGTGAGAAGTAGTAGTAGTAGTTACTGTGTGTGACTGTGTCGCCCGTACGTTTGTTTAATTAATTACGAACATCTACTAGTACTAGTTACTACTGTAGTTTTTAGAGCAAATTACCAGTATATAGGAATTTAAGTTGGTATCTATTATTAACGTACAATGTCGATAAGCGGAATACTTTTAGGCCTTTGAGCGTTGCTTAACATGTGTTCACTGAAGTTTTAGAGTCAGACCCCAGCCCTAAATCCACACGGCAACGTCCGCCCGGTAAATTTTTTGACCCAACGGGGTCATAGCGGCGCACGCTCAGCGACCCAAGTGCCCCTCAATGTTGGCATCTCAAGGGGCGTCAACTTGCAACTACGGCCACGCTGAGCTGGAGAGACCCCCAGGAAACATTGCCGTCCTCAAGGACGCATGCCAGACCTTCTCCCACGCATATTTATGCACAGTGTTAAAATATTTGGTGCAAGTACCATTGAGTCTTGTGCATGTGAGGAAGTCGGAGCGACCTACGATTTCTCCCAAAGGTTCATCATCCAAGGTCTCCCAGCGTGGACGAGGACGAGAAGCACCACTGCCTTGCGAACCCATGGCAATGGCGATCAACTGCCTCGTCCATTCATATATACTAAACTGGTTTGCCGGCGGGAGGTTCATTGTACGACATGTTCACGTCCATCCACTAGCCCAGAATTTAAGCATGCACGACATTTACAGCGACTGGGATTGGTTTGTTTTCTGGGCGCAGGGAACAACGCGGACTAGCGGACCTCATCGCCCATTTTTTAGCACGACATCGACAACTACGTGCGTGACATTCCTGCATGCAAATCTTGCGTGGCCAAACCGTGTGAGGTGGAGCGGTAGCCTGTCGAACTACAGCCTGCATGTTGTAGCCGTGTTGTAGCATCGTTAAGTATAGCCAAGAACGGGCTATATAGAGTTGCCATGTCATGTATAGTCAACCTAATAGCCAACATGTATATAGTCAACCTAAGAGTGTTGTACAAATGCATGGCCCACCATACACTCTCACAATGTTTCTTGGAGTCTGTGTTGCAGCCCGCTTCCCTTCTCTCTCAGAGCATGGTTAATAATATAGCCAGCTACTGGCTACAACATGTTGCAATGTCATTTATAGCCAATGTAATAGCCAACACGTATAATAGTTAGCTATAAGAAAGCACTACTTTGTCAACATATGGCCCACCGTCCACTCTCACAAAATTTCTTGGAGCTGGTGCTACAGCCGACTGTAAGTCTACCACCCGCTTCTCTTCTCTATCCTCTTCTCTCTCTTCCAACTCAGCAATACTATAATATTTAAATCCTTACATCCCGCTTACGTCACCATATTATACTTGCTCTCAACAAACTGAGCATAAATATAATAGTTTAATCCTTATAGCCCGCTAACTGTACCTTATTATAGAGTACTTGCTCCAATTCATAGTACTCCGCTGGTGTACAGTACCGTAGCTACTAAATATTGTAGTAGTACTACAATTGTTTGGCATGAACGTTCCCACATGTCAGTGATATGTCGTGCGGAAGCGCGTTGAGTGATATGGCATGCTATAGTGTCATTCAGTCTACGTGTGTGGTAGCAGTATTGCTGGTACAATAGTTTTCTTGAAGAGGCGGGATTCAACGAAGTCATGATGGTTCCTTCGTTGAGCAAATTACAGTGGGAAAGGTTGGGTGTCGGGGAAACGACACCTATGGGATCCCGTGGATCCCTTCTACGGTTCGGCAGGGAAAGAGGTGTGCACGAAGAGCAGATCCAACGATCAACACGAGGGATTTTTTTACCCAGGTTCGGGCCGCTGAGAAGTGTAAAACCCTAGTCATGCTTTAGTATATTGAGAGTTCTTGAGCTCTGGCTAGCTGCTACGCATGCAAGCTGGGACAGAAAGTCAAAAAGTCCCTCTCTATATCGCCTTGGGCCTCCTTTTATACTAAGGGGCTACCACAGTGGCGTACAGTGCATACAGGAGGTGTAAAGTTGCTACAGTGCACATACTTATCCCTGATGTCTTAGGACAAACACATTTAATGCGTCGTTTACATGTCCCTAACTTTCTTGGGGACGAAAACAGAGCCCGTCCCGTCCGTTGCCGCCTCACTCCATCTCAACACGCATCTAGGAAGACGAGGCTAGCGGCGCCAGGATGGCAGGCTAGTCGCTGCGCTGGAGCGGTGGCAGGGCGGTGGGATCTTTGCCGGGTGCGAGTCTTGCCGTGGCCTCACAGACGTCCCCGGCAAGATTCTTGCCGGGGCCTCGCAAACGTTCCCGGCAAGAATCTTGCTGGGAACTTTGCCTTTTGGTCTTCACAAAGATCTGCATGCCACCACACAGACACCCCTGGATCTTGGTCGTGACACTGTCGATGGTGTCAGAGCTCTCAACCTCAAGGGGGATGGTCTTGCTGGGGCTTCGCTTTGCAAACCATCCTGGCAAGAATCTTGCCGGGAGCCCAGCTTGTGGTCTTCTTTGGTCATCTCGTATTTGCTTCCAGTTGTCCCCATCAGGCCTGGCCGCGGGTATGGCTGCAACTACCCGTGCAAAAGTATGGGGTACTAAAGGGCCCAAACTTTAGTACACCGACAGGAGCCCCCGGGCCTGGGCCACACACGGGTGCGAGGCATTGTTGGGCTAGGCCCAAACAGTGCACGGGCACGCGTGGCAGGGGTTAACTGTTGTAATCATCTCATCTGCTGCGCTTCCTCACGATCCGCATTGAGTGCGCGTGTCGGTGTACTAAGTATTGGGCCACTAGTACCCCGTACTTGTGCACGGGCAGTTGTAGCCATCCTCGCGGCAAGGCTTGCCAGGAACAGCTCGAGGTCGATTCAAGCCATCAAGGAAATCATCAAGTCAGAAATCTTGGGATCAGCAGATAAGCAAAGCTGGAATCTGAAGGCCAGCTTCCCCGGCAAGATCCTTGCCGGGATGGCCTAGGGCGCCCGGCAAGGCCTGGCGCCCGGCAAGGCTTGGCCCCCGGCAAGGCCTGGCGCCCGCCAAGGCTTGGTGCCCGGCAGGGACTCGGCGCCTGGCGAGATTCTGCCACTGTGCCACCGCTTCGGCACAGTAACAAACCTGACATTCTGGGTCCTTCCCTGGATGCGTGGCGACGCGCCAGTGGAGGAGAGCTTAAGCGGTGCTGATGGGATGGCTCCTTTTTCCATCCCCAAGAAAGTGAGGACACCTAAGCGGACACCTCACGGTGCATTAAATGCGCTTGTACTAATCCGTCAGGGGTTAGGTATAATACCCTGTAGCTACTTTACACCTCAATGTTTGTACATTTTGCCACTGTGGAGACCCCTTTGAGCATATAAAAGGAGACCCAAGGCAACTGCTACAGAAGAGGAGAACTTCTGGCCCATTCTGCATGCGTAGCTGCTCTTTGAACGTACTGTTCATTGCGAGCGCTCCTGAAGGCTGGGCTCAAGAACATCAATAAGAACACAAAGCAGGAGTAGGGTTTTACGCTGATCAGCGGCCCGAACCTGGGTAAAAACTTCCCGCGTCGATCACTGGTTCTGCTCTTTGCGTATACCTCTCCCCCCGCCGAATCGTAAAGGGGTCTCTCGGGATCCCATAGGTGTCGTACCCCGACATCTTTGGTCAGCTGTCAAGTTCTTCAAGGGAATTGTTTGCCGTTTCGGTGTGCCCAACAGGATCATCACCGACAACGGCACGCAGTTCACAAGTCGCACCTTCATGCAGTACGTCCAAGACCTTGGCGGCAAGATTTGTTTTGCCTCCGTTGCTCACCCAAGAAGCAACGGCCAAGCGGAGAGGGCCAATGCTGAAGTGTTGCGCGGTCTCATGACCAGAACCTTCGACAGGCTGAAAAAGTGCGGAAGACGCTGGATTGATGAGTTGCCGGCGGTTCTTTAGTCAATCAGAACGACACCAAATCGAGCCACTGGCCAGACGCCCTTCGCTCTAGTCTACGGAGCGGAAGCAGTTCTCCCCACGGAACTCATATACGGATCTCCTCGAGTGCTCACTTATGATGAGCTCGAGCAAGAGCAACTGCGGTAAGATGATGTTGTGCTCCTTGAGGAGAATCATCTTCAGGCTGCTGTGCGAGCTGCACGCTACCAGCAAGCTTTGCGCCGCTACCATAGCCGCAAAGTTCATGCCCGAAGCCTTGAGGAAGGCGACCTTGTTCTTCGACGGATTCAGTCCGCCAAGAATTCAAACAAGTTGACGCCAAAGTGGGAAGGCCCTTATCGGGTAGTACGAGTCACCAGGCCTGGCGCTGTCCACCTGGAGACCGAAGATGGCGTTCCAGTGAGTAATTCCTGGAGTATCGAACATCTTCGCAAGTTCTACCCATAAGGCGCAGTTACCAGGGGCTCCCGGCAACCACCTTTTTGTACAAGTCTTGCCGGCAAGGCATGTGATCCTTTGTACAAAGCCAGGCGCAGACCTTGAGCACAGATGAATAAATTTAAGTGTTGTACATTCCCTTATTGATTCCCATGTTCATATTTATGTATATGCATGTTTATCTAAGATGTTGTATGACACCTGATCCCGGTAAGTTCTAACGAACCGCCAAGGTTTCATCCCTTTATTTTCTCTTCTTTCTTTTTCCCAAAAGACAGAAGGATTCCCTCGCGTGCACATTTGCCGGGGGGGAAGGGAGATATGAATACCAGTTGGCGATGTTCGGAATCGACGCTTGCCGGAGGAAGAACAAAGACAGGAAGCTAAGTCCTAAAAACTCAGAGCAAGTTTTTCTTTTATTACAAAGTTATTTCCTTGGACGATTCCGACTCTTGTATGGAAAATCTGCACGCGAAGGAACCCTTGTTGTAATCAGTTGTGCCCTTATTTTGTTTCGAGTCCGCTCAACGATTTAAGTGGCTGCACTGAGAGCGCCAAGGAGTCTTGCCGGCCGCTGCGCCTCCAGCAGGCTACTGAAGTCCCGCACCCAGCGCTCGCGGCAGGTTGCGCGCCAGCAAGTTTTTCAATAAGCGTAGGATGAACTCCATACATAAAGGAATCAGACAAGGAAAATAGCAAGCATGAGCCTAAACATAGTCAAATTGTATTACATCCATGAGTTGCCGCAACTCTAACTTGAGACTTAATTGTCTTTTACATGAGATGACGACGGCAAGAAAAAGGGAGAAGCACTCAATCCCTGCGCTGGCCTTCGATCCTTCTGATGGAATCTACCTTCTCAAGGATAGGTGCGATGCACTCTTCAAGCGCCTCAACATTTGCATCCTTTGGCAGATGGCCGAGCGCGTTGGAGAGGTCGATGCTGGGATTGCTGTGCACCACCTTGATGAGCACCTTGCGGAGGACGGCCTGGCAAAGCCGACGAGTCTCGTTCGCCAGTTGGGTCGCCCGGCTAGACTGGAGCACCCTCAATGCGTTGATGATGCTTTCAAAGAACATCGTCAACCTGGCACTTGGAGATATTCTTTCCTCGGAAGAATACTTGAAGTTCGACAAGCCCATGGTTGACAGTTCTGCGGTAAGCTTCTCCGCGGTGGTGATGAGACGGCCAGTCCAGATCTCCACTCCCTTCTCGTACTCGTTTTGGGCAGCGGCGGCGCTCTTGAGCAGGTTCCTCTCTCCTTGGAGATCCTTGAGTAGAACCTTCTCACGGGCCTTGCCGGCCTCGAGAGACTTCTGCAGCGTGGTCAGCTTCAGCTCCAGAACCGCGATATTATCAGCCGCAGAGGAGAGCTGCTTGGTCTTGTTGGATAGGGCAACTTGCATCTCCGCCAAGGAGTGGAGGGTTTTTTCCCTGTCCCCCTTGAGCGTCGAGAGCTCCTTGCCGTGCTCTTCGAGATCTGTTTCCAGCCTTTTCACTTTGTCGTTCAGCTCATTCTTGGCGGCCTCTGCAGCTTCGGCAGCATCGACGGCCTCCTTGAGCTTGCCGGCGTGACTTGCAGTCAGAGCTTCGAGCGCCTCCTTATGTTTTCGCTCCAGCTCCTGGGTCCGCCGCACGACAAGATTTTTAATATCCTCATCCTTGCTGCGAAGCTTGGTGGCGAGCGCCTGCTCACGAGCAGTGAGATCTTCCTCATGAGCATCAAGAGCAACGCGGCGCCCCGTCAGGAGGGCATCTTCGGCAGCAATCCTTTGAATAGCTTCATCATGCGCCTTCTCCATATCTGATTGCTTCAGGAGGATCTCATTCCACTGCTGGCTCACTTGTTCCTGGCCGGCAACCAACTCTTGGAGGGCCTCGGCATGCCAGATCTGCATTTGTGCGATGCGCCTTTGGAAATCTGCTTCGGCCGCCTCAACAACTGCCATTCTGGAGTCCGCTTTGTATTTCCGGGCGCGATGGAGAGCCTGGAGTTTGCGGAAATTCTCGCCCATGGCCTGAAGGAGCTGATCCTCTTCAGATTTGCCGCTGCTAGTGTTGGGATCGTCGACAACTTCAAGCCCGGCAGCAGCGATGATTTCTTCGAAAACTTCTCCTTCGGCTGGTGCCCCAGCGCTTGTCGTCCCCGGCAAGTTGATGAACAGGTTCTCGCCAACCTTGAGGTACTTGCTGGATGAGGGGCCTTCAGATGTTGATGGCTGGTCTTCAGTGGCCGCCTCACCAGTGACAGGGGGCTCTATGGTCGGTGCAGCGCCTGGCGCTCCTGTGGCAGGAATGCTATCAGTGCGATCCTCAGCCTCCCTGTCGCCCCCTTCAGCAGGTTCTTCGGCGGTTTCCTCTTGTGTTGTCTTGGCGGCCTCCCTGTCAAGAGCACCACCAACCTCGACAATGTCATCCTTGGTGGCCTCGCTGGCAGCGATCCTGTCTGCTTCGGCGGCGGCATCCCTGGCGGTCTCCTCGATCACAACGTCAATGTCCATGTGTTCCATCACAGGGAACTCTGAAGGGCGAAGGAGGAAAACAGAATAAGATCGAGGTTGAGGTTTGAAGTTACCGAAGATAGAGAGATAAGAGAAAAAAGAGTAACAAGCACCCTGAGGCAATAGAGTACCTACGTCGGGCTGTCGGGAGGTGGTTTCACCCCTCCCGGCAACTCCGGTTGCCGGGGGCGTGTCGCCGGAGTCTGCGCTTGCCGGCTCCTCCTCAGTTAGGACGGGCTCGCCGGCAGGATCTCTTGCCGGAGACGTGCTTGTGGGCGGAGCGGTCGATGAAGGAGGCACAATGGGGATGTCTCCTCCTTGTTGCCGTTCTTCTCCTATGAACCCAAAGATGTTAGTAGGCAAGAATGAAAACCTCGGCACCCGCCAGCGGAAGAAGAACAATGAACTTACACTGGGGGCTGTGTTGGGGGCTGCGCTGGGGGCTGCGTTGAGGACTAGACTCCGGGCTCACAATGACGGTTTCTGGCATGCTAGTGGAGCCTGCCGGGGGCTCGTCGCCCATAGAAGTCCTTGACCTCTTCGCCATCCTCTCCAGCAAGGTTTCTGTGTCACTGCAGAGACAATATAAGCAAGTCAGTAAGATTGATGCAAGATTGGAAGGAAAAAGCTGTGGCAAAGTACTTACTCTTCTTCCTCTCGCTCAGGACTGAAGCCGGAGATGTCGAAGTCGACCTCCGTTGCGGTGTCTGAGTGGGGAGGCGGAGGAGGAGTCCTAGGCCCTTGGCTGTGGCAGGCGCCGGGGCAGCTTCCGGTGCGGTAGTACGAGACCCTCCTGCCGCCCCAGCAGTGGCCGCTGGTGTGGGTCTCGCGCGCCATGCAGGCTGTTGACGAGCCCCCTGCCGCGGTCCAGTCTTGCCGGCCACTTTCTTGCCGGGGGCTTCGCCGCTCGAAGAGGGCTGGCTTGCCGGGATGCCAGATGCAGCCTTCCGAAGAACACGCTTTGTCTTCTTCTTCGGGGGTGGGGGCTCTTCTCGTGTCTCTTCTTCTTCGACCGAGTCCTCGCCGGACGAGCTTTCAGCGGCTGCGCTGCTCTCCTCCCCGGCAACCTCGCCTTCCCCGGCAGGCTTCACCTCCACTACCACCTCTGCGTCGCTAGCTTCCCACTCTGTGAAGCCGACGCTGCCGGCCTCTGCGGCAAGATTTGCCTCTTCCACCCTAGTAGCAATGTAAGCTACTTCTTGGTCGGTGGTGGCTCGGATGAAATCTGACTCTTTCCGGACAGGCCTCTCCGTCAAGCTGTCAAAGAACTTCTGCGCTTCCTCCTCGCTTGGCTCGGCCCAGGTCGGGTCAAGGCCGTGGGCGTTGAACATCGGCAGGAAGGCAATGATTGACCCCAAGGCAGAGTTGTTGCACAAGGGGACAATCCTTGCCGGCAGCCGGTGCTTGTCTTCGCGCTGGAATAACTTCTAACGGAGAGCGCCAAGCTGCATAGCGGTCAGATTGTTGTTCAGCCCAGGGCGCAATCTCATGATATCTGCCGCATTCTTGTATTCCCAGGCTGGCCTTCCCCTGTTCTGCAGAGGGGCGATGCGGCGGCGGAGAAAGTCGAAGCCGATCATCTCCATCGTCAGCCCGGCAGCCTTCAAGCGAAGGATCCTGGTGGTGGCGATTGTGAGCCTCTCGTCTTCCGCAGCGAGATCGCTCCAATCCTTGCCGCGGACCACCTTCTGCTGCCGGGGATGACAAAAAGGATGGGGATCTGCTTCCTGGATCCAGCACCATTCGGCCCGCCACTCGTCCCACTTTTCGCGGTAAACTCCCTCTGGGTATATTTCTTTATTCCAAGCCCTTGGAATCCAGGCAATAGAACCAGAGAGAGCCTCTCCTTTTTGGATACGAGGGAAGAAATAATGGCAAAAAGAGCAGAATTGGGGATCACGCCAACGAAATTCTCACAGAGATGGGCAAAGATAGACATGCAAAGTACTGCGTTCGGCGTGAAATCAAGAAGGCGGAAGCCGTATGTGTACATGATGTCATTGAAGAAGTCGAAAAAGGGGGGACAGAGCCCGCAATAGAAATATGCAGTGAAGAAAGGGTATCTGTCCGATCCACCTTTGGAGCAAGCACCTGGGATTACGCGTGTGGCGGGGTGAGCTTGCGTTCCCTTCGCCCACATGCATTGGTATCGCCCCTTCAGAGCTTCAGCATCGAGCGTCGGAGGGAAGACGACGAGCCTCTTTCGCATCTTCGCCAGTTCGCTCTCCGGAACTTCGGCTTTCGCCTCCTTGCCCTTGCCTTTGCTGGCCTTGGGTGGCATGGTGACTGTGAGGACGGAAGCTAAGGGCGGAGCGAGCGCGGGAGCAGCGGGCGGAAGAGGAAAAGGTTTCGCTCCGAGCTCGAGAGGAGGAAGGCGATGGCGATGGCCAGATTGAGAAGAAGAGGGGAGTAAATAGGTTTGTGCCTCTCCGACTTCTCCTTTTTATGGGGAAGGAGCGGGGCCGCCTTTTTTATTCCCCAATGTGAATGCGCCTCTATAGGTGCGAGATAGTTGCAGCCTTTTTGGCATGATTCCCACGTCGCGCGCTCCGTGCGCGTAGTGGGGGGCACAGTAAAACGACATATTTACGAGCAGTTAATCCCCTGCCACGCGTGCCCGTGCACTGTTTGGGCCTAGCCCAACAACGCCTCGCACTCGTGTATGGCCTAGGCCCGGGGGCTCCTGTCGGTGTACTAAGTATTGGGCAACTAGTACCCCGTACTTGTGCACGGGCAGTTGTAGCCATCCTCGTGGCAAGGCTTGCTGGGAACAGCTCGAGGTCGATTCAAGCCCTCAAGGAAATCATCAAGTCAGAAATCTTGGGATCAGCAGATAAGCAAAGCTGGAATCTGAAGGCCAGCTTCCCCGGCAAGATCCTTGCCGGGATGGCCTGGGGAGCCCGGCAAGGCTTGGCACCTGGCAAGGCCTGGCGTCCGGCAAGGCTTGGCCCCCGGCAAGGCCTGGCGCACGGCAAGGCTTGGTGCCCGGCAGGGACTCGACGCCTGGCGAGATTCTGCCACTGTGCCACCGCTTCAGCACAGTAACAAACCTGACATTCTGGGTCCTTCCCTGGATGCGTGGCGACGCGCCAGTGGAGGAGAGCTTAAGCGGTGCTGATGGGATGGCTCCTTTTTCCATCCCCAAGAAAGTGAGGACACCTAAGCGGACACCTCACGGTGCATTAAATGCGCTTGTACTAATCCGTCAGGGGTTAGGTATAATACCCTGTAGCTACTTTACACCTCAATGTATGTACATTTTGCCATTGTGGAGACCCCTTTGAGCATATAAAAGGAGGCCCAAGGCAACTGCTACAGAAGAGGAGAACTTCTGGCCCATTCTGCATGTGTAGCTGCTCTTTGAACGTACTGTTCATTGCGAGCGCTCCTGAAGGCTGGGCTCAAGAACATCAATAAGAACACAAAGCAGGAGTAGGGTTTTACGCTGATCAGCGGCCCGAACCTGGGTAAAAACTTCCCGCGTCGATCACTGGTTCTGCTCTTTGCATATACCTCTCCCCCCGCCGAATCGTAAAGGGGTCTCTCGGGATCCCATAGGTGTCGTACCCCGACAGCGCGATGTGGGATACGTGCGCGGAACGGCCGCAGTAGCACGCCCGCGAAAATGCTTTCATATCAAACAGTAAAGAGGCAGCCTCGCGCCTTCCCCATAAAAAGAGGAATCCGTAGAGGCGCTGCTCATTTACCTCTTGCCTGTTCCAATCTAGAAACCGCAGTCGTCTTCTTCCTCGAGCCCGAAACAGAGCCCCCTCGGGCTCCTGCCCCCCCCCCCGGTTGCCATGGCGCCCAAGGCGAGCAAGGGTAAAGAGGTGCCCAAGGCGAGCAAGGGCAAAGAGGTGTCGGAGAGCGAGTTGGTGAAGATGCGGAAGAAACACGTCGTCTTCGCCCCGACGCTCGACGTGCGCGCTCTGAAGGAGCGGTATCTGTACATGTGGGGAAGAGCGACAACGGGGCACCCTGCTACCCGCGTAATCCCAGCTTCCTGCGCCAAGGCTGCCCCAGATAAATTCCCTTTCTTTGTCGATTACTTCTACCGCGGGCTCTGCCCCCCATTTTCTGATTTCCTCAATGACATCATGTACACATACGGCTTCCATATCTTAGATTTTACGCTGAATGTTGTGGCATGTATGTCCATCTTCGCCCATCTCTGTGAGAATTTTGCCGGAGTGGTCCCCAACACAGCCCTCTTCCACCATTACTTCATCCCTCGCATCCAGGCAGGAGAGGCCCTTTCTGGCTGCGTTGCCTGGATCCCAAGGGCATGGAACAAGGAGACATACCCAGACGGGGTCTACCACGAGAAGTGGGATGAATGGCGGGGCAGGTGGTGCTGGATTACGGAGGAAGATCCGCAACCGTTCTGTATGCCCCGGCAAACGAGACTAGCCCGCGGCAACGGTTGTAGCGCCCTCGACCCTCGAGACGGGGTGCTCACAATCGCAATCAACAGGATCCACCGCCTCAAGGCTGCCGGGCTCACAATCAAGATGGTTGGTGCTGACTTCCTCCGCCACCGCATCGCCCCTCTGCAGAACAAGGGGAGACCAGCTTGGGAATATCGGAACGCAGAGGATATCATGAGGCTGCACCCCGGTCTGAACAACAACCTGACAGTCATGCAGCACACAGCTCTCTGCCACAAGCTGTTCAAGACCGACAGGTCATACAAATTGCCGGCAAGCATCATTCCCCTGTGCAACAACTCTGCTCTGACCTCAATTATTGCCATGATGCCGGCGTTCAATGCCCACGGTCTTGACGGGACTTGGGTCGAGCCATCCGCGGAGCGCGCACAGGAGTTCTTCGACAACTTGCCGAAGAGGGCCATCCGGGAAGTGACGAACCTCATCCGCCCCACCACTGACGAAGAAGTGGCATATATTGCCAGCAGGGCAGAAGAGGTGGCTCTTGCCATGGAGGCCGGCAGCGTTGGCTTCGTGGAAGACGAAGCCAGTGAAGAAGAAAACCTTACCAAGCAGGGGGAGACTGCCGGAGAGCATAGTGGCACAGTTGTCGGGGGCTCTTTCTTCGAAGATACAGCTAAGGAGCAGCCGTATGAGGAGCCCCCAGCTCCAGAGAAGAAGAAGCGTGTTCTTCGGCGAGCCGTCTTCGGTGAGCCGTCTCCGGCGAGCCAGTCCAGCAAGCTTCCTCGCACGAAGAGGTCCCCGGGAAGGGGGCGGCCGACAAGGCTATGCAGCGGCAAGAAGCTTAGCAGCAACCTATGCGCTAGACAAGGCGCACGACCGTGGCAGCAAAGAAAGCAGCAGGGGCAGCTCACGTGACGGCGCCGGCAACTGGAGCAGGCTCACATCAGCCTGTCGCTCCTGCCACAGCCAAGCGGCCCGGGTCCCCTTCTCCATCCCCTCGTACGGACGCTATAGCGAAGGTCAACTTTGACCTCTCCGCTTTTAGCCCAGAAAGAGAAGAAAGCTCGGAGAGAGAAGAGTAAGGGTCCTGCCGCCTCCTTTTCTTCCGGAGTCTCTGATTTTGCTTATCTTATTTGTTCTTGCTTTGGCCTGTCCCCGCAGAGATACGGAAACATTGGCGCAAAGGATGGCGAAGAAGGCTAAGACTTCAACGGGCGACGAGCCCCCGGCAAGCACCGCAGGTGCGACGGAGACTATCGTCATCAGCCCGGAGCCTAGCCCACAACGCAGCCCCCAACCCAGCCCCCAGCGTGAGTCCACTACTCATTTCGCGCTGGCGGGCATCGTGGTGTACATCTTCACTGCTGACCTTGCCGGGTTTGCAGGAGAAGAACAGCAACAAGGAGAGCCACTGAGGGCTACCCCCGATATGCCGCCTCTATCAACCACACTGCCCAGGGATGGATCCCCGACAAGGGCATCCACTGATGGGCCCACTCGCATGGAGGAAGAGCCGGTAAGCACAAGCGCAGGGAGTCCCACACCGGCAACAAATGTTGTCGGGGAGGGAACCACCTCCCAACAGCTCGATGCAGGTCACTCACTTGCTTCAGGGTACTTGTCATTCTTCCTATATGATCTTTCTCTCTTTTCTTTCTGTCTTGAACTTCATCCTTGGTCTCATCTCGTTTCTCTTCCTTGGCTTTCAGATTTCCCCTTGACGGAACAAATGGACGTCAACATCATCATCGAGGAGACCGCCAAGGACGCTGCCGCCAGAGCCGCTGCTGACGAGGCCGTCAAGGACGTGCATGAAGAAGCCGCCAAGGGGTCTGCTGGGGGGGCCGGCAAGGAGACCGGCGACCGTACTGACAGCATTCCTGCTGCAGGAGCGCCTGGCGCTACACCGATCCCAGAGCCCCCAGTTGCCGGTGAGGCGGTTGTCGAGGATCGACCATCAACATCCGAAGTCCCCCCCTCAAGCAGATACCTGAAGGTTGGCGACAACTTGTTCGTCAACATCCCAGGGACGGCAAGCACTGGAGCGCCAATCGAAGGAGAGACTTTTGATGAGGAAGTCATTGCCGTTGCTGGTCTCAAGATTGTTGATGAGCCACGCGCCAGCAGCAGTGGATCCAAAGAAGATCGGCTCCTCCAGGCCATGAGCGATAACTTCCAGAAGCTCCAAGCGCTTCACCGCACCCAAAAAGAGAAGTTGGACTACAGGGCAGCAATTGTCGAAGCAGCAAAGGCAGACTTCCAGAAGCGCATCGAGAAAACGCAAGTATGGTTTGCCGAGGCTTGGCAAGAGCTGAGGACTGGCCGGGAGCAGTTAAGCCAAAGTTGGGACGAGCTCCTCTTAAGGCAGTCCGACATCGAGAAGGCACAGGAAGTGGCCACTCAACAGGCTGCTGCAGAAGAGGCTCACTTAACGAAATGCCGTGTTGGGCTTAACGCCCATGAAGAGGACCTTGTCGCTCACAAGGAGGCGCTTGCCGCCAAGCTTCGCGGCAAGGACGAGGAAATTGAAAAGCTTGTCACGCAGCGGACCCAAGAGATAGAGCAGAAACAAAAAGAAGCACTTGATGCTCTGGCCTTGGACCACACCGGCAAGCTGAAGGAAGCCATCAATGCCGCTGAAGTTGTAGAGGCCACCAAGAACGAGCTGGCTGACAAGGTGAAGAAGCTGGAGGCGGATCTGGAGGACCACGGCAAGGAGATCTCGACGCTCAAAGACAACAGAGATAAAACTCTCTATGACTTGGCGGAGATGCAAACTGCCATATCCGAAAAGACCAAGAAACTCTCCTCTGCCAATGAATCCATTGCCGATCTGGAGCTGAAGCTGACCACGCTGAAGGAGTCCCTTGAGATCAGCAGGGCTCGCGAGAAGACCCTGACCAAAAACCTCCAGGACGAGAAGGAGCTGCTCGAGAGCGCCGCCGCCACCTACAATGACTATGAGAAAGGCGTGAAGATCTGGACTGAGCACCTTATTGACGTCACGGAAAGGCTTACAGCACAGCTGTCCACCATGGGCCTACCGAACTTCAACTATTCGTCCGACGACAGGGTGTCTCAGAGCGCCAGGCTGACCATGTTCTTCGAGGCCCTTATCGACGCACTGAAGCTGCTCCATTCCAGCCGAGCAACCCAACTGGCCAGCGAATCCCGCAAACTCTGCCGGGCCGTCCTTCTCAAGGTGGTCACCAAAGTGGCGCACAGGAACCCCCGCATCAACCTCACCAACGTGCTCGACCGCTTGCCGAAGGACGCAGACCGCAAGGCGCTGGAAGAGCTTCTTGCGCCCATTGTCGACAAGGTGGACCAAGTCAAGAGGGTCGAAGGCCAACGCAGGGACTAGCCGCTTCACTTCTTCTTGCCGCGATGAATCCATGCCAAAAATAGTCTATCTTAAGTTAGAATTGTGGCGAGTATTGATGTATTATAACTTGATGTGTTTTGGATGAATGCATGCTATCTCTCTTGTCTGATTTCCCCTCTGTATGGCATACACCCTACGCTTTGTTGGGAACTTGCCGGTGCGCGCACCCTTGCCACGAGCGCTTTGAGGAACAGATCCTTAGCAGCCTGCTGGGGGTGTCGCTGCCGGCAAGATACCTTGCCGTTCTCAGTGCAGGCACTTAAACTGTTGAGCGGACTCGAAACTGGGTAAGGGCACAACCGATCATGACAAGGTTCCTTCGCGTGCAGGTTTTCCATACAAAAACCAAAATCGGCCAAGGAAAATAACCTCGCATTTAAAAGAAATTTACTCAAGGTTTCTCAACTTAGCTTTTCGTTGCTGCACTCTTTCCCGCAAGATGTCACTTCGAACGTTGCTTGTTGGTGTCCATAATCCACACCATCATCCCCCCGGCAAACTTGCACGTGAGGGAACCTTCTATCCTTTGAGAAAAATAAAGAAGAGAAAATAGGAACATGGAACCTTGGCAGTTCATCAGTACTTGCCGGAAACAAGCGTAGTACAATATCTTGGACAGGCATGCATATAGATAAACATGGAAATCGACAAGAACCGTAAAACACTTAAACTTATTCAACTGCGCATAGGATCTGCGTCTGGCTTTGTACATAGGGTTATATGCCTTGCCGGCAAGGCTGGTACAAAAGGGGGTTGCCGGGGGACCCGGCAACAGCGCCTTATGGTTAAAACTTGCGAAGATGTTTGATATTCCAGGAGTTGCTCACTGGAATGCCATCTTCGGTCTCCAGGCAGATTGCGCCAGGCCTGGTGACTCGTATTACCCGATAAGGGCCTTCCCACTTTGGTGTCAACTTGTTAGAATTCTTGGCCGACTGAACGCGCCGAAGAACAAGGTCGCCTTCCTCAAGACTTTGGGTGTGAACCTTGCGGCTGTGGTAGCGGTGCAAGGCTTGCTGGTAGCACGCGGCTCGCACAGCAGCCTGAAGATGATCTTCCTCAAGGAGCGTAGCGTCATCTTGCCGCAACTGCTCTTGCTCAAACTCATCATAAGCGAGCACTCGAGGTGACCCGTGTATGAGTTTCGTGGGGATAACTGCTTCCGCCCCGTACACCAGGGAGAAGGGTGTCTGACCGGTGGCTCGATTTGGTGTCGTCCTGATTGACCAAAGAACTGCCGGCAACTCATCAATCCAGCGTCTCCCGCACTGGTGCAACCTATCGAAAGTCCTCGTCTTGAGACCTCGCAGTACTTCAGCATTTGCCCTTTCCGCCTGGCCGTTGCTTCTTGGATGAGCAACAGAAGCAAAACAGATTTTGCTGCCAAGGTCTTGGATATATTGCATGAAGGCGCGGCTCATGAACTGTGTGCCGTTGTCGGTGATGACTCTGTTTGGCACACCAAAACGGCAAACTAGTCCTCTGAAGAACTTGACGGCTGACTGTGTTGTCACCTTTCTCACTGCTTCCACTTCCGGCCACTTTGTGAACTTGTCGATTGCGACGTACAAGTACTCAAAGCCCCCGATAGCACGGGGAAAAGGGCCCAATATATCGAGCCCCCAGACTAAAAATGGCCAGGAAAGAGGGATTGTCTGAAGAGCTTGAGTTGGCTGATGCAATTTCTTTGAATGGAACTGACACGCTTCACACTTGGTTACTAGTGCAGTTGCATCCTGGAGGGCAGTGGGCCAAAAGAAACCTTGCCGGAATGCCTTACCGGCAAGAGCCCTTGATCCTATGTGAGAGCCACATATGCCTCCATGTATCTCTGCCAACAGCTTCAGCCCGTCCTCCCGAGGAATGCACTTCAATTTCACACCGTTCGGTCTTTTTCTGTACAGGACGTCATCCACAAACTGGTACATATTAGACCGACGGGCTACTTTCTCCGCTTCTTCCTGTTCCTCGGGGAGTTCCCCTATTTGGAGGAACCGAACGATGTGTTCTGCCCATGCTGGAGCCTGAGACTCGACAGCAAGGACTAAAGGCATGTCTTCTGCCGCGGGAGCAGTTGTCTCTACAGCAAGGGCTCACAGCCCTGCCGGAGCCTGTCACCCCCCGGCAAGCTTGGCGTTGTCCCCGGCAACTTCCTTGCCGGCGGCTGCTGGGAGCTCAGCAGGAAAGTACTTGCTGGAGCTCAACTTCCTTCGCTTATCTTGCCTTGCTGATGGTTCAACGGATGGCTGAGTCAGTTGGAGCACAAAAGTCCCTGGTTCCACAGGTAACTTGAGGGCAGCACGTTTTGACAGGTCGTCAGCAATGCTGTTCTCTGCACGAGGAACATGCTCTGCTGGCAGACCGTCAAAATGCTCTTCCAATTTCCTCACTTCATCTACGTAAGCTTCCATCAATGGGCTCTGATAAACTTTGTTAACTTGCTTGACGACAAGCTGTGAATCACCTCTAATGATGAGCTTCTTAATTCCAAGGTCTGCCGCGATCCTGAGACTGGCAATCAGTCCTTCATATTCTGCAGTGTTGTTTGTTGATCTCTCCCTGGGGAAGTGCATCTGGACTGCGTATTTGAGGTGATCTCCGGTGGGCACGACGAGCAGCACACCAGCACCGGCACCTTGCAACGAGAAAGCCCCATCAAAATACATAACCCACTCTCGGCTTGTTTCCTTGCCGGGGAGAGTGGTCTCTTAAATCTCCTCGTCAGGCGTTGAGGTCCATTCTGTAATGAACTCCACCAAGGCTTTGCTCTGAATTGTTGAAGTGCTTTCAAACTTGAGACCAAAGCTCGACAATTCAAACGCCCACTCCACAATCCTTCCAGTCGCATCTGGGTTGTGTAAGATCCGTTGCAATGGGAAGCGAGTGATGACGGTGATCTCATGTGCCTGAAAATAGTGGTGCAACTTCCTCGAGGCCATAAGGAGGCCGAAGAGCAATTTCTGCACACCAGAGTACCTTGACCTAGCCCCCTGCAAAAGGGAGCTGACAAAATAAACTGGGTGCTGCACCATCTTCTTCTTCTGTGCTGCTTCATTTGCTTGCACGGATCCTGCCTTGTCGGCACCAGACTCTGCCAAGGAGAGCCCCGGCTCGTCATTCGACGGTCTTGCCACTGCTACTGCTTCTTCGCTGACTTCTCTCTGCGCCACTAGCGCGGCACTAACCACTTGATTCATTGTCGCTAGATATAGCAGCAATGGCTCTTGTGGTTTAGGCGCGACTAGTGTTGGCGTAGAGGAGAGGTACCTCTTCAAATCTTGCAGTGCTGCCTTCGCTTCCGGAGTCCATTTCATTGGACCTGCCTTTTTCAAGATCTTAAAAAAGGGCAGGGCATGCTCAGCAGATTTGGAGATGAACCTGCTTAGAGCAGCAACGCAGCCGGCAAGTCGACGCACATCTTTGACTCGTCTTGGTGCTTCAATCTGCTCAATCGCCTTGATCTTGTCGGGGTTCGCCTCGATCCCACGCTGAGACACAAAGAATTCGAGAAGCTTGCCGGATGGGACGCCAAACACACACTTCTCAGGATTGAGCTTGAGATTGATCTTGCGCAAATTTGCAAATGTTTCTTCTAAATCTTGTACGAGCGTTGCTTTGTCCTTGGTTTTGACCACTATGTCATCAATATAAGCTTCCATATTTCTATGTAGCTGAGGCTCAAAACCGATCTGGACCGCTCTCGCAAACGTTGAACCAGCACTTTTCAACCCGAAAGGCATTCGTATAAAACAATACATACCACATGGGGTGATAAACGCGGTCTTCTCTTCATCTTCCTTCATCATGAAGATCTGATGGTACCCTAAATAAGCATCAAGAAACAATAGCAAGTCGCATCCGGCAGTGGAGTCCACAATCTGGTCGATGCGCAGCAAGAGGAAAGGATCCTTTGGGCAGGCTTTATTGATATCTGTATAATCAATACACAGCCTCCATTTTCCATTCGCCTTGCGCACTACAATCGGATTGGCTAACCACGTTGGATGGAGCACTCCTCTGACCAAACCTGCCGCTTCCAACTTCCTGATCTCTTCAGTGATAAACTCTTGCCGCTCCAAATCTTGCTTCCTGACCTTCTACTTGACGGGCCACACATGAGGACAGACAGCAAGATGGTGCTCAATCACCTCCCTGGGAACACCGGGGATGTCAGATGCTTGCCATGCAAACGCATCGACATTCGCCCGCAGGAAGGCAATGAGCGTGCTTTCCTATTTGTCGCCGAGGGCGGAACTTATAGTGAAAGTTCCGCCCATGCCGTCCTCCTTGACGGGCACCTTCTTAGTCTCTGGTGGAGCTGCCTTGGATTTCTTGCTCTTGCCGGTGGAGCTCTCTGGCACTTCCTCTATGGGAACACAGCACTCCGAGGAGGCGCGCTTGCCGGAGTGGGCGCAAGAGGTCTTGCTGGTCTTCTTCCCCTCGGGAGCTCCAGTGGCAGGAGCAAGCGCCTTAGCGGCAGGTGCTACCACTGCCTCTCGGTAAAGTTGATCGGTGCAGATAAGCGCATCCTTCTTGTCGGAGTTGACAGTGATGGTGCTCATCGGGCAAGTCATCTTCAACGTATTGTAAGCGTAATGTGATGCTGCCATAAACTTGGCCAGCGCTGGACGGCCAAGGATCCCGTTATACGGTAATGGGATCTTGGCGACATCAAAAACAATTTTCTCCGTCCTGTAGTTCAGCTCTCCACCGAATGTAACTGGTAGCGTGATCTTACCCTTCGGCTGGCTTCTTCCTGGATTGATCCCTTGAAACGTGCCCGTCTCTTCAAGATCCCTATCAGGAATTTGTAACCACTTGACCACATTGGGCGAGATCAAGTTCAAACCGGCCCCACCATCAACTAACATTTTTGTCACTCTGAGGTTGCAAATCATTAGCGAAACCAACAATGGCAAACACCCGACCACTGTTGTGCGATCAGGGTGATCCTCAGCGTAAAAAATGATAGGTGTGTTGGACCATCTCAACGGCTTCCGGGCATCGACTGATGGCTCTGTTGCATTTATCTCGCGCGCCCACTATTTAAGTTAGTGGTGAGAGGAATGCAACGAGGCGCCACCATCAATGCACATGGCTTCTGTAGCTTTTTGAAACTCATGCTCACTGGACTCGTCATCCTCTTCGTGGTCATCATCCGCCTCTTTCTTGTCGCGGCCCCGAGCAGGCCTCTCCTATTGCTTGTCCTTGCCGCGGCGACCTCCTCGGCCACCGCGCTTCTTGCCAGACCCCTCAGCACCATCCTGGCCTTTCTCCTTATCTCGCCTTTCATATTCAGCTTTCTGCCTCTCGACAAGCTGCTCAACTTGCCGGCAGTTCTGGAGGTCATGGCCCTGGGTGCGATGGATCTTGCAGTACTGCTTGTCGAAGCTCTCCGGCTTCTCGGTAGCCGCCAAGGCCTGGCAGGCGGCGCACCTGGCAACCTCCTTGCCGGGGTCATCAACCTTGGTCTTCTTGGCGGTGCCGGGGTTGCCGGATTCCTCGACGGTAAGCACGGTTTTGCCCTTGCGCTTCCTGTTACGCTGTCGGCCCTTCTTTGCCGGGGCGGTGGCGTCTTCGTCTCCGGAGTCAGTTTCCGTGCCGGCATCTTCGTTGGGGTATTTCCTTCCTTCTTTAGCTTGAGCACATCTATCGGCTAAAACATAAAGCTCGGCAACATCCCTAACCTTGTTCATCGCCAGCTCTTCACGCATCTTGCGATTGCGCACATTCTGATGAAACGCGCTGATAACAGCGACAGGATGAACGTCTGGGATGTTGTACTGTACACGGCTGAATCTTTGTATGTACTTGCGCAAGTTTTCACCCTCTTTCTGGGGGATGAGATGTAAATCACTTGCTTGGCCAGGAGCTTGGTGGCCTCTGGTAAAGGCGCCAACAAACTCGTGACACAGATCTGACCAAGAAGAGATGGAATTTTCTGGCAGGTGCATCAACCACGACCTGACGTTGGGCTTGAGTACCAACGGGAAGTAATTGGCGAGCACCTTGTCATCTCGAGCCCCGGCGGCCTGCACCGCGATGGTGTAGATGCTCAGGAACTCCGACGGGTGAGTCTTTCCGTCGTATTTCTCTGGGACCTCTGGTTTGAATGTGCGGGAAGTGGGCCACTGGACTCGCCGCAGCTCATGGGTAAAAGCTGGACAACCCACCTCGTAAGGTAAGTCACCAGAATCCTCCGACGCAGGCTTGTCTATAGTGGGCCCTGCGCGCCTGTTAGATTGATGGCACGCTTCCCGCCGTCGCTCGATGGTAGTCCGAGCATCTTCTTTAACTCGTTCTCGAAGGACTTGACGTTGATTGCGGCGAGCTCGCGGATAAGACAATGCCGTGGATCCATCATCGCGGGTATCGATCCGCCGAGCTGGCGACCACTGTTGTCGTGGCGGAGGAGAGTGCACCGTGGTCATACCACCTTCAATCTTTCCGCCATCGGCACGCGCCGGCTCGATGGACCGTCGCCGCGAAGGCTCCGCCTGCTGCTGCCATCTCTATTGGTGAAACCGATGAGGCTCTGAATAGCAGTTCTCCATTCTTCGAGCTTCTCCGCAGCGGGAGGAAAATCCAGGAGTAGCTGCGCTCGCGCCAACGCTTCTACTGGTGTAGGCGGCAGCGACAGGCACGAAGAACGTGAGGTGCTATGACTCCTAACCGTGTTAGAAGGAGCCCCATCACAGTCCCGCGGCCGCGCGCTGTTTCCGTCGGTGCATGCTGGCCCCGCGCATCTCGGGAAAGATGCTGAGGGCTCTTTCCATGGGGACGCTTGCGGTCACCAACGTCGCGGCGCTGCTCATCGCGCACGACCTGGGAAGACCACGGTGCATGCGCCGGCAGGGGTGTCTTGGAAGTCGCCTTTCCACCCTTGGAGGTCGCTGCGCTGCCCGTAGGCAGCACGGCTCCTTCCTTGGATCCAGCGGTGCGCGGGCCGTCGTCGCGGCCGCGGACGATACCGCTCGCCTAGCTCCGTTCGCCAGAACATCATGGAGGCTCATGATCTCCACCTCCTCCTCCACCCGCGTCCATCCCATCGCCCGTCCGTGTTGACACGGGCAGATCGGCCGCAGATGAACCAATCACCGTGATACCCGTCCTCTTGGGAAGCATGATGATGAAGATGTTGAAAAAACTGGCGCGCTGACTGCTAGATCAGGTTCGCGCAACCTTCTCCCCCTACCTGGCACGCCAAAGATGTCGGGGAAATGACACCTATGGGATCCCGTGGATCCCTTCTACGGTTCGGCAGGGAAAGAGGTGTGCACGAAGAGCAGATCCAACGATCAACACGAGGGATTTTTTACCCAGGTTCGGGCCGCTGAGAAGCATAAAACCCTAGTCCTGCTTTAGTGTATTGAGAGTTCTTGAGCTCTGGCTAGCTGCTACACATGCAAGCTGGGCCAGAAAGTCAAAAAGTCCCTCTCTGTATCGCCTTGGGCCTCCTTTTATACTAAGGGGCTACCACAGTGGCGTACAGTGCATACAGGAGGTGTAAATTTGCTACAGTGCACATACTTATCCCTGACGTCTTAGGACAAATGCATTTAATGCGCCGTTTACGTGTCCCTAACTTTCTTGGGGACAGAAACAGAGCCCGTCCCGTCCGTCGCTGCCTCACCCCATCTCGACACGCATCCAGGATGACGAGGCTCGCGGGGCTAGGCTGGCAGGCTAGTCGCTGCGCTGGAGCGGTGGCAGGGTGGTGGGATCTTTGCCGGGTGCGAGTCTTGCCGTGGCCTCGCAGACGTCCCCGGCAAGATTCTTGCCGGGGCCTCGCAAACGTTCCCGGCAAGAATCTTGCTGGGAAATTTGCCTTTTGGTCTTCACAAAGATCTGCATGCCACCACGCAGACGCCCCTGGATCTTGGTCCTGACACTGTCGATGGTGTCAGAGCTCTCAACCTCAAGGGGGATGGTCTTACCGGAGCTTCGCTTCGCAAACCATCCCGGCAAGAATCTTGTCGGGAGCCCAGCTTGTGGTCTTCTTTGGTCGTCTTGTATTTGCTTCCAGTTGTCCCCGTCAGGCCTGGCCACGGGTATGGCTGCAACTGCCCGTGCACAAGTATGGGGTACTAAAGGGCCCAAACTTTAGTACACCGACATTGGGCCTGTGTTGATGGCTCATTAGTTATTATTACTATGGCACGACGACCGGGGTGACTCTCCCCTGGAGTTCTGCGTGATGCACACTAATTTTGGTGGATGGCAAGACGACCAGGATGGTCGACGTCCCACATGTTGGCGAACGAAAGTATTCTTCCGATATCGAGGAGGAGCAAGCATACCGCGTGGTATAGTGTCTCTACTGATTTATATTTATTTTTTATTTTTGATGAAAGCTAGTGTTTCAACTCTTACGATGGAGAAGTGTGAAAAACGGCACGTGCTAGATGTCCCACACGTCAGCGAAAGGAGTGGGACATGAACAACGTGGTAGAGCGTCTCCACTTCTTCTACTTCTAGGTGGGAGACCACACGTAGTACTAGTATATAACGATACAAAGTGCGACCCGGAGAGACAGACGCGTCTAGTTGGAAGGTCTCGGACCATACACGTAAACAAATATCCAACCTAATATGTGCCTGCAATTAATATAGTAGAGTACTTAGGCACGCACATCATAATATCACCGTGCATTGCACGTAACATTTAGTGGTAGTAAGACAAATCCCTATATGCCATGCAGGTTCATACTATTTGTGCCTGGCTACTTCACTTACTGCGCTACATTACTCAGGTTCGTACATCCCTGGGTACATGTCCGTCTCGTAGTTCCAGTCCCACGTGTTCTTCATAGATGGCACGATCTATAACGGTGGGCAACGGGAGTCCATATCATCGCAGCTTCTTAGTGTGGCTCCCCGCGATGGAGACTCATCCAAACTGAAGTGGCATAGATAAGGGATAGGGGCATTCAAGATATGAATCCGTCGGTTCACAATCAAAACGCACCCGTTCTTCATGAACGGCAGGCCGTCGGCGTCGTGCACGGAAGGTGGCATCATTTTCACTATGGGGTAGTTGTCCCCAATGAAAATCGAGTACTCTCCAAGTGTGTTCATCCACACCCAGGTAGCATCATGGGGGTCGAACACGCCGCCGTCCATCTGGTACACCTGGCATCTCAAACCTGGATACATGGTGACGTGCATGGTTAAGGTCCACGCAATATAATAAGATGATGTAAGTAGAGGATATGGATTAAAATAAAATACTTTATATTACTTATCTCTATGAGAGGGAAGGGAAGTAATGTATAGACCAACTGCGGCATAGGCTACGCCAAACAATTTGACAGTGTTACGTGGGCCATGTACATTAATTAAAGTAGGAGTAGTTTTGTTTGATGGGATTATGGCTACCTAGCTTGTACTACACATAATTGAAATTTTTAAGTCCTATATCGTTTATTACAACTGGCATTATAAAGTTGTGTAGATGACTATCCCAATCAATAAAAAAAGGAAAGAACTACTCCTGCTCCTGGAGTATAAAGAGACATGTACTGAAATGTTATACGATGACATGGCAATAAGATATAAGATAGCTCCTGGCTCTACTACTCTTAGATCGGAGAGAATGGATTACCTGGGTACATGATCAGGGTCCGATCGTGATAGATCGTGGCACCTTGTTACCCTTCAATGGTACCATGGGTTACGACTGCTAAGGTAGTACGTCCCAACTGGGCGTCGTCAGCTACAAGGTTCCAAGTTAGACCAAATGCTCCATGCACATCCACGATCGGCGATCTGATTTTGATCGGGGGATGACTTTGCCCTGCATAATCATGCAAACAAGGCGGAATTCATAGAAACCGAACAAAAATCATTACATTTCAAAAGCTTTTCATATAAACCGGATGAAATACATTACAGTTTTCATACAAACCAGAGTAAAACCTACTCTAAACATATTCTAGATGATTGCCGAAGTCCGTCCCCCATGTCTGGCCATGAGCATGAGAACTGAAGCTCTGGCTATGCCTTCGCCTTTTCCTATTCCGACTCGGCGTTCTCCAGCTCCGCCTCCATAGCCTTCTCCTCTGGAGCTCTAGGAAGTGAAGATTTCCACCTCCACGTCACCACCAATCGGATAATCGGCCCTCGATGTTGTGGCCAAGGAACTTAGATGTGACGGGAGGGAAGAAGCGGTGGCCTTCCTGGGACCCGAGCGGCGGCGACCTGCCATGCACTACTCTTCCTTGCTGCCGGTGGCGCCCGTGCAAACGTGGCGGCTTTGTGATCATGGAGGCGGAGCGCAACCGGGGTGGATCCGGCAATGCCCTTCTTCTGCTCCGATGACAGTCCGTCCCGGAGAGCTTTGGAGCGCGAGGAGGCCATGGCAGGAGTGGTGCCGAGAGGATAATGGGACCGCAGGAGGATGAATGCGGCCATGGTCGGGGCTGAAGTTTATATAGCCAGCGAATGGCGATGAGCGACGGCAGGTGGAAGGACGGGTGACGCCGGAGTAGGTTCCTCGGCAACTACATGTCATTAATGTGGGCGGCTCACGGACAAACGGCCGGCCATGGTGTCGTTTTAACGCAGAGCAGTCGCGTGCACCGGGAAGCGGCGCTCTCTCGGCCGTCACGCTGCTTCAAAGCCGGCGCCAGTGAGAGGTCGCCTCCGCTCTGGCCAGGCATTAATGCGGCACTGACGCTCTGGGGTGGCGATGACCATTTCAGACGGGAAGCGCACGCCGGCAAGGGAGGGGGTTTGGGTGGGCTAGGGCGGTCAGACGCGGGCATATTGGTGGTATTGATTTTGTACTGTTTCAGGCGTAGTACTAGTAGTTTACAAAACTACTCAATTATTGCACTCAGTTTCCTAAAAAATTGTGGTTAAAAATGTTAATTGCAATGCATGCATGTGTGACCAATAAAAAAATACTACATGCATGCAATGATTCAATGCACATTGTAATCTCAACATGTGATGGGGAGCTCTAAATTTGAATTTGAAACTTATAAAACGAAAAACTAAACAAATAAACTGGAAGAGAGGGAGTATACCGTAGGATGTGTCCCATACAAAATAAGTCCCCTTTTTTGTCACCACGAAGATGCGGTTAAAAAGGAGCATAGCGTCTTCGTACTCGTACGGCAACAAATCGGTCGCAGACAGCATCACTAGTGGAAAAACTGCTAGCCACAACTCTCGTTGGTGGCGCGCCATTTTCAGGCAACGCCAGCACTACTTTTCTCAAATAGTGGTGGCGTCATCTTATTTGGTACGACATTAGTAGATGCTTAGTGCTGGCGTAGGAATTCAAGTGTACGCCATTAGTATGTGGGCCCGATCATCCTCCCCTTCCGTGGAGTACTGCTGGCGTCGGGAAAAAACCTACACCAGCACTGTGTCTGATATTTGTGTCGTAGGACGTTGTGGCAACGCCATTAGTGCTTAAGTGGGGCCCAATATCAGTTAACAAATATTGCGTTGGCGTCGCAACTGGTAGCACGCCGTAGGTATATGCAGCTCTCTATATAGATTGATTGTTGTGCGTATCTAGCTCATACTGTGAACATTATCCTGCTTGTTTCTCTCTGTAGATCCTAAGTAATACACCCGGCAGTCCGCTGCCCTGGACCGGTCTATTTAGCAGAATAGTTATTCTCCTAACACTTCCGAACTGCACGCTCAACGGAAGTGCACGTCATTGTTGAAGCAAGATCACTGCAGTTCTCAGGTGAGTGAACTTGACGTCGTAAAAAACTGCACGTGCAGTTTTTTTGGTACTATTTTCGCTTTAGTTTTTAAACCGTTTGTCGGAACGAGGCATATAATATACCGTTAGAAAGCTATGGATTAGGTGCAACTTCGCCATGTAGAATTTATTTCGAGATTCCTCACGGTTTAAGAGCAGTTTTGAAAATGGTGCAGCACACGACGAGTGGTAGCGAGCATTTTTTTATGTTTTTTTTTTCTAAACCGCTCATTGGAATGAAACAAATGATACACCGTTGGCAAGATATCATCGAGGCACAACTTTTTCATATATATATTACTTTTCTCTGATTCATTACGGTTTAAGAGCAGTTTCAAATTTACTAAATCACGGAATTCTGTTTTTAAATTTTTTTGCAATTTTTGGGTACTGTTTTCGCTCCAGTTTCTTAACCGTTTGTCGAAATGAGGCGTGTGATACGCCGTTGGAAAGCTACAGACGAGGCGCAACTTTCATATGTAGAAATATTTTTGAGATTCCGTACAGTTTTAAGTTAATTTTGAAAATGGTGCGGCAGACGACGATTGGCAGCGGCCGTGTTTTCGTGAATTTTTACAAACCACTGGTCGGAATGATTCAACTGATACGGCGTTGGAAAGATATCAACGAGACGCAACTTTTTCACATAGAACATTCTCTCTAATTCTTTACGGTTTAAGATCAGTTTTAAAATTACCGAAATGCGGACACTGTTTTTCACGACACCAAAATCGACGTGTGTACTGCATCCGATAGAAGAACGCACTGGTTCAGACTGAAAACCGCACTGCATCAGACAGTCAAGTGAACTTCATGATATTTTTTGTCGGACGTAAATTTTTCCCAGATAAGAAAGTGTACCGCACTTCACATCGGGCGTAAGTGATCCACAACACTAGCGAGAAGTGAACCGCATTACTTTATTTTGTCGTTTCCGTAACATTTTTCTGCACCTCACATTGAGAGTAAGTGAACCACAACACTAGCGAAAGTGAACCTCAACAGTACCGGAAGTGAACCGCACGAGTTTCTATTGTCTTTTTTCATACTTAGTATTTTTTTTACGGGCATAGACCGGGCGAGTGAACCGCAGAGATGAGCAAGTGCACCGCAACATGTATCAAAGTGAACCGCATGAGTTTTTTTTGTCATTTTTCTAACTTTTTTTTCCCAACCAAAGTAGACCGCAGAGAATAAGGACATGTGAACAACTATACGAAATGAAGGAAGCTGCAAGACATTTTTGTCGTTTACTTAATTTTTTTTACAAACGTGTCCGAACTGAACGGCCGAGGCTAGTGAACCCCATAATGTTTTTTTAGAAACGATTGTCAATTGCATGGCCAATGCTATAGTAATGCATTAATTTTTAGAAAAAAGAGGTTCACTAGAAGAACATCCCCAAGAAGCAAGAAGAGAGCCGAACTGCGTGAACAGGCACGCCGCACTACATGGCACTGAATTGACCGCCAAAACTACAAGAATTTGCAACATGTTTTACAAGTACTCCCTCATTTTTTTTTACAAAACACAATGTACTGCACGCGCGGAAAACATGAACAACTGCACATGGCAAAATGAACTTCTACAAAAATGCAAAACTTCATCCGAGTGTTTGCCGTCGTCGCAGGGGGAGCCGATGAACTGAATGAAACCACACTTGATGTGCTGAACGAACTAACAGGAGAAGGGAGCTTTGTCCGTGGTGTCAACTCATCGGCGGGGTAGCCGGACCACACTCTGGGATGGATACATATGCATACATCTCCACGGGCACAACAAAAAATAAAACGAACTCAATATCCATCAACTGAACTGTAAAACGCACAAATCCATCCATCCGCCGACTGATGTGGAAATCTTGCTTGTTTGCAAGTCAGTAAGGTTGTACTACATGGGAGATGTGGCCTGAATGTGTCTCTGTCCAGTGTAGAGCTAGCTAGCGATGAAACTGAATCAAAACTAGTAAGAAACAGAACAGCTGGCTGTACAATGCTGTACAATGCTCGGCGATCAGCACGCCCGTCCATCTACTGTACTCCTCGTAGCACCGAGCAGCTAACCGGGACATCCTCCCGGTGGTCCAGCCACCCCCTGACCGGCTTTGGCCTGTGCTCATCTTTGTTGTTTCCGTGCTAGGGAGAGTGAAAGTGCAGACAAGTTCAGAACAGGTTTTTCTGAAAGACGTACATCCGTTTGTCTGTCTAAGAATGGTAACCGCCAGCTGATGCCTGTTTTTCTTATCCATGTGCAGAATTATTGTAGCGAGCTGTGAGCAATTATTATAACATCATGCTGGGTGTCGTTACATTCTGCAGGGGTCAGTCGACACTCATAATCCACTCCTCCGCCTTCTGACTGGAGCTGCTACACTGAGTGACCAAAGCGGTCCGGAGAACAATGGTTGACTACTGTCCAGAGAACAAGTGACCAAAGCCGCTCGTCGGGGTGGTCGTGCCAGATCACCAGAGTCCCACGCGTGATAGAGCTCACCATGGAAGTGAACGGGGGCACTGGTGACGCCTTGCCGGTAGTGCTCGCGCAGGGAAGGAGGATGGGACCTCGACGGACTGCACGCACGCCAGTGAGCTGCACCAACATGACTGACGTACTGCATGCCGTCGGGGGCCGGACTGCAACAAAACGCCCATCCGCACTGCACCGAGGAATCAGGCATACTGCAGTGCTTTGCACAAGCAAAATCTGGAAAAAAGAAGCCTGAACTGCAACCCAGCGACGCACAGCACCTCATCGAGTGACCCAGGCGAACTGCATGCTGGAGCGGATCTGGCTGAGGGCGGCCGGATCCAGAGCGGCGGCAATGGGCGAGCTTGAGATGGCGATGGCAGCTCCTGCGGCACAAGTGTATGAAGGAGATGTGAGGAGGAGGAAGAAGGAAAGGAGAGAGAGGAGGGGGGCTCGCCTCCGGTGCTACTCCGGCCGTCCGGTGCAGCGGCGTGGGGAGGGCGAGCGGCCGAGACCCGTGCGGCGGCGGAGACATTGAGGAGCGGGAGACGAGGGGAGGTGGAGCCGGATCCCACCGGATCCAGTGGTTGCCGGGCGGGGCTTGCCACCGAAGGTAGTAGGTTGGACGGGCCACTGCCTGTGCGGCGGCGGCGGGCGGGAGAGGAAGGCGGGGCAGGGGAGGCCCGATGGCCGCCGGCTGCCGGGCAGGTGACTGGTGGTGGTGTGGTGGGGACGGTGGGAGCGGGGGCGCCGGAGGAAGGAGGTCGCGGGGCGGGGCCCGGGCGGCGGCGCAGGTAAGGTTGACCGAGGGGGAGGAGTGTGCGGGTAGTGGGAGTGGTTGACTGGTCGGGAGTGGGCGGGTGGGGGAAGACAGCGCGCGGGGGTTGGGCGGTGGCGTTTTTGTTTTGTTCCGGTGTTATAGGTGCTGGGTGTTAGCAGAATAAGATTTTTGTGTGCGAAAAGACTCCTTCGCGGTCGATCGCTCCAGCGAGCGAATCTTTTCTTACGACAACATCAGCAAAGAAAGTAGGCCCATCACGTGGGATTGATGAACCAAGTCAAAAGTCTGCCTCCGTGAATTCAGTTGATGGGGCCAGTGTCTTCTACCATAAATCTCTCTGGCCCCGTGATTTCAACCGATGGGGGGTCCACTGCGTCATTTAATTAACCCTCACCCAGATTTGTTTAAGGAAACTTGACTTTGTTTAGACTGCTGTCCGAAATCGGGCGTTGGAACGAGCGCGCGCAGAATAGCCATCCCGTGATAAGTGTGGCCCCTCTTGTTAGGAGTAACCAAGCGAATGATTTTACAGGAAAATAAGAACGCTGTTGGGATCAAGTAGGCCCCACACTTTATTGTACTGTAGTGAGATAGAGGGAGAGCTGGCATGTTGGTCCATAGGTATTTATGTCATTATAACATGGCAAAAGAGATTTGAGTCACAATAATGGTGTCCATCACAACACACCCCTCAAATAAAACTAAGCACCCTGAAATTCTTTGACAACTAAAATGCTGGCTATATGATGTTGGCCATATATATTGTACGTATATAATGTGAAGAAATGAGTGGTAGTATTACCAACTACAAGATGAACTATAAGAAATACTAGTATGTACGTACTGAAGAGTTAAAGTAACGAGAAGGAACATAACATAGTTCTGCTGGGGGCTCAGCACAACACACCCCTCAAATAAAACTAAGCACCTTGAAATTAAACTAAGCAACTAATCCGGTAGACACTGCATTACAACCACCATGAGCAACAACACTGCCACCTTACCCGGACTCCTCGTCCACGTGCTCGACTTCGTCCTTGTCCCTCTTTCTCTTGGCCGATACTTCTTTGCTTGAACCGCACACTTGGCTCTCGCTCTTCATCCAACCCTTGTAGATATTGAAACAAAGGTAGGCATCCATTGCAGCGTAATTGATGTGGTCTCTATCTAGTACATTCCACTGCCATGCAAGATGAAACTTGGGCGGAGGTTTCGTCAGTTTACCGTACGAAGGATCAACCATGGCTGCTGCCAGGGTCAGCATTGAAGGCTAACGGGAGGACACCAGCACATTCCTCTGGAGGTCGAATGGCTGGCCTACAACAAGGCCTATCCGACCCAGGACTTCTTTGTCGTTCGTAAAGTCTACAGAAACGAATTTGACTTTGCCGCCCCCGAGGAAGTTCTTAAAATCCTCGCACTCAACGTCGGCATGGCATATATGGTAGACCAAGCACAAGTTATGCACGCAAACCTGGATCATGTCGGGCTTCTTCTTCTCTTCCTCCTTTAGATTCTTCTCTTTTCCCAGGACTGTGGTGTACTCAACATCTAGCCCAGCGACCCACTCATCACCCTTTGACTTTTCGAACATGCGTCTGAAGCGAGCAAGGCATCCTTTCACCGTTGCGGAAGAATGGGTGTAGATGACGTCGAACTCATCGCCAGTGATGGTTCTAACCTTGTACTCACCGCCGATCATGGAGATTTGGGATGCCATGGATTTGGGAGGAGGGTTAGGATTAGTGGAACTACTGTAATGTGGAAAGGACGGGACGACTAGGAGCGAACTACCGTAATGTTAAAGGATGGCCGGGGACGAGTAGGAGCGAACTGCTAGCGGTTTTCCGATTGTAAAAATGCTGAGTGGGGCGTGCGAACGGCAGGGTAGTGACTTGCCCGGTGGATAAATGGATTCATGCACAGTACTATGGGGGCCCAATTAGATGTCATGTCTACTAGACGCCCAATTAAATGGCTTCAGGCATCTGCGTGTTCGCACGTCAAGCGTCAGGAAAATTACAGGTGATACGAAGCTTTCCATGCTCCCATGATACGGGCTTCCGAGAGCCCGTGGATCTGAGATCGAACGGTTGCATGGCGTGATTCTAGACCTATGGGTGAATATCCTATCCTGGAGGGTTATTCTGCAAATTTTCAGCAAATTAGCATGCAACCGTTCGATCTCAGATCCAAGGGCTGTCAGCGGCCCGTATCATGGTCGCGCCTACCACGACCGTAGCCTCGCTCGTGCGATCGCGCCCTTGGAGATTTCAGGCGGCTATAAATGAGCATTTTTTTACCTACTTCGCATGCATGAAACTACTTCCTCCGTCCAGGTGCGTTAGGCTATCTGATGTTGGCATGTCATACATAGTCATCACTTAGTCACTCATACAACAAGGTTAGCTGTAAGGTTGGCTATAAGAGTAATTTTTTTTACTTCTCTCTATCTCTTTCTTCATACTCCCTCCGTTTCAGTTTACAAGTCCTGCATGTATACCTAGGTTGTCAATTTTATCACCGCAATATAAACTATATAACACAAAAATTATACCGTTTGAAAATAGAACATCTAAAGTTTATAATGGTATGTTTTTTGTAATATATGACTTCTATTAGGTTGGTCAAATTGACGACCTAGGGGTACGCACACGCCTTGTAAACTGAGAGAGGGAGTAGTATTTATTGCATTTGCCAAAAGGAGTGAGGAGTACAGTACTTGGCACCTGTATACCATGGAGGTGGTCAGGAATCGGGAGACTCACGCTGGTCGTACCGCCGCAGTTAAAATGATAATGGCAAGTCAAATCACAGGGCCCCACCTGTCCAGCAGTAACTCGACGTCAAATCACACAGCCCTACGTTTGCAGCAGCCTACTCCCTCATCTTCTCGCCTCTCTGTCGAACCGACTAGGCGAAACTGCCCTGCCTACCGCGTGGGAAAAGCCCCGCCCTCGACTTTTAAATATAATTTTGTATCCATGGATTGCGCCATGGAGCAAAGCCTCAAGAAAACGATGGTACACATGTATACAACACGCCCGTCGCGTTTGCGTCGCACCCCAGACGGTCGGTCGGTCTGGCACGCCGCTCTCCGAATGGAACGCGCGTCATATTGCATTTGCACACACATGTGGGACCGCAATTGAGAACCAACCATAGGCACACTCCCCGACCCCGCAAGTCAGCTGAGTTAATAGAAGAGAGAGATGAGCGATAGTATTGGAGCAGTGTTGTACGGACGTCGGTGCCTGGACGATCCCTGCATGACACGGAAAATCAGTTTGTCCATGCATGTGACCAGACTCCAGCAGACGGCTGGATTGGCTATCGTCTACATATCGTGCAGGCTGTGTTATACAGGGCTGTAGTTCTGATGAGAAATCTAAAAAAAAGGTTTCTTGTCATCTCGCAATATTAGGTGTCATGTGCTTCGGATCACTGCGAGGGTTAAACAGCGACAACTGAGTTCCTCCAAGGCGCTGGCCATTGGGGGCACATGCACGAAGACTACTCGGCTGCCATCTAGGTCAAGCCGGCTATGTTAATTAGGACATCTATCGATGGACCCCATTTCTACGAGTTTATCTTTAATTTGAGATTTGATCCTCGTCTAGTTTGTCCGTCGGGATTCATGTTGTCTCCTTGGGGCAGTGAGGTTATGGTTTCTTGTCATGTGGCATTTTTTTGTGTTATATGTTAATCGGGTGCTTTAGATCAAAATGACGACAACTGTGCCTCCGGGGCACGTGCATGAAGACTTCTCGACAGTCATTGACGAGGTCAAGCCGGCTCCGGTAGATAAAAGAAAACAACTCCACTATATAGGCAGGAGCCTCCGCGCTTGCTTGCTAGTGTTGCTCTCTTCACACTGTCTCGTCCTCTCCAGATCTAAACACGACAGCGGTGGCCACACTCTCTCTCTGCTCACCGCTGGTCATAGATCCAGTCGGATCCTCTCCGCCAGGAAGGTGAGAAGGTGCAATGTTCACGCGATCGTCCTTAGCGATGGCTCTTACCCACTGCCGGCGCATCCCGATCAGCGTGCCTTGCCGTTCTCTCCCATGCAGCGCCGGCTAGGGAGGGCCTCCGACCCCTTCTTCCTCGCTGCTGTAGTGTGGGCAGATCCGGCCTCCCGCCGCCCACCTAGCGACATCCCGACGACCCTTAGGTATAACTTCCTTCGAAACTGGCCTTGCTCTACTTCCCCAGCTCCTGACATCGCTGCATTTGTATCTTTTACTATTTCTCAGGCCCCCTCATAGATAGGATCGATTGGCTGTTCGAAAGCCACCTAAATTTTTACTGTTAAGAGGTAAAACTAGTTCATACAGTCGAATCTAGTACTACTTGGTTCAAACAAGGAAGAAAGGGGGTGGGGGTGGGGGAAGATTTGTTACCTGAATCTAGGACTTGGTCGAAAGAGGAAATAATGGGGGCAAAAAGTAGTAGAGACTGGCTATACAACTGGTCTCTTGGTCTAATAGGGAAATAAAGGGAAACGCAGTACAAACTCAATATAAACCGATCTATTGGTTGAAAAAGGAAAGAAAGTGGGGACTGGGGGACAAGTCAACAGAGTATGTCCAGCACTAGATTTGCTAGCCTCACATAGTATATGGTGGCTATACCGAACAAAAATGGGACCAACCCAGATATCCTATTCTGATGTTTGTTGCCCCGAGCCCCTCTTATGTAATGCCACTGCTAAAATGTAGCAGTCGCACTGTTAAAAGTAAGGACACGTTAAACCAATGTTGTTTTCAATGTAATGCCTCTAGTAATATGAATCAATGGCACTGTTTTTCATGTCCTGCTAAATTTCTCATTAAGATAAGTTGCTTCTTTTCGTTAGAAATGCAACTGTCCTGGTCCGCCTACTCTCTCGTGCCCAAATACCTACTCTTTAGCAGCTGTTAATGTAATGTTGCTGGTAAAATGAAGCAATGACACCATTAAAGTAATGTCATATTTAACGGTTGTCATAGTTAATCCTAATGCCCACACTAATATCTAGCAATGTTGCTGCTTTAGAAATTGCTACTGTCCTTGTAGGATCGCCATTCAGATAAGGAACATGCTTCTTTTCATTTGATTTATGTTTCATCACTTGTTAGTCTCCCTCCTTTCCACATTTTTGTGCAAACAGAGATATACATTTCACGCTTGATCTTAGTTGAACTGCACAAATGATATCCAAATTATAGTTGAACATTCCACAAGCTTCACAACCAACCTTGATGTTGCTCAATTTTATTGCAACTAATGAAGAAGAAGCTGCTAGCTCATGGGACATTGCTTCATTTTAGGTGAACTGCACAAAAAGGTCCCATGAATTGAATCATCCATGTTGGTGACTGGTGTCATCCCTTCTATGATGGCGTTGACTGCAGATATGGTTCCCATCATGAGGTATGTTCCTTTTTGGTCCGACCGTTTGCCAAAGATCCTGCATGTTGAGTCTGCTCTTATGCTATTGTTTTGGCACTGCCATGATAAAGCAGTAATGTTATTATTTTGCACCTTAATCTAGTGGCACTATTAATTTGAGGCAATGTTTTGGCACCGCTAGTGCCACTGATTTTTTTATATATAGAAAGATGGGGTTTCCTCCAATTTCATTAAAGAAACCTAACCATAGAGAACCATTATCCGACAACATCTCAGTGTAAATGGGCAGTTATGCAACTACTACTAGAACGGACTGAGTACTAGCAGGAGACAAGTTCGCCACATAAGCTAGGAAGGTAGGGGGACGCAGCACCAGCTCAACCAAGTTTGGATTACAACCCAAATGCTACCACAGAAACATCTGGGGGGAAGATAGGGACTGAAAGAGCCAGCTTCGGCATCCCAGTCTAAGCACCCCCGGCCTCCATCTTTGCGACGCACGGTACACCTCGCTTGCCACATGCCCGACCCTAGTGCCACTGATAAAATAAAGTAATAATACAGTTAAAATAGAGCGAGTGTCCTCTCTATCATTTCATTTCCAATGTAGATAAAGAAAGTGCTTCTCTTTGTTAGTATATGTTTCATCAACTAGTCCCATTGTTAATGTTTAAGTGTTTCTGCAAACTGGGGTGCTTAATTTTAGTTGATCTGCACAAAAATAGAGATTGGAATGTCTCAAGGCCCCTCCTTGTACTACCACTGTACACTGATGTTCATCACTGGCAGAAGGTGTATCGGGGAGAATTGGGTCGATTTCCAGTATGAGGCCTACCATATGAGGCGTCGTAGGGCCCATCTCGCCCTCGCAGCATGGCATACTATGATACTATCGCAATATTTTCTTCTATTTATTAGTGTATGTTTCATCAACTAGTGCAACTATAATGTAATCATGCTTTTTCATTATCTGTGCAATTAGGGTTATTCAGCTGCATTTTGGTGGAACTGCACAAATGTACGGATGGAACTACATATATGCAGAGTGCGAGGTGTGCCAAGTAAAAATTACCGACACCAACCATGATCCATCTAAGCATTGGCATCCACCACCACCAGTCAGATGTGTGGCGCTCTCTGTAGACGGATCTTTCTCGGCAGCAAATCCTCTAACCAAATACTAGTAGCTTATATTGGCACTTTTCTAGGGAGTACTCTTTTCTGAAAGAAGCACCAATCTATTTTTCTTTATTTGTACACAGTGTCACAACTTTGTTTTTGGTCCAGAGCTATTTTAGGGTGATTGGCGCAGTACTCAGAGACTGATTGTAAGCATGATTTTCATTAGCCATCACACTGATTGTAAGCATGAGCAGATGGAAGATTAGGTTAGTGCGAAGCCAGTGGAGTCTTCGTCGACCGAATCCAACTGCAAGAGGAGAAAAGCAGTTGGCCCGACGACGCTTCCCCGCCATCCTCTCCCTCGCCATTCACATTGTCTCATGGGGCGGCTGTCTGCCACCGAGGAATAGGAGGGGACTACCCCCAACCCAATAGTCGGCCAGGTTGTGAATTGTTAGGAGGAGCTTAGGGTTGTCAGTATTTGCAGGTTGTGAATTGTGTTTTGTGTTGTGTATTTTGAGAGTACTTTTAGATATGAATGTCTTTTGAATTTTATATTTGCAGTATTGAGCATATGAAGTATTTTATGAATTCTAGAGATCTATTTTTAGCACTTAAAAAAATATAGTTTCATATAAAAGTGCAGACAATGTGATTCTCAGAGAAGAAACTGCAAGTTTCAGTTTCAGATAAGGAACTACAAGTTTCAGAGGCAGAGCATTTATATTAACACGCCCTTTTCAAACAGGGATAACATCATGTTGGAAGTTTTATTCATGGTCAAAAATGGAACTACCAGCTAGTTAACATCATGCTGATCAACATTCATGCATAGCACATCTTCATATGATGCACAGTCAAAAAGATATGCTATTTTAAAAATGCCCACACAATGTCGAGTGTGTGAAAAACAGAGAAAACGAGGGACGAAGTTTTGGCAAGTGTTGGACGTGGTGTGCGTAGCTGACAATGGGGACCCACATGTCAATAATGGCAGAGGCAAAAAATTTGGAGATATTTTCACTGCATCAGGTGGAATCTAACCCGGGCGGAACAGCGGTCAGGTAGTGTCACTTGGCCACTGGGCTAGTTCAGTAGTTTCGGTAGAAATAAGGCACATCATCTACCATTACTGTAGCATGCCTTCCCCGACTCCGGTGGTTCGTTCTCGTCCTCCGCCTTTGTGCGCTCACCGTGGCGCCGCTGTCTGCCATTGTGAACATGCTGAACAAACGAGAGGAATCTGGAGAGGACTATACGTGGAGAGGCGGACAGTCGGGACCCACCAGGTCTATGGCCATATGCAAGCAAGTGCCTCATTGAAAAAATACTTCCTCTTAATGCTATACTGACGTTGGGGCCCACGGGTTTGTCAACATAGTTACATTTTTTTTGAGGTACTTCAACGTAGTTACTAAAGGAGATAAATTTACAACGAAGCCGGGGAGCTGGCAGGTATCATTTATTATCAGTGGGCCAGTAAGTATCAGCTGGGTTGTGGGCTGCCCCGTCTAGGCTTTCTTTTTTAACATGCGCAGCCCACGACATGCCGGTTTGTATTTTCTTGAGGGCTGTCATGTATCGACCGGCCTATGGACCTCCCATCCTAGGTTTTATTTTTCCTGAAACATCCGCAGCGCAACTTATGTATTTTTTTGAAGAAAATGCAGAGGTCTGTTCTATTTTTTTATATAAGAATAGGAACACCAGGTCCAACTTATGTTTCCCTTCTAACTATATTAGATATATTTGTATTATTTTATATGTTATTATATATTATTATTATTGTCATCATATATTTAACAGATACTTACATATATAAGAAAACAATATCCCACGTCTTATTAACTTATAAAAATAATTTTTTAACAATAAAATCCTGGATTTTTTTACATTAAGGCAACGAAAATCCTGGTGATTGTGTACAAAAGCTTGGTAAGATTTAAGGACCAATGTAATAATAAAGCACTTATTATTTAAATATATTTATAACAAAATGCTCAGCCCCTGTTTATTTTTTGATAACATTGCTACTCCCAACCCAACATTATAATTAGAACCAGCCCAGCAAAATCGTGTATTTCGAGAAAGTGCAAATGGGCTGTAATTTTTTTAGGAAAAAATAAATGGGCCGCATGGACGCTACATTATTTGTTCAGCCAGCCCAGCAAATTCATGTATTTCGAGAAAGTGAAAATGGGTTGTAGTTTTAAAAAAATGGGCCGCATGGACGCTACATTATTTGTTCACCCAGCCCAGCAAATGGACAGTAATTCTCAAAAAAAAAGATCAAATGGACTGTAAATTCTAAAAAATTGGGTTGAATATGTGCCATATTTTTGGAGGCTGAAATGTGGGCCAATAGGTCGAAGCCAACGCAAGTCATTGTCAACTTAGTCAACAAATGATTCTGACATCGATAGCCGTTGGATTTACATCCAACGACCGGCATCCATCTTCAATCTCTCGTCTTCTTCCTCCAGCGCCGCCGGGACCACCTGCTCCAACCTCTTGCTGCTAGCAGCTCTGCTTAGCACACTTCGCTGTGAAGCGCTACCCCACCGTCGGCCATGCCATCCCTCCACCCCTCCACACCTCCTGTTCTTCTCCACCGACTGCCGAACCACGCCGCACCAGAACCAGTTAACCCTCGTACACCTCTCCGTCTGCGACTCCACTCCCGCGTCTTCCCATCTCTGGCTCGTTGCTGTCCGGGGCCTCGCCGTCGTCCACCACCTTGGATGCGCTTGGCGCGGCGTGGTCAACGCACCAAAAAATAAATACTCCCCCTGCTATCTGGGACCCACCATAGTTGGAAGCTGACTTGTGGGCCTACTGACGCGGACGGAGGGCTTTGTCAACTTAGTCAATATTTCTAGCTCCAGTGACCGTACGATGTCCATCCAACGGCCGTAGTGCTTCTTCAACCTCTGGTCTTCTTGCTCCAGCTGCCCAAACCAGCGCCAGTCATGCCGCCTGCTCCTGCCTCCCGTGGCCGGCTCTGCTGCTGCGTAGGCCTGACCGCCCCACCCTACTCCAACCTCTGGCCAGGCCATCCCTCTACTCACCCACAACCCCTGTTATTCTGCAGCGACGGCAGCCTCACACCGCAGCCGAACCAGTCAACCCTCGTACTCCTCTCCGCGTGGGCATCCACTGCCGCGTCTTCCCCGGCTCCACGTCGTCCCCTTCCTAGGCCTCGTTGTCGTCCACCGCCTTGGTGATCTCGACACGGCGTGGTTAATGTGGTCAAGGAACGACTTCCATCAGAAGAGTACTATACGTGGAGAGGCTGACAGCTGGGTCCACGACCACAGCAAGGAAGTGCCTCCTTATTACGCGCAAAATAATGATTCCTCCACCTGACAGCAGGGACCCACCGGACGGGCCACTGTATTTCACAAAAAAACGTTTCCCCCCTGACTGCTGGGACCCACCAGCTACATCTTCGCACACAAGGAAGTGCGTCCATATTACGGGCAAAAAAAATATGATTCTCCCCCTAATAGCTGGGACCCACCAGCTATATATTCGAACGCAAGGAGTGCCTCCTTACCTCCCTGATAGCTGGGACCCACCTGGTCGAACCGTACGTAGGGTTGTCTGTCTGGTCGCGAATGTGTACGTACATACTGGTCGATCGATCGGTCTGCAGGCTGCAGCGATGAACCGTGGCCGAGTAAGGAAGGGCACGTGTCATAGTAGAGGCGCGGACATAGCATGTCACGTAGTCCCGTTAATATCGCGTACACGTACATACAGCCAGGGTGCAAGAAAGTAAATATGGCCACGTACGTACATACGGGCGGGGTCTCGAATGCCTACTCGCGCATACGTATGGCCAGGGCTCGTGTACATGGAGAGGCAGCGGAGAGCAGCGACGGCGTCCTGTTCATCGGCAGCCAACCGGCTAGGTCGGAACGGAGAAACTGCATCGTGTTCATCGGGAGGCAACGAAATGCGTCCTCTTCATCAGGAGCCAACTGGCTTGGACGGAACAGCCGAAATGAGGCCTGGCGTACCGCAGAACGGAGGAAACGGCCTTCTGTTCGACCGCCTACAGTCGAAACGGGATCTTGTTCATCGGGAGGGGTCTGGCGTACCGCAAAACGGAGGAAACGGACTTCTCTTCGACCTCATATGGTCAAAATGGGGTCCTATTGATCGGGAGGGGTGTGACGTACCGCAAAACGGAGGAAACGGACTTCTCTTCGACCTCCTACGGTCGAAACGGGGGTCCTGTTCATCGGGAGGGGTGTGGCGTACTACAAAACGGGACTCCACGAGCTACTATTCATCCACCATCTACTGCCTCGCTCCAGCCTCCACGGGCTACTGTTCATCCACACTCGACCTCCTCCAGCCTCCACCTGTGACTGTTCATCCACGGCATCTCCCTCCTGCCTCCACCAGCTACTGTTCATCCACGAGCTCCTGTTCATCCAGCCTCCACCGGCTACTGTTCAACCAGCCCTCCACGGGCTACTGTTCAACCAGTCCTCCATGGGGTCCTGTTCATCCACCCCCAACCGGCTCGATCGAGGTCCTGTTCATCCAGCAGCAACGGCCTCTACTACCACGGGTCCTGTTCATCCAACCCCCACCGGGAACTGTTCATCCAAGCCCCAACAACGCTCACTGTTCACCAAGAGGCAGCATGTTCGATCGGCTTCAGTTAGCAGCAGTAGCGAAGGAATCGCTCGATCGAGTTCAGTTAACAGCCAGGGATCGATCGATCGCTCGGGTTCAGTAACGCGTATCCAATGCAATCGCTCGGGTTCAGTAGGCAAACGCCTCGCTCGGGTTCAGTTAGAGCCCAACGCCTCGCACCCACGCGCGTACGTGTACCAGAGAAACGCGCAATCCCTCCGTGCATTGCTCGGCCCCGACCACCCACCGTAACCAGGAACTCCCCGATATTTTCCTCGCCCTCGCTTCTACCATGGTTTTTCTGTCATGGCCGGCCCAAAGAATGTCATGCAGCTGCGTCTCCGGCCTGCCCAGGACAAAAAGCCCATTTTCTATTATGATTTTTTGTCATAGAAGTAGGAGCCCACCACATCTATGATGATACCGGGTTTTGTCACAATTATCGTCATAGAAGTGTCATAAGCATGACAGAAAAAAAATCGTTCGGCCCAAAATGTCACGGATGTGTCTTTTTTTTGTAGTGAAGAAAATTTTTATGCTCATGTTCTTCACTTAGATTTGTTTGAGCTATCAAAAGCAACATATGAAATTAGTCCCAAAGTGATAGATATTCAAGAGGGATATAATAAAAACTTTCATGAAGATCATTTGACAAAATAAACTTGATTCCTTGTAATAGTTTTGCGATATGATGATATAATATGTGAGTCATGTTGATGAGTAATTAACCTTTAGTAAGAATATTGGTGTTAAGGTTTGTGATTCCCTATGCAAGCACGAAAGTCAATAGTTATGCAATGAAATTACATCCTACTTGTGGTGCATTATTCGGTGTTAGTTATGCTTAATGCTCGCTTATGAGATTTTTTGTTTCTTGGTTGGATGCTTCTCAATCTTTTGCTAGCCTTCATTTGCACCTAGTATGATCACTACTTATGCATCCAAAATCCTTTAAACCAGTTTTGCCACATGAGTCCACTATACCTACCTATATGCGGCATTCTTTTGCTGTTCTAAGCAAATTTGTATGTGCCACCTCTAATTTTTAAAATAAATTTTGTGTACTCGTACCGCTCATGAAATGGTAGGGGGTGGCTGATATATTTCCATGCTAGATGTGTTATTCTCAAGATGAGTGTTTATTCACTTGTCATTGCACAAGAGTACGGCAAAGGTATTAGGGATGCCCAGTCCCGAAATGAAAAATGAATTTACTTTATGTTGTTAAATAATAAATTCCTTGGAAAGTGTTGGTATGGAAGGCACCCGTGGATACGACTAGCCATGGAAAGTGAAAGTATGGTTGAAAAAGGGATAAACTTTATTTTCTGTTTGGGAACCGCCTATGATATATCTAGCATGGAAAGTATTGGGAACTACTTGATCGTTTTCGTTGACAGGAAAAGCATGCCACCCAAAATGTTTTTTATCTCTATCTTTTTCGCTTTGAGCTCTGGCACCTCTACAAATCCCTACTTCCCTCCGCAAAGGGCCTTTCTATTTACTTTATGCAATTTTTTTTTATTTGAGTCTCCATCTTCTCTTATAAAGCACCAACTAAGGGGCACTATGATCGTACTTGAGCATTGGGTGTAGCTAATATGCGAGTGTGTTTTATGAATGGATCAATGATTGAGCATAATGGGCTAGGGATAACTTGCTTTAGTGTTGATATTTTGAAAGACATGGTTGCTTGTTGATATGCTTGAGTATTGAAATCTTCATGTCAAAACTAGACTATTGCTTTGAATCATATAAAAGTCCAATTGTCCATGCTACAAAGAAAAGAATATGTGATGAACATGTTAGGCAGCATTCCACATCAAAAATTCTGTTTTTATCATTTACCTACTCGAGGATGAGCAGGAATTAAGCTTGGGGATGCTGATACGTCTTCAACGTATCTATAATTTTTGATTGTTCCATGCTGTTATATTATCATTCTTGGATGTTTTACAATCATTTTATAGCAACTTTATATCATTTTTTGGGACTAACCTATTGACATAGTGCCCAGTGCCAGTTGCTGTTTTTTGCTTGTTTTTTACTTCGCCGAAAATCAATACCAAACAGAGTCCAAACGCAGCGAAACTTTTTGGAGATTTTTTTTGGACCAGAAGACACCTATTGGGCCAAAGAAGTACCAGAAGGGGGCTCCGAGGGGAGCACAACCCACCAGGGCGCACCTGGGGGCCCAGGCGCGCCCAGGTGGGTTGTGCCCACCTCGGCGGCCTCCCGCACTACCTCTTTGCTCTATAAATACCCAAATATTCCAGAAACCCTAGGGGAGTCAACGAAAATCAATTGCAGCCACCGCAAGTTCCAGAACCACCAGATCCAATCTAGACACCATCATGGAGGGGTTCATCATCCTCATTGGTACCTCTCCGATGATGCATGAGTAGTTCATTGTAGACCTATGGGTCCGTAGTTAGTAGCTAGATGGCTTCCTCTCTCTCTTTTGATTCTCAATACAATGGTCTCTTGGAGATCTATTTGATGTAACTCTTTTTGCGGTGTGTTTGTTGGGACCCGATGAACTTTGAGTTTATGATCAGATCTATGTTTTTATCCATGAAAGTTATTTGAGTTTCTTTGATCTCTTATATGCATGATTACTTATAGCCTCGTATTTCTTCTTTGAATCTTTGGTTTAGTTAGGCCAACTAGATCGATTTTTCTTGCCATGGGAAGAGGTGCTTTGTGATGGGTTCGATCTTACGGTGCTTGATCCCAGTGACAGAAGGGGAACCGACATGTATGTATCGTTGCTATTAAGGATAACAAGATGGGGTCTATTTCTACATAAATAGATCTTGTGTACATCATGTCATCGTTCTTATTGCATTACTCCGTTTCTCCATGAACTTAATACACTAGATGCATGCTGGATAGCGGTCGATGTGTGGAGTAATAGTAGTAGATGCAGGCAGGAGTCGGTCTACTAATCTTGGACGTGATGCCTATGTAATGATCATTGCCTGGATATCGTCATGATTATTTGAAGTTCTATCAATTACCCAACAGTAATTTGTTTACCCGCCATATGCTATTTTTCTCGAGAGAAGCCACTAGTGAAATCTACGGCCCCCGGGTCTCTTCTTTATTATATTTGCCTTCGCGATCTATTTTTATTTGCTTTTATTTTCAGATCTATTAATCCACAAATACAAAAATACCTTGCTGGAATTTATTATTATTATTTATTTTATCTCGCATTCCCACGAGATCTATTTATCCAATCTACTACAATTTTACCTATCTTTTTACCCGTGAGGGATTGACAACCCCTCTCTTACGTCGGGTTGCAAGTATTTGTTCTTTTTGTGCAGGAGCTATTTACGTGGTGTTGCGTGGTTCTTCTACTGGTTCGATAACCTTGGTCTCATCACTGAGGGAAATACCTACCGTAGCTGTGCTGCATCATCCCTTCCTCTTTGGGGAAATACCAACGTAGTTCAAGCCGCATCAAAGCCCATGCCCAAGCCATGTTGCCTTCCATAATCGAGAGCGTCAAGAAATGGATCAAAAATTGTGAACTAGGCAACATTGTCATCGACGCATCGCCCAAGGATAGCAGCCCTTCTGTCTCTTTCATTGGCAACCTGTCGCCAATGGCTGCTCTTGACGCTCTTACAAAAGACACTCCTTGCAGTCTCTTAGCCCATGTGAATGGTGAGATAATTAAAGTTGCAATCGGCTTGATCATTCGCCCCAAAGATACAATCATGCATGGAGTGCAGATGCCTGAGGGGGTCTTCAAAGTTGAGTTGTCTATTGTCTTAAATGGTTACGATGATATTCCTCCTCCGATACAACCTCCCGGTGCGGATAGCCAGCTTACCTTTGGACAGTGCTTATGTTAGCCAATGATGTGGCCGAAGATTCAAATTCGGCTAGGAGACGTCCAAATTCCAACAAGCTCGAAGTAGATGAACAATGGAAAGACGTTGTGTCGAGGACCATCTCCTTTGGGTCAGAGTCAACCTGAATTGCATAACAATGATGTGGATGTCATTGAGGACCAAGTAAATAATGATGACTTACTTGTTAATCGATTCTTCTTGGTTGAAGAATATCATAACTCAGCTGCCATGTGCAATCTTGATGGACCTATGCCTGCTGATCCCGTCCAAGCAATCTCTGTGCCTCCTGCTGTCCAAGCTGATCACCGTGTTGTTCCTTGCCAGAAGAGTCTACTATTCAACTGGGACTTCACGCCACCTGACACACAAGTACCACCATCCAGGGGAGCATTGCTGAGTCCAAACACACTCAATGCGACGCTAGCAATTGCCCTGACGGGCAGTGCAGCCAGCCAGCCTAACATGTCACGCAAGAAGAGGAGGCGACCAGGAAATGCTAAGAAGGGCACTGCCGCCGCCAGCCAGCCGGTTAAGAATAATAAAGAAGTAGTTCGTCGTGTTGCATGGCGGCCTTACCATTCCCCGGGTGAACCCATCCTTCCGAAGGAGCTCTTTGATCTTCTGCAGACATAAGTGAGACTTCTGCATGACGCAGTTCTCTGTAGGAAGAAGTACGCATTTACTCATGCAGGAGGACATCGCCCTGTTTTCACAGTGATGGTGCCATCTGATATTGGTTTCTATGACAATTTCCCCGCGGAGAAGTTCTATGTGCCATTCGAAGACATCTTCAACCTATTCCACCTATACAAGCTTGGTCCTTCCTTAATACGCCTATGGGCAATCAATACCGCCTACACTACCATATGTGAGCTGAACAAGGTTGTTGCGGTAGCGTACCCCTACCTCATGCACGAGAGCAACATCAACCTTCCTGATCACCGTCAAGCTATGAGGAACTACCTGACAGAAATCATGCTTGCCAACATGGAAAAAGATTGCCTTCTAGTGCCCTACTATCTGAAGTAAGTCATTCGGTACTCGGTACACACTATTCTTTTGTACAATCTCATTCTGCTTCCACGTCGAAACATTATATACTCGAGCATAATTGGGTTTTCTCTACTTTTTACGCAGAGAACATTGTGTCCTCATCATTATTTCCGCGAAGTTCGCCGAAACTTATTTTTGGATTCGACGAGGAAAGTGAAGAAATACTAGAGAGGCATCAAGAAGGTTCTTGATGAAGTACTGGTTGATTATACTAGCTGGGAAGGAGTGATCAGAGAGAGATATCGCAAGTTCGACAAATTTAAAGCAGTACGCTTCGCCCACAAAACTGACTTTTATTGCATGCAGCAGCCGGAAAACAGTGATACAGACGGCAGGGAGAACGCCTTAAAAAGAACTCTTACATCATCGCGTGGGGGAAGAAAATGGAGGAAATTAGCCCGAGAGATAGTAGAGATGAGTTCAGATGCGTCCAGGTCAAGTTTGCTACCATCCTCAACAAGGATGTCATCCACCATGCCAGCGTTTTCAATGGCGGCGCACCTGCCAGCCCGGAGGAGATAAAAACTCGTCTTAATAAGCAGGGTCGCGATGCTGACGGACCGGTGTCTTTTGCGGACCCGACGAAGAAAATACACTGATGATCCATATTATTGATGTAATAGGGTAGTGACAGCTAGCTATGCTGTTGTGGTTATGTAAACTACTCGATCAGCTACACATGTCATTCTGTCATCTTATCGTACTTTAAAACTTTGCCTAGCTATCTTAATTTTAAGTGCTACACATAATTATCATGGATGTATTTTAATTAATGTTACCTAGCTAGAAATATTTTTGATCTTAAAAAACGCTGCCACGGCACCGTTTTTCGGCTGACGTGGTAGCGTTTTTCCTATGCTTTCAAACTAATAAGTATTGGCGTCGGAAGGATATGCAACTCCTCTAAGGTTTCTCCATATTTATATCGTGTGGAGATGTACCAACTCCGTAGGTATATATGATATTACCGTCGTGCCATTTTAACCAACGCCATAGATATCAGAAACACTGTTGGCGTAGGAACCAACGCCACCGCTATATTTTAACACTGGCGCCATATTGGTGGCGTCGGGCTCCTACGCCAGCAAGGCACTTTTTGGCACGCCATAGCTAGGCTTTTCTGCACTAGTGCATGGTCCACCTTTGACTGCCACATGCAGGATGGTTCATGAAAGCAATCGTGATGTTGAACACCGTGATGAGACTGTAATTTTTGTTGGCGCATGACCTTATCGGGGCTTCCGGGATTGCTATCTTCTTCAATCTCACCATGGTTCCATTATACCAATTCAGGCGATGGCCCATTGCATGGTCGATCCCAATGTTAGACAAAGGTTCTATGAGAACGGTGTCACCATTGTAGATGTTGTGCAAATTGATGTTGGTACCCTTGCGTACATATGCAAGCCAATCTCCATTGGCACCAAGCCTAACCTGTGAAACAGTGGGCAGTGGGGGAATTATAAAATGGACATGGAAGTAGTCTTTAGAGTGCATTTTCTACATGATCAAACTCATCACTTACCTGCTCATCGGAAAAAATCCGAGTTCCCCTCAACATCGGCATCTCAAGGGGCGTCAACTTGCAACTACGGCCACGCCGTGCTGGAGAGACCCCCCAGGAAACATCCTTGTCCTCGAGGATGCATGGCAGACCAACTAGCATGGACTTCTCCCACACATATTTATACACCCTCTTAAAATATTTGGTGCAAGTACCGCCAAGTCTTGCGGATGTGACGAAGTTAGAGCGACTTACGATTTCTCCCAAATGATCATTGTCCAAGGTCTCCCAACCTCAATGAGGACGAGAAGCACCACCGCCTTGCGAATCCATGGCAATGGCGATGAACTGCTTTGTCCCTTGGGGAACTGGTTTACATGAGAGGAGATGGTAACTGCAGGGCTTCATCCCTTTGGAAAGGATGTTCTGCAGGCACGAACTAGTGCACTTTATATTTGAGATTAGGGAGTTGTCGGGTGGTTTGTTGTACAACACGTTTGGGTCCATCCACTACCCTGAAATTAAAGTACGCATGACATTTACAGTGACTGGGATTAGTTTGTTTTCCGGGTGCATCGAACAACGCAGACTAGCGGACCTCGTCGCCCTTTTTCGAGCACGACTTCGACAACTACGTGCGTGACATGCGTGCATGCAAATCTTGCGTGACCAAACCATGCGAGGCAGAGCGGTAGGCTTTCGAATTATAGCCTGCATGTTGTAGCCATGTCATCCACACGCAACCTAAAGGCCAATTCATATTCCGTTGGTGTAACTATGAAACTACATTTCATAATGAATCTAACAATATTGATTTGGCATTGTGAATGTTGATACTTTTTTCTATATGTTTGGTCAAAGTAGAGATACTTTGACTTTGCACAAAACTTATATGCAGACTAAAAAGGACCGGAGGGAGTATGTACTACCTATAATGTACTATGCATTGTTTGGTACGAACGTTCCTTGGAGCTCGTGCCGCAGCTGGCGTACTCCACAATGTGCTTCCCTTCTCCTTCCTCTTCCACCACCCGGGCACGTTTGCGGGAAGAGACTGGTCAACCCTAATATAGTACTAGCACAAAAAGATGCATGCATGACCACTAAAATTTCTTTTCTCTTATCTCTATGAAACAAATGTGGCATGAGACTCAAAGCCCTTTAAGTCTAAGTATAATGGAAATCTATTTTTTTTTCGATGAGCCTTTTATACCAGAAAGGAGGGAGTATTAGAAGTATGTTTTTTTAACAAACAAAAGGCGCTCACCAAGCTTTCATTCATTCATCTTAAAAGCAGTTTACATTGAGGAGTAGTATTAGATATCTCAAATCCATACATACCATGCAATAGTAGTAACTAGTACTAGTATGTACTACGCACGTAAGTACATAACCTAAGCTAGACCACACTACTCATCGTCGGAGATGGGTAGGCGACCGCATGCTGCAACTCCAGCTCCTCTCGCTCCTCCTCTAGTTTGGCGAACATCTCATTGATCCCCCACTCCCGCTGGCGGAGGAAGCAGCGGTTGGCCTCCACCTCGGCCTCCGACTGGATGGACACGAGGATGGCCTGCTGTTCCGCCGCCCCCTCCGCTCGGGTCAACCATGCCATGGTGAAGCATGCAGCCGGTGGCGCCGGCTCTGCCTCACCCACATCATCGTCATCCTCCTCCGGCTCTGCTTCGCCCGCGTCGTCGTAATCCTGTTCCGGCTCCGCGTCGCCCGCTTCATCATTGTCCTCCTCTGGCTTCGCGTGCTGCTCCGCCTCCACCGCCTCCTCCTCCGTCTTTGGCTAGTCAGGACTCTGGAGGCAGGGCGGCTGCGATCCGGGCTTCGCGCCGCCTCCGGATCTCCGAAAGCAGATCACAGCGCCGCTCCGGCGGGAGCATGGTGTATGTCGTTACCTTCGGCCGGGCCATGGCTATCGGGCGACGGCGACCGGAGAAGAGGCAGCGGGAGGGGAATGAATGCGGCTACTATTTGGGTTTGTCGTCCGGCTTAAACAAATGCGCTCCATCACGTGTACCCGCGCGTGCACAAATTGTACACATACGGGTCTGTTTAGGGGGATGTCATGTAACTGGTATGTGTGTGAGATTCTGAGAGACGCAGAGTGTGTCTGTGCCTCTACTCTTCGGACATGTACTCCTCCTTTTGCATCGGGATATAAGTATAATGGTACTACACTTTAGCTTGTGACTTATGTGGCCATATTAATATGGTTGTGTAAAAAAATGTCACTTACTACTCCTGGTTTGCGTTATATAATTATGAGAAGTTTGCTAACTACTAAAATAAAGTGGAATTTGTCCATGTTATATAAGTATTTTAAGGTGACTAATTATCATAGGGGTAAGGTTGGACGAAGGGTGGTAGGAACAAATGCTCCACCTAGAGCATGTGTGTTTGAAATGGGGTCTTAGAGTGCGTGTGTGTGTGTGTGAAACAGAATCTTCGGTAGGGAAAGTAATTAAGTGTGTGTGGCTTCATCGTAGAGAGGTGATGTGTATGGCAGAGGCGTCCAGCGAGGGGGTGTGAGAGAGAAGAGGCTCGTAAAGAGGGAAGAGAAGGCGTGTGCGCGTGAGAGGAGTGGACATCGAGATAACGTGTTTGTTTGAGAGACACCGAGGAAGACTACTATCGATGGTGCATGTAGGCGGAAATTAAATGAAGGGATAGTCTTATTGGTTTCAGGGATAGAGTGAAGGAGTGAGAGAGGGGGGTGATACGTCTCCAATGTATCTATAATTTTTGATTATTTCATGTTGTTATATTATCAATCTTGGATGTTTTATATTCATTTACTAGCAACTTTATATCATTTTTTGGGACTAACCTATTGACATAGTGCCCAGTGCCAGTTGCTGTTTTCTGCTTGTTTTTTACTTTGCAGAATATCAATACCAAATGAAGTCCAAATTCCATGAAACTTTTTGGAGATTTTTTTCTGGACACAAGACACCCAGGGAGCCAAAGATGTGCACTAGAGGAGGCCCATGGGGCCCACTAGGCACCAGGGCACGCCAGAAGGCCCAGGCGCACCCTGGTGGGTAGTGGGCACCACGGGAAGCTTCTCCACCGACCTTCACCTCTATAAATACTCTAAAATCCAAAAAACACTAGGAGAGTCGATTAAACACAATTCCAGCCGCCGCAAGTTCCAGAACCACGAGATCCAGTCTAGAGGCCTTTTTCGGCACTCTGCCGGAGGGGTCAACGATCATGGAGGGGTTCTTCATAATCACCCTTACCCCTTCGATGATGCGTGAGTAGTTTACCACAGACCTACGGGTCCGTAGGTAGTAGCTAGATGGCTTGTTCTCTCTTTTTTGATCTTCAATACAATGTTCTCCTCGATGTTCTTGGAGATCTATTTGATCTAATGACTTTCTGCGGTGTGTTTGTTGGGATCTGATGAATTGTGAGTTTATGATCAGATCTATCCATGAATATTATTTGCGTATTTGCTGAACTCTTTTATGCATGATTGTTATAGCCTCGTATTTCTTCTCCGAAACTTTGGTTTGGTTTGGCGAACTAGATTAATTTTTTCTTGCAATGGGAAGAGGTGCGTTGTGATGGGTTCGATCTTGCAGTGCTCAAACTCAGAGATAGAAGGAGACATGACACGCATGTATCATTGCCATTAAGGATAAAAAGATGAGGTCTATTCCTACATCAAGAGATCTTGTCTATATCGTGTCATCGTTCTTATTGCATTACTCCATTTTTCCATGAATTTAATACACTAGCTGCATGCTGGATAGCGGTCAATGTGTGGAGTAATAGTAGTAGATGAAGGCAGGAGTCGTTTACTAATCTTGGACATGATGCCTATATACATGATCATTGCCTTGGATATCATCATAATTATTTGCTATTCTGTCAATTGCCCAACAGTAATTTGTTTACCCACCGTATGCTATTTTCTCGAGAGAAGCCTCTAGTGAAATCTATGGCCCCCGGGTCTATTTCCTATCATATTAAAACCCCAAAATACCTTGCTGCACTTTTTCTTTATTTATTTTATTTTGTGTTTTTGCTAGATCTATTTATCAAATCTCATACAATTTAATCTATCTGAATACCGAGGAGGGATTGACAACCCCTCTTACGCGTTGGGTAGCAAGTATTTGTTGTTTGTGTGCAGGTGTTGTTTACATGGTGTTGCCTAGTTCTCCTACTGGATTGATAACCTTGGTTTCATAACTGAGGGAAATACTTACCATTGCTGTGTTGCATCATCCTCTCCTCTTCGGGGAAATACAAATGCAGATACAAGCAATCAGGAAGAATTTCTGGCGCCGTTACCGGGGAGACATCATCAACATCTATCAAGTACCCAATCACAAACTCTCATCTCCTTGCAATTACTTTATTTGCCATTTGCCTCTCGTTTTCATCTTCCCCACTTCTAAAACATTTTTGTAAAACACACAAAAATATTTTTCGTTTGCCTTTTTCTCGTTTGACTTTTGTTTTCTTGAGATTTTGTTTGCCTAGCCACTATGTCTCAAAGAAAGTATTATGATGTTCCCTATCCCAACATCTCGATTGAGATTGAGAAAAATACCAAAGAATACATGACTATACAATTTGAGCATAATAAATTTTTCACTGAAGAGCATAAAGAACACTCTATTGTGTTAGATGCTATAACAAAACAACTTGATCATGTTAGCAGAGAAGTTTCCAATCTCAAATCTAAGTATGCTCAGAATGGAAATATGCTAGGTAAAGTATCTGATGCACAAGCTACACTAGTAAATCAAATGGCGGCCAAGCTGGAATCCCTAGAGGATAGCAATGATGATGATGTTAAGATGATTGGTGTTTCCTCTATTGATTCTTTGTTTAGTAATACTAGCAAAAAGCCCCGTGCGTTGCAACGAGAGAAAAAAATACCACACGCTCTTAATTTACAAAAAATGGTCTATAATCTGAGAATTTGTAGCTAGGACCCAAACAAAGATGGTTTTAGCCTACAAAAGCACAGTTCAAGATTCCACATGTATTCTATTTCAACACGTCTTGCATATAGATTTAATCTGTACAAAGAAACGGGCAAGTGATCATGCATTTATTCATGTTATGTGTGAAATGGGGTATTGTTATGGGCCGGTAAAGGAAAATGATAAAAACAGACAATGACACATTAGCACACTACAGAGACGTGTGCATCAAGGGCGGTTTTCAGTTTAAGCATCACCAACTTAGGGTAACTCTTGAACACTTTTTTTCACATGCATACTTCATAAATATATGAAGAGTTGTTGAAAAGATATAGGATTTTTGGAAGCATAAAGAGAGATTTTTTGTCTAGAAAAGAACATTTTTGTATGGTCTTCTATGGACTAGGGATGACAATGGAGCGGAAACGAATGGAACTAAGTGCTATCACATTTGTTTTCATATATTTTTGCAGAAGCGGAAACGAATACAGAAACCCTGGAAATGAATACGGGAACGGATACTACCGGAAATGGAAACGGAGCGAATGCAAAGCGAACACAGAAATAGAAGTGGGAGTTAACCGGAACTTAAAAAACCCTTGAATCATAGAGAAATACACACAAAACACAAACAAATTTAATGAATTGTTAACATGGCTACAAAATAATATCATTATGTTAGCAACTTAGTGTAGTATTGTAGTAGTACTGGACAATTGCGTATAGAGTCAAGCTGAGTACATGTGTGGTAGTAGAAGTTGGGCTCAAATGATCAATTCTACTCATTGTATAATTATATGTTGTTTGGTGGTTGGACTACAAAGCATGCATATGTCTATAGTAAAAACGGAAATTCCATATTCACGGAAATGGAAAGTTTCATTTCCACGCCTGTTCCACCGGAAAACACTGTTCCATTTTTGTTTCCGTTTCCGTATAAAAAATTCCACTTCCACTTCCGTTTTGCAAATTTCCATTTCCATTTTCATATTTACTCTCCGTTTCCATTTTTCCTCCGGAAAAACGGAAAGTTTCCACTCCATTTTCATCCCTACTGTGGACACAGGTACTTGCATCCATATTTGATCACTATTTCTTGCCATACATGTCACAGGTATTGGTCCCTGTTTCATCATTATTTATATCTTGTCAAACATGTATTTTATTTTATTCTTTGTCGTGCATGCCTCCTTTTTACTTTTTGCCATGCATGTCCTCTCTTTCTTCTTTCTTATATATAGGAGAATAGCGCAACATCTCATCTTTATCGGATCTCCTCTGCATTTTCTCTTTTATTTCTTTTATAGCAGACATCCCATCTTTATTGGGTCCTTCTTTTATTTCTTTTCATGCATGTCCTTATTTATTGGGTGTCTCTAGAAAATTTATCTTCAATTCCGTGTCTAATCCTGATTTTGCTGAGGTGTTCATCCCCAATCCGAATCACTACCGGTATGAAAGAAAGATGGATAATGCATTATTGATTAAGATTGCATCATAGATAGTATTTTTTTTAAATTGTTAATAGGTAAAATAACATCATATTCAGATTTTACATATTTTTCTAATCAAAATTCACATATAACATGTTAAATTTGGAGTTACGGTTTAGAAGATACGAGTATTTAAAAAAAATTGATATCTACTGCGGGTTTAATGTCAGAAAAATCAGGGGTTTTCTATAAAATAACATGACAGACTAAGAATACCTATTTCTTTTATTAGTAGGTATAGATTAAGCTTGATGATAAGGGGACTCAAGAAGAGTCAACTTTAGCTAGAAGGCGTCCCCATAATTCGGAGGGTGAAAATCTTGTTGAAAAAATTGATAAAAGTGGGTTTGGAGAGGTAAAAACTTTAGCTAGTGATGTGCCCACTATTTTGGATTACAAAGACTTTAATTATGATAGTTGCTCTTTGATTGAATGTATTTATTTGTTACAATCCATGATAAATTCACGCAATGCCTATGAACAAAACAAAGCTTTTACTAAACATATTGTAGAAGCTATGATGAAAGCTTTAGAAGAAAAGTTAGAATTAGAGATTTTAATTCCTAGAAAATTATATAATGAATGGGAACCCACCATTAAAGTCAAGATAAAAAATTATGAGTGCAATGCTTTATGTGATTTGGGTGCTAGTGTTTCCACAATTCCGAAATCTCAATGTGATGTGCTAGGTTTTACCAATATAGAAGAATGTTCTCTTATTTTGCACTTGGCGGATTCTACTATTAAAAAGCCTTTGGGAAGAATTAATGATGTTCTTATTCTTGCAAATAGGAATTATGTTCCCGTAGATTTTATTGTTCTTGATATTGATTGCAATCCGTCTTGTCCCATAATACTTGGTAGCCAGTTTTTACGAACTATAGGTGTCGTGATTGATATGAATGATGGGAATATTAAATTTCAGTTTCCAATGAGAAAGGTATAGAACACTTAACTAGAACAATAATTAAGCCACCATATGAATCAATCATGAGGGCAACCTATGAAGCAAAAACTAAAGATGATAACACTTGAATCTATGCATTATGCCTAGCTAAGGGCATAAAACAATAGCGCTTGTTGGGAGGCAAACCAGTGAATAAAATAAAAAAATTCTCCTTTTCTTTCTGTTCTTGTGTGTTTACACAATTATGCTACTGTTACGATTGTGTTTTTATGTTTTAATTAGTGTTTGTGCCAAGTAAAGTCTTTAGGCTCATGATGGGTGATAGTTGATTTGATCATGTTAGAAAACAGAAACTTAGCGTGCAGTAGCAGAATTTTTAAAATTCTCTGGAGAGTGATAAAATTCTGATATTTTGTACACACGATTTATATACAAATTTCCTACATTTTCCTAATTTTTCACAATTTTTGGATTTACAGAAGTATGGTCAAAGTACAGATTACTACATACTGTTCTGTTTTTGACAGATTCTGTTTTTGTTGCATTGTGTGCTTATTTTGATGAATCTATGGATTGTATCGGGGGTATAAGCGATGGTAAAGTTAGAATACAGTAGGTATAATGCAATAATAAAATATGAATGGGTTTGCAATAGTACTTAAAGTGGTGATTTCCTTTATTATACTAACGGATCTCACGAAGGTTTTGTTAAGTTTTGTGTGATTGAAGTTTTCAAGTTTTGGGTGAGATCACAATGGATGAAGGAATAATGAGTGAAAAGAGCCTAAGCTTGGGGATGCCCATGGCATCCCAAGGTAATATTCAAGGAGAACCAAGCAACTAAGCTTGGGGATGCCCCGGAAGGCATCCCCTCTTTCTTCTAATGACAATCAGTAATTTTACTTGGACCTATATTTTTATTCGTCACATATCATAAGTTTTGCTTGGAGCGTCTTGTATTATATGAGACTTTGCTTGTTTTGATTTTTAGTTTGCCACAATCATCTTTGCTGAATACACCTATTTGAGAGCTATAATTATGCTATGATTTGTTAGAATTCCTCTATGTGCTTCACTTAAATTTTTTGAGCTATGGAATTGCTCTAGTACTTCACTTATATCTTCTTGAGCACAGTGGTGCTATAATTTTGAAGAAATGCTCTCATGAAACACTTAGATTATTTTGGGAGTTAGTAAAATTTTGAAGAAATATGTGCTCTCATGCTTCACTTAAATTTCTTTGAGAGCTTGTTAGTAGCAATGGTAATATGTGATATTAGTCCCAAAGTGATAGATATTCAAGGGGGATATAATAAAAACTTTCATGAAGATCATTGGATATTAAAAAATTGATTCCTTGTAATAGTTTTGAGATATGGAGATAGTAATATGTGAGTCATGTTGGTGAGTAATTATGCTTTAGTAAGAATATTGGTGTTAAGGTTTGTGATTCCCTATGCAAGCACGAAAGTCAATAGTTATGCAATCAAGTTACATCCTACTTGTGGTGCAGTATTCGGTGTTAGTTATGTTTAATGCTCATTTTTGTTTTTTGGTTGGTTGCTTCTCAATCTATTTGCTAGCCTTTCCTTGTACTAAGCGGGAATACTGCTTGTGCATCCAAACTCCTTAAACCAAGTTGTGCCAATGAGTCCACCATATCTACCTATTTGCAGTATTTCCAAGTAAATTTGTATGTGCCAACTCTAATTTTCAAAGTGAATTTCCTTTTTGTGTGCCCGTACTGCTCAGGAAGCGGCAGGGGGTGGCCAATATTTTTTCATGCTAGATATTTTATGCTCAAGATGAGTGTCTATTCACTTGTCATTGCACGAGAGTGTGGTAGGTAATAGGGATGCCCAATCCCAAAATGAATTTTTTTATGTTGTCAAATAATAAATTCCTTGGAAAGTGTTGGTATGGGAGGCACCCGTGGATACGACTAGCCATGGATTGTGAAAGAATGGTGAAAAAAGGAATAAACTTTATGTTATGTTTAGGAACCGCCTATGATTTATCTAGCATGGAAAGTACTGGGAATTCTCGGTCATTTTCGTTGACAGGAAAAGCATGCCTCTCAAAACAATTTTATCTCTCAATTTAAGCTTTGAGCTCTGGCACCTCTACAAATCTCTGCTTCCCTCTGCAAAGGGCCTATATATTAACTTTATGCAATTTTTATTTTTTGAGTCTCCATCTTCTCTTATAAACCACCAACTAGGGAACACTATTATCATACTTCTGCATTAGGCATAGTTAATATTTGAGTGTGTTTCATGAATGGATCAATGATTGTGCATAATGGGCTAGGGATAGCTCTCTATAGTGTTGATATTTTGAAAGACATGGTTGCTGATGTCGCTTGAACTACGTCGGTATTTCCCCAAAGAGGAAGGGATGATGCAGCACAGCTACGGTAGGTATTTCCCTCAGTTATGAAACCAAGGTATCAATCCAGTAGGAGAACCAAGAAACACTATGTAAGCGGTACCTGCACACAAAGAACAAATATTTGCAACCCGACGCTTATGAGGGGTTGTCAATCCCTCTACGGGTAATGGCGCCAGAAATTGTCAAGTTGACGGGATAAAATTTGTGTAGATTGGATAAATAGATCTCGATAAAACACAAAATAAAATAAGTAATAAAAAAGTGCAGCAAAGTATTTTTGGGTTTTTGGAAATATAGATCTGAAAATAAAAGCAAATAAAAATAGATCTCAAAGCAAATATGATAAAGAATAGACCCGGGGGCCGTAGATTTCACTAGAGGCTTCTCTCGAGAAATTAGCATACGGTGGGTAAACAAATTATTGTTGGGCAATTGATAGAAGATTGAATACTTATGACGATATCCAAGGCAATGATCATTATATAGGTATCACGTCCAAGATTAGTAGACCAACTCCTGCCTGCATCTACTACTATTACTCCACACATCGACCGCTATCCAGCATGCATCTAGTGTATTAAGTTCATGGAGAAACGGAGTAATGCAATAAGAACAATGACATGATGTAGATGAGATCTATTCATGTAGGAATAGCCCCCATCTTGTTATCCTTAATAGCAATGATACATGCGTGTCTTGCCGCCCCTTCTGTCACTGGGAAAGAACACCGCACGATCGAACCCATCACAAAGCACCTCTTCCCATGGCAAGAAAAATCGATCTAGTTGGCCTAACTAAACCAAAGATTCAAAGAATAAATACGAGGCTATAAGTAATCATGCATATAAGAGATCAAAGAAGACTCAAATAATATTCATGGGTATAGATCTGATCATAAACTCAAAGGTCATCGGATCCCAAGAAACACACCGCAAAAAGAGTTACATCAAATAGATCTCCAGGAGACAATTGTATTGAGAATCAAAAAGAGAGAAGAACCCATCTAGCGACTGCCTACGAACCCATAGGTCTATGATGAACTATTCATGCATCATTGGAGAGGCACCAATGAGGATGATGAACCCCTCCGTGATGGTGTCTAGATTGGATCCCGTGGTTTTGGAACTTGCGTCGGCTGGAATTGTGTTTCATCGACTCCCCTAGGGTTTCTGGAATATTTGGGTATTTATAGGGCGAAGAGGCGGTGCAGGAGGTCACCAAGGTGGGCACAACCCACCAGGGCGCGCCTGGGCTCCTGGGCATGCCCTGGGGGGTTGTGCTCCCCTCGGGCCTCCCCTTTGGTACTTCTTTGGCCCATCTTGTGTCTTCTGGTCCGAAAAAATTCTCCAAAAGGTTTTGCTGCATTTGGACTCCGTTTGGTACTGATATTCTGTGAAGTAAAAAAACAAGCAAAAAACAGCAACAGGCACTGGGCACTATCTCAATAGGTTAGTCCCAAAAAATGATATAAAGTTGCTATAAAATGATTGTAAAACATCCAAGAATGATAATATAACAGCATGGAACAAGCAAAAATTATAGATACATTGGAGACATATCAGCATCCCCAAGCTTAATTCCTACTCGTCCTCGAGTAGGTAAATGATAAAAACAGAATTTTTGATGTGGAATGTTGCCTAACATGTTCATCACATATTCTTTTCTTTTGTAGCATGGACATTTGGACTTTTATATGGTTCAAAGCAATAGTCTAGTTTTGACATGAAGATTTCAATATTCAAGCATATCAACAAGCAACCATGTCTTTGAAAATATCAACACTAAAGAAAGTTATCCCTAGCCCATCATGCTCTATCATTGATCCATTCATGAAACATACTCGCGTATTAGCTACATCCAATGCTCAAGTACGATCATAGTGCCCCTTAGTTGGTGCTTTATAAGAGAAAATGGAGACTCAAATAAAAATAAAAATTGCATAAAGTAAATAGATAGGCCCTTTGCAAAGCGAAGTAGGGATTTCTAGAGGTGCCAGAGCTCAAAGCTTAAATTAAGAGATAATTTTTTTTTGAGAGGCATACTTTTCCCGTTAACGAAAACGACCGAGTAATTCCCAACACTTTCCATCCTAGATATATCATAGGCGGTTCCCAAACAGAAAATAAAGTGTATTCCTTTTTCCACCATTCTTTCACAATCCATGACTAGCCGTATCCACGTGTGCCTTCCATACCAACACTTTCCAAGGAATTTGTTATTTGACAACATAAAGTAAATTTCTTTTTCATTTTGGGACTGGGCATCCCTATTACCGTCGTACTCTCATGAAATGACAAGTGAATAAACACTCATCTTTAGAATAACACATCTAGCATTGAAAATATTAGCCACCCCCTGCCGCTTCATGAGCAGCACGGGCACACAAAAAGGAAATTCATTTTGAAAATTAGTGATGGCACATACAAATTTGCTTAGAACGGCACGGAAATACCGCATATAGGTAGGTATGGTGGACTCACATGGCAAAACTGGGTTTAAAGATTTTGGATGCACAAGTAGTATTTCTACTTAGTACAAGTGGAGGCTAGCAAAAAGATTGAGAAGCAACCAACCAAGAAACGAAAAATCACATAAGCGAGCATTAAGCATAACTAACACCGAATAATGCACCACAAGTAGGATGTAATTTCATTGCATAACTATTGACTTTCATGTTTGCATACAAACCTTCACACCAATATTCTTACTAAAGCATAATTACTCACCAACATGACCCAAATATCACTATCGTCATATCTCAAAACTATTACAAAGAATCAAGTTTATTTTGTCCAATGATCTTCATGAAAGTTTTTTATCATATCCCCCTTGAATATTTATCACTTTGGGACTAGTTTCATATATTGCAATTGCTTTTGACAAGCTCAAGTAAATTAAAGTGAAGAACATGAGCATAAAATTTTCCATCTCTCAAAATAATATAAGTGAAGCATGAGAGAATTTCTTCAAAAATTTACTAACTCTCAAATAAATCTAAGTGAAGCATGAGAGCATTTCTTCAAAAATATTAAAGCACACCATGCTCAAAAAGATATAAGTGAAGAACTAGAGCAATTCCATAGCTCAAAAATTTTAAGTGAGGCATAAAGAGCAATTCTAACAAATCATAGCATAATTTTGGCTCTCTCAAATGGGTGTGTCCAGCAAGGATACTTGTGACAAACTAAAAAGCAAAACAAGCAAAGGCTCATATAATACAAGACGCTCCAAGTAAAACTCATGATATGTGACAAATAAAAATATAGCTCCAAGTGAAATACCGATGGTCGTTAGAAGAAAGAGGGGATGCCTTCCGGGGCATCCCCAAGCTTAGTTGCTTGGTTCTCCTTGAATATTAACTTGGGGTGCCATGGGGCATCCCCAAGCTTAGGCTCTTTTCACTCCTTATTCCTTCATCCATCGTGATCTCACCCAAAACTTGAAAACTTCAATCACACAAAACTTAACAAAACCTTCGTGAGATCCGTTAGTATAATAAAGCAAATCACCACTCTAAGTACTGTTGCAAACCCATTCATATTTTATTATTGTATTATATCTACTGTATTCCAACTTTACCATGGCTTATACCCCCCCCCAATATAGTCCATAGATTCATCAAAATAAGCACACAATGTAACCAAAACAGAATCTATCAAAAACAGAACAATCTGTAGTAATCTGTACTCTAACCATACTTCTGTAACTCCACAAATTCTAAAAAATTAGGACAATGTGTATATCAATCTTGTCTAAAAAAATCAGGATTTTATTGAGCTGCTGTGATTTTACAAAATTCTACTACTGGACGCAAAAGTTTCTGTTTTTTAAACAAGATCAAATCAACTATCACCCAACAAGATCCCAAAGGCTTTACTTGGCACAAACACTAAAACTAACATAAAAAACACAATCATAACAATAGAATAATTGTGTAAACACTTAAGAATAAAGAGAAAAAGGCAAAAATAAATTTCATTCATTGGGTTGCCTCCCAACAAGCGCTGTCGTTTTATGCCCCTAGCTAGGCATAATGCATGGATTCAAGTGTTGTCATCGTTAGTTTCCAATTCCTCAATCACACAACCAATATTCTTCAAAGATTTAGCATATAAATTTCCAATAACAATACTCCTAGGAACAAGATTGAAAAATTTATTCTTGCAAGTAGGGTCTTTTATCACTTGAACAAAATCGGGGTGAATACTAATCATCTTAAGATCTCCTTTGCTATTATTAGAAGTTGCACCCTTGTTCTTAGTGACTTGAGTAATCTTGCCAATTTTTATGGGAGTTTTTTTTATAGTTTTAGCAGAAGCAAAAGCCGAGCTTAAATTACTAAAAATTTCTTCCAACTTATCAATCTGGAAAGGACTCTCTCCAATTCTTTCGTTAATTTTGGTTTCCTTTTCCCTTAGTAATTTGAAAACATCGCCCGCTTTTGACCCAAATTTATTTGGAAGATTCTGCATCTTTGTATCCAAGTTTTCAATTTGCTCTAAAGTGACCATCTTCTTTTCAATAGCATCTAATCTTTGCATAACATGCTCAAGAGTTAAGATTGTTTCATTAATAATGATAGGTGGTGCACCTACTAGATCTCTCGTGACATTAAAAGCATCCAAAGATGGACACATTAAGAAATTCCACCGGTAATCGTATCAAGGATAAATCTATACCAAGTGGTGATGCCCACATAAAAACTGTGAAGAAGAACAACGGTAGATTGCTTACGAACAGGTCTATTATGAGCACTTTGCAAATCCTGTACAAAGCATCTTTTAGATTCTCCCCTCCCCTTTGTTTAAAATTAAGAACCTTGTTCTCAGGGGTACACGCAATAGAGGAAGAACTAGCCATGACGATAAAGTAGGCAAACAAGATCACACATAAAAAGATAGATCTGACAAGAAAATGGTGAACGAAAAAGAGGGCGAATAAAACGGCAATTTTTTATGACGTGGGGGAGATGAAAACGAGAGGCAAATGGCAAATAAGGTAAATTGCAAGGAGATGAGATTTGTGATTAGGAACCTGATAGATGTTGATGATATATCCCCGGCAGCAGCGCCAGAAAATTCCTTTTGATGTCACTTGAACTACGTCCGTATTTCCCCAAAGAGGAAGGGATGATGCCGCACAGCTACGGTAGGTATTTCCCTCAGTTATGAAACCAAGGTATCAATCCAGTAAGAGAACCAAGCAACACTATGTAAACGGTACCTGCACACAAAGAACAAATACTTGCAACCCGATGCTTATGAGGGGTTGTCAATCCCTCTACGGGTAAAGACGCCAGAAATTGTCAAGTTGACGAGATAAAATTTGTGTAGATTGGATAAATAGATCTCAATAAAATGCAAAATAAAATAAGTAATAAAAAGTGCAGCAAAGTATTTTTGGGTTTTGGAAATATAGATCTGAAAATAAAAGCGAATAAAAATAGATCTCAAAGCAAATATGATAAAGAATAGACCCGGGGGCCGTAGATTTCACTCATGGCTTCCCTCGAGAAAATAGCATACGATGGGTAAAAAATTATTGTTGGGCAATTGATAGAAGATCGAATAATTATCACGATATCCAAGGCAATGATCATTATATAGGCATCATGTCCAAGATTAGTAGACCGACTCCTGCCTGCATCTACTACTATTACTCCACACATAGACCGCTATCCACCATGCATCTAGTGTATTAAGTTCATGGAGAAACAGAGTAATGCAATAAGAACGACAACATGATGTAGACGAGATCTATTCATGTAGGAATAGCCCCCATCTTGTTATCCTTATTGGCAATGATACATGCGTGTCTTGCTGCCCCTTCTATCACTGGGGAAGAATACCACACGATCGAACCCATCAGAAAGCACCTCTTCCCATGGCAAGAAAAATTGATCTAGTTGGCCTAACTAAACCAAAGATTTGAAGAAGAGATACGGGGCTATAAGTAATCATGCATATAAGAGATCAAAGAAGACTCAAATAATATTCATGGATATAGATCTGATCATAAATTCAAAGTTCATCGGATCCCAACAAACACACCGCAAAAAGAGTTACATCAAGTAGATCTCCAAGAGACCATTGTATTGAGAATCAAAAAGAGAGAAGAAGCCATCTAGCTACTGCCTACGGACCCGTAGGTCTATGATGAACTACTCACGCATCACCGGAGAGGCACCAATGAGGATGATGAACCCCTCCGTGATGGTGTCTAGATTGGATCTCGTGGTTCTGGAACTTGCGGCGGCTGAAATTATGTTTCGTCTACTCCCCTAGGGTTTCTGGAATATTTGGGTATTTATAGGGCGAAGAGGCGGTGGGGGAGGTCACCGAGGTGGGCACAACCCACCAGGGCGCGCCTGGGCTCCTGGGCGCACCCTGGGGGGTTGTGCTCCCCTTGGGCCTCCCCTCTAGTACTTCTTTGGCCCATCTTGTGTCTTCTGGTCCAAAAAAATTCTCCAAAAAGTTTCGCTGCGTTTGGACTCCGTTTGGTACTGATATTCTGCGAAGTAAAAAAAAGGAAAAAATAGCAACTGGCACTGGGCACTATGTCAATAGGTTAGTCCCAAAAATGATATAAAGTTGCTATAAAATGATTGTAAAACATCCAAGAATGATAATATAACAGCATGGAACAAGCAAAAATTATAGATACGTTGGAGATGTATCAGTTGCTTGTTGATATGCTTGAGTATTGATGTCCTCATGTCAATTATAGACTATTGCTTTGAATCATCTAAAAGTCCAAATGTCCATGCTACAAAAGAAAAAAAATGTGATGAACATGTTAGGCAGCATTCCACATCAAAAATTCTATTTTTATCATTTACCTACTCGAGGACGAGCAGGAATTCATCTTGGGGATGCTAATACGTCTCAAACGTATCTATAAATTTTTGATTGTTTCATGTTGTTACATTATCAATCTTGGATGTTTTATATTCATTTACTAGCAACTTTATATCATTTTTTGGGACTAACCGATTGACATAGTGCCCAGTGCCAGTTGATATTTTCTGCTTGTTTTTACTTTGCAGAATATCAATACCAAACAAAGTCCAAATGCCACGAAACTTTTTGGAGATTTTTCTAGACAAAAGACACACAGGGAGCCAAAGAAGTGCACTGGAGGAGGCCTGTGGGGCCCACTAGGCACCAGGGTGCGCCAGAAGGCCCAGGCGCGCCCTGGTGGGTAGTGGGCACCACGGGAAGCTTCTCCACCGACCTTCGCCTCTATAAATACTCTAAAATCCAAAAAACCCCTAAGGGAGTCGACGAAACACAATTCCAGCCGCCGCAAGTTCCAGAACCATGAGATCCAGTCTAGGGGCCTTTTTCGGCACTCTGTCGGAGGGGTCAACCATCATGGAGGGGTTCTTCATCATCACCCTTACGCCTCTGATGATGCGTGAGTTGTTTACCACAGACCTACGGGTCCGTTGGTAGTAGCTAGATGGCTTCTTCTCTCTTTTTTTGATCTTCAATACAATGTTCTCCTCGATGTTCTTGGAGATCTATTTGATGTAATGACTTTTTGCTATGTGTTGGTTGGGATCTAATGAATTATCAGTTTATGATCAGATCTATCCATGAATATTATTTGAATCTTTGCTGAACTCTTTTATGCATGATTGTTATAGCCTCGTATTTCTTCCCCGAAACTTTGGTTTGGTCAACTAGATTGATTTTTCTTGCCATGGAAAGAGGTGCTTTGTGATGGGTTCGATCTTACGGTGCTCAATCTCAGTGACAGAAGGAGACATGACACGCATGTATCGTTGCCATTAAGGATAAAAAGATGGGGTCTGTACCTACATGAATAGATCTTGTGTGCATCATGTCATCGTTCTTATTGCATTACTCTGTTTTTTCATGAACTTAATACACTAGATGCATGCTGGATAGCGGTCTATGTGTGGAGTAATAGTAGTAGATGCAGGCAGGAGTCGGTCTACTAATCTTGGACGTGATGCCTATATACATGATCATTGCCTTGGATATTGTCATAATTATTTGCTCTTCTGTCAATTGCCCAACAGTAATGTGTTTACCCACCGTATGCTATTTTCTCGAGAGGAGCCTCTAGTGAAATCTACGGACCCCGGGTCTATTTCCTATCATATTAAAACCCAAAAATACGTTCCTGCACTTTTTCTTTATTTATTTTATTTTGTGTTTTTGCTAGATCTATTTATCAAATTTCATACAATTTAATCTACCTCAATACCGAGGAGGGATTGACAACCCCTCTTACGCGTTTTGTTGCTAGTATTTGTTGTTTGTGTGTAGGTGTTGTTTACATAGTGTTGCTTGGTTTTCCTACTGTATTGATAACCTTGGTTTCATAATTGAGGGAAATACTTACTATTGTTGTGCTGCATGATCCTCTCCTCCTCGGGGAAATACCGCAAAGCGCCGCGGTCCCCAACCGCCTGCGGGCCAGGCTCGACGCGTGGCGCATGATGGGGCGCAGACACCTCCACTTCCCCAGGTCGCCTTGGCAACTACCCAGGCTGACAAATGACTGGCGGATGCCGCAGGGCCATCATTGCCTCGAATACGAAGGGACGCTGGTTGGCATCAACCGGTAGTTTGTAAGAGGGCGAGGGGAGTAGAGGCTCCAGCCCATCTTCGTCTTCTCGCTCCCCCACTCCAAACTACCGCGTTGACAGCCATGGTGCCAATGAGGAGGTTCTCTGCCGCCGAAAAGGGGAAAGCCCCCCAGGAGGGACCAGGGTCGCCGCCGCCCAAGAGGGGGCGTGGCCGTCCCCGCAAGTCCATCGCAACGCCGACGGCAGTTCCCCAGGGGCGCGAGCGCACTCCCATGGGGGTTCGCATTGCCTCCGGCAGCCGTGGGAAGGGTCCCTCCCGCGGAAGCGTCTGCGGAAGCCGTGGCGGCCAGGGTCGAGGGGGAAAGCTCACGGTGGCCGCCCGGCCACCCCGCCCATGATCCCACTCGGCCGACATGGCCCGAGAGTTCGTGGTGTGGGTGGAGAGGCTGGTGAGCACCTGGATCCAGCTCCCGCGCTTCTTCGCGAAGGAGTTGCCGGCCGAAGGACCCGCTAGCCTATGGCTGCAGCCCGACGACTGCTGCAACAAGGCCTCGTGGGTGGAGGTCGAGGTTACCCTTGCGGGCTATGTGTTCTGAACCGCGGGTGGAAGACGTTCGCCCGCGCCCGTAGCTTGCAGGGGAGGCGTACCCTCTACTTCAAGTACGATGGGGTAGCGATGCTCTTTGTCAAGGTCTTCGGGGAAGACAACAGGTGCTTAGGGTGCTGCCCAGAGGGCGATAACAGCGACAGCGACCACCACTTCGATGATGACGGCCATCGCAGCGGTGGCGGCCTCGGCGGTGAACTTGCCCTTGGCGACGGCCGTGACACCTCCAGCAGCAGCGGCGCCTCCCCCAGGGGAAGCTCGAGCGACAACGACTACGATGAGCTGCCACGTCACCGTGCCTGGACCAAGGAGGACGGCGAGCCCCCACGTCGCCGTGCCCCTGCCAAGGAGGACGTCGAGCCGCCACGCCGCCGTGCCCCCGTCAAGGAGGACGAGGACTCCGACTGAGCGTGGGTAGCGCCGGAGCTGGGCTTCAGGAACAGCGGCCCTCGGGAGGCCGCTCCTTTTTTTTGTGTTTCCTGCATCAAGAGTCATGAAGAGCCCCGCGGGGGCGTGTAATGAACTGCGGCGTTTGTGCCTTTATATTAGCGTTTCCTGCTCATATTCTAGCATTTATATTGTTACTAATTGAAAGGTTCCTGCCTGGCGTGATTAGGATAACTTAGCTTGGTGCGCTCGTGGACCTTGGTGGGTTCCTGCGTCGTGGGGGCACACTCCTCCAAAGCTTTTGATCCTATGTACACCCCTCGTTCTAGCAACGATGCTGCTGGAGCGCCGAGGCAGCCGAGAGAGCTTGTCGAGGAGGCTACCTCCTCACGGACCAGATGGCTCCGGAGTCTCAAGAGGCTCGTGGCTTGTGAGGCCCCTAGGGGACTCGCAAGGGTTCAGGGCCTCCGGAGATGCCTCCGCCAGGCATTGGACCTCGCGGAGATGTAAAAAGCACTTGACGTAGGATTCCTTAATAATGAGCCGGGTCGTGGCTGCTTTTTCTTCAGCGACCCTTCCTTGGCATCCATCTTGCGTCTAGATCCCCCGAGCGAGGGTCGATCATCGCTGGTATGCCGGGTCATGATGCCTGACAAGGCCAGAAGATGAGCGCTCCTGAGGGCAGGGGCCAAAGGCAATACGTGCATGTTGGCTCGCTCGAGAGCGTCGCGTGAGGATTCAGATGCCAAAGTCTTGGCGAGGTGTGCGCATGGGCAGACCCATGGGTGTTGTGGCCTGGGCCCTCGATGCCGCTGGGGCTGGCTCAAGCGTACACACCATGCCCAGCCCCCACTCGCGGGACGCGCGGGAGGGAGCAACTGGTAGCTGCCACTCCTCTTAAAAACAAGATTCAAGAAAGAAAACGCTGCAAGGAGAAAAATCCCCAACCCGTTTCGAATAAATATGTGAGAACTTCAAACTTTATTCCAAGAAGTGGCAAATTTGGTTACAAGAGTGAGCGAAAGAAAAAGCCGCGTCCGGCACCTATACTAGTCTTCCCACCAGCGCGGAGCATGGGGCCTCCACTTGGCGTGGGCATAGTCGCTGTTCGACCATGTCGTCCGCCAGCGCGGAGCATGGGGCTTCCACTTGGGCATGGGCGGGAGATCCCGTGAGGCCGTGGGGTGGCGCACCGGGAGACTCCGGGGCGTGTACAACCCCACTCATTATTACGTGAGAGTGTCACGGGTAGAACTTGTGGAGATGCTGGATGTTCCAAGCATTCTGGATGGGGACCCCGTCCTCTGTCTCCAGGCGTGCGGCGCCGGGCCTGGAGACATGGGCGACCCTGAATGGGCCCTCCCACATGGGCGAGAGCTTATGGAGGCCCTCCCTGGATAGGACCCATCTCAGGACGAGGTCTCCAACTTCGAGGGTACGAGGGCAGATATTGCGGCAATGGTAGTGCCGTAGCGCCTGCTGGTAACTCACGGCGCGGAGAGAGGCTTGGCGACGGGCCTCCTCTCTGAGCACGAGATCAATTCCCCGCGAGGCATCCTGACGCGCCTCGTCGAATGCCAAGACTCGCGAGGAGCGATGCTTAACCTCGTGCGGGAGGACTGCCTCAGCCCCGTAGATGAGGAAGAACAGGGTCTCGCCGGTGGGCTTAGTCGCAGTGGTGCGGACGGACCACAACACGGACTGAAGCTCACCGAGCCAACCCCTGCCTTAGCCCTCAAGCTTCTTCTTGAAGCTCCTTGTCTTGAGGCCCCTCAGGACCTCCGCGTTGGCGTGCTCAACCTGGTTGTTGCTTCGCAGGTGCGCCACCGAAGCGTAGCATATTTGCATTCCAAGGTTAGCACAATATGTCCTGAAGAGGCGGCTTATGAATTGGGAGCCATTGTCGGTAATGATACGGTTGGGGACACCAAACCGGCTCACGAGGCCCTTGATGAACTTGACGGCCGAGCCGGCGGGGATGGTGCGCACGGGCTCCACCTCCGCCCACTTGGTGAACTTGTCGACGGCGACGTAGAGGTAGCGGTAATCACCAGCCGCCCAAGGGAATGGGCCCAGGATATCCAGCCCCCAGACCGCGAAGGGCCACGAGAGCGGGATTATCTGGAGAACTTGCGCGGGTTGATGAATCTGCTTAGCGTGGAACTGGCAGGCCTCACAGGATCGGACCAGCTCGGTGGTGTCATGGAGCGCCGTAGGCCAGTAGAATCCGCTGCGGAATACCTTTCCCATGAGGGTGCGTGACGAGGAGTGGTGCCTGCAATCTCCACCATGGATGTCAGCCAACAGCTCATGCCCCTGCTCCTCGGATATGCATCACAGTGAGACGTCGTTGGGGCATCTGTGGTACAGCTCGCCATCCTGCAAGCAATAAGAAGTGGCCTAGCGAGCCACGCGTTCTGCGTCCTCCTCCTTCTCCTGTAAGGCACCGCGGAGCAAGTACGCCTTGAAATCCTCGGTCCAGCCGCTGATACGTCTCCAACGTATCTATAATTTTTGATTGTTCCATGCTATTATATTATCTATTTTGGATGTTTTATATGCATTAATATGCTATTTTATATTATTTTTGGGACTAACCTATTAACCTAGAGCCCAGTGCCAGTTTATGTTTTTTCCTTGTTTTAGAGTTTTGCAGAAAAGGAATACCAAACGGAGTCCAAACGGAATGAAACCTTCGCGATGATTTTTCTTGGACCAGAAGACAACCAAGAGACTTGGAGATGAAGTCGGAGGAGCCACGAGGTGGCCACAAGGACAGAGGGCGCGCCCCTTGTGGGCCCCTCGTGCACCTCCTGACCTAATTATTTCGCCTATATATTCCCAAATACCCCCAAACCACCAGGGGCATCCACGAAAACACTTTTCCATCGCCGCAACCTTCTGTACCCGTGAGATCCCATCTAGGGGCCTTTTTCGGCATCCTGTCGGAGGGGGATTCGATCACGGAGGGCTTCTACATCAACAACCTTGCCCTTCCGATGAAGCATGAGTAGTTTACCTCAGACCTACGGGTCCATAGCTAGTAGCTAGATGGCTTCTTCTCTCTCTTTGATTCTCAATACCATGTTCTCCTCGATGTTCTTGGAGATCTATTCGATGTAATACTTTTTGCTGTGTGTTTACCGAGATCCAATGAATTGTGGATTTATGATCAGCTTATCTATGAATATTATTTGAATCTTCTCTGAATTCTTTTATGCATGATTTGATATCTTCGTAATTCTCTTTGAACTATCGGTTTGGTTTGGCCAACTAGATTGGTTTTTCTTGCAATGGGAGAAGTGCTTAGCTTTGGGTTCAATCTTGCGGTGTCCTTTCCTAGTGACAGCAGGGGCAGTAAGGCACGTATTGTATTGTTGCCATCGAGGATAAAAAGATGGGGTTTTCATCATATTGCTTGAGTTAATTCCTCTACATCATGTCATCTTACTTAATGCATTACTCCATTCTTTATGAACTTAATACTCTAGATGCATGCTGGATAGCGGTCGATGTGTGGAGTAATAGTAGTAGATGCAGGCCGGAGTCAGTCTACTTGACACGGACGTGATGCCTATATTCATGATCATTGCCTTAGATATCGTCATAACTTTGCGCTTTTCTATCAATTGCTCGGCAGGAATTTGTTCACCCACCATATTATTTTCTATCTTGAGAGAAGCCTCTAGTGAAACCTATGGCCCCCGGGTCTATTTTCCATCATATAAGTTTCCGATCTACTATTTTGCAATCTTTTACTTTCCGATCTATAAACCGAAAATACCAAAAATATTTACTTTATCGTTTATCTATCTCTCTCATATCTCACTTTTGCAAGTAACCATGAAGGGATTGACAACCCCTTTATCGCGTTGGGTGCAAGTTGTTTGATTGTTTGTGCAGGTATTTGGTGATTTGTGCATTGTCTCCTACTGGATTGATACGTTGGTTCTCAAACTGAGGGAAATACTTATCTCTACTTTGCTGCATCACCCTTTCCTCTTCAAGTGAAAAACCAACGCAAGCTCAAGAAGTAGCAGGAAGAATTTCTGGTGCCATTGCCGGGGAGATCTATGCCAAGTCAAGACATACCAAGTACCCATCATAAACTCTCATCTCTTGCATTAGATTATTCGCCATTTGCCTCTCATTTTCCTCTCCCCCACTTCTAAAACGATTTTTGAAAAGATTTGCCTTTTTATTCGCCCTTCTATTTGCCTTTTCTTCGCCCCTCTTCTGTTCGTCTTCATCGTTTGCTTTTTGTTTGCTCATGCGTTAGATCATTTGTTTCACTCTTATGGCCAGTCCTCCCATTATCCTGAGCACTCCTGATAATGAAGTCCTCAATTTTAAACAAAGGGAAGGAGAAAATTTAAAAGATGCTTGGTATAGAATTTGCAATGCTCAAAATAGATCTACTCGAAAGCAATCTACTGCCGTTCTTCTTTGCAATTTTTATGTGGGCATTACTCCTTGGAATAGATATGTTCTAGATACCATTATAGGGGCAAATTTCTTGGGGAGCCATACTTTTGATTCTTACAATGCCATGATAGATTTGCTAGGCCCCCCACCTCTTTTGATCAATGGAAATGTTTTAACCTTGGAACATGTAATGCAAAGACTTGATATTATTGAGAATAAAATTGCTACTGTAGAGTTGATTGAAAATTTGGATAAAAAGATTCATAATCAAATTACTCAATATGGATCTAAAGTAGGAGTTACTTTAAAGAATCTTAGGGAAAAGGAACCCATAGTTAATGAAAAGATAGATCAAGATTCTACTAGAATTGGCAAACTAGAAGATATTATTACCAACTTGGGTTCCGCTTTTTCCTCCGTTAAAACTACTCAAAATCTTCCTCCTACTAAGATTGCCAAGTGTCGGGGGTTGGATGCGACATATGCCAAAGGATGGCTTATCATGGTGGGAGCTAGTAGAACGTCGTCGGTGCCTGGAAGCGGGATGAGGCGTAGACACGAACGCCGGCGTAATTTACCCAGGTTCGGGGCTATCCTAGGAGATAACACCCCTAGTCTTGCTCTGCGGGGTCTCCGCATGATCACTAAGGCACTAGTGAGTACAAGGTGCTCCTTGAGCTGTATGCCAGAGGTAGAAGAGAGCAGGGCCGACTCTCTCCTCACTCTGAATGAGTCTAGGCTTCACAGGTCCGAACCCTTTGCATGGGTGCCCTGGGGGGTTTATATAGGCCTTCCCCCTAGGGGTACAATAGTCATCTGGCCGGGTGTAGGGTCTGGCGGTCAGCATCCCTGGCCGCCGGCTTCTCTGTCAGCTACTGGGGCCCGCCGCCTGGTGGGCCCCGCCGACTGGTCTGGCTCGGAGTCGACAGGCCACTTCCGCCACTTGTGGGTCTTATCAGCTGCTTGTTGCTGTAGCCGTAATGCAGATGATGCGTGCTTGTTTGGGAGGGGGGCGTGGCTACAGTCCCGCCGTCGGGTGGGAAATCACTGTAGCCACATCGTGTCTTTTCTGGTTTAATGGCGCGTGGACTTCGAGGGAGGAGGGGCCGCTTGCTAGAGGCCGGCCTCCCACTGGTCTGACTGGTCAGGCTCTGCCGCCTTCCAGTCTCCCGCTGCCTGGTAGGGCATGCCGCCCGCAGGCCGTACTGACAGGCCATCGTGGGAACAGGGCTTCGCCTGGCAGGAGTGACGTCAAGGGTGGGGTGGCCCCAGTGCCACGTCGTGGGGAGATCTCTGCCTGTATGGAGCACTGTGGCTACGTCGTGCCCTGGATATGGGGGAGTGGGCTATACTGTAGCCACATCTTGTCTTGTCTTCTTAATGAGGGCATAGACTTTAAGGGCGTCGTGGGCCGCCTGTTCTAGGAGCCGGCCTCTCTGGAGGCCGCCTGCTAGGAGTCGGCCCGTCTTGGGGCCGTCTTCCGGTGCTTGGCCGTCCTCTGGCATCCAGCCTCGTGAGCTAGCCGGCCACCAAAAGGCGGCGCTTTATCCTTGATGCTTGAGGGGCGCAGCCGGCCAAATGTCTTGAAATGCTCAGGGACCCGGGTCAGGCTACCCGTGGCCCATTACTCCGACAGTAGTCCCCGAAGCTGGTGAGGCATCGCGGCCGATAAATCGAGAGGCCTCAGCAGCTTCCTTCTCCGAATGCTCTTGCCGAATGCCTCGTCCGCCTCCTGGTGTGCCGCCTGCTAGGGGTCGGTCGTGACCAGGCGGCCTCGTCTGATAACTTCGAAACACTGAGGCGGGGACCAGGTGGCGGGCCGGTCAAGCTTCTGGGCGCGCCGCCCGCAGCACGCACGCCACGCGGCGCCAGCTAGCCGGGCCAGCCCGCCAGTCATGTGCGTGATTGGACGTGGCAGCAGGCCAGGCCCACCACTACTTGGCCTCGGCGCGCGGGCGGATCTGCTGCGTCCGAGGTAGACGGTCGCGATTCCGTGCGAGGTTACTGCGCGCAGTAACCCGCGCGATGACCGCGGGGCCGTGGGGTCGTGGGCGCAGTTAATCCCACGATCCCACGCCCCGCCCCCTTGGCTTCGTAGCCTAGGGGCTATAAGTAGGGGGAGGAGGGGGAGCGGCGGAACACTCGCGCCCTCCTCTCCCTTCGCCATTTTCGTTCTTCTCCTTTCCTTGCTGCCGCCGCACCTCCGCGCTCCGCCGAGGCACCGCCGCAGCTTGCCGCCATCGGTGCCCTTCGCCCCAAGCCTCTTGCTCCGCCGCGGCCCTCGCCTCCGCTGCAGCGCCATTTCTTCATCTAGCTCGGTCCCCATGGCGCGCGAGAGGGGAGGGGACTGGGATGGCTCGGTCGTGCTCGAGGACCACCTTGTCTTCCTTCGTGCCACACGGCGCCTGCCCGGCGCGGGCTTCGTCAAGGTGCGCGTGCCGCCGGAGAGGGAGATTTCGCCGGCGCCACAAGGAGGCGAGCGGGTCATCTTCCGCTCGCACTTCCTCCGCGGCTTCGGCCTGCCGGCGAGTGGATTCCTCCGTTCCTTCCTCGACTTCTACCATCTTCAGCCGCATCATCTGACGCCCAACACCGTGACGCTGCTGTCCGCCTTCGTCACGTTGTGCGAGGGCTATCTTGGCATCCTCCCCACCATCGAGTTGTGGGGATCCTTCTTCTACACCAAACTGGGCACCTCCACCAGGGAGAAGGCGGCCCAGTGCGGTGCCTTCGTCACGGTGCGCCGTCCGTCGGGGGAGAATGCCTTCCCCGCCATCAAGCTGTCACAGTCGGTCAAACTGTGGCAGAAATCATATTTTTACGTGGAGAACGTCGACCCGGCAATCGACTTCATCAACTTGCCGCCCTATGAAGCCGGCCCTCCGGCCGAGCCTCGGGCCAACTGGGGCTACAAGCCGAGACGCTTGTCGGCCAACGCCACCGCCGCCATCAACCGGCTCCGAGTGCTGACGGACGTGGAAGGTCTCAAAGCGTCTGACCTGCTGGTCGCCTTTGTCGAGCGCCGGGTTCTGTCGGATCTGTCAGATCTGTCGGATGAGCGGGCACCGCGACCCGAGCCGGATGTGCACGAGGGACATGCCAGCTGCCGAAGTTGCCCGTATGGTGAACGAGATCTCCGACCTCAAGCTGTCGGAAGGGTCCTGGCAGTTCGGCAAGCGGCCATACTCCCGCGCCGACCCGCCGCCTGCTCCGGCGGCGGCCGCCGTGGTGGGGCCGGGTGAAGGCTATCAGCCGGACCGGGAGGTGAGCGACATGGACGACCCTGAATTGGGGGTGGCCGCCCTTGAAGACGACGCCGCGGGTGGCGGTGACGTAGCAGGCGGCCCCGAAGAAGGAGGCGGCCTTGAGACTTGGCCCGACGATGATGACGAGGAGGATGAGCCGCGCCTTGCGCGAGGCGCTGACAGGGCGGACGTGGGCCCTTCTGTCGGGCCGGCTGTTCGAGGCGGTACGCGCAAGCGCAAACAAGGCGCCGTCTTGTTCGGTAGCGTGCTGAAGAACGCCAAGAACCCGGCCACGGCGACTAGGCGGAAGGAGGCCGCCGCAAAGGCGGCCAAGTTCCAGAAGCTTCCAAAGGTGCCTCCTATGGTGTCGGGGTAAGTGTCTTTTCCTTGTGCTTTCTTTTCTTGTTGGTTCCATCTGAGTTTCTTTGCTTTATTTTCCTTGTCTTAGGGCTCCGCTCTCCCTTGAGAGGTCGGCCGCCGCCTCCATCATCGGGTCGGTGGAGACCTCTACCACCACCCGGCGAATCGACCCAGCAGCCGACCTCCGGGAGGCGCGGGAACGAAACTCGCGGGAGGCGCGCGAGGAGCAGGAAGCCGCCCGCATGGAGAGGGCGGAGGCGGACAGGGCGGAAGCCGCCGCGTTGAAGAGGTTGGCGGAGGCTGAAGCCGACGCCGCGGAGAAGAGGCTGGGTGAAGGAGCCGCGCGCTGTCAGGCGCCGCTGCTTGTCACTCCCTTGAGCTTCGCGCCGCCACCACCAGAGTTTACGGTGCCGACTGGGGGAGCCGGCGTCAAACAGCCGGTCATGGGGGGAGAAGGCGGCGATGTCGTCATGCCGGAGGTAGTCGTGCCTCCGTCGCCGCCGTCTGGAGGAGCGCGGGACAAACAGCTGGCTGCCCCGCCGGTGCCGCCAGCCGGAAACGAGGTAGTGTCGGGCCCAATTCCTGAGGCCCGCACACCATCGCGCCACCGAGGCGCGAAGGCGGCTTCGGCGCCGCGACCGCTAGAAGCCGGCACTGCGAGCTCGTCCGTCCCAGACGCCGAAGCCACCAGCCCCGCGCCCGCCGAGTGGGTGTGTGGAGGCGGGACCAGCGCCTTAAACCAGGCGATCCTAGACGTCCAGGCCAAACTCCGAGCTGAGGCCACTGCCCTTCGGCAGTGCAACAGTGCGTTCTTGGATTCGCGAGCGGCCATTCAGGTACGTCCTTTATTTCTTCTTGTATTCTCTCTGTGGGGGCGCACCAGCGCACCCACTGGGTGTAGCCCCCGAGTTTCAGGCCGGCTGCTGAGCAGGCGGCTCGGAACTTTAATTGGCAAGCTCTGAGTGCTAACTTTATCTGCTATCTTCATTATAGGACTATCATAACCTTCGCGCGATCACCTTCAACTCCAACGTCCGAGAGCTGGAGCGGCGGACCGCCGACTTGTCGGAAAGCCGGAGTAAGTCTTTGTTTTCTTTCTCTGCGGGGGCGCGCCAGCGCACCCGCGGGCTGTAGCCCCCGAGATTCGGGCCGACTGCTGAGCAGTCAGGCCGGATCTCCTTGGCAGCCATACCTCTTTTTTGTTGATGGTTGATATTTTTTCCTTCTTCTGCTCTTGCAGAGGCCAACGCTACTTTGCAGCAGCAGCTGGGTGAGGCCAACACCGCGTTGCGCGCCAAGGAGGCAAAGTGCAACGAGCTGGCCCAAGAGCGTGACTGACTAGCCAAGCAACTGACGGAGCAGGCGGAGCTTCTCCAGAAGGCCCAGAAGGAGGCGGGGGTGAAAGAGTCCAGTCTCCTCGCCGAGTTCGAGACCAAACGCTCCGCCTGGGCTGACAGGGAGGCGCTGCTGAAATCTGGTTTCGGCAGGATTGAAGACATAGTTGATGGTAAGCTTTCTTCTTTTTCTTTCTTTGAGCTGCCGATTGTCGATCGAGCCGGCGTCCAGCTTCTGACTTCTAATTTCTTTGCTTTCTTTCTAGGCAGACTTCTTTCCTGGCCACTCTGACGCCGCCAACCAGGCTATTGAGGCTTATTGTAGAGAACGGAGAGCGGAAGGCATGCAGATCGCTGCCAACGCCCCCCGGACTCTTAGCAAACAACTCCTCAGCATCCAGGCCCGCCTCCGGCTGGCTCATCGGATGCTGTGCTGTCTTCAGCGTGTCGGGGCCCAAGCGATCTCCGCCCTTTGGCCGGACATGCCGGCTTCGCGCACTCCCAGTCGGACTGCCGACTGGCTGGAGGTGGCGGCCGACCGGCTTGAGGCTTGGAAGGGTTCCTCTGCCCGGGCTGGCGCGCGCCAGGCCTTGGAATTCGTCAAGGCGTGGTACCCTGGGCTAAGTCTAGCCCAGTTGACCACGTTTCGGCAGGAGGCCCAAGAGGAGCTGGTGGCGGTGGAGCGCGATCTTGTCAGACGGGCAGCGGCGATCGCCGAGTACACCAACACCAACATCTTTGTTCCCGAGCTGGCTGAGGATGGTGCCGAGGCGCCGCCGGAGTGGTTCGGGCTGAACCCGGAGGACGACGAAGACTCGGCCGAGATGATCGACTCCAGCGACGAGGGGGAAGGCGAGGAGGATGGGGAGAGCGAAGAAGATATGCCGGAGGTCGGGGCGGACGACCAGTCTCCGCTTGATCATGCCTCAAATAACGAGCCATGCTCGAGTGCGCCAACTACTGCTGGAGGTGACCAAGCGGAGACTGACCAGCCGTCTGCTCCACCAATCGGCACTACCGACTCCGCCAACCAGTCGGACCCCTCTGCTGCCCCCTAGGCCGCCGACTTGTCTTTTATTTTTCCTGTTTTATCAGTCTCGACAAACTTTGTTAAATTCGCACAATTCCACCCACGGGGTGTATTTCAAACTCTGTTGAATGCTGGCCAAGGGCCTATTGACATGCAGATATTCTTCTACATAAGTTGCGCTCTTGCCGAGCTCTGACTTTCCTTACTTTCTGCTACTTGGCTTTTTTCCTTTGCCGCCCTCCCTTGGCTGCTGTCTTGCCAGCCAAACAGCCGCTCTGCGGACTGCGGCTGGGTCAAGTACTTAGCTACTTTCGGGAGAGCAAGTACTTAGCCGACTAGAGCGTTAGTAAGATAAGTAGAAGCCGGCCGCACGGCTGCTCTGCAGCCGGTCAACGAGGCGAAAGCCGGCCTGAACTATGTACATGCTTTGGGTCCTTAGCCATTTTTCATGCGGACACCTTTTCTGCCTTTAACCCCTGCCCACCGGACAGTCGCTCTGCGAACTGTGGCTTTGGCAGGAGAAAGTTGAGGCGCCAACGCATTACTTGTCCGGCTGCAGGAAGCACCACATAGTACAAGGCGGCGAGCCCCCGGGCCGACTGGTCGAACCCGATGCCAGGCGGAAAAATGAAATGACACATTTATAGGCGTAGTACTCATTACGCAGATAAAAGAGGGTAGCCCCCGAGTTCTTCTCGGGGAACCCGGAGTCTTCGTACTTAATACAAAGGGTAGCGTGATACATACTGCATCTACTGTAAAATCTTCGAAGGAGGTTTGCGTTCCACGGCCGCTCTGTCTCCTTGCCGGAGTCGTCTCTCTTGCGTGCTCTGGGTTTCTGAGCATCGATCAGGTAGTAGGAGTCGTTGCCCAAAACTTTGCTGATGATGAAGGGGCCTTCCCAAGGTGCCGAGAGCTTGTGCTGGCTGGCTGTTTGCTGGATCAGCCGGAGCACAAGGTCTCCCTCTTGGAAAGATCTTGGCTTGACCTTCCGATTGTAGTATCGGCGTAGATTCTGCTGGTAGATGGCGGACCGGCTGAGTGCCAACAGCCGGCCCTCTTCCAGCAGATCGACGCCGTCTTCTCGTGCTTCTTTTGCCTCCTCCTCAGTGTACATGGTGACTCGAGGGGAGTCGAATTCTATGTCCGTCGGGATGACGGCTTCGGCACCGTAGACGAGGAAGAAGGGCGTGAAGCCGGTTGACTTGTTTGGAGTTGTATGCAGGCTCCAGAGGACGGCTGGCAGCTCATCGAGCCAACAACCGGCTGAACGCTCCAGAGGCTCGATCAGTCGGGGTTTGATGCCGGACAAAATGAGGCCGTTTGCCCGCTCCACCTGGCCGTTTGACTGCGGATGGGCAACGGACGCTAAGTCCAGTCGGATGCCCTGCGTCGCGCAAAAACGAGCCAAGGCGCCCTTGGCGAAGTTTGTGCCGTTGTCAATGATGATGCTGTGTGGTATGCCATACCGGGTGGTGATGTCTGCGATGAAAGTCTCCGCGGTCGGACCATTCAACTTCTTGATTGGTTTGGCTTCTATCCACTTGGTGAACTTGTCCACGGCGACAAGTAGATCAGTCATGCCGCCGCGCGCTGTCTTGAATGGTCCCACCATGTCTAGCCCCCAGACGGCAAAGGGCCAGGCAATGGGGATGGTCTTGAGTGCAGAAGCCGGCGAATGTGGCTTGGAGCGGAACTTCTGACACCCCTTACATTTCTGGACCAAATCTTTGGCGTCTTCTAGAGCAGTTGGTCAGAAGAAACCATGGCGGAAAGCTTTGGCAACAAGTGATCTTGAAGCCGCGTGGTGACCACACTCGCCTTGGTGGATATCTTTGAGGATTGCCTGGCCTTTCTCCGGCTCCACGCAGCGCTGGTACACGCTAGTGACACTACGCCTCACAAGTTCTCTGTTAACAATGGTGTATGCTCCTGCCCGACGTTGCACTTGTCGGGCCGAGATTTCATCAGTCAGCAGCTCCTTGTTCACCAGAAAGTTGAGGACGGGCTGTGCCCATGAAGGTGCTGCTATTTCTTCGACTGCCAGAATTGCTATTTGCACGAGGGCGGTTGGGAGGGGAGGTGGTTGGGTGGAGCCAACGGCGTCTTGCTGTGTTGTTGAAGTCCCCGGGCCGACTGCTGCGGCCCCCGGGCCGGGTGCGACTGCTGCAGTCCCCGGGCTGCTTGGTGAAGTCCCCGAGGCGGCTGTCGCAGCCCCCGGGCCGGGTTGTGGAGTCCCCGAGACGGCTGCCTCGGGGGGAGCCGGCACGAAGATGGAGTCTGATTCTGGTGACGGCCTGATAGACGGCTTGAGGAGGCGTTGCAGGGCGACGCCGGCTGGTACTGCTTGCCGGGTGGAGCCGATCCGTGCCAAGGCATCAGCTTGCTCATTGTCATTTCTCGGCACATGGAGGAACTCGCACCCTTCGAAGTATCCACTGAGTTGCTGGGCGAGGAAGCAGTAGCTTGCCATGTTTGCATCCTTGGCGTCCCAGTCGCCTGACGACTGCTGGACCACCAAGTCGGAGTCACCGTAGCACAGGATCTGGCGAATGCCGAGTTCCTTGGCAAGCTGGAGCCCGTGCAAGAGTGCTTCGTACTCGGCCACGTTGTTGGAGGCGGCAAAGTGGATTTGCAGCGCGTATCTGAGCTTGTCGCCTTTGGGAGAGGTGAGGACGATGCCGGCTCCCAGACCGGTGCGCATCTTCGAGCCATCGAAGTGCATCCACCAATGAGTGGAGTCTGGAGCTGGCGGCAGGTACTGGGTCTCGGCCCAGTCGACAAGGAAGTCGGCCAGCGCCTGGGATTTGATGGCGGTGCGAGGTTGGTAGAAGATGGTGTAGGGGGCCAGCTCGATGGCCCACTTGGCCACTCGGCCCGATGCATCTCTGCTGCCTATGATCTCCGCAAGCGGGGCGGTGCAAACAACCGTGATTGGATGCTCTTGGAAGTATGGCTTCAGCTTCTTGGCGGTGAAATGCACGCCATAACACAACTTTTGATAGTGGGGGTAGTTCTACTTGGAGGCTGACAACACCTCACTCAAGTAGTACACTGGTCTCTGGACCGGCTGTGCCTTGCCGTCTTCTTTGCGTTCCACAACTATGACTGTGCTGACCACCCGGCTGGTGGCGGCGATGTAGAGAAGCATCGGCTCCTTAGCAGTCAGAGCCGCTAGGATAGGCGGAGTGGTCAACACCTTTTTGAGCAGGAGAAAATCTTCATCCGCCTTGTCATTCCACTCGAAAAAAGTGGTTTTCTTCATAAGCTGGTACAGAGAAAGAGCCTTTTCGCCCAGCCGACTGATGAAACGGCTGATGGATGCCAAGCAGCCGGTGAATTTTTGCACATCCAGCAGTCGGGTGGGCACCTCCATCCTCTCGATGGCCTTGATCTTCACAGGATTGCACTCTATGCCACGCTCTGAGACCAGGAAACCAAGAAGCTGGCCGGCTGGTACTCCAAAGACACATTTCTCCGGGTTGAGCTTGATTTGAAAACGACGCAAGTTTTCAAAGGTTTCCTTAAGGTCCTCTAGCAGGGTGCCACGCTTCTTCGTCTTCACCATGATATCGTCCACATAGACATGGGCGTTCTTGCCAAGTTGCTTGAGGAGACACTTCTGCATGCAACGCTGAAACGTGGCGCCAGCATTCCTCAAGCCGAACATCATGGTCAGGTAGCAGAAGGCTCCGAATGGTGTGATGAAGGCGGTCTTCAGCCTGTCGACTAGGTCCAGTTTGATCTGGTGGTACCCTGAGTATGCATCCAAAAAACTCAACAGCTCGCATCCGGCTGTGGAGTCTATCACTTGGTCAATTCTTGGCAAAGCAAATGGATCTTTGCGGCAAGCTTTGTTGAGGCTGGTATAATCAATACACATGCGCCACTTCTTATTCTTTTTCAGCACAAGGACCGGGTTGGCTAACCACTCTGGGAAGAATACTTCCATAATGAAGCCCGCTGCTAGAAGCCGGGCTATTTCTTCTCTAATGACCCTTCTCTTTTCTTCCGACAGGCGGCGCAAGGGCTGCCTGACTGGCCTGACACCAGGTCGGACATGTAACTTGTGCTCGGCAAAATCCGTCGGAACACCTGGCATGTCATTAGGAGACCATGCAAAGATGTCCCGATTCTCACGGAGGAAATCGGCGAGCTCGCTTTCCTATTTGCTGTCAAGGTTTGCACCAATGATAGCGTACCTCTCCGGGTGCTCCGGGTCCAGGGGTATCTTCTTTGTTTCTTTCGCCGGCTTGAACGAGCCCTCAGCTTCCGGCTCCTTAGGTTCTGGCGGCATTTCCGGCTGCTTGCCTGCCATTGCTACAACCCGGTCAAGGAGCCTCCTCTCAGCAGTAATCACGAGGGACTCGGCCAGCCGACTGCTGGCAGCGGCACAGGCGACAGACTTCTGGTAGTCACCAGCCACGGTGATGATGCCCTTGGTGCTCGGCATCTTCATCTTGAGATAGGCATAGTGGGGGACCGCCATGAACTTGGCCAGGGCGGGCCGGCCAAGCAATGTGTGGTAGGGGCTTTCGAGATCAACCACCTCGAACCAGATTGGCTCTCGGCGGAAGTGATCCTTCTCTCCGAAAAGGACATATATCTTGATCTTGCCGATCGGCGAGCAGGACAGGCCAGGCACAATGCCATGGAAGACAGTCCGGCTGGGCTGGAGCTGTTTCTCTTTGATGTCCAACTTCTCCATGGTGTCACGGTAGAGGATGTTGATGCTGCTGCCGCCATCTATCAGAACTCGGGAGAAACGAGCAGCCCGCCTCTCCGTAGTGAAGGTGGCATCCAGCACCAGGGCATAAGAACCAGGAGCAGGCATCACCTCCAGGTGGTCAGATCGACTCCAACTGATCGGCCTCTCCGACCAGTGCATGAATTTCGGAGCTTTGGAAGCGACAACGTTCAGTTCCCGGCGCTGTTGACGCTGGCTGCACCTGTCGTCAGTCACGCTGGTGAAGACGACGTAAGCTCCGTGCTCTTCAGGGAACTCGTCTTGGATCGCTCCGACTGGCCGAACCGCCGGCTGCTGGGGCGACGGAGGCGGCGGGCCAGCAGGTGGAGGAGGCAGGAGTCCGTCGCCCTTGGCGATCCTGGTGAGCAAGTGGCACTTCCGAGTGGCGTGGTTGGACGGCTTCGCGCCGCTGTGAAACTTGCAGGGTGCATCGAGAGTCTGCTCGTATGAGAAAGCGGGCAACCAGTTGGGCTTGCCGCCCTTCTGACGCTTGGGAGGAGGCTGTCCTTCCGGCTGCTGGTCTTCGACTGTCGCCACCTGCCGGCTTGTAGAAGCCGGTTGTGGCGCCTTGCGCTTGTTGTCGTTTTGCTGCTGCCGCCGACTGGCGTCACCAGCTGGGGCCCGAGGAGCTTGAGGAGCCACTTTGCCGGATGCATCAACTTGAATCTCCACCTTCATGGAGGAGTCGGCCGTGGCGTACTTGTCCGCTATGATCAGCAACTCGTCGAGGGTGGCCGGCTCGTCGCAGAGGAGTTTGTGCTTGAGCAGAGTGCCTTCTCTGCACCCGGCTGTGAAATACTCAATGGCCTGCACATCATGCACACCTTCGCAGGAGTTGCGCAGCTCGGCCCAGCGCGTGAGGTAGTCGCGAGTCGACTCGTCGGGGCCTTGGACGCACAAGGAGAGCTGGCGAGGCTTGGGTGGCCGCTTGTACATGCTGGTGAAGTTGCGGTTGAAGGCTTCGGTGAAATCAACCCAGCTGTTGATGCTGCGGGGCTTCAGGCTGTTCAGCCATGTCCGGGCGGTGCCTTGGAGCATGAGCGGAACATACTTCACGACAACGCGCTTGTTGCCGTTCGCGATGCTGACGGCCGTGGAGTAGTCGACCAGCCAGTCTTCCGGCTTCACGGAGCCGGTGTACTTGGGTGTATCTCTTGGGAGGGTGAACCCTTTGGGGAAGGGCTCGTCACGGATGCGGGGGCCAAAGCAAGGCGGACCCAATGCGTCTTCTTCTTCTAGCGCCAGGGACCGGTTGAGGCGGTCGATCCGGTGGCGGGCATCGTTCTCCCCGACTCCTTCTCGGCGGCCGAGGCGGTCGCCGAGTGTCGGGTGGTCAACAGGCGGCGGGGAAACGCGTCTCTCCCGGCGCGGGGGAGGTGGACGACCGTCCCGTCATTCCACTGCTCGTGGGCGGCCGTCTTGGTCGCGCTCGATGGAGATGCGTGTGCGGCTGCGGCTTGCAGCCGGCTCTGGGCCTCTCCCGTTGCGGGCGCCGTCTGTTGGCGTCCGGGAGGTCGTGCCGTGCTCTTGGCGAGGGGGAAGGTTCCCGGCCTGTAAGCCGGGTTCCATCGTGCGGCGGCCGGCTTCCTGCTACGCGGCGGCCGCGTCGATGAGCTGTTGGACGCGCTCCGTCATGCAGCGACGCTCGTCGCCCTCCAGGCGATTCAGTTCTTCTGCCGCCGCCTGGGCGGCGCGCAAGTTCTCCATCCGCGTGGCGTAGACTGGGCGGTCGGCCCCCAACATGCTGGCGATGGCTGCGCCACGCTGTCGGACTGTGCCCGCGCGGCTGGGCTCGCCAGCAGCCGGCGTGCCATAGACGGCGCGGTCGATCCCGCGGTGGTAAGCCTCGGTGAGGCGTCTCATGGCCGCCAACTTGTTGGCGCTGTCGAGAAGCGCGACACGGCATGCTTCCAGCGTTTCACCGTCCGCACCGGGCGCGATGGGCGCGGACAGGTCCCGCATTGCCGCCTGCAGCGGATCCTGGCCACCTCTGCCAGAGTGCTCGCCATGCTCGATGACAAGCACCTCCGTGACGGTGCCTCCTCCACTGTTCGCATGAGGGAGCGGTTCGTCGTAGACCACCATGCTGGTGGGGAATGTGTCGAGCGACGCCGTGTTGGAATCGACAAGCATCGGGTCGGTGGAGCCAACCGACTCCAAGTCTGCAGCAGGCTCGCTGCCGACGTGGAGCTGGTCGAGGAGGCCGACGAGGCGGCTCTTGGGGTCATTTGTGCACGCATCAGATACGGGCTTGTCGGGAAGGCGAATCTTGCCAACAAGATCGGCGAGGCAACTTGCCGCGCAAACGACCTCCACGCCGCGCAGCGCGTCGGCGCAGGCGCCGTCTAGCGTGCCGGGCTGGCTGCGCTCGCCAGGAAGGAACAAGGTTCCCGTCCAGAACAGGTCTCCGGACGGCGGTGCACCTAGCCGCACGGTGGGCGCCAAATGTCGGGGGTTGGATGCGACATATGCCAAAGGATGGCTTATCATGGTGGGAGCTAGTAGAACGTCGCCGGTGCCTGGAAGCCGGATGAGGCGTAGACACGAACGCCGGCATACTTTACCCAGGTTCGGGGCTCTCCTAGGAGATAACACCCCTAGTCCTGCTCTGCGGGGTCTCCGCATGATCACTAAGGCACTAGTGAGTACAAGGTGCTCCTTGAGCTGTATGCTAGAGGTAGAAGAGAGCAGGGCCGACTCTCTCCTCACTCTGAATGAGTCTAGGCTTCACAGGTCCAAACCCTTTGCATGGGTGCCCTGGGGGGTTTATATAGGCCTACCCCCAGGGGTACAATAGTCATCTGGCCGGGTGTAGGGTCCGGCGGTCAGCATCCCTGGCCGCCGGCTTCTCTGTCAGCTGCTGGGGCCCGCCGCCTGGTGGGCCCCGCGGACTAGTGTGGCTCGGAGTCGACAGGCCACTTCCGCCACTTGCGGGTCTTATCAGCTGCTTGTTGCTGTAGCCGTAATGCAGATGATGCGTGCTTGGTCGGGGAGGCGTGGCTACAGTCCCGCCGTCGGGTGGGAAATCACTGTAGCCACATCGTGTCTTTTCTAGTTTAATGGCGCGTGGACTTCGAGGGAGGAGGGGCCGCTTGCTAGAGGCCGGCCTCCCACCGGTCCGACTGGTCAGGCTCTGCCGCCTTCCAGTCTCTCGCTGCCTGGTAGGGCCTGTCGCCCGTAGGCCGTACCGACAGGCCGTCGTGGGAACAGGGCTTCGCCTGGCAGGAGTGACGTCAAGGGTGGGGTGGCCACAGTGCCACGTCGTGGGGAGATCTCTGCCTGTACGAAGCACTGTGGCTACGCCGTGCCCTGGATATGGGGGAATGGGCTATACTGTAGCCACATCATGTCTTGTCTTCATAATGGGGGCGTAGACTTTGAGGGCGTCGTGGGCCGCCTGTTCTAGGAGCCGGCCTCTCTGGAGGCCGCCTGCTAGGAGTCGGCCCATCTTGGGGCCGTCTTCCGGTGCTTGGCCGTCCTCTGGCATCCGGCCTCATGAGCCAGCCGGCCACCAGTAGGTGGCGCTTTATCCTTGATGCATGAGGGGCGCAGCCGGCCCAATGTCTTGAAATGCTCAGGGACCCGGGTCAGGCTACCCGTGGCCCATTACTCCGACACCAAGTTTACTTACGTTCCTAAGAATAAGGGTGAATCTTCTAGTAAAGAAAATGAAGATCTCAAATCAATAAGTGTTCACCCCAATTTTTTCGATATTATTAAGGAACCAATTGCCACGAATGACTTTCTTGATTTCTTGCCAAAGAATTTGATCATTGATAAAACCAAAGAATCCCCTAAGGATTATAAGTGTGTAATTGAAGAATTGCATACCAAAGATGACAATACCTAGATCTATTCGTGTTTTTATGCCTAGCTAAGGGCGTTAAACAATAGCGCTTGTTGGGAGGCAACCCAATTTTATTTTCTTTTGCAATAAATAATTCATATAGCCTCTGTTTAGATGTGGTTTTGTGTTTTAATTAGTGTTTGTGCCAAGTAAGACCTTTGGGATAGCTTACGGTGATAGTTGATTTGATCTTGCTGAAAAACAGAAACTTTTGCGTCCAGTCACAGGATTGTTTAAATTCACTGGAGCGCGGAAAAACCCTGAATTGTTTACACAGGATTGATATACAAATTTCCTCTGTTTTCCTAATTTTTCAGAATTTTTGGAGTTACAGAAGTATTAGAACAATTCAGATCTTCGCAGACTGTTCTGTTTTTGACAGATTCTGTTTTCTTTGTGTTGTTTGCTTATTTTGATGAATCTATGGGTAGTATCAGGGGGTATGAACCATGGAAAAGTTGAAATACAGTAGATATTACACCAATATAAATAAATAATGAGTTCACAACAGTACCAAAAATGGTGATTTATTTTCTTATACTAACGGTGCTTATGAGATTTTCTCTTGAGTTTTGTGTTGTGAAGTTTTCAAGTTTTGGGTAAGGATTTGATGTACTATGGAATAAGGACTGGCAAGAGCCTAAGATTGGGGATGCCCAAGGCACTCCAAGGTAATATTCAAGGACAACCAAGACCCTAAGCTTGGGGATGCCCCGGAAGGCATCCCCTCTTTCGTCTTCGTCTATCGGTAACTTTACTTGAGGCTATATTTTTATTCACCACATGATATGTGTTTTGCTTGGAGCGTCTTGTATGATTTGAGTCTTTGCTTTTTAGTTTGCCGCAATCATCCTTGCTGTACACACCTTTTGAGAGGGACACGCATGAATCGTGATTTATTAGAATACTCTATGTGCTTCACTTATATCTTTTGAGCTAGGCAATTTTGCTCTAGTGCTTCACTTATATCTTTTTAGAGCACGGTGGTGGTTTTATTTTATAGAAATTGATGAACTCTCATGCTTCACTTATATTATTTTGAGAGTCTTCTAAACAGCATGGTAATTTGCTTTGGTTATAAATTTAGTCCTAATATGATATGCATCCAGGAGGGATATAATAAAAACTTTCATATAAAGTGCATTGAATACTATGAGAAGTTTGATTCCTTATGATTGGTTTGAGATATAAAGATGGTGATATTAGAGTTATGCTAGTGAGTAATTGTGAATTCGAGAAATACTTGTGTTAAAGTTTGTGATTCCCATAGCATGCACGTATGGTGAACCGTTATATGATGAAGTCGGAGCATGATTTATTTATTGATTGTCTTCCTTATGAGCGGCGGTCGGGGACGAGCGATGGTCTTTTCCTACCAATATATCCCCCTAGGAGCATGCACATAGTACTTCGTTTCAATAACTAATAGAGTTTTTCAATAAGTATGTGAGTTCTTTATGACTAATGTTGAGTCCATGGATTATACGCACTCTCACCCTTCCACCATTGCTAGCCTCTCTAGTGTCGCGCAACTTTCGCTGGTACCATAAACCCACCATATACCTTCCTCAAAACAGCCACCATACCTACCTATTATGGCATTTCCATAGCCATTCCAAGATATATTGCCATGCAACTTTCCACCGTTCCGTTTATTATGACACACTTCATCATTGTCATATTGCTTTGCATGATCATGTAGTTGACATCGTATTTGTGGCAAAGCCACCATTCATAATTCTTTCATACATGTCACTCTTGATTCATTGCACATCCCGGTACACCGCCGGAGGCATTCATATAGAGTCATATTTTGTTCTAAGTATCGAGTTTGTAATTCTTGAGTTGTAAGTAAATAAAAGTGTGATGATCTTCATTATTAGAGCATTGTCCCATGTGAGGAAAGGATGATGGAGACTATGATTCCCCCACTAGTCGGGATGAGACTCCAGACGGAAAAAAAGAGGCCAAAAAATAAGAGAAGGCCCAAATAAAAAAATGAGAGAAAAGAGAGAAGGGACAATGTTACTATCCATTTACCACACTTGTGCTTCAAAGTAGCACCATGATCTTCATGATAGAGAGTCTCCTATGTTGTCACTTTCATATACTAGTGGGAATTTTTCATTATAGAACTTGGCTTGTATATTCCAATGATGGGCTTCCTCAAATTGCCCTAGGTCTTCGTGAGCAAGCGAGTTGGATGCACACCCACTTAGTTTCTTTTTGAGCTTTCATAAACTTATAGCTCTAGTGCATCCGTTGCATGGCAATCCCTACTCACTCACATTGATATCTATTGATGGGCATCTCCATAGCCCGTTGATACACCTAGTTTATGTGAGACTATCTCCTTCTTTTTGTCTTCTCCACAACCACCATATTCTATTCCACCTATAGTATTATATCCATGGATCACGCTCATGTATTGCGTGAAAGTTGAAAAGGTTTGAGAACATCAAAAGTATGAAACAATTGCTTGGCTTGTCATCACGGTTGTGCATGATTTAAATATTTTGTGTGATGAAGATGGAGCATAGCCAGAATATATGATTTTGTAGGGATAAGCTTTCTTTGGCCATGTTATTTTGACAAGACATAATTGCCTTGTTAGTATGCTTGAAGTATTATTGTTTTTATGTCAATATTAAACTTTTCTTTTGAATCTTACAGATTTGAACATTCATGCCACAATAAAGAAAATTACATGAATAAATATGTCAGGTAGCATTCCACATAAAAAATTCTGTTTTTATCATTTACCTACTCGAGGACGAGTAGGAATTAAGCTTGGGGATGCTTGATATGTCTCCAATGTATCTATAATTTTTTATTGTTCCATGCTATTATATTATCTGTTTTGGATGTTTTATATGCATTAATATGCTATTTTATATTATTTTTGGGACTAACCTATTAACCTAGAGCCCAGTGCCAGTTTTTGTTTTTCCTTGTTTTAGAGTTTTGAAGAAAAGGAATACCAAACGGAGTCCAAACGGAATGAAACCTTCGCGATGATTTTTCTTGGACCAGAAGACAACCAGGAGACTTGGAGATGAAGTCGGAGGAGCCACGAGGCGGCCACAAGGATGGAGGGCGCACCCAGGGGGGTAGGGCGCGCCCCCCACCCTTGTGGGCCCCTCGTGCACCTCCTGACCTAATTATTTCGCCTATATATTCCCAAATACCCCCAAACCACCAGAGGCATCCACGAAAACACTTTTCCACCGCCGCAACCTTCTGTACCCGTGAGATCCCATCTAGGGGCCTTTTCCGGCATCCTTCCGGAGGGGGATTCGATCACGGAGGGCTTCTATATCAACACCCTTGCCCTTCCGATGAAGCGTGAGTTGTTTACCTCAGACCTACGGGTCCATAGATAGTAGCTAGATGGCTTCTTCTCTCTATTTGATTCTCAATACCATGTTCTCCTTGATGTTCTTGGAGATCTATTTGTTGTAATACTTTTTTGCGGTTTGTTTGCCGAGATCCGATGAATTGTGGATTTATGATCAGCTTATCTATGAATATTATTTGAATCTTCTCTGAATTCTTTTATGCATGATTTGATATCTTTGTAATTCTCTTCGAACTATCGGTTTGGTTTGGCCAACTAGATTGGTTTTTCTTGCAATGGGAGAAGTGCTTAGCTTTGGGTTCAATCTTGCGGTGTCCTTTCCCAGTGACAGCAGGGGCAGCAAGGCGCATATTGTATTGTTGCCATCGAGGATAAAAAGATGGGGTTTTCATCATATTGCTTGAGTTAATTCCTCTACATCATGTCATCTTACTTAATGCATTACTCCATTCTTTAAGAACTTAATACTCTAGATGCATGCTGGATAGCGGTCGATGTGTGGAGTAATAGTAGTAGATGCAGGCAGGAGTCGGTCTACTTGACACGGACATGATGCCTATATTCATGATCATTGCCTTAGATATCGTCATAACTTTGCGCTTTTCTATCAATTGCTCGGCAGTAATTTGTTCACCCACCGTATTATGTTCTATCTTGAGAGAAGCCTCTAGTGAAACCTATGGCCCCCGGGTCTATTTTCCATCATATAAGTTTCCGATCTACTATTTTGCAATCTTTTACTTTCTGATCTATAAACCAAAAATAAAAAAATATTTACTTTATCGTTTTTCTATCTCTCTCAGATCTCACTTTTGCAAGTAACCGTGAAGGGATTGACAACCCTTTTATCGCGTTGGGTGCAAGTTGTTTGATTGTTTGTGCAGGTATTCGGTGATTTGTGCGTTGTCTCCTACTGGATTGATACCTTGGTTCTCAAACTGAGGGAAATACTTATCTCTACTTTGCTGCATCACCCTTTCCTCTTAAGGGAAAAACCGATGCAAGCTCAAGAAGTAATAGCCGCCTGCCTGAGGTTGCAGCGCCAGGAGTAGGCGGGCTCCCGAGGTCGGGCCACAGGCTGGGGCGCCCGAGGGCAGGGCCGACGGTAGCTCTCCCCGGAGCAGCGTCGGTCTTGTAGCCGAGGGCCCAGCCGACGGCTTGAAGAGCCTCTCCTCGAAGACGCTAGGCTTCTGAGGCTCGCGGCGAGACGCCCTCTTGGCGATGTCTTCTGCTTCCTTGTTCGCGCCACGTGAAACATGCTGCAATTCCAAGCCTAAGAAATGCTTTTCAATTTTACGTACCTCTTCCAGGTATGCCTCCATGTGCTCGTCCTTTGGCTTGTACTCCTTGTTGGAAAAGTTGACGAGGAGCTGGGAATCGCCCTTGATAGCGAGGCGCTTGACCCCCAGAGCGGCCGCAGCCCTGAGGCCGGTGATCAAGCCCTCGTACTCCGCAATGTTGTTGGAGACCTTCTCGCCATGCTGGAAGCAAAGCTGCACGGTGATACGTCTCCAACATATCTATAATTTTTTATTTTTCCATGCTATTATATTATCTGTTTTGGATGTTTTATATGCATTAATATGCTATTTTATATTATTTTTGGGACTAACCTATTAACCTAGAGCCCAGTGCCAGTTTTTTTCCTTGTATTTGAGTTTCGCAGAAAAGGAATATCAAATGGAGTCCAAATGGAATAAAACTTTGCGATGATTTTTCTTGGACTAGAAGACATCGACGGAGCTTGGAGGCCAAGTCAGAAGAGTCCCGAGGACTCCACAAGCCTTCAGGGCGTGCCCTAGGGGGGGCCCTGGCTTGTGGCCCCCCCGAGAGTCCACCGACCTCCCTATCAGCTCTATAAATCCTCAAATATTCCATTATCAACAGAGGCATCCACGAAAATACTTTTCCACCGCCGCAACCTTCTGTTCCTGTGAGATCCCATCTTGGGGCCTTTTCTGGTGATCTGCCGGAGGGGGATTCAATCACGGAGGGCATCTACATAAACCCTATTGCCCTTCCGATCAAGCGTGAGTAGTTTACCTCAGACCTACGGGTCCATAGCTAGTAGCTAGAAAGCTTCTTCTCCCTCTATGATCTTCAATACCATATTCTCCTCGATGTTCTTGGAGTTCTATCTGATGTAATATTCTTTTGTGGTGTGTTTGTCGAGATCTGATGAATTGTGGATTTATAATCAGATTATCTATGAATATTATTTGAATCTCCTCTGAATTCTTATATGCATGATTTGATATCTTTGTATTTCTCTTCGAATTATCGGTTTGGTTTGGCCAACTAGATTGGTATTTCTTGCAATGGGAGAGGTGCTTAGTTTTGGGTTCAATCTTGCGGTGTCCTCACCCAGTGCATAGTAGGGGTAGCGAGGCACGTATTGTATTGTTGCCATCAAGGATAAAAAGATGGGATTTTCATCATATTGCTTGAGTTTATCCCTCTACATCATGTCATCTTACTTAAGGCGTTACACCGTTCTTTATGAACTTAATACTCTAGATGCATGCTAGATAGCGATCGATGTGTGGAGTAATAGTAGTAGATGCAGAATTGTTTCAGTCTACTTGACACGGACGTGATGCATATATGCATAATCATTGCCTTGGATATCGTCATAACTTTGCGCTTTTCTATCAATTGCTCGATAGTAATTTGTTCACTCACCGTATTATTTGCTTTCAAGAGAGAAGCCTCTAGTGAAACCTATGGCTCCCGGGTCTATTTTCCATCATATATTTTTAGATCTATATACCAAAAATACCTTGCTGCAATTTATTTACTTTTATTTTGTTTTACGTTTTAGCAATCTTTTATACCTATCTCTATCAGATCACACCATTGCAATTGACCATGAAGGGATTGACAACCCCTTTATCGCGTTGGGTGCAAGTGTTTGATTGTTTGTGTAGGCGCATAGATTGGAGACTTGCTTGTACCTCATACTGGATTGATACCTTGGTTCTCTAACTGAGGGAAATACTTATCTCTACTTTGTTGCATCACCCTTTCCTCTTCAAGGGAAAAACCAATGCAAGCTCAAGAAGCAGCAGGAAGAATTTCTGGCGCCGTTGCCGGGGAGGTCTACATCAAGCCTACCAAGTACCCATCATAAACTCTCATTTCTTGCATTACATTATTTGCCATTTGCCTCTCGTTTTCGTCTCCCCCACTTGTAAAATTATTTTCATAAAAATACAAAAAGATTTGCCTTTTTATTTGCCCTTCTTCCGTTCGTATTTTCGTTTTCCTTTTGGTTGCTTGTGTGCTAGACCGGTTTGTTGCCATCATGTCTGAATCAGGGGAGGTTATCGTTGAAAATTTTGAGAATATTGCAGGCATAAATCTTGAGGAAAAACTTGATGCTTGTTCCTTGGATAACGAAACTGAAAACCCTCCTAATTATAAAGCGAAAACTTTTCATGTAGGAGACGGTAATATTATTGGGAAAAGTGTTATTCAAGAATTCTTTGATTGTACAGGAACAATGCCTATTAATAAGAGTTCTATTCTTCATGATACAAATTGTTATGCGGATGCTATTGTCATGCTCATTGATAAATTAGAGAGAAAATTTGTGCTCATCCATCTCGCTTTGCAAAAGGTGTTTTACGAACTCCCCAATATTAATCATCCTAAAGCCAAAAATATTGCCACTATTATCCTTATGCAGGAATTTGATTTTATAATACAAGAGGCTAGGGAAATTTTTGCTTTCTATAATAAAGATGTTGAACATCCTCCTATTGAAGAAATTCTCCATGATAAAGAAACTTTGCGTAGCTTGGAATCTAGAGGTTCTTACAGTGACTATCTTAGGAGGAGAGTTCCCTACTCAGAAATTACCCAAACTATCTACCTTGAAACTTATGATAAATTTGATTGGATAACTAGGGGAATTTATGTAGGATTCAATGATGATTGGTTAGAAGATAAGATTAGGGAACCCTTTAAAACTGAGATATGTGTTTTATATGATGATATTTATGGAGATGATCCGGATTATGGGTTTATGAATGTCAAGGTTACCAATCAAAGTCCTTTTCATGAATTAAGTTCACCCACTAGAAGGGAAAATAAAGAAATATAGGATTTGCTAAAAAGGGTTTTGGAAGATTTGGTCAGGAAAGAGTTGCATGACAATACCTAGATCTATTGCAATATGCCTAGCTAGGGGCGTTAAACAATAGCGCTTGTTGGGAGGCAACCCAAATTTTTTTTGTGTGTTTTTTTTGCTTCTGTTCTTGAATAAAATAAACATTATTACCTATGTAGTAATTGTGTTTTGGTGTTTTAATTAGTTTTTGTGCCAAGTAAGACCTTTGGGATGGCTTACGGTGATAGTTGATTTGATCCTGCTGAAAAACAGAAACTTTTGCATCCAGTAACATAATTTTTTAAATTCAGTGGAGAGTGAAAAAAACCTGAATTTTTTACACAAGATTTATATACAAATTTCCTATGTTCTCCTAAGGTTTCAGAATTTTTGGTGTTACATAAGTATGAGAAAAATTCAGATCTTCGCAGACTGTTCTGTTTTTGACAGATTCTGTTTTCTATGTGTTGTTTGCTTATTTTGATGAATCTATGGGTAGTATCGGGGGGTATGAACCATGGAGAAGTTGGAATACAGTAGATATTACACCAATATAAATAAATAATGAGTTCAAAACAGTAGCAAAAGTGGTGATTTTATTTTCTTATACTAACGGATCTCATGAGTTTTCTGTTCTGTTTTGTGTTGTGAAGTTTTCAAGTTTTGGGTAAAGATTTGATGGACTATGGAATAAGGAGTGGCAAGAGCCTAAGCTTGGGGATTCCCAAGGCACCCCAAGGTAATATTCAAGGAAAACCAAGATCCTAGGCTTGGGGATGCCCCGGATGGCATCCTCTCTTTCGTCTTCAATCCATCCGTAAATTTACTTGAGGCTATATTTTTATTCACCACATGATATGTGTTTTGCTTGGAGTGTCTTGTATGATATGAGTCTTTTCTTTTTAGTTTGCCACAATCATCCTTGATGTACGCACCTTTCGAGAGGGACATGCATGATTTGTGAATTTATTAGAATACTCTATGTGCTTCACTTATATCTTTTGAGCTAGGCAATATGCTCTAGTGCTTCACTTATATCTTTTTAGAGCACGGCAGTCATTTTATTTTATAGAAATTGTGGAGCTCTCTTGCTTCACTTATATTATTTTTATAGTCTCTCTAAACATCATGGTAATTTGCTTAGGTTATGAATTTAGTCCTAATTTGATGGGCATCCAAGAGGGATATAATAAAAACTTTCATATTAAGTGCATTGAATACTATGTGAAGTTTGATTCCTTATGATTGTTTTGAGATATAAAGATGGTGATATTAGAGTCATGCTAGTGAGTAGTTGTGGATTGGTAGAAATACTTGTGTTAAAGTTTGTGATTCCCGTAGCATGCACGTATGGTGAACCGTTATGTGATGAAGTCGGAGCATGATTTATTTATTGATTGTCTTCCTTATGAGTGGCGGTGGGGGACGAGCGATGGTCTTTTCCTACCAATCTATCCCCCTAGGAGCATGCGTGTAGTACTTTGTTTCGATAGCTAATAAACTTTTGCAATAAGTATGTGAGTTCTCTATGACTAATGTTGAGTCCATGGATTATACGCACTCTCACCCTTCCACCATTGCTAGCCTCTATAGTACCGCGCAACTTTCGCCGGTGCATTACACCCACCATATACCTTCCTAAAAACAGCCACCATACCTACCTATTATGGCATTTCCATAACCATTCCGAGATATATTGCCATGCAACTTCCACCATTCCGATTATTATGACACGCTTCATCATTGTCATATTGCTTTGCATGATCATGTAGTTGACATCGTATTTGTGGCAAAGCCACCATTCATATTTTTTATACATGTCACTCTTGGGTCATTGCACATCCCGGTACACCGCCGGATGCATTCATATAGTCATATATTTGTTCTAGTATCGAGTTGTAATTCTTGAGTTGTAAAGTAAATAAAAGTGTGATGATCATCATTATTAGAGCATTGTCCCATGTGAGGAAAGGATGATGGAGACTATGATTCCCCCACAAGTCGGGATGAGACTCTAGACGAAAAAATAAAAAAAAAGATAAAAAAAGAGCCCAAAGAGCCCAAAATAAAAAAATGAGAGAAAAGAGAGAAGGGGCAATGCTACTATCCTTTTTCCACACTTGTGCTTCAAAGTAGCACCATGATCTTCATGATAGAGAGTTTCCTATTTTGTCACTTTCATATACTAGTGGGAAATTTTCATTATAGAACTTGGCTTGTACATTCCAATGATGGGCTTCCTCAAATTGCCCTAGGTCTTCGTGAACAAGCGAGTTGGATGCACACCCACATAGTATCTTTTTGAGCTTTCATACACTTATAGCTCTAGTGCATCTGTTGCATGGCAATCCCTACTCACTCACATTGATATCTATTGATGGGCATCTCCATAGCCCGTTGATACGCCTAGTTGATGTGAGACTATCTCCTTCTTTTTGTCTTCTCCACAACCACCATATTCTATTCCACCTATAGTGCTATATCCATGGCTCACGCTCATGTATTACGTGAAAGTTGAAAAGGTTTGAGAACATCAAAAGTATGAAACAATTGCTTGGCTTGTCATCGGGGTTGTACATGATTTAATACTTTGTGTGATGAAGATGGAGCATAGCCAGACTATATGATTTTGTAGGGATAACTTTCTTTGGCCATGTTATTTTGAGAAGACATGATTGCTTTATTAGTATGCTTGAAGTATTATTGTTTTTATGTCAATATTAAACTTTTGTTTTGAATCTTATGGATCTGAATATTCATGCCACAATAAAGAAAATTACATGGATAAATATGTTAGGTAGCATTCCACATCAAAAATTCTGTTTTTATCATTTACCTACTCGAGGACGAGCAGGAATTAAGCTTGGGGATGCTTGATACGTCTCCAACGTATCTATAATTTTTGATTGTCCCATGCTATTATATTATCTGTTTTGGATGTTTTATATGCATTAATATGCTATTTTATATTATTTTTTGGACTAACCTATTAACCTAGAGCCCAGTGTCAGTTTTTGTTTTTTCCTTGTTTTTGAGTTTCGCAGAAAAGAAATATCAAACGGAGTCCAACGGAATAAAACTTTACGATGATTTTTCTTGGACCAGAAGACATCCACGGAGCTTCGAGGCCAAGTCAGAAGACTCCCGAGGACTCCACAAGCCTCCAAGGTGCGCCCTAGGGGGGCGCCCCTGGCTTGTGGGCCCCCCAGGAGTCCACCGACCTTCCTCTCAGCTCTATAAATCCTCAAATATTCCATTATCAACAGAGGCATCCACGAAAATACTTTTCTGCCACCGCAACCTTTTGTTCCCGTGAGATCCCATCTTGGGGCCTTTTCTGGTGATCTGTCGGAGGGGGATTTGATAATGGAGGGCATCAACATCAACCCTATTACCCTTCCGATGAAGCGTGAGTAGTTTACCTCATACCTACGGTTCCATAGCTAGTAGCTAGATGGCTTCTTCTCCCTCTATGATCTTCAATACCATGTTCTCCTAGGTGTTCTTGGAGTTCTATCCGATGTAATATTCTTTTGCGGTGTGTTTGTCGAGATCCGATGAATTGTGGATTTATGATCAGATTATCTATGAATATTATTTGAATCTCCTCTGAATTCTTATATGCATGATTTGATATCTTTGTATTTCTATTCGAATTATCGGTTTGGTTTGGCCAACTATATTGGTATTTCTTGCAATGGGAGATGTGCTTAGTTTTGGGTTCACTCTTGCGGTGTCCTCACCCAGTGACATAGTAGGGGTAGCGAGGCACGTATTGTATTGTTGCCATCAAGGATAAAAAGATGGGGTTTTCATCATATTGCTTGAGTTTATCCCTCTACATCATGTCATCTTACTTAAGGCATTACTCCGTTCTTTATGAACTTAATACTCTAGATGCATGCTGGATACCGGTCGATGTGTGGAGTAATAGTAGTAGATGCAGAATCGTTTCGGTCTACTTGACACGGACGTGATGCCTATATGCATAATCATTGCCTTGGATATCGTCATAACTTTGCGCTTTTCTATCAATTGCTTGACGGTAATTTGTTCACTCACCGTATTATTTGCTTTCAAGAGAGAAGCCTCTAGTGAAACCTATGGCCCTCGGGTCTATTTTCCATCATATATTTTCAGATCTATATACCAAAAATACCTTGCTGTAATTTATTTACTTTTATTTTGTTTTACGTTTTAGCAATCTTTTATACCTATCTCTATCAGATCACACCATTGCAATTGACCGTGAAGGGATTGACAACCCCTTTATCGCGTGCAAGTGTTTGATTGTTTGTGTAGGTGCATAGATTGGAGACTTGCTTGTACCTCCTACTGGATTGATACCTTAGTTCTCTAACTGAGGGAAATACTTATCTCTACTTTGCTGCATCACCCTTTCCTCTTCAAGGGAAAAACCAACGCAAGCTCAAGAAGTAGCACACAACGTAGTAGAGCTTGTCCTTGGTCGGTGAGATGAGTATGACTCCAGCCCCCGCACCCTGCCGCGCAAAGGCACCGTTGAAGCGCATGACCTAGCCATCGGGCGCCTCGTCACTAGGTGCGAGGGACTGGCCCTCGCCCAGCCCCAGGTCGGGAGCGTCCGTCCACTCTGCCACAAAATTAGTGAGGGCCACACCCTTGATGACCCTGGTCGTGCTGAACTCCAGCTGGAAGGCTTGCAGCTTGATGTTCCACTCTGCAACCCTCCCAGCAGCGTTGGGGCTGTGCAACACCTTCCCTAGGGGGTATGCAGAGACGGCCTTGATGGGGTGGCCCTGGAAATGATGGCGTGGTTTCCTTGAGGCAATGAGGAGTGCGAACAGGAGCTTCTGCTGCATAGGGTAGTGCGCGCGCATCCCGCAGCACGGGCTGACGAAGTACACCCGATGCTCGACGAGGGGCGAGGTGTCGACAGCGCCCTTCTTTGCGTGGGGCGCGAGGGGCTCGGGAGCCCCATTGGTTGGTGAAGTGACGAGGCCTCAGGGGCACTGTCCTGAGGTGGCGAACATTGCGCGACCCCTCGTGGGTCGCCTGGCCTCACTCCTGCGCTGGCGCGCTCCTCCCGGACCGCCACGAGCGTTGTGCTGGCCAAGTGGGGGTGGCCGCCAAGTAGAGCACCAGGGACTCGCGAGGACGAGGCGCCACCATAACAGGTGGGCTAGTGAGGTATCTCTTGAGGTCCTAGAAGGCAGCCTCCACTTCCGTGGTCCACTCGAAAGGGCCCTTCCTCTTCATGAGCTTGAAGAAGGGGAAGGAGCGCTCGCCAAGCTTAGAGATGAAGCGCCCCAAGGAGGTCACACAACCCACCAGTTTCTGCATTTCCTTGAGGGTCTGAGGCAGGCGCATCTTTTCAATTTCTTTGAACTTTTTGGGGTTAGCCTCGATCCCTCGATGTGATACGAGGAAGCCAAGCAGCTTGCCAGATGGGACCCCAAAAACGCACTTCTCTGGGTTAAGCCTCAGGTTAACCTGGCGCAGGTTGGCGAACATCTCCTCCAGGTCTTCGATTAGGGTCCTTGCCTCTCATGACTTGACCACGATGCCGTCGACATACGCCTCCGCATTTCTCCCCAGCTGCGGCCTCAGTGCAATGCGCATCAACCGCTGGAAGGTTGCACTGGCGTTTCGTCGCCAGAAAGGCATGCAGGTGTAGCAGTACACGCCACACGGGGAAATGAAGGCTATCTTCTTGATGTCCTCTGTCGCCATCTTGATTTGATGAGAACCTAAGAAAGCATCCAAAAAACACAACAGATCACACTCGGCGGTGGAGTCCATGATCTGGTCGATGCGCGGGAGCGGGAAGGGGTCCTGAGGACAAGCCTTGTTGAGGCTCGTGAAGTCGATGCACATGCGCTCCTTCCCCCCCTTTTTGGGGACAACCACAGGGTTCGCCAACCAATCCGGGTGCCGTACCTCTCGAATAACACCGGCTTCTTGCAACTTGCGGACCTCTTGGATGATGAATGCTTGCTTCTCCTGTGCTTGACGTTGCGCTTTCTGCTTCACCGGGCGCGCACTGGGGCATACCGCCAAGTGGTGCTCGATCACCTCCCTCGGGACGCCCACTAGGTCGGACGCCTCCCACACAAACACGTCCTTGTTCGCCTAGAGGAAATCAACCAGCGCCTCCTCCTGCTCCGGGGGAAGGCCGACGCCGATGGTGAAGGTACGGCCCGAGCCCCCGCTGCTGACAGGTACCTGCTACGTCTTGGCCCGGTCCTGAGATAACAACTGTTTTTTCTTCGCGGGTGCGGCCTCCAGAGCCTCCAGGGCGCCCCCGGCGTCGGAGCGTGAGGCTGCCACGGCCTTGTAGACGAGCTTGAGGGCCCGGACCGCGTCCTTTGTGTCTCCGGCCACCGTGATGACGCCATTGCTGCCTGGCATCTTGATGATGTTGTAGCCCGGATGGGTCACCGCCATGAATTTGGCGAGGGCCGGATACCCCAGGATGGCGTTGTACGGGAGGCCGATGCGGGTCACATCAAAGTCGATCATCTCGGTGCGGCAATTGTCACACTTGCCAAAGGTGACGGGGAGGCGCACCTACCCCAAGGGGGTCGCGGAGCCTTTGGTCACCCCGAGAAGGGCTTGGTGGGCGCGAGCTGGTCGTAAGGCACTTGGAGCATGTCGAAGGCTTCCACAGAAAGGGCATTGAGGCCGGTGCCGCCGTAAATGAGGATCTTGGTGACTGCGACATTGCTGATGGTGGGTGTGCATAGTATGGGGAGCGCACCAGCAGCGACTGCAGTCTTGGGATGATCCCTGAAGTCGAACGTGATGTCGGCCTCAGGCCTCGCGTGGCCCCGCGAGGCCTCAGGCTGCGGCCGAGTAGTGCTTTCCTGACGGAAAAACTGCTTGACGTGGCGGCCAGAGGTAGGCGCCTACGACCCACCGATGATGCAAGCAACCGTGTGGGGCATCGGTGCCGCGAAGTGCACGACGAACTGATCGCGGAGCTCCTCCCAAGAGGAGATTGAGGCATCCGGGAGGCCGCAGAACCAAGATCGAAGGGCCTCCGTGAGGGCCAGGGGGAGCCAGTTCGCCATGGCCTTGTCGTCGCCACCCGCCGCTTGGATGGCCTGTGCGTATGGCTGGAAGAACTCCTCGGGGTCCGCAGCACCGTCGTATCATGGGGGCAGCGCTGGCCTGAACCTCACCGGCCACCGCACCCGGCGTAGGCCGGGGGTGAAGGCCGGGCAGCCCGCGGTGCTCCCATAGGCTTCTGGCGGCCAAGCCTATGAGACGGCATCTGCCATGGGGACAACGAAGTGAGAGCGGAGCATGGTCGGTGAAGAGATGAAGCTTCGACATGCCAAATGTCAGAATCAAGGCTCCGCAGACCCAAAGAAGGTTCAAACTCTAGGGCATGTGCGAAGGATCTCGCTTCACAGCGATGCACCACTCGCCCTCACACGGCCTGATCTCACCTAGTATGCGCGAGCGGGGAGAAGGAATGGACGTAGAGATTTGCCCAGGTTTGGGCCACCTTGTGGTGTAAAACCCTACTCCTGCTTTTGGTGGATTGGCCTCACGAGGAGCTTGAAGATGAACTAGTATAGTGGGTGAGCAGCCTCGCGAGGGCTCAGGTGATGGGGATGGATCGATCCCTCTCTACGGTCGAGGCTAGTCTATATTTATAGTGACCCTGGTCCTCCTCCCTCATTGCTCAAGCGGGAAGGGATTCCACAACGGCCAATTTTGAAAGGGGACAAGAAGTACATCTTATCCTGACGAAAGATGGTCTTCGCCTGCAAAGCTTCTAGCCATGACGCAGCGGTGGGCTCAACGATGACATCCATCCTGCCGAGCTCGGGGTCATGGTCTCGTTGCACCAGAATGGAAACCTTTGGGGCCTTCCTCAGGAACCTGCGCCTGTCCTTGCTCCCTTGGCACCGAAGAGGAAACTGTCCCTTCTGCGCCCGCTGGCGCCCGCCTAGCCTTGGTCGTCATGGCTCACGTCATCGTGGCCTCATGAGGCGGGGTACCTGCATAGAGATCTCCGCTCCTCGGGAGGCAGGCTTGGGGGCCTGCTCCTCTGGAGGTCTTGGCATCGCTCGCCTCGCGACGCCCGGGGGCCCTCGCGAAGGTCTTCCTCATGTAGTCTTGCAGGTGGGCCGTGCCGGGCCGTCAACGGGGGCACGCGCTAGGCCATGGGCATGCAGGTCTGGGTACCCCCATTCCCAGAATGCTGACAGCTGCTGTCTCGAGGCGGAACTTGGGCCGAAGCACTTTTGACCTTCGGGGGATCGATTCCGTCGGGGGAACATCCCTCCCGGAGGGGGAAATCGAAGCCATCGTCATCACCAACAATCCTCTCATCTTTGGGAGGCCAATCTTCATCAACATCTTCAACAACAACATCTCATCTCAAACCTTAGTTCATTTCTTGTGCTCAATCTTTGTACCAGAACCTCATATTGGTACCTGTGGGTGACTAGTAGTGTTGATTACATATTGTAGCTGATTACTATATGGTTTATTTGGTGGAAGATTATATGTTCAGATCCAATATGCTATTTAATACCCCTCTGATCTTGAGCATGAATATCATTTGTGAGTAGTTACTTTTGTTCTTGAGGTCACGGGAGAATTCATGTAGCAAGTAATCATGTGAACTTGATATGTGTTCGATATTTTGATGATATAAATGTTGAGATTCCCTTAGTGGTGTCATGTGAACGTCGAGTACATGGTACTTCACCATCTTTGGGCCTAAGGGAATGCATTGTGGAGTAGTTATTAGATGATGGGTTGCTAGAGTGACAGAAGCTTAAACCCTAGTTTATGCGCTACTTTGTAAGGGAATGATTTGGATCCATATGTTTAATGCTATGGTCAGATTTTATCTTAATACTTTTCTCGTAGTTGCGGATGCTTGCAAGGGGGTTAATCATAAGTGGGGGGTTTGTTCAAGTAAGAACAACACCCAAGCACCGTTCCACCCACATATCAAATTATCAAAGTAGCGAACGCGAATCGAACCAACATGATGAAAGTGACTAGATGAAATTCTCGTGTACCCTCAAGAACACTTTGCTTATTATAAGAGACCGCTTTGGCCTTTCCTTTGCCACAAAAGGATTGGGCTACCTTGCTGCACTTTATTTACCGTTACCGTTACTTGCTGTTTACAAATTATCTTGCTATCAAACTACCTATTACCGGCAATTTTAGTGCTTGCAGAAATTACCTTGGTGAAAACCACTTGTCATTTCCTTCTACTCCTCGTTGGGTTCGACACTCTTACTTATCGAAAGGACTACGATTGATCCCCTATACTTGTTGGTCATCACATGCATTCGTGTCGGCATGCAAAACTGAATCAATGTCGCCTGCTATACGCGTCGGCTCACGCTTTCACACACTAGGATTCGCGCCGCCGTTCCCCAATTAATTGTGGTTTAACGCCACAACCCACCCCTTCACGTGCCATATATGCAGCCCCCCGCCCCATTTCGTCGCTCGCCTCCACAACCTTATCCACCGCCAGCGCCACTGCAACACAAACCCTAGATCTCCTCTCCCTCCTCCCCTTCTGCTTCCATGGTGTGGCCGCGCAGCATCACTCTCCGTGAAGCCGAGCTTCTCGCCATCTGCGACATCTCGATGCCGCCGGACACGCGCCTGCCGGTGGGTTGGGTTCCAAGTGCGCGCGTGAGGGGGGGGGGGTATTCTTGTGGCGCATGTCCTCCCCAGTCGGTACGGTCGCCTTTGCGTGCGCCGTTCATAGGTTTCGGGCACATCTGACACCAGAGGAGAGGGCGCATCCAGGCTTCAAGCCCAACGCCCCATTCTGGCTGCAAATCCTTGGCCAGGACTGCGCCGCTCGGATCCAGCAGTTCGATGGCCCCAACCTGATGCCACCCTTTAACATCGCTAGGCGGTGTGCCTTCTGGAATGGCCTGAGATTCGACGAGGTCATTGCCACGTGCCGCTCGCAGGTTGCCGAAGAAGATTAGTTTCGGATATGGGAGTAGGGCCGCGCCAAAGTTGTCATTTTATTTGAATAAAATATGTATGAATTCATATGGAATATGTGCGCAAATCATTTGGAATGATTGTATTTTGGGTTGTTTTGCATGCACTTGGAATGACTCCTGATTTATGTGCACAAATCATTTGGAATGATTGTATTTCTAGTTGTTTGCATGTACTTGGAATAACTCGTGAATTCTAAAAAAACTTATAGAAAAAAAGGCTAAAAAATTGAAATCCTTTTGCATGGAGGCCTCTTATGTGCAATGGCCTGTGGGAAAACGATAAACTAACAATACCACAAATAAAAAGTTATTTTTTCATTCGTCTAGTGCCATACATGACTATTTTTGTGAATCAAGTGCCATAAATAATATTGTAAATAGTGCCCTTACAATTTTCACCTGAAGTATACCACATGGTATTCCAACTACCATTTTTTCATGAATTTCTGAGTGATATTGCCATTTTTCATTGATTTATTGAATTTTTGGCAATTTACATCAAGTAATTCAAATTTGAACTGCAAGTGTGCTTTAGTTTGGTCCAATAAATTCTGAAAAATAATTTTCACCTTCCACATTAGGAATGTAGGCAGTACCCACAAAGCAAACTCTAATTCCCAACCATTTTATATGATTAGTCATCCATGCAATTTTGACAACACATTGAAATAAATTATAGAAAATGAAAAAATGCTCAAAAATTGAAATCCTTTTGCATGGTGGCCTCGGATCCATGATACTGAAATAATCAGCTATAAACAAACAAACTTATGTAGATAAGGTAGCATACACACCTCGGATCTACAAACTAAAAGTAGATAAGGTAGCATACACATCTCGAATGAATATAGCAAATTTTAGTAGATAGTGATAAACAAACTAAAAGTACATCACAACTCCAATTACAGAACTACGGGATTGCACTCATCCTCTAGCTTTGCTTTGTACATGATAAGCCCTAAAACATTGTCGTATTCGCTTATACGCTTTACAACATACGAATACCTATCCTCCTATGCTTTTTCATCCTCGTGCCCCTCCTCGTCGGCGACCGGAGCAGGCTTTGACAACCAATCCTCGTCCTGATCCTCAACTACCATTTTCTCATCTCTGGGCGCATGCCTTTCGATGGTCCTCATAAAGTCCTCCACATTATCAGGCTTAATTATGTGTAGAGACATACCAGGAGGAGGCTGCATGTGTCTCACCCCCGGAATAGCTGTGAGCTCTTGTTTGACCTTTAGATCCGGCGGATCGCGGCAAGAACCGTACGAGTACCAATAAGCTCGCTAAGGAGGATCCGGTGACTCCATTGCCTCATGCATCGCCCAGACAAAAACCCCATACAAGTCACCCCTTTTACTGGATCTGTAATCATCTGTCGGATCTCATCCGGCCTCGCATCACTCAACAATTGCAACGCATGCTCCGCCAGAGCTTGCGTGCTAGGAAACCAAGAGGAGATCTGATACATCTCCAATGTATCTATAATTTTTGATTGTTCCATGCTATTATATTATCTATCTTGGATGCTTTATATGCATTTATATGCTATTTTATATCAGTTTTTGGGACTAACATATTAACCTAGTGCCCAGTGCCAGTTGCTGTTTTTTCCTTGTTTTCACTTTTGCAGAAAATCAATACCAAACGGAACGAAACTTTTTGATGATTTTTCTTGGACAAGGAGACACCCATGAAGCATCGGGAAGAGGCCAGAAGACCCACGAGGGGGCCACAAGCCCTGGGGGCGCGCCCCAGGGGGGCGCGACCACGGGGCTTGTGGGCCCCCCATGGCCCTCCTAACCCTAACTCCTGCTCTATAAATACCCAAATATTCCCTCTATACCAGAGGGCACACCAAAAATACTTTTCCACCACCGCAAGCTTCTGTTCTCATGAGATCCCATCTTGGGGCCTTTTTCGGCACTCCGCCGGAGGGGGACTCGATCATGGAGGGCCTCTACACCAACCTTGCTGCCCTTCCGATGATGTGTGAGTAGTTTACCACAGACCTACGGGTCCATAGCTAGAAGCTAGATGGCTTCTTCTCTCTCTTTGATCTTCAATACAATGTTCTCCTTGATGTTCTTGGAGTTCTATTCGATGTAATCTTCTTTTGTGGTGCTTTTGTTGAGATCCGATGAATTGTGGATCTATGATCAGATTATCTATGAATATTATTTGAGTCTTTTATGAATTCTTTTATGCATGATTAAGATAGCTTTGTATTTCTCTATGATGTATCGATTTGGTTTGGCCAACTAGATTGGTCTTTCTTGCAATGGGAGAGGTGCTTTGTGATGGGTTCAATCTTGCAGTGTCCTCACCTAGTGACAATAGGGGTAGCGAGGCACGTATTTGTATTGTTGCCATTAAGGATAAAAAGATGGGCGTTTTACCATGTTGATTGGATCTATCCCTCTACATCATGTCATCTTGCTTAAGGTGTTACTCCGTTCTTGTTAACTTAATACACTAGATGCATGCTGGATAGCGGTCGATGTGTGGAGTAATAGTAGTAGATGTAGGCAGGAGTCGGTCTACTTGTCACAGATGTGATGCCTGAATTCATGATCATTGCCTTGGATATCGTCATAACTATGCGCTTTTCTATCAATTGCTCACCAGTAATTTGTTTACCAAACGTATGCTTTCTTCAAGAGAGAAGCCTCTAGTGAAACCTAAGGCCCCCGGGTCTATTTTCCATCTTATATTTTCAGATCTATAAAACCAAAAACCCAAAAATACCTTGCTGCAATTTATTTATATTTAATTTATTGTGCCTTTTACTTATCTTTTATATCTATCTCTATTAGATCTCACTCTTGCAAATGACCGTGAAGGGATTGACAACCCCTTTTTCGCGTTGTGTGCAAGTGTTTGTTAGTTTGTGCAGGTGCATCTATTGGGGACTTGCTTGTGCCTCCTACTGGATTGATACCTTGGTTCTTAACTGAGGGAAATACTTATCTCGACTTTGCTGCATCACCATTTCCTCTTCAAGGGAAAAATCAACGCAAGCTCAAGAAGTAGCAGGAAGAGTTTCTGCGCCGTTGCCGGGGAGATTCTACATGAAGCCTACCAAGTACCTATCATAAACCCTCATCTCTTGCACTTACATTATTTGCCATTTTCCTCTTGTTTTCCTCCCCCCCCCCACATTTCTAAAACGTTTTCAGAAAAACACAAAAATATTTGCCTTTTTATTCGCCCTTCTTTCGTTCATCTTTTCGTTTGCTTTTTGTTTGCTTGTGTGCTAGATTGCTTGCTTTGCTTTCGGCTAGTCCTTCTATCGTAGTTAGCACCCCGGAAAGTGAGGTTCTCAATTTTAAACAAAGCGGGGGGGGGGGGAGAGAATTTAAAAGATGCTTGGTATAGAATTTGCAATGCTCAGAATAGATCTACCCGTAAGCAATCTACTACAGTTCTTCTCCAAAAAATTTATGTGGGTGTTACTACTTGGTATAGATATGTGTTAGATACATTTACTGGGGGTAATTTCTTGGGTCGTCACCCTATGGATGCTTACAATGCTATGGTAAATTTGGTGGGATCACCACCACTCATGGTTAATGAAACAACTTTAACTTTGGAACATGTGATGCAAAGGCTTGATATTATCGAGAATAAAATTTATACCATAGAGCTTATTGAAAATTTGGATAAAAGGATTCATAATCACATTACTCAAATTGGATCAAAGGTAGGAATCACTTTAAAAAACCTAAAAGAGAAGGAACCTATAGTTAATGAGAAAATAGAGCAAGGTTCTACTAGAATCGATAAGTTAGAGGATATTATTACCAATTCGGGTTCTGCCTTTGCCACTGTTAAGACTGCTCCAAAGTTTCCTCTTACTAAAGCTACTAAGTATCAACTCCCCCAATCTTAGACCTCGCTTGTCCTCAAGCGAAAGCCGATATCGAGAATCATGTCCACATGTTGAGAGAGAGAGAGAGAGGTGTCGATAAAATGAAATACGGGCATAGCAACATCATGATCACTATTATAACACCAATAAACTTTATCATAAAACTTCTCATGAGCAAGTAACAATTCATCACAACATCGAAGTATTAAGCATAAACTTTCTTGAAAACTAACAAACTATGTTCTCAGTCAATAATGTAATTGCAATTCATCATATTTTCAGGAAGGGTCTCATGTCAGAGGTTTTTAGCAAGTCCACATACTCAACCATCATTTAGTCTTCTATGATTGCTAACACTCACAACATATATATGGGGCAAACAGTTTCAGCCGGACACATAGAAAGACATGGGCTTATAGTTTCACCTCCCAACTTATTCACCTCAAGGGTTATGTCAACAATAATAACTCATGATCACTCATATCCAACTAGATATATGTGCCTAGATCTTTCCCACCACATGATGCTTGCAAAAAGATAACAAAATAAAAATGAATAGAGAAAAACACTTTTGACTCTTGCATAAAAAGTAAATACATAAAAGTAAAAGATAGGCCCTTCGCAGAGGGAAGTAGAGGTTGTCATGCGATTTTTGGTTTTGGATGCACAATCTCTTAATGCAAAAGAATCTCATGTTATATTGCCCCTTATGATAGCAACCTTTATTATGCAGTCCATCGCTTTTATTACTTTGCCATCACAAGTTTGTACAACGCTTATTTTCCCTTACAATAATAGATCAAACATATTTAGGAGCAATTTTTATTGCTTTATGCACCGATGACAACTTACTTGAAGTATCTTATTCAATCCATAGGTAGGTATAGTGGACTCTCATAGCATGAAATTGGGTTTAAGGTTTTTGGATGCACAAGTAGTATCTCTACTTGGTGCGGATTTTTTTCTAGCAAAGATATTGATCAAGCACCACATTTTGGAGGATCTATGACAATATAACTTCTATGTGAATATGAACAAACATAAATCATTACGTTGTCTTCCTTGTCCAACGTCAACAATTTGGCATAAAATACTTAGTGGGGGCTCACAATCATAAAAGATGTACAAGATAGTATATTTGCAGGTGCATCTTCTCTTACCTTATTAATCATATCATGAATTGCATCATTGACCAATGCTATGTTTGTCAACTTTCAATAAATTTTACCACTTATACTTTTCCTTATGTAATGTCATTACTTTCCATAAGATTAGCATATGCTCTTTTCCATTATTTTCTTTATTTTGATTGAAACATAAAAGTAAAGAAGCAAACACTCAAACTAATCTTTATTATATAACTATCAACTCAATTACATAGATGGATAGACCATGAAACTAGCACTCGAAAAATAGATCATACTAAACTTTTATTCAACTAAATCACGAAGTAACTAAAGATCGAACTAAAACTGGTGAAGATAATAAAAGTGATGGTGATATGATACTGGGGCATCTCCCCCAAGCATGGCAAAAGCCAAGGGGAGTGCCCATACCCGTGTACTCAAGTTTCCTTATTTGGTGATGATGGTGATGAAGAAGTGGTGGTTCCGCACTTCAGCCTCAGCAGGTACTCCAATCTATGATTGATGCTCCGAAGGGCAATCTTTTGCTCTTCCAACCAAATAACTTCACGAGTGAGATATGTATTCTGAAAGCAAATTGTTTCAAAGGACTTTAAGGCTTCGATTTCAGTGGGGGTAAGATGATTATAGTAGGGTTGAAGGATATCTTCCTCTTTCTCAATTTCCTGCATGAGCATGGCTTGCCTCCCTTCTTGAGCTTGATTCCCTGCAACTTCCTTAGCCTTGTCCTCCTTCGTGGCTTCTTTTGTTTCCTCTCTCCTTAGTTCCATCTTGAGCAGCCAAGCATCCTCGTTTACGTTATTGGAGGAGGGAGAATACATGATGCCTAGCTTAATAGATCTGACAGAAAACAGCACGAAACAAGAACACGGAGTCCGGAAGGTTCCCGCGGGGCCCACTACCCACTAGGGCGCGCTAGGAGGAGCATGCGTGCCCTGGTGCCTAGTGGGCACCTCGGTTGCCTTCTCGTGTGTTTCTTATTTTATTTTTATTTTCTAATATTCCAAAACTGACAGAAAATATTTTTATGGAATTTTTGGAGTCTGTTTACTTATTGTATCACATACCTCTTCCTTTTCAGGGTTCTAAAGTGTTTTGGAAGGTCTCTTTTATGTATTCCTTCGGTGTCATGGTTTGAATAATGTTAGTTTCGACATTAATAGGTGTACCTGAAATATAGTGTTTAAGTCTTTGTCCATTGACCACCTTCGTATTAGTGCCTTCGGCATTGTTGATCTTAATAGCTCCAGAACGATAAACTTGTTCAATGATATATGGTCCTTCCCACTTGGAGAGGAGTTTTCCTGCAGAAAATCTAAAACAAGAATTGTACAATAGAACATACTCACCCACTTTCAATTCCTGCTTTTGGATTCTTTTATCATGCCATCTTTTAACTTTTTCTTTGAACAATTTGGCATTTTCATAGGCTTGGGTTCTCCATTCATCTAATGAGCTAATATCAAATAACCTCTTTTCACCGGCAAGTTTGGAATCATAATTGAGTTCTTTAGTTGCCCAATATGCCTTGTGTTCTAACTCAAGAGGCAAATGACAAGCTTTTCCATAAACAATTTTGTATGGAGACATACCCATAGGATTTTTGTAAGCTGTTCTATAAGCCCAAAGTGCATCATCAAGTTTCTTAGACCAATTCTTTTGAGATCTATTGACAGTCTTTTGCAATATTAATTTTATTTCTCTATTGCTCAACTCAACTTGATCGCTAGATTGAGGATGATAAGGAGATGCAATTCTCACTACAAAAAAAAAGACACATCCATGACATTTTGGCCCGAACGAAATTTTTTCTGTCATGCTTATGACACTTCTATGACGATAATTGTGACAAAACCTGGTATCATCATAGATGTAGTGGGCTCCTACTTCTATGACAATAAATCATGACAGAAAATGGGCTTTTCATCCTGGGCAGGCCGGGGATGCACCTGCATGACATCCTTTGGGCCCTCCGTGACGGAAAAAATCATGGTAGAAGCGAGGGCGAGGAAAATTTCGGGGAGTTTCTGGTTACGGTGGGTGGTCGGGGCCGAGCGATGCATGGAGGGATTGCACGTTTCTCTCGTACACATACGCGTGTGTGTGCGAGGTGTTGGGCTCTAACTGAACCCGAGCGAGGCATTCGCTTACTGAACCCGAGCGATTGCACTTGCTACGTTACTGAACCCGAGCGATCGATCCCTTGGCTGTTAACTGAACCCGAGCAATTCCTTCTCTACTGCTGCTAACTGAACCCGAGCGATCGATCACTGCTACTGCTGCTTACTGAAGCCAATCGAACCTGCTGCCTCTTGATGAGCAGTGAACGTGGGGGTTGGTTGAATGAGTCGAGATGTACGTGGTTGGGGTTGGATGAATAGTTCCCGATGGGAGTTGGATGAACAGGACCCCGTGGTAGTAGAGGCCGTTACCGCTGGATGAATAGGACCCTGATCGAGGAGCTGGTGGGGGTGGATGAACAGTAGCTGGTGGAGGGACCCCGTGGAGGGCTGGTTGAACAATAGCCGGTGGAGGCTAGATGAACTGGACCACGTGGAGGGCTGGTTGAACAGTAGCCGGTGGAGGCTGGATGAACAGGACCCCCGTCGATGAACAGTAGCTGATGGAGGCAGGAGGAAGTCGACGGTGGATGAACAGTAGCAGGTGGAGGCTGGAGGAAGTCGATGGTGGATGAACAATAGCCGGTGAGTCCTGTTTTGCGATACGCCACACCCCTCCCGATGAACACAACCCCCGTTTCGACCGTAGCGCTCCAACACAAGTCTGTTTCCTCCATTTTGAGGTACGCCACACCCCTCCTGATCAACAGGACCCCGTTTTGACCGTAGGCACTCGAACAGAAGTCCGTTTCCTCCGTTTTGCGGTACGCCAGATCCTTCCCAATGAACATGACCCCGTTTCGACCGTACGCGGTCGAACAAAAAGGCCGTTTCCTTCGTTCTGCGGTAAGCCATACCTTGTTTCGGCTGTTCCGTCCAAGCCGGTTGGCTCCCGATGAACACGACGCTGTTGCTGCCGTCCGCTACCTCTCCATGTACACGAGCCCTGGCCGTACGTATGCACAAGTAGGCATTCGAGACCCCGCCCGTATGTATGTACATGGCCGTATTTTTTGCGATCGGGCTGTACGTATGTGTACACAGTTTAGAAGGGACTGCCTGAACTGCTACGTCGGGGACTCTACTACTACACGTGCCACTGCTTGCTCGGCCACGGTTCATCATTGTAGAGAGATCGATCAACGAGTATGTACGTACACGTTCGCGACCAGACAGACAATGCTACGTACGCTTCGACCGGGTGGGTCCCAGCAGTCAGGGAGGATAAGGACAAACTTCCTTGCGTGCGAAGATATAGCTGGTGGGTCCCGGCTATCAGGGGGAGGAATCATTTTTATTTTGCGAGTAATATGGAGGCACTTCCTTGTGTTCGAAGATGTAGCTGGTGGGTCCAGCTGTCAGCTTCACAGCCTAAAGTCCTCTTTCGATGGCTGTCATTCGTTGACCACGTTGACCACGCCGCGCCAAGAGCACCAAGGCGGTGGACGACGGCGAGGCCTAGGAAAGGAACGACACGGAGCCGGGGAAGACGCGGCAGTGGATGCCCACGCGAAGGGGAGTATGAGGGTTGACTGCTTCGGCTGCAGTGTGAGGCTGCCGTCGCCGGAGAATAACAGGAGCTGTGGGTGAGTAGAGGGATGGCATGCATGGCCAACGGTGGCAGCACAGCCGGCCACGGGAGGCAGTAGCAGGCGGTCCAGCCGGCGCTGGTTTCGGCGGCTGGAGCAAGAAGATCAGAGATTGAAGAAGCAGCGCGGCCGTTGGATGTTAATCCAACGGTCAGTGCTGCTAGAATCGTTTGTTGACTAGGTTAACAAAGCCCTACGTACGTGTCAACTTAGTAGGCCCACAAGTCAGCCTCCGAATCAGGTTGGTCCAAGCTAGCAGGGGGAGGAATCATTTTTCTTGCGCGTAATAAGGAGGCACTTCCTTCAGTGCGAAGATGTAGCTCATGGGTCCCAGCTGTCATGGGGGGGACTTTTTTTCGCGTAATAAGAATGAACATCCTGGCGAGCGAAAATTGTAGCTGGTGGGGTCCAACCTATTAGGGGGAGGAATCGTTTATTCCCGCATAATAAGGAGGCACTAGCTTGCGTGCAAAGATGTAGCTGGTGGTTCCCAGCTGTCAGACTCTCGACGTACTCCATGTTGGCTCTCGTTGTTGAACACGCATCGTTGAGCGGTCCACGGCGGTGGATGACGGTGAGGCCTAAGATGGGAATGATCTGGAGTCGTGGAACAAGGGGCACTGGAGTCCCTGGCGGAGGGGAGTACGAGGGACTGGTTCGGCTGCCTTCGTCGGAGAATAACAGAAGGTGTGGGAGAGTACAAATATGACCTGGCCACCATTGGGAGTAGGGTGGGGCGGTGAGGCCTGCGTGACAGCACAGCCGGCCACGGGAGGCAGATGCAGGTGCTCCAGCCGGCGATGGTTTTGGCGGCTGGAGCAAGAGCAACTAGACCAGAGATTGAAGAAGCAGGATCGCCGTTGGATGTCAATCCAACGACTACAGATGTCAGAATAATTTGTTGACTTTTTGTTTTAGACCATAAAATCGTTTTGTTCACTAAATGGACAACATGTCTAGTGGGCCAGCAAATCAGCTTCGAAAGCTGTGGCGGAATGCAGCTCATTTATCTAGGTTTTACAACCCATTTCATTTTGTTTGCCCATACATATATTTCATGGGCTTTGACTCAAAAAATAATCTATTTCCTAGGCTGGGTAAAAATAATAATGCCGATTTACTATTTATGATAATTTACAGCGCATTTGATTATTTATTCAAATACACCTATTTACTGGGCTGGGTTAAAAATAATATTGCGTACATGCAGCCCATTTATCATTTCTGATAATTTACAAGCCATTTGATTTTAGTAGAAATGGACCCATTTTCTGGGATGGGTGAAAAAACAATGATGGTCTGGACTAAGCATTTCGTATAAAAAATAATATTGAGATAGGAATATTATAAAAAAATTAAGTTGGGCTTGGTAATCTTATTATATAAAAAATGAACTGAGCTGTGCATTTTATTAAAAGAAACATAGGCTAGGCTGCGCTTATTTTAGGATCTTGTGTACAACTATCAGCCCAGTTGCATTGCTGATGTTCAATGAAAAAGCCCTATGTAGTACGGTACAACTTTACGTGGCTACTCAGCCCACATTCAACGATGCCTGAAAAGGCCCAAACAAGGCTTCTGTACAACTTTTTGAAGTCGCTGAACTCAATTAATAACTTAAGAAAAAAGTTAGAGTACAGTGGAACCTAATTAAAAGCTGTCACGAGCGAAGAAATAATTCAACGGTCCCACTTGTGTGTGTTTGTGTGAGAGAGAGAGAGAGACCCATCAGTTGATGCTCGTAAATACATCTTTTAGCCATATGCATTGCTGATGCTTAGTAAAAACTTATATAGTTGACACAATCATATAGAACATCATAGCACACTGAACTTGCATACAAAAATTTCACGCAGGCAGCACAATCAGGGTGGAAGCAGTGGATCCCTACGGGTAGGGCTATGTTGAAACCAATGAACTCATACATAACCATTCATCATCTTTATCAATGACAGGGAAATATCTTGAATGTTGTGCAAAGAAAACAGACAAACAACACAATAAGTTCTGCTAGCACATTAAGTTGACGTACACCCCTTTCTAAAATTGTTCAGGTACAAAAATAGAATAGGTCACAATCAAATGTACTGGCACATCAGTGCTTCACACCAATAGCTCGGAATTAACTAGTATTTTTCTTGTGGTTGTTGAATGCTATCGCCATCTTCTTAAGCGCACAGTTCTTGACTTTCTCCAAACCTGCATCTGTCAAATGATCTAGTAGGGTGAAATGTGACATGAGAGATTCCCAAAGCAGATCTTTTGCTCTTTGGTCAACAAAAGTAACATCTGGATCTTCCTTTGCTGGCTTTTTCCATTCTTGAACGGAGATCGGGATTTGGTCCCTGACAATAACTCCGCATTGACGAATGAACTTGCTCGCATTCTTCTTAGGTTCGCGTGGTTTGCCATTAGGTTTGATGGCATCGATGTTGTACTTTCCACCATCCTTCAACTTCTTGGCCAGGCCTCAAATTGTCCTTGTGCTTGTAGAAGATTTGCTTGATCCGGAGGGCTAAAACAAGAAAGATTGATTCATTAATATATATACAAATCAATTAAAACATGTGATGATCACTAGATGCCTGCTTATATAAATATACCTCGCCGGTCTTTGTTATTTGAAGAACAACATTTCCTTCGTCATCATTCTTCTAGACTTCATCTATTCGTTCATCTTCATCAAATATCATACCCTCACCGGTAGGGTTCAGATATTGCGAGCCGTCATCTTGTTCATTCCCATCTAGGCTCGGGGAGCGTATGATGTCGAACAGAGTCTATTCTCCTTCTCTGCCGGTATTGTCCATAGCTTTTATTTAACTAATCCAGAAGAAAGATAAAATTATTTAGTATTCAAATTAGAATGCATGCATGCAATCAATAAGGAAAAACTGAATCATAGTAGATAATATGAATCTCAAATAATCCAGATAATTAATATGCATCATCGAATATAATCTCGAATACATCGTCTCGAATATTATCGAATAATATAATCTCGAATACATCATCTCGAATATTATCTCGAATACATCACTAGCTAATATAGATCGAATATTATTGAATAATATAGTTCACTCGCGATGGACACCCAAAGAGAAGGAACCATCACAGGATCATAGCTCGGGTGAGATCCCTGAAGAACCTGCCAGGTATTGGAGAACCTGACGTCCAACGCAACCATGTAGCGATGAACATGCTCATCCTCCTCTTTGACACGGTGACATACCACCTCCGCGGGGGACGCCAGCCTCCGCACCGAATGTGGCCCACGCGCCCGCCACCAAAGAAGCTCCGAGTCGACGACAGGACCCGGGTTCCTCACCAAGATGCGCGCCCCTGAAGGTAGCACCTCCCAGTGCCAGCCCGGCGGAGCCCAGTCCCGGACATGGCGCCTCTGAAGCAGGAGATCGTCGTGAACGAGTTGATGATGAGGATGCGGGCCGGGCATCGTTGACGTCGAGAACAAATTCTATGCAAATTTAACATTTTTTAAATGCTTGGATTGTGATTTCTTATATACGGTCGAGGAACCTTTAGTCCCTGGCTAGGAACATGATTCAGAATCATAACAGATTCTCTTAACCTTTAAGGGATTTAACAAAATGGTGCCATTCTGGATGTGCAGAAAATGGTCCATATTTTTCCTGATCTCATCTACCCTTCTATATGTGTCACGTTGTCCAGTGTCAAAGGATTCAAGAAAACCATGGCTTCATCATTAGCCGGAAGTAACAGGCGCATGATGGTACGAAGCTCTCCAAAGTTGTTTTGGAACGAAGTCCCGGATAGGATAATTAGCTTTTTGGTACGAAGTTCAGCAAGAGCCTTCCAAATATCGCTATTTGGAAGGCCTTTGCTAAACTTCATACCAAAAAGCGAATTATCCTATCAGGAACTCCATTCCAAAACAACTTTGGAGAGCTTCGTACCATCATGCGCCTGTTACTTCCAGCTAATGATGAAGCCATGCATGGATTTCTTCAATACTTTGACACAAGACAACGTGACGTATAGAAGGGTACGTAGATGAGATCAGAAAAAAATTGGATCAACTTGTGCACATCCATAATGGGGGCATTCTTGATAAATCCCTTATTAAAGGACTAAGAGAATCTATTCTATACATATACATATACTAATTAATTGCAAATACATAACAAACTTTTGCAAATACAACATTAAAATATGCAACTTTTGCAAATACTAATTGTTATACATTGGATCAAATGTTAAAATTCATCAACTTTTTTCTATACATTGTATTCATACATATATATATATACTAATTTCTATACATATTTGATCAAAATGTAAAAATTCCTCAAATGTTAAAATTTCTTAACTTTTTTTCTATACATCTAATCATCTAGTGAAAAAAAAATGTCAAAATTCTTCTGAAAAATGTCAAAATTGCTATACATATATACTAAAACATACAAAAATACATATAAATCATCTAACTTAAGAAAGTGTGTGTGTGTGTGTTCATGCATATATGTGTGTGGGGGGGGGGGCTCTCGAGGCCGGCCATGGCGACACAGGGGGCGAGGGAGAGGGGGAGAGGGCGGAGCTCAAAGCGGGGCGACGGCGAGGCAAGGCGAGTCGGGGGCGGCGACGACGTCGGTGGCGCAGCGAGGAGCTCGGGGCCGGAGGAGCGGGCGCGGGCGGCATCCCGGGCGGCGTCGGGGAGGAGGGGCATGGGCGGCATCGGGGATCGGCGTGAGGAGGCGCGGGCGGCCGGCGTCGGGGGCGGCGACGAGCTCCGGCGTCGGGGAGGCGAGACGGTGACGGCGCGGCGATGTCGAAGAGGTCGAAGAAAGCAGAGAAACTGAAAATTTTGAAGTCCTCTATATATATGCGCCCCCCTTTAGTCCCGGTTGGAGCCACCAACCGGGACTAAAGGTCACTTTTGGCCAGCCGAAGCGGCGGGAAGCGCACCACCTTTTGTCGCGGTTGGTGGCTCCAACCAGGACAAAAGGGGGGGTCTTTAGTCGCAGTTGGAGCCACCAATCACGACTAAAGGTGGTGCACTGCCCGGCGAGGTGCGCGTCGATGTTTGGTACCACCTCGCCAAGCGAAGGGGGTTCGGAGCGGTTTATAAGCCCCGCCGCTGCAGCTGCATCGAACTCCTCTCTAAGCAGGCCTTTGTGGGCCTATTGAATCTGTGCTGCCCTGTTGGGCCTACTGGGCCGCGCGGGCCTGCGTCCTGGTCCAACTAGAGGTTGGGTTTCTAGTCATATGAAGGCCGTGGCGGCCCAGTAGGAAAGCTTTTTTTTAATTTATTTATTCTTCAGTTTTTTTTGTTTTCTGCTTTATTTATTTTCTTTTGTTTCTGAGTTATTTTTTGCTTTATTTAGAGTTTCTGAGTGAATCTTTTTGCTTTAGGTAAGAAAATTATAAACTTTCTATTAGTGCCAGTAGTTTTCAAATTTGAATAGTTTAAATTTGAATTATTTGAAATTTGTGTGAATCACTAGTTTGTGAATAACTTTACTTTAAAAATAGATTTTTCAGTGATTCTTTTTTCTGTTGTTTAATATTAGTGTGTTTTATCATTATATTCAATTTGGTAATTCTTAGGTTATTTAAAAAAATGAAATGCCTTTGTAACAGATGAGTTTTCGTCCGAAACCCTGATACTTCAAAAGAGATTGTCCATTTTGTACACGAAGCGCATCCAGTTTTTGCCGTAACCCTCTCAACATTTTAGCACATGCTATGTGGGTGAAATGATGATACCATGCCAACTTTCAACCTTTTCAAGGTTCATTTGAAGTTCTTTTCCATTTCAGGGTCATTTAGCTCAAAAAAACAGTAAATGCATGAAAAATAGCAAATGAAGTCGGAAAGGGTTGAAAATTGATGACGTGGCTTCGAATGGTGCATACTGAATGCACAAAAATTCTGGAGTTTAAATAAGTTTAAAAAAATGAAATGCCTTTGTAACAGATGAGTTTTAGCCCAAAACCTTGATACTTCAAAAGAGATTGTCCATTTTATACACGAAGTGCATCCATTTTTTGCCGTAACCCTCTCAACTTTTTTGCACATGCTACGTGGGTGAAATGATGATACCATGCCAACTTTCAACCTTTTCAGAGTTCATTTGTAGTTCTTTTCAATTTTAGGGTCATTTAGCTCAAAAAATCAGTAAATGCATGAAAAATAGCAAATGAAGTCAGAAAAGGGTTGACAATTGATGACGTGGCTTCGATTGGTGCATAATGAACGCACAAAAAGTCTGGGGTTGAAATAAGTTTAAAAAAATGAAATGCCTTTGTAACAGATGAGTTTTAGCCCAAAACCTTGATACTTCGAAAGAGATTGTCCATTTTGTACACGAAGTGCATCCAGTTTTTGCCGTAACCCTCTCAACTTTTTTGCACATACTATGTGGGTGAAATGATGATACCATGCCAACTTTCAACCTTTTCAGAGTTCATTTGTAGTTCTTTTCAATTTCAGGGTCATTTAGCTCAAGAAAAATCAGTAAATGCATGAAAAATAGCAAATGAAGTCAGAAAGGGTTGAAAATTTGTTTGTACATAATATTTCTTCGCGTTTCAAATGCCAAAACACATAAGCACCCTAACTATTACAAAGATTCCCTCTGATTTGTCCGAAGTGGGACTTTCCAGATATATAAGTCCGGAAACTCACTAGAGAAGAAAGTGATGACAGTGAAGCCGGTCACATCCCAGAGTGGGATCTTTGGATGTAAAACTTTTTCTTCGTGTGTGTCCCTTTGCGTCATAACCATGGACAATCTTCATCATTTAACCGGATGCTCGGGTCAATATTCACTGTGAAGGGAGCAATTTCATGAAACTTTTAATAATCTTCTGACATGTCTGTCTTATCCTCCACTCCCACGATGTTTCTTTTCCCTGAAAGAACTATGTGGCGCTTTGGCTCATCGTATGATGTATTCGCTTCCTTATCTTTTCTTTTTCTCGGCTTGGTAGACATGTCCTTCACATAGAAAACCTGCAACACATCATTGGCTAGGACGAATGGTTCGTCTGCGTACGCAAGATTGTTGAGATCCACTGTTGTCATTCCGTACTGCGGGTCTTCCGTTACCCTGCCTCCTGTCAGATTGACCCATTTGCACCGAAACAAAGGGACCTTCAAACCACGTCCATAGTCAAGTTCCCATATCTACTCTATGTAACCATAATATGTGTCCTTTCCCCTCTTGGTTGCTGCATCAAAGCGGACACCACTGTTTTGGTTGGTGCTCTTTTTATCTTGGGCGATCGTGTAAAATGTATTCCCATTTATCTCGTACCCTTTGAAAGTCAATATATTCGAAGATGGTAACTTGGACAAAAAGTACAACTCATCTTTAACAATGTCATCATGCATGAGACATGTCTGCAACCAACCGGCGAAAGTCCCCATTTGTTCACGTGTAATCCATTCGTCAGACTGCTCCGGGTGTTTGGAGCGTAGAATATTCTTGTGTTCCTCGATATACGGAGCCACCAAGGAGGAATTTTGTAGAACTGTGTAGTGTGCTTCAGTGAGAGAATACCCGTCCATACATATTATTGCTTTCTGTCCTAGTGTGCCTTTTCCACCCAGTCTGCCCTCATGCCGCGATTCAGGAACACCAATCGGCTTAAGGTCAGGAATAAAGTCAAGAAAAAACTCAATGACCTCCTCATTTTCATGGCCCATGGAGATGCTTCCTTCTGGCCTAGCACGGTTATGAACATATTTCTTTAAGACTCCCATGAACCTCTCAAAGGGGAACATATTGTGTAGAAATACAGGACCCAGAATGGCAATCTCTTCGACTAGATGAACTAGGACGTGCGTCATGATATTGAAGAAGGATGGTGGGAACACCAACTCGAAACTAGCAAGACATTGCGCCAAATCATTCTCTAACTTTGGTATGATTTTTGGATCGATTACCTTCTGAGAGATTGCATTGAGGAATGCACATAGCTTCACAATGGCTAATCGAACGTTTTCCGGTAGAAGCCCCCTCAATGCAACCGGAAGCAATTGCATCATAATTACGTGGCAGTCATGAGACTTTAGGTTCTGGAACTTTTTCTCGGCCATATTTATTATTCCCTTTATATTCGACGAGAAGCCAAATGGGACCTTCATATTGAGCAGGCATTCAAAGAAAATTTCCTTCTCTTCTTTGGTAAGAGCGTAGCTGGCACGACCCTGATGTATGCCGTCTTTTCCGTGCATACGTTGCTGGTCCTCCCGTGCCTCCGGTGTATCTTTTGTCTTCCCATACATGCCCAAGAAGCCTAGCAGGTTCATGCAAAGATTCTTCGTCATGTGCATCATGTCGATTACCGAGTGGACCTCTAGGTCTTTTCAATAGGGTAGGTCCCAAAATATAGATTTCTTCTTCCACATGTGTCGTGGATTTAACATGGCAGATGCCCTAGCAAAAGGACTTAGGTGTGGAGCCATCGCAGCTAGGTTAGCTTGAAGGGGTTAAAACAGGACAAAGGACATGGAGAATTTACCCAGGTTCGGCCCCTCTCAATGAGGTAAAAGCCTACTCCTGCCTTAGGTTGTATTGCTTGGGTTTCGATTACCAGGGAGCGAATACGCTTGACCTAGTTCTCGATTGATTGCTCCTTGAGTTAACCCGCCGCCGGGTCACCCCTTTATATACACAGGTTGATGCCCGACGACTTACAGAGTCCCGGCCGGCCCATACATTACTTATCCGGCTCGGTAACCAACTAAACTTGCCTTAAAAAATAAGTTAAACATATGGCGGTTCATATCCATGGGCCTCAAGTCGCCCCCGGGTCTTGGGCCTTCAATAAGCTTGCTCTATGGACCGCCATCTTCACATCTTCCTGGGCTTCCTCATCATGAGTCGCAAGTGGCATGACCCGGCCCCTCCTGGGTGGGTCATACCCAATAGTTATATCCCCAACATTAGGCCCCAGGTTGATTTGAACTTGTTCACATCAATCTTCAGTGCTTGACTTAACAAATCTTGCATCGTCAACTTCTATGAACTTGCTATAACCCGCCATGACGTTAGCTCACAGAATCGTGTTAACCCGCCATGACATCATCTCGCATTAATTTCGCACGAGGCCCAAAACATCTCAACAGATCTTTTATCTTTTAGTGGACCTCCCAAAAATCGAGGCGTCCGCATAGCCGCATAATGATTTTTTCGGCCTCCTCGATTCCCGTGCATGCCTTTTATCCATCTCCTTATAAATAGGGACAGGGGTCTTTTTCATTTTTTCCCTTGCCTCCTCGTCTTCGTCTTCCTCCTCGCAACGCCCACGCGCGCCCGAGCTCCACCGCCGTCGACCTCAGCAACTGCCTCAACTCCGGCCACTGCATCAACCTGAACGAATCAGAGCACCGCGACGCACCGCCGCTATCCAGCAGCATCAGTAGCACTTTTTTTTTCTCATAGCAGATCTCCATTAGGGTTAGCCCCAGTTCATCAAGGTTCCTCTTTGTTCTTCTCTGTTCTTCTCTAGATCGCACAGCTGAATTTGAAGATGACATTGAAAACGCGCAGTAGTAGCGTAGCATCCCTTTTTCAATTGCAATAGGCACTTTTCTGTATAAGATCCATCCGAACACATGAGTTCTTCCACTGCCTTCACTTTGGGCCTAAAATTTATTTTATTTTCTGAACTATTGTGGATCCAAAATTGTAGCATCGATCTGTGGAATCTGTTTGTCCATCACTTAGCAAATCCTCGCTTTTAGATCTGAAATATGGCAACTGTTTGGGCGGCTTAACTGACAAACCGTAACCCGCCATGTACCATTAGTCCCCTTTTAAGCCGCCAATATGTGTATTATCTTCCGGCTTAACACGTTGGCTTTTTATAGCACTTACCTTTGAATCAATAGCCTGCTTAATAGCATAATCTTAAACAGACAATATTTTTCTTCGTAGACCTTCCTCAAAAAATGACCAAGACTGTCACCTCATGTAATTGGGTCGCCTCCTGGGTTACCGAGCAATCGCTACTTGAACATGTTCAAGTTGGCGTTTTAGCCGCCAAGAATGTCATTCATTGGAGAGCCCCAGGAGCAGAAATTGTCCCCGAACCCAAGGAGGGCGAAGTTGTTGTCTTCACTGATCACATGCTCCGGGGGTTCACTCCGCCCGGTTCAAATTTTTTCCGTGATGTACTGCACTTCTTCCAACTCCATCCTCAAGACATTGGACCCAACTCTGTCACAAATATCTACAATTTTCAAGTGTTTTGCGAAGTATACCTTCAGCAGGAACCCACTGTAGAACTATTCAGAGAGTTCTACTATTTAAATCGCCAAACTGAATTCACAGATGGGCCCAGCCTAGAATTAGGAGGTATTTCAATTCAGAGGCGGAAAGACGCCACCTTCCCAGCCGCCAAACTGTCCAGCCACCCCAAGGACTGGAACCAAAACTTTGGTTTTACTGTCAAGACACCTCTCCAGAAGGGGAAAATCCTCTGCCAGGTTATCGTGAGAGCCGACTTAGCAACAGGCACCCTCTCCCCGATCGAATCAGCACAGCAGAGCGGGCCAAATATATGCCCGTCTTTTCTAAGATTAGAGCTTTAATAGCCAATGGTTTGACCGGAATCGACCTGGTTCAATGCTGGGTCGCCTGGAGAATTATGCCCTTAAGCCGCCGCCCCGGCTTGATGTGCGAATACACCTGCGACTTAAAAGATCCGCAACTCCACTGCCAGATACAGCTAACTGATGATGACATCAATGAGATGACCAAGTCTCTGCTGAATGAGAGTTTGGAAGATTACAGCAAAACTGGACTGAATCCCTTCTGCACCTTAACAAGTCGCCAGCTGTAAGCTTTAAATAATTTTTGGTTTAATCATTTCTTTATTTAAACTGTCATCTTATATCCATTTGATTTTTGCAGGCCGATTCTCCTTTTTGGAATAAGAAGCTGCAGGATAAGCCGGCCAAGAAGACCCAGAAGAAAAATAAGGCTCAAAAAAAGCCTGCCAAGAAGAAGGCCACCCCTTTCGAGGTATTTAACTTGGATGATGATGAGTCGGAGGTAGAACTTGATTCCCTTGGCTCATTTTTTGTACATCTTATTGACAATGATCATTATCAGGACGACGCGGAAGGCAGCCATGCAGATGGTGAAGAGGTAACTATCCTTTCCTCCGACTAAAAACCTCTGCCAAGACATAAAGTTTGTCAAGCAAGCCGGAAAGTAAGGTTTTCTCACCCTTTAGCTTACTTGGATCCCAACTTTATCTTGAAGAAACAACAACATGAAGCTCGCCGCACAACCCGGAACAACGGCGGTGGGATTCTTTCTTCCGGCTTACCCAACACGCCGGTCCCTCGCAAGCGCCGTCCAGAGGTTTCACAAATTTCCGACTTAGCATATCCAAAAGCGGGCCTTATTCGACATCCCCTTAACCTGTCTGACTCAAATTATCAAGGAACTTCTCATTCCTCCTCCGGCGATTCAACTGGGACTCAAGTTCCCTTGTTCAAAATTGTTCCTGGGTGAGAAACACTTAATACCTTACTCCATTAATACCCTAATCTCATCATGAGTTGTTATTTTCAGTGCCATGGCCAAGCCCAGCAAGAAACTTAAGGTTAACAAGCCAGCTGAAGACCCCAAGGTTGCTGACCTGGAGAAGCAGACCGTGTCTGAATCCATGCATCAAGCTTCAGAAACGGCTATGGATGACCCGCCACCAGAAGAGCCCCCTGTCACCATGGATACCATGGATGTTGATCCAGAAAATGCTAAGCCGCCCAGCCCTGCTCAGTCGGCTCAAGACGCCGAAGATATCATAATTACTGGGACGGCTTACACAGCACCAGGTAACCCCACCGTCTTGTCCAAGCACAGCGCAAAAGAGGAATTCTCAGCTGCTGACAAAGGCAAGTGGAAACTGGATCTGGAAGACTATGCTCAATTCAATGCCCAGGAGCTTCACGCGGGTTACCTGAACCGCCTCCACACCAGCCGTGACTTTGAAGCTGGCTTGGTTAATCTTATGAAGGATCGTTTTGAGGTAAGTAAAATTTTTGTCTTATGCACATATCTTTCTGTCAGCCGCCAAGTCTACTGGATATGAGAAACTTGAATATACTGTAGACTTTAAACCTCATTGATCTTGATGTCCATGCCATAGCATGCTTAGAAAAGTTAATTCAGAAGTTCAAATAGTAGTGCTCAATTTTGCACCTGTAGCCCCTGAGGGCCGGCTTAATCAGCATGGCTAAGCCGGGACTTTATCACCATAATTAGGAACAAAAAATCCAAAGATATAGCCCCCATGAGCCGGCCATAGTCATAGGACTTGAAACAGGTCATCATAAAATGGTCTTCAAAAAAGAGCAATGTGCATTAGCCCCCAAGTGCCAAGTAAAATACTGGTATTGTGCTTGGGACTTCAAAAATGATCATAATACTTCCTATGATGTTCATATTGCAGGCTGAATTAAATATGAAGGAAACCCAAGTCATTGATCTGAGGGCCCACATTCAAACCCAACAATCTGAGACATCAAAAGCCAAATCAGAGCTGAAGACTGCTTTGGAAAACATCGAAAAGCTTAAACAAGACTTCAGTACTGATAAAACCAGCTGGGAGACCGAGAGGGCAGCTCTATTGAAAAGAGCAGAAAACACCGAGGCTGCCCTTAAGCCGGTAACTGATGAGTTGTCCGGTTTAAAATATCAAATCAACAGCCTAACAGCGGCCATCTTTGGTAAGTAATTGTATACTTCAATATTTCTTCATCAGTGTTGAACAACCATTGAGCTGGCTCATAAATATACTTGCCAATATAGGTTCCAGAAGCTCCAAGCTGGGTGACGATATGCGCATAAGGCTGAAAGCCGTATACACCCTTGTAGAGCAGCTGTACACTGGTGCCCAACGGGCGATTTCTGCTGCCTTGCATAAGAAGCAACCACCTTCCCTTATCAAGGAAGTGTTGGAGAGGCTATCTGTGCTACCACAAAGGGTGGAAGAATTAAAGCGATTAGCCGTCAGAGCTGGTGCTATCACTGCCTTGAGCCGGGCAAAAGCGTGGCAGGCTGAACTTGATCCGGAAGAGATATCAGCCGGCTGTCCCAGTGTTAAAGAAGATGGGTCCCCTTTCAGTGCTGATGACTTCACTGAAATAGTAAGAGCGATGCGTCCCTGGGCAAGCAAACTAGCTGATGAAACGGACCTCTCCAAGTACCACCCAGTTTATAATGCTGACAACTCAAAGGTGAAGGCGCCGGTTCACCAGGCTGTGGATCTTATCCTGCCTACACGTAAGCACACCTTTGCTCCTGACATTGATCGATCAAGTCTTATAGATGACGAGGTTGTGTTTAGAGCTTTGACCGGCATCAATTGGGCTACACCTGACTTCCAGCCAATGGGTAACCAAGAAGAAGAAGAGCCGGTGCAAGATGACCCGGAAGCGTCAACACGTGAAGGCCAAGACAACTGATCCAGGGGCCGGCTTACTATTCATAGCATTGGACGCTGTGTATCAAAAACACTTAATTCTTTTGGGTCGGGGAGCCATGTAATAGGCTAGATGAAAAACCATGGTCTGCCACACCATCGTGCATGTTTATTTGCATAATACGTTTGAACCGCCGATTTGATGTTGAAGATCTGCCACTTATGCTTATAATATCATCAATCATGTCAACCATATTTATCATATTCCCTGCACACAAGCAGATAACAAGTGCCCTGGCGGTTTACTCCAGGGCGGGTCATAATACCCCATATAAAATCCACTGGTGACTGTATAGTCCATAACCAGGGCGAGTTTATTAAAAACCTCATATAGTCATAACAAGTAAATATCATACCTGTGATATTTGTTCATACTGCCGGCTTACCATGCCATATGCAGCGAGGATAACATCCTAAAGACTTAGAGCGCATACCTCCAAGCGTATTATCAAAGCACACTGGCGACTTATGGTCCAAGCCATGCCGGGTTATCAAAACTCCAGATAGATTCAAATATGAATCATAAGAATCAAGGCAACATGGCCCGAATCAATTTTAAACCATATATCAATATGATACAGAAGATGAACCTCAAAAAAGTGTTCAAAGCAAATACAAATCAGAAAAATCAAGGCCTTCATAGGCTACCAAGCCTCAATATCAAGTGCTATTCAACGGGCCGCACAACCACTGAGTTAATCCTTAATTCAAACCTGTAAGCCGGGCCTCACATGACCAATCGCCGTTTTAACTTTGACAAGTTCAGGGTCTTTGTAAGATTGACTGTCAAGAGTACGGCGAGTCATCCCAAGATTACCTGGTCGGAGTGGCAAGCATACAAAGGCAGGATAACCCGGATTTTAGGTGCATACACCTGGCCTCCAAGCCAATTAAAAGGGTAAACAAAACTCTGTTTTATTAAACAAGAAGGCCCCAAGTAATTTTTCAATCCAGGCGTTCAAGCCGGATCATTAGGGTAGTCATAGCTATGCTCAATGAGCAGGAAGCCCCCAAGTAATTTGCAATCAAGGCATACAAGCCGGATCAAGAGGGTAGTCATAGCTATGCTCAATGAGCAGGAAGCCCCCAAGTGACCTTATAAATTGACAATAAAGACACAGATTCTAAGAAATGAAACGACAGAGGCCCTGAATTATCAGGGATGCCGGCTTTATTATACTAATCATAATATATACATTGGTAGAAATATGTACATCGCAAGAGCCAGTGGCTCAGGTGTAATAAAGCCGAAGATGAGCAATGTTCCACGGCTGACGGGTCTCTTCTTCAGACTTGCGTGAGGCTTTGTGCTCTCGAACATCAATGAGGTAGTATGACCCGTTGTTCAGATTTTTACTGACCACAAAGGGCCCTTCCCAAGGTGGAGACAACTTGTGCATGTCAGTTTGATCCTGGATGAGCCGGAGCACCAAATCCCCTTCTTGAAAGGTCCGGGTTTTAACCCGGCGGCTATGATAACGACGCAGATCTTGCTGGTAAAACGCCGAGCGAGCCGCTGCAAGGTCACGCTCCTCATCCGAAAGGTCAAGAGCATCCTGACGTGCCTTTTCATTATCAGCTTCAACATAAGCCGCCACACGGGGCGAGTCGTGACGGATGTCACTAGGGAGAACTGCCTCTGCTCCATAAACCATGAAGAAAGGCGTGTACCTCGTAGATCTGTTGGGGGTAGTATTGATACTCCATAGCACTGAGGGCAGCTCCACCACCCAACAACCCGACGTCCTTTGCAAAGGGACCACAAGCCGGGGTTTTATACCTCTCAAGATTTCTTGATTGGCTCTTTCAGCTTGACCATTGGACTGAGGGTGGGCCACAGATGACGCATCAAGACGAATATGTTCACGTTGACAAAATTCTTTCATAGCCCCTTTAGACAGATTAGTGCCATTATCAGTGATGATGCTGTGAGGGTAGCCAAAGTGGAAAATCACCTTTTTGATGAATTGAACCGCCGTTGCCGCGTCACACTTGCTGACCGGCTCTGCCTCAACCCACTTTGTAAACTTGTCAACCGCCACCAAGAGGTGAGTCTTTTTGTCCTTGGATCTTTTAAAAGGTCCAATCATATCCAGCCCCCAGGTTGCAAACGGCCAAGTAATTGGAATCATCCTTAATTCTTGAGCCGGCACATGAGCTCGTCTTGAAAATTTCTGACAACCATCACACTTGCTGACCAAATCTTCTGCATCAGCATGAGCCGTCAGCCAATAGAACCCATGATGAAAAGCCTTAGCCACGAGAGACTTAGAGCCGGCATGATGACCACAATCTCCTTCATGAATCTCTCATAAAATCTCACGGCCTTCCTCAGGAGAAACACAACGTTGAAACGCCCCTGTGACACTGCATCGGTGCAACTCTCCATTGACGATAGTCATTGACTTAGACCGCCGAGTTATCTGCCTGGCCAAAGTTTCATCTTCAAGTAATTCACCCCGGGCCATATAAGCCAAATATGGAACTGTCCAATCGGGAATAGCATGAAGAGCCGCCACCAAGTTTGCCTCCGGGCCAGGAACAGCAAGATCTTCCTCCGTAGGCAATTTAACTGAAGGATTATGTTACACATCGAGGAAAATATTAGGTGGTACTGGCTTACACTGGGATCCCAGCCGGCTTAAAGCATCCACCGCCTCATTTTTCATGCGATCAACATGTTCCACTTGATAGCCCTTGAAATGACCAGCAATAGCATCAACCTCTCGGTGATAAGCCGCCATGAGTGGATCCTTGGAGTCCCAAGTTCCTGAAACCTGCTGAGCCACCAAATCTAAGTCACCAAAGCATCTCTCCTAGCTTAGATTCATCTCTTTAGCCATCCAAAGACCATGGAGCAAGGCTTCATAGTCAGCTGCATTGTTAGTACAAGGGAACATCAACCTTAAGACATAACAAAATTTATCACCTCGTGGGGAAGTCAAAATAACTCCAGCCCCCGAGCCTTCTAACTGCCTGGATCCATCAAAATGAATAGTCCAGTATGTGTTATCAGGCTTCTCCTCAGGCATCTGCAGCTCTGTCCAATCATTAATAAAATCCACGAGTGCTTGAGACTTGATAGCTGTCCGAGGCATGTATTTCTGACCATGGGGTCCAAGCTCAATGGCCCATTTAGCCACCCGGCGTGTGGCTGCTCTATTTTGAATAATATCCCCTAAAGGGGCAGAACTGACCACAGTGATGGGATGACCAAGGAAATATTGCTTTATCTTACGGCTAGCCATGAACACACCGTAAACCAGCTTCTGCCAATGTGGGTATCTCTGCTTGGATTCGATGAGTACCTCACTGACATAATAAACCGGTCGCTGAACCGGATGCTCCTTGCCTGATTCCTTTCTTTCCATGACAATTGCCACACTAACCGTTCTATTGTTAGCAGCCACATATAACAGTAAGGGCTCCTTATCAATAGGAGCTGCAAGGATCGGTGGCTCAGCCAACTACTTTTTTAATGCCTCAAACGCCTGATCGGCAGCATCAGTCCAGACAAAGCGATCTGTCTTCTTCATCATCTGATACAGAGGGATGGCCTTTTCACCCAACCGGCTTATAAACTGGCTTAAGGCCGCAATATGACCCGCCAGATGCTGAACATCATTAATACACGCCGGCTTAGCCAAAGAAGTGATAGCCTTGATTTTCTCCTGGTTACCCTCAATGCCTCTTTCAGAAACCAAAAAACCCAAAAGCTTGCCTGCTGGTACACCAAATACACACTTGGCCGGGTTAAGCATCATCTTGTAGACCCAGAGATTGTCAAAGGTATCTTTCAAGTCATCTATCAAGGTTTCCTTCTTCCTGGATTTTACAACAATGTCATCCACATAGGCGTGAACATTGCGTCCAATCTGATAATGAAGGCAATTCTGAACACACCGCTGGTAAGTCGCCTGGGCACTCTTGAGCCCAAAAGGCATAGACACATAGTAGAAGGCTCCAAAGGGAGTGATGAACGCTGTCTTCTCCTGGTCCTTAACCGCCATCTTGATCTGATGATAACCAGAGTAAGCATCCAGAAAACTCAAACGCTCACAACCCGCCGTAGCATCAATGATCTGATCAATATGAGGGAGAGCAAAAGGATCAGCCGGACAGGCCTTGTTAAGGTCTGTGTAATCCACACACATACGCCAGGTACCATTTTTTTAAGTACCAGCACCGGGTTAGTCAATCACTAAGGATGAAACACTTCAATGATAAACCCAGCCGCTAAGAGCCGGGCCACTTCCTCACCAATGGCCTTGCGCCTTTCTTCATTAAAACGACGAAGGAATTGCTTGACCGGTTTAAACTTGGGATCAACATTAAGAGTGTGCTCAGCGAGTTCCCTCTATACACCTGGCATGTCTAAAGGCTTCCATGCAAAGATGTCCCGGTTCTCACGGATGAACTCGATGAGCGCGCTTTCCTATTTCGGATCCATATTAGCACTCATACTGAACTGCTTGGATGAGTCACCGGGAACAAAGTCGACCATCTTAGTGTCATCTGCTGACTTAAATTTCAACAAGGGGTCATGCTCTGTGGTTGGCTTTTTCAAAGGTGTCATATCTGCCGGATCAATATTATCCTTATAGAATTTCAACTCCTCTGTTGCACAAATAGACTCAGCATAAGCAGCATCGCCCTCTTCGCACTCCAAAGCTATCTTCCTATTGCCATGTAGTGTGATAGTACCCTTTTGACCCGGCATCTTAAGCTGCAGATAAACATAACATGGTCGTGCCATGAACTTAGCATAAGCCGGCCGTCCAAACAGGGCATGGTAAGGGCTCTTGATCTTGACTACTTCAAACGTCAACGTCTCAGCTCTATAATCATGATCATCACCAAAGGCCACTTCCAAGGCTATCTTACCCACTGGGTACACCGACTTACCAGGCACCACCCCATGAAAAACAGTAGAGGATGGCTTAAGATCTTTGTCAGTCAAATTCGTATGGCGGAAAGTATCATAATAAAGGATATTGATGCTGCTGCCCCCATCCATGAGCACCTTGGTAAATTTGTACCCTCCAACTTGAGGAGCCACCACCAAAGCCAATTGACCCGGATTATCCACCCGGGGCGGGTGATCCTCACGGCTCCACACAATAGGGTGTTCAGACCATCGAAGGTATCGAGGGACAGCCGGCTCAACTGCGTTTACTGCCCGTTTACGAATCTTCTGATCATGTTTGCATAGGCTTGTGGTAAACATGTGATATTGACCCGCATTCAGCTGCTTCGGATTACTCTGATAACCGGACTGCTGCTACTGATTTCCTTGACCTGATTGCTGATTAGATCCACCTTGATTGCCTTGGCCCTGAAAACCAGAACTTGAGCCGCCACCTCCAAAGCCAGGTCCGTGAGAGCCGGAACCTGAGCCGCCATGCGGGCCGTGATCATTCTGGAAAAAATTGTAATTTTTGTACTCTCGCATTATGAAGCAATCCTTCCACAAGTGATTAGCCGGCTTCTCCTGTGTAGCATGCTTTGGGCAAGGCTGATTCATTATCACCTCAAGGTTGAATTTTGGCCCACCAAACCGGGGTAGTGACGACTTCCCCTTACGACGCTGATTGTTATTCTGCGTATTGGTGTTAGCCACAAAGTCTAAACCGCCATCGGCCTTGCGATTACCATTATAACCTTGACCCGCCGGGTTGTGCTGCTGCCCCTTGGCATTGCCGTTCTTCTTCCCCTTCCCAACTTTCTCCTCATCGGACTCAGGGTCCTTAGTGCTATCAGAATCAGCATATTTGACGAGAGCCGCCATGAGCTCCCCCATATCATTCCAATGGCGCTTAAGCCGTCCTAGCTTCTGTTTAAGGGGAAGGAACCGGTAATTCTTTTCTAACATCAGGACGACTGAACCGGCATTGATATTGTCCGACGAAGGATGACGGCCGAGATCTGTCGCACCCAATTGGTTGTTGACTCGCCCTCACCCTGGACACAAGAGTCTAGATCAAGAATTAACATAGGCTGCTTGCATGTGTCTTTAAAATTCTGGATAAAGTGCGTCTTCAACTCAGCCCATGACCCAATGGAATTAGGGGGCAGCCCTTTCAGCCAAGTACGTGCTGGCCCATCCAACATCATGGTGAAGTATTTAGCACATGCAGCATCACTAACATCCAACATCTCCATGGCCATCTCATAGCTCTCAATCCAGGCCTCTGGGGGCTGATCCGCAGTGTAATTTGGCACCTTGCGGGGGCCCTTGAAATCCTTAGGCAAGCGCTCGTTACATAGAGCCGGCACTAAACATGGCACACCAAGGGTTCTAGAGGTCACTCCTGCCTCTACGGACGCTGATGGGTAAACCGGAGATTGTTGTTGAGCCGCCAACTAAGCCGCCTGCTCAGCCTCCCGACGCGCCCTGCCCTGATCCACCAAGGCCTGGACATCATTATCAGCACACGGCGGGTCACGCCTATGGGGTTGGTTATGGTGCCATTCACTACTTGAAACTGCTGGCGAGTCAATATGCCTGCTATAACTCCGTCTTGGACGAGGGGTTGAATGAATCCGCTCACGCCTGTATGAATAAGCCGCCTGGTGAGCCACCACTATCTGAAGAAGCTCTCTGGCCCTCCGTATCTCCATTGCGGCTGGAGACTTGCCTTCAACGGGAAGAGCCGCCAGTCACGTAGCCGCAGCTATCATATTGTCCAGAGGGTTAGAATAATGACCCGGCGGTGTCGAAACATGCTGAGGCGGAGTTAAATTTAAGCGAGGCGGGTCCGCCGCACGTGGCTGAACCGGCGCTCCGGTCACGGGTGTCTCGACGGCCCAGTTTACCACGAGCGGGTTACTGGTCCCTGCCCCAGGTGTGTTGAAAAGGTTCCTAGCCTCAAACTCCGTGGGCAGACGGGTCTGGTGCCTCCTCCTCATAACAGCGTTGGAAGTGTTTTGGTCCAAGGTGAGCCAGAACGACTCTGCCTGAATCCGCTGTGATTGCGCGTCCAAGGCGGCCCGCTCTGTCGCCATCCTAGCATTCTCAGCAGCAAGCTCTTCCTTGGCCTGGGCTATCTCATCTCGTAGCTTCGCGACATCCACTTTGTGCTGTTCTTGAGTTTCCGGGGTTACCTCTGCTCCCATTAAAGTCGCCAAAGCATCCAACAGCTCGGTCAAAATCTGAGTTGGCATGCGCGTAGAGCCGCTGGCACCAACCGTCGCCGCAGCCGTGGAGCTGGAGGTCATAGCCGCAGCAGTCGTCGAACCAAGCATCGGTTGTGTGCCAGCCATGAAGATTGCGACCCTGTTTGGCGGCTCATGGGGGTCCGGAATACTGTCACCATCGGAACAGCCCCCAAGCCTGCCATCTTGCAATTGATACATCGAATCGGTCTCACCAGTTGAGGATTCACCATCAGAGTAAATTACCATCTCTCCCATGGACTCAGATCCTTCCTCAAGATCCATGCCATGGATGACACCAACAAAAACGCTCTTAGCGGCGGTTTGAACCTTGGCGGGTCATGTGCGCTGAGCTGTCTCGACGATGTCGGTGCAGGTGTCCGGCTCAGGCTCCGACTCATTGATCTTGCCAATGAAGACATGGATTCCGCCGAAGGGGACCCGGCACCCGTACTCGATTGAGCCGGCCTCGGGGCCCCAGCCTGCGTCGTCGATGTAGAGCTTGCCGCGATGACTCTTGGTCAACCAGCCCACAGCGTATCCCTTGATCCCTGCGAAGTTGCCCTTCAAGAACTCGAAACCACCTTGCGTTGGCCCCATGGTGGGCGCCAACTGTCGTGGATTTAACACGGCAGATGCCCTAGCAAAAGGACTTAGGTGTGGAGCCATCGCAGCTAGGTTAGCTTGAAGGGGTTAAAATGGGACAAAGGACACGGAGAATTTACCCAGGTTCAGCCCCTCTCAACGAGGTAAAAGCCTACTCCTGCCTTAGGTTGTATTGCTTGGGTTTCGATTACCAGGGAGCGAATACGCTTGACCTAGTTCTCGATTGATTGCTCCTTGAGTTAACCCGCCGCCGGGTCACCGCTTTATATACACAGGTTGATGCCTGGTGGCTTACAGAGTCCCGGCCGGCCCATACATTACGTATCCGGCTCGGTAAGCAACTAAACTTGCCTTACAAAATAAGTTAAACATATGGCGGTTCATACCCATGGGCCTCAAGTCGCCCCTGGGTCTTGGGCCTTCAATAAGCTTGCTCTATGGACCGCCATCTTCACATCTTCCTGGGCTTCCTCATCATGAGCTGCCAGTGGCATGACCTAGCCCCTCCTGGGCGGGTCATACCCAATAGTTATATCCCCAACAACATGGGTGCGTGTCCGTCAGCGTCATTCAGAACAGATTGTCCGCCAGGACCCTTTCCAAAGATTACTTTTAAATCCTTGACCATATCAAGTACATCATCACCAGTACGGTGGCGAGGCTTCTTCTGGTGATCTGCCTCACCTTTGAAATGCTTGCTTTCTTTCTTACGGGATGCCTGCTCGGAAGAAATCGATGATGTCCCAGGTACACATTCTTCTTATAATTATCCAAATATATATTGTCGGTATCATCCAAATAGTGCGTGCATGCGCAGTATCCCTTGTTTGTCTATCCTAAAAGGTTACTGAGAGCAGGCCAATCATTGATGGTCACAAACAGCAATGCATGTAGGTCAAATTCCTCCTGTCCGTGCTCATCCCACGCACGTACACCTTTTTCATTCCACAGCTTTAAGAGTTCTTCAACTAATGGCCTTAGGTACACATCAATGTCATTGCCGGGTTGCTTAGGGCCTTGGATGAGCACTGGCATCATAATGTACTTCCGCTTCATGCACAACCAAGGAGGAAGGTTATACATACATAGAGTCACAGGCCAGGTGCTATGATTGCTGCTCTACTCCCCAAAAGGATTAATGCCATCTGCGCTTAGACCAAACCATATGTTCCTTGCGTCATATGCAAATTCCCGCCACTTTCTCTCGATTTTTCTCCACTGCGACCCGTCAGCGGGTACTCTCAGCTTCCCGTCTTTCTTACGGTCTTCTTTGTGCCATCACATCAACTCGGCATGCTCTTTGTTTTGGAACAAACGTTTCAACCGTGGTATTATAGGAGCATACCACATCACCTTGGTAGGAATCTTCTTCCTGGGGCGCTCGCCCTCAACATCACCAGGGTCATCGCGGCTGATCTTATAGAGCATTGCACCGCATACCGGGCATGCATTCAAATCCTTGTACTCACCACGGTAGAGGATGCAGTCATTAGGGCATGCATGTATCTTCTGCACCTCTAATCCTAGAGGGCAGACAACCTTCTTTGCTTCATACGTAATGTCGGGCAATTCGTTGTCCTTTGGAAGCATCTTCTTTAACATTATCAGCAACTTTTCAAATCCCTTGTCAGATACACCATTCTCTGCCTTCCATTGCAACAATTCCAGTGTGGTGCCCAGCTTTTTCTTGTGAGCTTTGCAATTTGGGTACAATAATTTCTTGTGATCCTCTAACATGCGCTGCAACTTCAGCCTCTCCTTTTTAGTTGCGCAGTTTCTCATTGCATCGGCAATGGCCCGACCAAGATCATCAGCGGCCTCATCTGAAGCCTCTTCTTCAGCTTCTTCCCGCATTGCCGACTCAGCTTCTTCCCCCATTGTTGTACCATCGTATTCAGGGAACCCATGGCCAGGATAGCTGTCGTCGTCCTCTTCTTCTTCATTGTCTTCCATCATAACCCCTCTTTCTCCGTGCTTGGTCCAAACATTATAGTGGGGCATGAAACTGGACTCAAACAGGTGGACGTGAAGGGTTCTTGACTTAGAGTAACTCTGATCATTCTTATAGATAGCACATGGACAACACATAAAACCATCCGCCCGCTTGTTTGCCTCAGCCACAATCAGAAAAGTATGCACGCCTTTAACGAACTGGGGAGAGCATTGGTCATCGTACATCCATTGCCGGCTCATCTTCATTACACAACACCGAAAAGACCAAATTAATACAAGTTCATACATAAAGTTCATACACACTTATTCTCATAAAACAACATACAAACTCTCTAGCTAAAGCATTTAAATGCAACAACAAATGCGATCAAGATCGCAACTAAAGTAACAATTGATCCAACAACATAATGATACCAAGCCTCACTATCAGTGGCATATTTTCTAATCTTTCTAATCTTCAAGCGCATTTTCTCTATCTTGATCTTGTGATCATCGACGACATCGGCAACATACAACTCCAGTTTCATCTTCTCTTCTTCAATTCTTTTCAATTTTTCTTTCAAATACTCGTTTTCTTGTTCAACTAAATTTAACCTCTCGACAAGAGGGTTGGTTGGAATTTTCGGTTCACATACCTCCTAGATAAAAATATCTATGTCAACTTGATGGGCATAATTTGTCATAAACACAAAATGCAACAAATAGTTATAAAAGAGAATATACCACATCCGAATCATAAACCGGAGGAGGGCCGATGGGGACGGATATCAAAACCATGCCACTATGTATAACAAACAACGTACGGGTAAGAAAATTATACAAGTAACTATATATCTAAATCACACAAACATGATTTTTTTTTATAAAAAAGATAAGAACAAGAGGCTCACCAAGGTGGTGCCGGCGACGGGACGGTGCGGGCGATTGACGGTGGTTAGGACGGGGACGGGAAGGCACTAAGTAAACCACACCTATATATGCAAACTAAGAGTTAATTTGAGCTCAAATTGCATATAAATCAAATAAACTACCACATATGATTACTCCCAAACTAAAACCCATAAATCACTATACTTATAGAGCATTGCAAGAGCTAATCTAGCAATGAGAGATAAAATGACAAAGTTGCTAACCTTTGTGATCACTTGGATGGATGGGGGCCTTCAAATCTTGACAAATTTTGGGCAAAATGAAGGATGAGCTCGAGCTTTGGGGAAGAACAGAGAGGAGAGGAAAGGGGAAGAACAGAGAGCTCGATCACGGGCTAGACGAAGGGTTTATATAGGAAAACCTTTACTCCCGGTTCATGACACAAACCGGGACTAAATGTGAGCCTCTAGTACCGGTTTAGTCCCGGTTCGTGGCCTAAACCGGTACTAAAGGTTCAACATGAACCGGGACTAATGATGCCCGCCTGCCTAGCCGTTGGAACCGGCACTAATGGTCACATTAGTGCTGGTTCGTTTACAAACTGGGACTAATGTATCTCACGTAAAGTAGTTTTTCTACTAGTGTAAGGAGGGTAGTAGCTAGGTTGGCGCATCGTCGGTTTGGTCACATGCGGTCCCACATGTGGTAGTGACTAGCAAGATGTCGTGCGTTGCAAGTAACATCAAGATGCATTTGTATGAGTAGTTTATCTTGTGAGAGAAAAGGATGAACGAGGGAAAGCCTTATTTGCAAATGTGGAGAGGGGTGTGGGTATCTTTTTGCAAAATTGCCATAGTTTCCTTCCTATCCGTCAGATATAAATCGGACGACCTGTATTGCAGGATGGTAGGCACACCATCATCACCAACTCTGTTTTTTATAAGAGTAGAGATATAAAGCCTAGCCAATGCGCGTTGACCGGGGCGGCGGAACGACAGTGTGGTATGCGACGGGGAAGGGACATGCTTCATGTACGTGTTCCAGTTTTTCATTTTCAACTTGCGAACGTGACAGGCGTGCTGCACGAGTAGTTTTGAATTTATAGGTTCGGTCTCAGTTTTTGAATTTAGGAGTAGTTCATAGGTCGGGTCAAGCATCGAACGTATATTACGAAGTTGATGGAAAAGGTAAGCACAACTTATAAATTGACGGATGGAGTACTAGTTACAGTGATGCATATAATTGCCTCCAAATGTGAGCAAACGGATCACACATGTCTGTATTGACTGGAACGAGAATGCAATAGCATAATAAGAATTAAGGCCACGATGATGCGATCACAGTGGTGGTTATAGGAGGCAAGAAGAAAGATGCATCCATCAACATACGACCTCCTCCTCCTTGATTCAGTGCGCCGGGCCATCGACCGGCGGCTTAGGAGCGGCGGCTTTTGTGACGAGGTCAAGGTGCTTCTCAACAAAGGCGTCCAAGGCTTCCAGCTGGTTGATGAAGGCCAACGCCGTAGCGTCCTCACCGGCCTTGTAGATACCCATGTAGACGACTTCCTCGTACACGTGCATGTGTAGGTCGACGAATTCTTGCAGGGCGAGGCGCCTCGCGGTGAGTGTGACCTCCAGGTGGACATTCTTCGTTACGTCGATGGGCAGTCGCAGGTCCACCTTTGCTTGAAAGAGGTTCTCTCCATGGAGGCCGATTAGGGTGGCAGGCAATGAGGAGCCCGGGCGCGCTGGAGGAGTACGGCGATGTCGTCCGCGAGCTTCTTGACGATGGTGAACTTGTTGATGGTGGCAACGATCATCTGGACTGAGAGTCATAGCTGGCGTCGACGATGGCCATGAACCAGTCAATCGCCAACACCGTCTGGAGACAATCCTCGGTGCCATGCCATAGGCCGGCGTCGTGGACCATCTGCCACAGCCACTGGTCACTCGCGCGCATCGCCTCCATGGTTCTGGAGTGAGCACTTTTGCGCTTAGTGTAGGTGCTTAGGTGCGTACGATGTGGTAGATGCATTGGAGTGGAGGGACGCCTTTATATGAGTGCAAACTGCGTACCATTCACATCATGCTGCCTCTTTTCCCTGTCCTCCTCCCATTACTTCCCTCATGCATTCAGGATGCTAATTGAAGGAGGATGCATCATTGGTCGTTCAACATTTCAGGAACTGCTACCCTCTCCCTCGTCTGCATCAAAGTCGTATCGGGAACTGTCCTGGTTTACTAGTAGCTGTACAATCAAATAGTACTGCGTCGCCCGCTGCACGCCCTGCTGAACATGCCTTGTCGCCTCCATCAAACGCCTCCGTTAAACCCGCATGCAAACCAAGAAACCTACACCGGCCACAAGTCCGTTCATGAGCGGGCAGGAATTAAACACAACGCCGGCCGAGCTCCTCCCGTCCGCCCTCAGTTTAAACGAGGCCAGACGCCGGCCAAGCTCCTACCGTCCGCCCTCTATTTAAATGAGGCCAGACAGCGGGCAAGAATCGCACCCCTCCGCTGCTTCCCCATCTCCTACTTCACCATTTTCTCCACTCTTCATATGGCTTCCGAGGAGCCGTTCTCCGGCATACTACCCGGCTGGGTGGCCCGCCGAGCCCTTTGGATATGAGCGAGGCCGCTCGGTGCTTCACCTACCTCGCTTGGCCTGACGGAGCCAGTTGCCGCCCCAAGCCAGCGCGTGGTTCAGCAACTCGCCGCTCCAGTTCAGCTCGATGAGGAGTGGCGAGTTGCTCCACGCTAGCACGGCGGCACGGGCGTCATCGCTGCCGCGTCATACCGCGCCACCAGTGTCTGCGGTCGCGCCTCCCGTGTTTGTAGTGGCCGCACCTCCCGTGTCTGTGGGCACGCCTCCCATGCCTGTGGCAGCGCCATGCAGGCTGAGACAGAAGCCGAGTGCGTGGAGAGCAACGAGTTGGTGGCCAGCTTCTCCGTGTCCGCTGCCATCATCGAGGAGAAGTAGAACACGGGAGGCCACCGCCTCTTGGGTCCCATGAAGGCCACCACCGAGCCGACGACTGCGTATATAGGTGGTTTCTTTGCTACTTCATCTCTTCCGAGGACCTTCATCGACCCCGCAAGTGTCTGTCGGACATGAGGAAGACAAAGGGATCCGCGGGCGGCCATTTAGATTAGGTATTAATTATACCATGAGAGCCGGATTAGCACCGCTTAGTTCATGTAAATGTAATGAAATCCATCATGTTTATATGAAGATAAGGCTTTTTATACGAAATCCTTCATGCTTATATGAAATCAGTCCGTGTTTGCATGAATTTCCTCTGGTTGGTTAGAGTTGTGAAAATGTATGCTGCTAGCGTTGGATGTCGTCCTCCGCGGAAGGAAGCGGGAGGAAATTTGCCGGCAGCCGTTGGAGATGCTCTTATGCTGGAAATAATAGAGTCACATCCAATCCATTTGAGTTAATTGTGTGTATGATTCTCCCTCTATAAAAAGTTAATTGCATGTACAGTGTACATGACTTGCAGGGTGGCTACAGATTCGTACAGAAAGTTAAAAAGAAACAAATCCATCCTTAATCTTGTATTCTAAGTACTCTGTGGGTTCCACTGTCAGTACAGTAGCGAAAGAAGTATATATTAAAAAATATAATATAAAAATCTAAAGTTAAAGATAGAATTCGAACTCAGGTCATCGTGTTGCGAGCATCCGGTGCTAACCAGTCCAGCAGATGTTCGTTGTGGATGATGCTGGAGATATATGTCTATGTCTAATCTTATACTCCCTCCGTTCCTAAATATTTGTCTTTTTCAGATTTCAAATAGACTACCACATACGGATGTATATAGACATATTTTAGAGTGTAGATTCACTCATTTTGCTCCGTATGTAGTCACTTGTTGAAATCTCTAAAAAGACAAATATTTAGGAACGGATGGAGTAGAAAACAAAGTTGGTGATGATGGTGTGCCTGCCATCCTGCAATATAGGCCGTCCGATTTATATCTGACAGATAGGCAGGAAACTATGGCAATTTTGCAAAAAGATACCCACACCCCTCTCCACATTTGCAAATAAGGCCTTCCCTCGTTCATTCTTTTCTATCACAAGATAAACTACTCATACAAATGCATCTTGATGTTCCGTGCAATGCACGGGCATCTTGCTAGTTTCTTTTTAAATAGTTACTGTGATAATTGGGTTGAAGTGATATATTTTATGTCTGCCCCGAATGATCTCAAATTCACTAGTAGTAACAAAGAAAAGGTTGCCTTGTTAATTAACAGAAAACAGGGTGAAAACTATCACATGAGGCTGGTAAAAATAAGGCACACTGGGTTCAGCGTCATCGTCACTACAGCTGTGCACGTGAGAGAAGTCTACATATCGAGGGGGCTACGAAGAGAATGACGTATCGAGTGTGTGTGAGCGAGGCACAAAGACACAATTAGCATGTGTGTGTATGTGTGTGTGTGTGTGTGTGTGTGTTTGAGAGAGAAGCCAATTGATAGATTAAGATCAAGATCGAGTTGTCACCCTTCTGCTATCATTATTGGGGGGTGGGAGGGGGGAGGGGGAGGGAGAGAGAAAGACGTATCGAGAGTGTGCGCGCGGTAGGCACAGAGGCACAACTAGCGAGTGTGTGTGTGTGTGTGTGTGTGTGTGTGTGTTTGAGAGAGAAGCCAGTAGATAGATTACTATCAAGATTGAGGTGCCACCCTACTCCTTTGGTGTCGAGTAGTGTGTGTGTGTGTGTGTTTGAGAGAAAAGCCAGTAGATAGGTTAGTATCAAGATCAAGGTGTCACCCTACTCTTTCGCTGTCGGGAAGTGTGTGTGTGGGTGTGGGGGGGGGCGCAGTGACACTTAGATATAGGGAGAAGGAGTTTGTGTGATACATATCTATATTAAGGGATAGGTAGATAGCATGTGTTCGAGGCATACTTAAAGCATCACGGAGATAAAAAAGCGGTGTGCATGCAAGTGCCCGGAAAACAATGAAGAGAGAAACAATGTCTACGCGCGCCCGCGCGCGCGCGAGAGAGAGAGAGAGAGTGTGTGTGTGTGTTTGTGTGAGCGAAATATCAAAACAAAAGGTGCTCTGCTGGAATCCCATCGTATGTATTCATATGGTTCCGGGACTCGAGTTAACCTTAGGCATATGTGTGCGAGACATAATTATACTTTGATACATTAGTGGCGGTGGGTGGGCGGAATTAAAGGGGTGGGCGTGTTCGACAGAGAGAGCGTGTGTGTTTTTGTGTGAGAGACTTGTAAGATGGGGTAGAAAGACGAATTCTAACCTTGACGGAGGGAGAGAAATACACGAAGTGCGCATGTGTGATTCCGATGCCCACGGAGAAATGAGATATGTATGCGTGTGAGAGAGATTGCACAATTCATTAACGTATCACTATCTAGCGATCGTGGATGTGCATCGCTTGAACATAAATCAATATCTACTTCGTATCATGGCCAAAGATAAAATATCGATTCACCGCTATAAAGATTGCACACTCACATATCACATTTTTTCCAAATAATCCTTTTCAATTGTGCATGCCAAAGTTACAGTGATGTTTCTTCAAACAACCACTGTAGCTATCATGTACATGCACCATTGTTAGTCTTGCATTCAAATTCATTAGTCTTGGATGATTTAAGGTTCTATTATGAAGTAATAAATGTAATATTCATATATGAATTCAACGGGTACACAATTTATGAATGGAGGCCATGTAATCATATGAGGTAACACTTTTAAGTAGCGGACTACAATATCCATTTCTTTTGTGGGACTACAATATCCATTTCTTTTTGTGTGGCTCTACAATAACACGTCAATGCATTATGTTTAAAGTAAATAACCAATGGCACTAAATTATATATTTACACGAGAAATACATAGGCTGAGCATTTGATCCCTTTTTTTATGAACGCGCCTCTACACCCGTACGATTGGCAGCGCCCGTGTGAACATCCAAGTTATTGGTGCATCATCCCGAGTTATTGTCTTTTTCTGGGGTGGACTTCATACCAGTTATTAACTGCTGACATATGCCCCATGTACACAGTCTCACCTGACCTTCCCGCTAACACTGTCCAAAATTAGTTGAAACTGGATACGAACGATCCCGCGGGCGGCAAAATCTCCCGCCTCCTTCTAAAATTTCCGCCACCTAGTCTTTAGCATGCGAAACTCCCCTTTTGTCCTTGGTGCATGGAGAACAATAGTTACAATATGGCCCTCATTTACATAATAGGTCGGGGCTGCTTTGGTAACTTCCGGTTTCCCCCACACATGACACCCTGATTTCCTCTCCCCCTCCCGCAAAAATGACTAACTCCACAGCACCAGAGCATCTTACATCACGTCGTCCATACTTCATCGACCTTTCTACCCCTCCCCTCTCAAAACCCTAGACTGCTCATCCACCGGCGTACCAGAGCCCATTCACTGCCAGTGGCATCCACCTCACCGGATTTGCTTCTGCGGCCGCATCTATCCCTCCCACCTTCCCTAGAAACAAGTAGATTGCTCATCCACCACTGTACCACAAACCATTCAGTGTCGGCCTTGTCCACGATGCCAGATTTGCTTCACCGGTACTCTCGTCAACCGCAGCGCATCTGCAGTGGCTCCTTCATACTCCCCACCGAAGACGCTTCGTCCACACCCCCGGAGCCGCCCCACCGACGCCCCCATCGACGGCCTCTGATCCTCTTCGTCGACACCTTCCTCAACCCTACCGGAGCCGCTTTGCCGATACCATCCTGAACCCTACCGGAATAGCTTCGCATATACCATTCTCAACCCTATCGGGGCCGCTTTGCCAACGCACAAGTCCACGGCCTCAGATCCGCAACCTACCGGAGCAGCTTCTGACGCCCCGTCCACGGCCGCAGATCAGCATCGTCGACACCAGCCTGAATCCAACCACCGAAGCAGCTTCACCAACGCCCTCGTCCACGGCCTTAGATCCGCTTCGCCCACACCATAGTCCACCCTACCGGAGCTGCTCCACAAACACCCTACTCGACGGTTCTAGATCTCCTTACCGGACCCCGACAGCCAACGCATCATCATCACCCTTGACGTTTCTAACCTGATTCCCACCATCTGGCAAGATGCCAAGCACCCGCCACGGCCTAGGTACTTGTCACCTTTAAACCCATCCAGCATCACCGGCCCGATGTACTTCAAATATACTAACAGGTCGCTGTTACATGTTATGCAGCTGGCAAAAACTACAAGGACGATGTTTCTTCTGGATCTAACAGCTTGGCTAACCAAGATCCTGGACTGAGGCATTGCTATGATCTTGTAAGTGCGTCTCTCTCTCTTGTATTGTTGTGTGCCTGCCAGCATGCTATGTTGGGATTTTTGACAAGTAATCCCTTTGTGCAGACAATGATTTCCACTATTGGCTGCTAAATTAGAGATGTAGATGTCATACATGATACTCCCTCTGTTCCTAAATATAAGTCTTTCTAGAGATTCCACTATAGACCACATACAGAGCAAAATGAGTGAATCTTCATTCAAAAATGCATCTATATACATATGTATGTGTTCCATACTGGAATCTCTACAAAGATATATATTTAGGAGCAGAGGTAGTACATTACTGTCGGCAGAAATGACACCTATGGGATCGCAAGGACCCCTTTACGGTTCGGCAGGGATGAGGAGTGCGCAAAGAGCGGATCTAACGATCAACACGATGGATTTTTACCCAGGTTCGGGCCGCTGAGAAGCGTAAAACCCTAGTCCTGCTTGTCTGTGTTTATCTTGTGTCCTTCTACTCTTGGACTAGCTGCTATGCGTGTCCAGTCCAAAAAGTCCGAATCCTCCCACAGTACGCCTCGGGCCTCCTTTTATATGTCAAAGGGGTCGCCACAGTGGCACACAGGAGGTGGAAAGTATCTATAGTGTACAAGTTTATTGCCTGACATCATAGGACAAACGCATTTAATGCGCTGCCTACGTGCCCTCCTGCTTTATCGGGGACGGCAACAGAGCACGTCCCGTCCGTCCCCGCCTCACCTTGCTTCGACGCGTGTCCAAGCTGATGAGGCATGCAGCGCCATGCTGGCTGGCTGGCTGCTGTGCTGGTGCGGTGACAGGGCCTTCACGAAGATCTTCCTACCACCACGCTGGTGCTTGGCTAGTTGGCGTAGAAGCTGCATGCTGCCACGCAGGTGCTCGCCTAGTTGGCGGGCTGGTCGTCGCATCAGAACGGCCGTGGGGCAGCGAAACGTTGGCAGGTGCGGGCCTGGCCGCGGCCCCGCTGATGCTCCCGGCAAGGGTCTTGCCAGGGTCTCCCCTCCGTCCCCGGCAAGGATCTTGCCGGGGGTCTTGTGGCTGTCCCCGGCAAGGATCTTGCCGGGGGTCTTCGTCTTCTGGTCCTTATCTAGACTCGCAGGCCTTTGGTCTTCGCAAAGATCTGCATGCCACCATCCAGGCGCCCCTGAGTCTTGGTTTCGGCATTGTCGATGGTGTCAGAACTCTCAGGCTCATGGGTTGCGGCCTTGCTAGTGTGGGGCAGGCCGTCCCGGCAAGGCTCTTGCCGGGGCTACGTGGGCCCCTCCCCCCGGCAAGGGTGTTCCCTCGGGGGGGAGAAGTCCATCCTGCCCCTTTGCTCTTTATGCCTCTGGCTTGAGTGCTGCCTTGGCAGTCTCGTACCTTTCCTTCCTCTGCCCCGCCGAGCATGGCCGCAAGTGTGGCTACTACTGCCTGTGCACAAGTAAAGGGGTACAAAAAGGCCCCTACTTTTGTACACCGACAGGAGCCCCCGGGCCTGGGCCACACATAAGCGTGAAGCGTTGTTGGGCCAGGCCCAGAACGGTGTGCGGGTACGCATGGCAGAGTTTTAACCGCGGTTACTTCTTCGCTAGTTGCGCTTCCCCATGATCCACATTGAGGGCGTGACGTGGGGGTCGTGCATGGAACGGTCGCAGCACGCTTGCGTCGCCTCATGGTGAATAGTAAAGAGGCGGCCCGTGTCTTCCCCATAAAAAAGAGGAAACCGCAGGGGCGCTGCTCATTTACCCTCCGCGCATTTTCCAATCTTGGAACCGCCGTTCCCCTCTTCTTCTTCGAGCGCAAGTCGGAGCTTTCGCCTCTACTCGCCGCTGCCACGCCCCTATTGCCCTTGACCCCATGCCCCTTCCCAGCCGCCATGGCGCCCAAGGCAAGCAAGGGCAAGGGAGCGGCCAAGGACGCCGGGGAGAAGGAGGTGCCGGAGAGAGAGTTGGCGAAGCTGCGGATGCGGTACGCCCTCTTTACCTCGACGGTCGACGCGCTCACCCTCAGGGAGAAGTTCAGGTGCCTGTGGGGGAGGGAGATGGCGGGGCATCCTGCCACGCGCATCGTCCCTGCCTCCTTCGCCAAGCCCGGTCCAAATTGATATCCTTTCTTTGTCGACTACTTCTCCTGTGGGCTCTGCCCCCCTTTCTCAGATTTCTTCAATGACATCATGCACACCTATGGGTTCCGCCTTCTGGACCTTACGCCGAACGCCGTGGCGTGTATGGCCTTCTTTCCTCACCTTTGTGAGGGCTTTGCCGGAGTGCACCCCAGCACGGCGCTCTTCCGCCATTACTTCACCCCTCGCATCCAGCCAGGGGGGGCCATCTCTAGCTGCATCACTTGGATCCCGAGGCCCCAGAGCAGGGGCACGTACCCGGGTGCCCAGAAGGAGAAGTGGGATTAGTGGAGGGGCCGGTGGTGATGGATTGAGGAGACAGATCCGCAGGAGTTCTGCCGGGTCCGTCGGAGGCCGCCGGTCCACAGCAAGGACTGGGGCGAGCTTGACGCCAACAATGGGAAACTCACGGTTGCCACCACCAGGATCCATCGCCTCACCTCGGCCGGGCTCACTCTCGAGATGATCAGGGCCGACTTTATTCACCGCCGGATTGCCCCATTGCACAATAAGGGGAGGCCGGCCTGGGATTTCAGGAATGCGGCCGACATCATGAGGCTCCTCCCCAGCCTGAATCACAACTTCACGGTGCTGCAGCATGCTCATCTTTGTCAGAGGCTTTTCCAGCTCAAGGTTGACAAGGTCGGCAGGGTCGAAAGGACCGGCAAGGCCGAGAAGCCTGGCAAGGCCGAGAAGATCGGCAAGGCCGCCAAGGCCGGCAAGCCTGCCAATCTGTTCGGGTTGCCAGCGGGGGTGGTCCCGTTGAGCAACAACTCTTGCCTGGCTGCCATTATCGCCATGATGCCAGTTTTCAACGCGCACGGCCTCGATCCGACCTGGGCCGATCCAAAAGCGGAGCTGGTGCAGACATTCTTCGACAACTTGTCGGAGAGGTATATTCGTGACGAGCCACAGCTCATCCGCTCCACCACACAGGAAGAGTTGGCATACATTGCCGCTAGGGCGGAGGAGGCAGCACTTGCCGAGGAGGCCGGCAGCCTCGGCACTGTGGAGGACGAGGCCGACGTGGCCACAGAAGAGAAAGAATTTGCCGAGTGGACGAGGTCTGCCGGGGAGGCCAGTGGTGCCGGTGTTGAGGTTCCCCTTGCTGAGGAAACGGTCGAGGAGTCGGCCGAAGAGGAAACTGATGCGGATGACTCCTCAGCCCTAGGGAAGAGACGCATCCTACGGCGGGCCGGCTCCGGCGAGCCAGTCAGGCCCGGCAAGGCCGTGCAGCGTCAACCGGCCCAAGCGCAGCCCGTGTGCCAGACGAGGCGTACGGTCACAGCAGCGGAAGCCGCGGCAGCGAAGAGGACTGCGGCTGCCGCCTCCTCCTCGTCCAAGCGGCGCAGGACACCATCCCCTTCGCCTCCCCCCACAGACGCCGCCCCGGAGGCCGATTTCGATCTTGGGTCCTTTAGCCTGAAGAGGAAGAGGAGGCCAGAGGAGGAGGAGGATGAGTAAGCACCTTGCCCCTCATCATCTCCTTATCCTCCGCCTGCGCTATCTTTCCCTGACTTGATCTTATCTTCGAAGTGACATGGAGACGCTGGCCCAGAGGGCGGCGAAGAGAGCCAAGGCTTCAATGGGTGACGAGCCCTCGGCGAGCGCTCCGCGCACACCGGTGTTGGTGGTGATCAGCCCAGATGCCAGTCCTCAGCACAGCCCCCGCTCCAGCCCCCAGCGTATGTCCGTTATTCACTCCCCATCGACGGGCGTTGGGGTGTGTATCCTTAGCGCTGACCTTGCCGGGTTCGCAGGAGGAGAACGGCAACAGGAGGAGCCGCTGGGGGCCACTCCTGAAATGCCGCCCCCGTCAACCACGCCACCCAGAGGGGTGTCACCGGCAAGGGCATCTACCACTGAGGCCACGCGCATGGAGGAAGAGGGAGCGAGCATGGGTGCTGGTGGCTCCGCCCCGGCAACGAACGTTGGCGGGGAGGGAACCACTTCTCCTCAGCTCGACACGAGTAAGCCGCCTGTCTCCCATCCCTTGCTATTTCTGCCATGCGATGTTCTTTCTTCTCTTTGTTCTGAATTTTGGTTTTTGGCCTTGCTTCATTCTCCTTTCTGGTTTCCAGACTATCCCTCGATGGACCAGGTGGATGTCGATGCTGTCATTGAGGAGGTTGCCAAGGACGCTGAAGCTGAGGCCACCAAGATCGCTGCCGAGGAGACCGCCAAGGAGCCTGCCGGGGAGCCCGGCAAGGTTGCTGCCGAGGAAGCCGCCAAGGGGCCTGCCGGGGAGGCCGGCAAGGCTGCTGCCGAGGAAGCCGCCAAGGGGCCTGCCGGGGAGGCCGGCAAGGCTGCTGCCAAGGAAGCCGCCAAGGGGCCTGCCGGGGAGGCCGGCAAGGCCGCTGCCGAGGAGGCCGCCAAGGAGGCCGCCGGGGAGGGGGTGGCTGATGACCAACCTTCCTCCCCCACAGCCCCTGCCCTGAGCAAGTACTTGAAAGTGGGCGATGATCTGTTCGTCCGTCTCCCAGGGACGACAAGCACCAGAGCGCCAGCCGAAGGGGAGGTTTTTGACGATGAGGCCCTCGCCACCGCCGGGCTCCAGGTTGTCGACGAACCGAGCGCCAGCAGCGGTGGTTCCCAAGAGGAGCAGCTCCTCCGGGCTATGAGTGCCAATTTCCAGAAGCTTCAGGCGCTCCACCGTGCCCGCCAGGATAAGGTGAACTTCAGGATGGCGGCCATGGACAAGGCAGAAGCAGACTTTCAGGAGCGCGTCGCTCAGATGCAAGTCTGGTTCGCCGAGGCCCGGCAGGACCTGAGGGCCACCCAGGATCAGCTGGATGAGCGCCAGCGAGAGCTCCTCCTGAAACAGGCTGACATCGAGAAAGCCCAAGAGGCGGCGAAGGAACAGGACGCCAAGGACGAAGCTGACCAGAGGCAGCGCCAAGCCCTGTTGGACACCCAAGAGGAAGACCTCGTTGCTCGTGAACAGGCGCTTGCCACCACACTCCGCGGCAAGGACGAGGAGATCGAGAAGCTCGTCGCGCAGCGGACCCAGGAGCTGGAGTAGAAGCACAAAGATGCACTTGATGCCCTGGCCCTGGACCAAGCCGGCAAGGTGGAGAAGCTGGAGCTAGAGCGGGAGGAGCTGAGAAAGGAGATCTCAAAGCTGATGAAGGACAGGGACATGACTACCCACACTCTGGCGGATTTGCGGGCCGCCATCTCTGACAAGACCAAGCTGCTCTCCGAGGCCAATGATTCCATCGATGATCTGAAGCTGAAGCTGGACACCTTGGAAGGGACGCTTTCGGAGGCCAGGGCCCGTGAGGAGACCCTGAACAAGGCCCTTGAGGATGAGAGGCAGCTGCTGTAGAGTGCCGCCGCTGCCCACAATGACTATGTGGACAGCACGGGGCTCTGGACCAGTCGCCTCATCGACGTTGCAGAGAGGCTCACCACGCAGCTAGCCGTCATGGGCATGCCGGACTTCAGGTACTCCCAGGAGGCGAGCATAAGCCCCAGTGCCAGGCTGACCTTGTTCTTCGAGTGCATCCTCGATACCCTGGAGAAGCTCCGCTCTAGTCGAGCAACTTATCTGGCCAATGAGGCTCGGAAGCTTTGCCGGGGCGCCCTCACCAAGGTGGCGTTCTGGAACCCCAGCGTTGACTTCGCCAATGCGCTTGAGAGTTTGCCGGAGGATGCGGACCTCAAGGCACTCAAAAAGCGTATCGAGCCCATCATCAGCTACGTTGGCGGAGTCAAGAGGTTGGAAGGCCAGCGCCGGGACTAGCCACCTCGCTTCTCATTGCCGCTGTGAATTCATGCCCAAAACAATTTTATCTTAAGTTAGAACTGCGGCAACCACTGATGTAATATAACTTTGCAGTATTTTGAAATAGTGCATGCTATCTTCCTGTTTGATCTTTCTTTGTATGTACACACCCTACGCTTAGTTGGATCGGTTTGCCGGCGCGTAAACCCGTGTCGCGGCGCTTTAAGGAACGGATCCTTAGCAGCCTACTGGGGGCGCTTGTGCCGGGCAAGCCACCTTGCCATTCTTGGCGCAGCCGCTTGGACTGTTGAGCGGACTCGAAACAGAACAAAGGCATTGCCAATAGCGGAAGGGTTCCTTTGCGCACAGGTTTTCCATAGAAGGAACAAAATCTTTTGAGGAAGATAACCCTATAAAAAGGAAATTGCTCAAAGTTTTGCGTGACTTAGCTTTTCATCACCACGCGGATCATCGTTGCGGCTGCAGACGACGCCGCTCGCCTGGCCGCTAGCCCCAGAGTGATGGGGATGATCTTGACCTCCTCCGCCGCCAGCGTCTGCCCTGTCGCTCGCCCGCGCCGGCGCGGACGGTCCGGCTCCAGACGAGGCGACCACTGGGGCCTTCTTCTTCTTTGGAGCCACCGTGATCAAGGAAAATAACGCGTTGACTCCTAGATCAGGTTTACACAACCTAACACCCCCAACCTGGCGCGCCAAAGATGTCGGCGGAAACGACACCTATGGGATCGCAAGGACCCCTTTACGGTTCGGCAGGGATGAGGAGTGCGCAAAGAGCGGATCTAACGATCAACACGATGGATTTTTACCCAGGTTCGGGCCGCTGAGAAGCGTAAAACCCTAGTCCTGCTTGTCTGTGTTTATCTTGTGTCCTTCTGCTCTTGGACTAGCTGCTATGCGTGTCCAGTCCAAAAAGTCTGAATCCTCCCACAGTACGCCTCGGGCCTCCTTTTATATGTCAAATGGGTCGCCACAGTGGCACACAGAAGGTGGAAAGTATCTACAGTGTACAAGTTTATCGCCTAACATCATAGGACAAACGCATTTAACGCGCTGCCTACGTGCCCTCTTGCTTTATCGGGGATGGCAACAGAGCACGTCCCGTCCATCGCCGCCTCGCCTTGCTTCGATGCGCGTCCAAGCTGATGAGGCATGCAGCGCCATGCTGGCTAGCTGGCTGCTATGCTGGTGCGGTGACAGGGCCTTCATGAAGATCTGCCTGCCACCACGCAGGTGCTTGGCTAGTTGGCTTAGAAGCTGCATGCTGCCACGCAGGTGCTCGCCTAGTTGGCGGGCTGGTTGTCGCATCAGAACGGCCGTGGGGCAGCGAAACGTTGGCAGGTGCGGGCCTGGCCGCGGCCCCGCTGATGCTCCCGGCAAGGGTCTTGTCGGGGTCTCGCCTCCGTCCCCGGCAAGGATCTTGCCGGGGGTTTTGTGGCTGTCCCCGGGAAGGATCTTGCCGGGGGTCTTCGTCTTCTGGTCCTTATCTAGACTCGCAGGCCTTTGGTCTTTGCAAAGATCTGCATGCCACCACGCAGGCACCCCTGAGTCTTGGTTTCGGCGTTGTCGATGGTGTCAGAACTCTCAGGCTCATGGGTGGCGGCCTTGCTAGTGTAGGGCAGGCCATCCCGGCAAGGCTCTTGCCGGGGCTACGTAGGCCCCTCCCCCCGACAAGGGTGTTCCCCCGGGGGGGAGAAGTCCATCCTGCCCCTTTGCTCTTTATGCCTCTAGCTTGAGTGCTGCCTTGGCAGTCTCGTACCTTTCCTTCCTCTGCCCCACCAAGCATAGCCGCAGGTGTGGCTACTACTACCCGTGCACAAGTAAAGGGGTACAAAAAGGCCCCTACTTTTGTACACTGACAATTACACAAAATCGTAGGTGGCATGTAGGAATTCCAGTGCACTACATTAGGCTCCCTTAGAGTGCCTGCTAGTCCAGCACACAGAGTCATGGGTAGTTTATGCTACGCACACAATCGCTAATTGGTGGTTTAAATATGTGCAAGGGATATGCAATGTATTATCATGTAGAGATATCTAAAATTAGCTGTGTCAACTTGCAGATAGGGTTACGCAATGAAAAAGTACAAGATGTATGTGGCAATTTCATGGAACATCGCAAAAAAAGGAGAGGCAGCAGTGAGCCTATACAGTGTGCTATGGTCACTGTTCAAGATATCTTCCGATATACCGATAAATTGGCCGATTTATCGCTTACCGGTGTCTAACCGATAAGATAAATTGGCCGATAAATCAGCCGATATGGCGATAAATCGGCCGATATGCCGATAAACTAGCCGATTTACCCCTTATCATGGGTCGACCGATAAGTTCCCGATAAGCGATATCCCCAACATTGGCTTTGGTAGGTCACTCCGGCCCAGTTCTTTTGCAGGATTCTCCCAGAATCTGCCCCTCTCTAGCTTCTCCTAGAATCTTTGACCCCCATTTGTTTTACAATCCTAACTAATTAGACCCTAACTAGATAGGATTGTAAAACAAATGGGGCTCAAAGATTCTGGGAGAATCTGGGTAGGGGTCAGATTCTGGGAGAATCTGGCAAAAGAACTGGGCCTCCATTGCAATCATCGTGACATGTTATTTGTATGTCAGTTCTATTGGCCAAGTTTCTTAGGTACAGTTATTTCGAGTTATCCTAAGAAAATAAGCACCTTTGAATATAAGCTCCAGATAATAAGCCAACCAGTTCTTTTCATTGCCTGCCTTTTCAGCTTATCTGTGGTATTGTCAGTGAAATGTCTAGATTGCATTATATTTTGTCATTTTGCTGCCCATATGAAAATTAATTTGACTTGCAAACATCACAAATTGAACCCAGTGTAGTAATTAATATGATAGGAAAACAAATCATCAATATTTGTTCAAAATGTAAATACAAAGATACCATCTACTTGGCACAATCTACTTTGGTCAATGTCTTCCATAGAGATCCCATTGCCTAATTTAAATGAAGAATGCATGACCTAAATTTAAATGAAGAACAATTATTTATCAAAATTCGATGGTCCAAGTGGCTGATTATTATCATATAGCAGCACCACCTGAAAGCATCATATAGCAGCAACAGCAGCTCATAGCAACTCATCATACAGCAGCAGCAGCTAGCAATTCATGATATACCAGCAGCAGCTCATAGCAATTCATCATATAGCAGCAGCAGCAGCTCATAGCAATTCTTCATATAGCAGCAGCAGGAGTAGCTTATAGCAACTCATCATATAGAAGTAGCAGCAGCTCATAGCAATTCATCATATAGCAGCAGCAGCTCATAGCAATTCATCATATAGCAGCAGCAGGAGCAGCTCATAGCAATGCATCATATAGCAGCAGCAGCTCATAGCAATTCATCGTATAGCAGATCAGAATGAAAATTCGGCAAAAAAATCAGAGGAGATCCTTGCCTTGTTGGATGAGCTCATCCTTCAACAGCACCTCAAGGCCATGGCCTGGCAAGAGGGGAGGGGGAACGAGGTGCCTTCTGCCGGAGTGGGGCATCGGCCATAGTTGTGCGGCGCTCGCCAGAGTAGTGCGTTGGACGGACCACAGCGGAGCAGCTGCTGGAAACCATGAGAATGAGGGGCGGCGTCAGAGGGAGGAGCCAGGGAGATTTGGCCCTACCCGCCGGCCATGTAGCCTAGCTAGACAGAGCATCATCAAGGACCAGGTCAGATGGGACCAGTGGCGATGGCTCGCTGGAGGAACCCTAGCGCTGCAGGCAGGGGATCGAGGTAGAGGGAAAGGGGAGAGGAGGTGCAAGTGGGCAGGGCAATGAACGCTTGCGTGTTTGTTTTTACTTGAGGGTCTGGTGTGACGCGGGCATGAGCAGTGGCATTTTGAGTGTAATATAGGCAGATAATAGAGTCATTTCACTATTCCCCTTCCCTTCAATTTTAGTGAGCTTCTACCCGAAGCACCCCCCTCCAAAGCGAAATAAGTTAAGCCCAAGCCCATAACTCAAAGATGAATTCTTTACATCTTTTATGGCTTCTTTTGACAATAAGCTCTGAAAAGGCAGAATAGAACTGGCCCTTAACCTGCAATTCAATTGTGCGTGCAATGATGAATCACTCATGCCTGCTATGGTGTACATTTAGGCATCATACATGGCATAACCTAATACATGTGCATTTCATTATAGAATCTGAAATATGCAATGTTTATGTTAGTTCATATGTTGCACATGATGTTTAAATGCCCCTTAAATCTGGTCAGTCAAGTGATGGTCTTTAAGCCTCCTTCTATGCTTCTTTTCTTGATATGTAAGATTTGATCACACATCTGTTCAATTACTTGTTTGTATCAGCCAGCCATACTAGGACTGTTTGCTTTGATTACTTGTTGTTCTTGACCTAACAGAGCTTGTCAACAATTTAAACACTAAGGGCTGCTGTAGTGGGGGCTTGTATAACTCATAGGTGACATAAAGGTTTGGCTGTACACTAAAGTAGGCTCTCCAAGAGTACCTGGAGATCCAGTTCGAAGGTATGCCTAGTTTTTACACAGTGCACACATAGTAAATGCTCATTTCATTGTGTGCAAGAGATGTGGCATGTTTCATTATGTGGTGTTGTTTTGTTATAAACTCATCCTTTTGTGTTGTTCATAGACTGGAAAGTATGCATATTTATCTTCCAAGGAGACCAGTAACTAGTTTGTGTCACCTTGCATAGGGGGTGCAATGAAGATAAGATTGAGGATTTCCAAGTACAAGATGTTAGGAAGTAGCCTTGCAAGAGAAGGAGGAGCAGCGCTGAGCCTATTCAACCAGTTATGGTAAGTAATTGTATTACAATTACCAGGACATCCTATTTGTCTGACATTGTGCTTGCGTAGGGTTCTTCACCTGTAACCCAGTCATTGGGCCATTGATTAAAACCCCCTCCACTCACTACTATATGATGTTCTAACTTTTTTGTAAATCAGATGTATGTAAACACATTTTAATGTGTCTATTCACTCATTACAGATGTAGTCTACTTTTAAATATCTAAAATATCTTATAGTAGTGAACAGTGTGAAACTGCTTCCTGCCATGGTAGAGTTGTTGATGTCATAAATGTCATAACCAAACGCATATTCACATCATTAGCCTCCCTATCATTACTAGGATATTGATTACATACTAGTCGAGATACTTCATAGGGGGCAAACAATATTACATTACTTGTTCCTTTATATAGTAAATGTAGCTAGGCCATGGATGTTATTGAGGCGTGCATGTATGCATGCTGCTAACTCAACAGTTCAATTGCTTGTTTGTTTCAGGCATAGTTAAATTGCTCTTTTCAATTGCTTTATTTGTCCTCAGTTAATGAAATGCCCAAACAATGATGCCTGATGTTGGGTCATTGTATAACTATTAGTTGACATAATTAAAGGCCTTACCATTTAATTACTCTGGCGAAGTGTGCCTGAAGCTTTGAAGTCTATTAACCAACTATTACTGCATGAGGCTCACAATCTAGTTTATACTAGGCTAATCATTGCATAGTTTTGCTTGCTGTAGTAGGTTTGTATGAATCCCTCTGCTGTTCATTATGCTTCCTAAGACTTTAATTAAGCTACAGAATGGCCAACTGCTTGCTTACTTATACGCAATATATATATACATATATATATATATATGTATATATATATATATGTTACATATATATATATATATGTATATATATATAATGTTCAGTAGCTGCGTGTGGTCTAAATTTGTAACCTGTCTGTGTTTTGGATTTGGCCGCAACATCATGCTCCTCTGGTGAGCTAAGAGAGATTTCTGTATGCGGGCTGCACAGACTATCATTTTTATAATTTTTAAAATATCACCTGCTTATGCTTCATGACGTGTAACATTATTGTTAGTCATGTTTTGCCATGTACAAAATAGTCTGTCTTGCTCGCTTGACTGTTGTAACTATATTGTTGCCCTAGTCATGTGTACTTACAGAAACATTTCAGGATGAAGTGACATCGACACAAAGATCTGCGAGCAGTGCGGCATGGCCGTTACGAAATGATTATAGATTGGAATTGGAATGTGCTGATGTTCTCGAGCATCAACTAGAGGTGGCAAGACAACGTGTACATGATTCTCAACACGCAATCAACAAGTTGAGACTGGAGTTGCAGGTATTAGATGCAGGAGTCAAAAAAAATGAAACAAGACACTGAGGTAACCACGAAGGAATTGGAGATTTTGCAGACTAAAATTTGTGCTATCTGAATCTGGCCAATCCTATTTTCTGAAGAGATTATAATTCAAATGGTAAGTTCTGTTGATGCGTGTCCATGATGTATGAGCTTTATTTGCCCAGTGTATGTAATTTGCTGTTTGTGTACGCTTTATTATCACTGGTGCCGAACTATAATGCCCAGTGGGTATAATCGGCTGTAATTTCTTTATTGTATAGTGTAGGATTATTCTACGTTTCTATGTCTTAGTCTCTTTATTGTATAGTGTATGTTTTTAGAGGCGATAGTATAGAGTAGGATAATTCTTTGAATATGCTATACCATTGAAACGGGGGCCAACACGCCCAAACATTACCTGGACGCCATACGAACGAACAAACATGTGTAGTCAAAGCGGGCCTTAATTGGGCTGGTCAAATTAATATTTAGTGGATCCCAAATGATGTGGCCCACCGTAACAACGGCTCTTAGCAGGCCGTTAACAGGCCGAAAGCTCGATATGGCCGTATAAATGGAAATGGCCCGCGGGCCTCTAGCAGGCTGAAATAAATGTCAATTTTGTCTCGGCCCTTTTACTTTACGGGCCAGTAAGAGGCCGAAAGTGTTTTGAGCTAGAAGAGGCCCAATTTGCAAACTAGGCTTTTAACAGGCCGAAAGTCGCGTCGGGCTGAAAGTGTGCCCTGCAGAACATGGGCCGCTAATGGACCCAAAATTAGGTTGCACAGTCAAAGGCCCAACTGTTGTGCGGGCCGTTAATAGGCTGAAAGACAAAATGGGCTAGGAATTGGCCCATTTACCGAATGGGCCGAGGAAAGGCCTAAAGTCACAACGGGCTAGAAGTTGGCCCAACTGCAGAATGGGCCGAGAAAAGGCCGAAAGACGTTCCGGGCCGTTAACGGGCTGGAATTGACGATGGGCTACTAACAGGCCGAAAGAAGGTCGAGCCGTAATTGGGCCCAAAGACATAGTGGGCCGTTAACAGGCTGGTAATGATGATGGGCTGGAAATTGTCAAATCTAGAATGGGCCTTTGATAGGCCGATTATGTGTAACCTGTATGGGCCGTGCTTGTGAATGGGCCTGACTCAAGTAGGCCGCTAATGGGCCGGCCCGCTTATTTTGACAGGCCAGGCCTTTTAACCTAAACGGGCCACTATTGGGCCAAGCCATGTGTCGACGTAACATAGGCTCGTCCCGTCCACTCGCTTGATGACACCTGTCCCAACGCAGAGCTGACACGTGGATACTAAAGCAAATCAGAATTTTACACATGGAAAATCCCCATTGGTCCGGGCAGTTAACGGGTTATCGGATCCAAACCAGAACCCGATAGCTTAACAGCGACCCGTTATGGTGGATGCCACATGTCGGTTACCCTTGACGAAAGCACTTCCATGACGCGCCATTTATTGTCATGGAAGTGGACACTTCCATGATGATAATTTTGGTATTGTCATGGAACACTTCTACGACAGCACATGTATGACTATCTTGATTCTGTCATAAAATCGTCATGGATGTAGATGCATGACAGAAAACGTGACCTACTGTGACAAACACGTATCATCACGGAAGTGTATTTTTTTGTAGTGTCTATGGTTGACATCATATTTAGCAAGCAATTTACGGAAAGCACCATGAATAAAATGTGAGCCACCATCAGTCATTAAATATCTAGGGACTCCAAACCTCGCTAAAATAATTTCTTTAAGCATTTTAATGGAGGTGTTATGATCAGCACTACTAATTGGAATAGCTTCTACCCACTTAGTGACATAATCAACAGCAACCAAAATATGTGTATACCCATTAGGGGATGGAAAAGGTCCCATATAATCAAAGCCCTAAACATCAAATGGTTCAATAACAAGTGAATAATTCATGGGCATTTCCTGACGTCTACCAATATTACCAATTCTTTGACATTCATCACAAGACAAAACAAACTTACGAGCATCCTTGAAAAGAGTAGGCCAATAAAAACCAGATTATAATACCTTGCGTGCAGTTCTATCTCCCGCATGGTGTCCTCCATAGGCTTCGGAGTGCATTTCCATAGGATTTGTTCCTGCTCATGCTCAGGTATACAATGCCTAATAATACCATCTACTCCTTTATAAAGATGTGGGTCACCCCAAAAGTAATGTCTTAAATCAAAGAACAATTTTTTCTTTTGTTGGTATGTGAAACTAGGTGGTATGAATTTAGCAACAATGTAATTAGCATAGTATGCATACCAAGGAGTACTACGAGAACCATTTATGATAGCTAGTTGTTCATCGGGGAAGCTATCATCAATAGGTAGTGGGTCATCAAGGATATTTTCTAACCTAGACAAGTTATCAGCTACGGGATTCTCAGCTCCCTTCCTATCAGTAATATGCAAGTCAAATTCTTATAGCAAAAGAACCCACCTAATGAGTCTAGGTTTAGCATCTTTCTTTTCCATAAGGTATTTAATAGCAGCATGATCGGTGTGAACAATTACTTTAGAATCAACAATGTAAGATCTAAATTTATCACAGGCAAATTCAAGTGCTAAAAATTCTTTCTCAGTAGTAGCATAATTTCTTTGAGCATTGTCTGGAGTTTTACTAGCATAATGGATAACATTTAATTTCTTATCAACACTTTTTCCTAGAACAGCACCAACAGCGTAATCACTAGCATCACACATAATTTCAAAAGGTAAGTTCCAATCAAGTGGATGAACCATAGGTGCAGAAGTTAAGGCTTTCTTAGGTGTTTCAAAGGCTTCTACACAATCATCATAAAAAACAAATGGAAAATCCTTTTGCAAGAGATTAGTAAGAGGCCTAGAAATTTTAGAGAAGTCTTTAATAAATCTCCAATAGAAACCAGCATGACCAAGGAAACTTCTTATACCTTTAATATCTTTCGAACATGGCATTTTCTCAATTGCATCAACCTTAGCTTTATCCACCTCAATACCTCATTCAGAAATTTTGTGCCCCAAGAAAATACCTCCATTCACCATAAAGTGGCACTTATCCCAATTCAAGATAAGATTAGTTTGCTCACATCTCTGCAGAACTCGATCAAGGTTGCTTAAGCAATCATGAAAAGAAGTGCCATAAACAGAAAAATCATCCATGAAAACCTCAACAATCCTTTCACAAAAGTCAGAGAATAAGCGGCCATACATCTTTGAAAGGTAGCATGTGCATTACATAAACCAAAAGGCATACGTCTATAAGCATAAGTTCCAAAAGGACAAGTGAAGGTGGTTTTCTCTTGATCAGGTTGTGATACAGGTATTTGAGAGAAACCGGAATATACATCAAGGAAACAAAAGTGTGTGTGCGTTGACAATCTTTCTAATATTTGATCAATAAAAGGCAAAGGGTAATGATCTTTTCTAGTGGCTTTGTTTAATTTTCTCAAATCAATTACCATTCTATAGCCAGTCACAATTCTTTGTGGAATAAGTTCATTTTTATCATTAGGAACAATAGTTATACATCCCTTCTTAGGGACACAATGAACAGGACTAATCCATCTACTATCAGTTATGGGATAGATTATACCTGCTTCCAGAAGCTTTAGTATTTCAGTTCTTACCACTTCCTTCATCTTAGGATTTAATCATCGTTGATGATCAACAATGGGTTTAACTTCGGGTTCCATATTAATCTTGTGCTGACAGAGAGTGGGACTGATGCCCTTAAGATCATCAAGAGTATATCCAATGGCAGCACGGTGCTTCCTCAGAGTTCTTAACAATCTCTTCTCTTCATGCTCTGTAAGGTTAGCACTAATAATAACATGATATATCTTCTTCTCATCAAGATAAGCATATTTCAAAGTATCAGGCAATTGCTTTAATTCAAACACAGGATCACCTTTGGGTGGAGGAGGGCCTCCTAGAGTTTCAACGAGAAAATTGTGTTTAAGAATAGGTTGTTGATCAAAAAACATTTTACCTTTTTCATTTCTTTCATGCAAGTGCATATCATTTTCATGGTCTACCAAATATTGTTCTAGCGGATTGGTAGGAGGTACGGCAATAGAAGGAAGACCAATTATTTCATCCTTACTAGGCAATTCTTTATCATGAGGTTATCTATGAAACTTAGAGAAATTAAACTCATGAGACACATCACCAAAATTGACACTGACAGTTTCTTTGGTGCAATCTATCTTAGCATTAACAATGTTCAAGAAAGGTCTACCAAATATTATGGGGCAAAAATCATCTTGTGGAGAACCTAGAACTAGAAAATCAGTAGGGTACTTTATTTTACCACATAAGACTTCAACGTCTCTAACAATCCCAAGTGGTGTAATGGTGTCTCTGTTTGCAAGTTTAATAGTAACATCAATACCTTCTGTTTCAGCAGGTGCAATATCATTCATAATTTCTTGATATAAAGTAAAAGAGATAGCACTCACACTAGCACCCAAATCACATAAACCATGATAGCAATGATCTCCTATTTTAACTGAGACAACAAGCATGCCAAAGATGGGCTTATTCTTATCTTTAGTATCAGGTTTGGCAATTCTAGCAGCTTCAGCACCGAAATAAATAACATGCCCATCAATATTATCGACCAAGAGATCTTTAACCATAGTGATACTAGGTTCTACTTTAGTTTGTACGGAGGGTCTAGGTGCTCTAATATTACTTTTGTTAACCACGGTTGATACTTTAGCATGTTCCTTTATCCTAATAGTAAAAGGTGGTTTTTCAATATAAGCGGTAGGCACAACTGGGTCAACATTGTAAATGATAGTTTCATACTTAACTATAATAGGCTCCTCAATCTTTCCTTTAATAGGGGGATGATATTTGAACCACTTCTCCTTTGGGAGGTCAACATGAGTAGCAAATGATTCACAAAAAGAGGCTACTATCTCAGAGTCAAGTCCATATTAGTGCTAAACTTTTGAAAGGTATCCATAAAAGATTTAACACAATCAAACTTAAGTGTTATACCTGACTCATTACCTTTGTCGAGTTACCAATCTTCGGAGTTGCGTTTAATTCTTTCAAGAAGGTCCCACCTAAATTCAAAGAAGAATCAAGCATGGTTTGATCATCATGAGAAAGCCGAGCATAAAATTTTTGTAAGATAATTTCCCTTGAGAACTCATGATTGGGGCATGTATATATCATGTATTTAAGCCTCCCCAAGCTTGAGCTATACTTTCTCCTTCACGCGGCCAAAATTTATATATATATATATATATATATATATATATATATATATATATATATATATATATAATTCCGATCACGATGAACTAGATGCATAGGATAATTTTTTTGATGAAATTCCAATTTCAATCGATTCCAGTCCCAAGCTCCAATATCATCACATAGCCTATGCCATGTCAATGCTTTTCCCCCCAAAGATAAAGGGAAAAACTTCTTATTAACCTCATCTCTGAGTAAACCTGCAAGCTTAAATAATCCACAAACTTCATCTACATAGATTTGGTGCATATCAGGATGTAGTGTTCCATCTCCTACATAAGGATTAGCTAGCAGTTTCTCTATCATACCCAAAGGAATCTCATAACAAATATTTTGAGTGGGTGCAGTAGGTTGAGGGGCAACTCTTTGTGCTTCCGGTCAAGGTGAAGATACCCCGAACAAACCCCTCAAAGGATTGTTTTCCATAATAACAAGTGACAGTAAATTTAAACACGTAATATAAATTTTTCCTTACCAATTTCCACTCACCAAAAGTGCTTCACTCCCCGGCAACGTTGCCAGAAAAGAGTCTTGATGACCCACAAGTATAGGGGATCAATCATAGTCCTTTTGATAAGTAAGAGTGTCGAACCCAACGAGGAGCAGAAGGAATAACAAGCGGTTTTCAGCAAGGTATTTTCTGCAGGCACTGAAATTGTCGATAGCAGATAGTTTGATAGCAAGGTAATTTGTGATAAGCTATAAGTAGCAATAGTAACAATAATTGCATCAAGGTAGCCCAATCCATTTTATCACAAAGGACAGGCCGGAACGGTCTCTTATAGTAAGCAAAGAGTTCTTGAGGACAGACGGGAATTTCATCTAGTCACTTTTATCATGTTGGTTTGATTCGCGTTCGCTACTTGAACAAGCCTCCCACTTATGATTAACCCCTCTTGCAAGCATCCGCAACTACGAAAGAAGAATTAAGATAAAATCAAACCATAGCATTAAACATATGGATCCAAATCAGCCCCTTACGGAATAGCGCATAAACTAGGGTTTAAGCTTCTATCACTCTAGCAACCCATCATCTAATAACTATTCCACAATGCATTCCCTTAGGCCCAAAGATGGTGAAGTGTCATGTAGTCGACGTTCACATAACACCAGTAAGGGAATCACAACATACATATCATCAAAATATCAAACGAATATCAAATTCACATGATTACTTATGACAAGACTTCTCCCATGGACTCAAGAACAAAAGTAACTACTCACAAAACATATTCATGCTCAAGATCAGAGAGGTATTGAATAGCATAATAGATCTGAACATATAATCTTCCACCAAATAAACCGGCTAGCATCAACTACAAGATGTAATCAACACTACTAGTCAGCCACAGTGCCAATCTGAGGTTTTGATACAAAGATTGAACACAAGAGATGAACTAGGGTTTTGAGATGAGATGGTGCTGTTGAAGATGTTGATGAAGATTGGCCCTCCCACGATGAGAGGGTTGTTGGTGATGATGATAGCTTTGATTTCCCCCTCCCGGAGGGAAGTATCCCTGGCGGAATTGCTCCACCGGAGAGCAAAAGTGCTCCTGCCCAAGTTCCGCCCCAAGATGGCAGCGCTCCATCCCGAAAGTCCTCTCTTTATTTTTTCTAGGGAAAATGGCCTTATATACCAGAAGATGGGCACCGGAGGCTAGCCATGGGCCCACTACCCACCAGGCGCGCTGGGGGGGGGGGTAGGCGCGCCCTCATGCCTAGTGGGCACTTGGGTGGCCCCCTCTCGTATTTATTTTCTCCAATTTTTTATATACTCCAAAATAAATCTCCGTAAAATTTCAGCTCATTTGGAGATGTGCAGAATAGGTATATCTGACGTAGCTTTTTCAGGTCCAGAATTCCAGCTGCCGGTATTCTCCCTCTTAGTGTAGACCTTGCATATTATGAGATAAAAGGCATTAGAATTAATCCACAAAGTGTTATATTGAATAAATACACTATAAATACAGTAGGAAAACATGATGCAAAATGGACGTATCACATAGTCGTCGTCATCTCCGTCGCGACCGCAGGATTGGAGGTGGGGATAGGGAAGGTGGAGGTGGGTTGCTCCGGCTGTGGGTGATGCGAAATGAGAGAGAGAGATATTTCGTCCCCCTTTTTTAGACAAACACGTCAGCACTAGCCGTCCACCAACCGCTCCCACATGTCAGCATCTCAGGCAGGCCCCACGCGTCAACACCAACTGGTCCCACATGTCATCATCTCAGATCGGCCCGACGCGTCAGCACCATCCGGTCCCACATGTCATGATCTTAGGTTGGCCCCATGCATCAGCACCAGTGAAGTAATGGTGAACAACTTTGAACAAACAGCCCGACACCGTTTGACCTTTTGTGAGGCGCGGGAGAGTGCAGGAGGGCAAAAGTGAGCACACTTAGATGGGGGGGGGACTGAGCAGAACAAAGGAAGTAGGGGTATGAAAATAAAAATTTCCTTAAATTAAATATAAAATGTTCTAAATACTTTGAGACCATTTAATATATAATTTAACATCTCCGAAAACATTTTCCACCTATATATAATATATCGGTAATACCCGATATTCACCGAAACCCCTCCGGTGACCCCGAAATGCTTTCGGATCCTCTCAGAACTATTCCGTATATTAATGAAACAATTCCACAAATATATTATTGTCACTCCCGTCCTTCTAACACTCAACAAATCGTGATTGCCTTAGCTTGCGAACGTTCGTTCAATGACCGACAGCGAACCGTGGATGTCCATATCGATCCCTATGAGCACACGAATGATATTTGAGTGAACCTTTGGTTATTATGTGATGTTCCCTTTGCTTCGTGATACTTTACAAAACTAGGGATGCATCGGTATCCTTCTGATTCATCACCATGCTCACTATACTGAAATCCTCGTTACCGGCTTTGTTCTTCTTTCTCGTTATCATGTTCAGGCATCCGCATGATGAAGTCACCTGTGTCTGGCCAAATGATGATTGATGCTGTCACACCGAGAGGGTCCTAAGAATATCTCTCCATCATCGAAGGATCAAATCCCACTCTTTAGCTATCCGGCCTCTTGTCAAACTTTCTGATGAGCCTGTAAGTTGTCATTATGATCACCGTGTTACAGGTGACGTCTGAGCAACCCAAAGCCCACAGTTCAGGTAAGAAGTGACCACGATACTCTCATAGTCTAAGGAGCAAGATCACACGCTAACACTCCGTGTTATTGCAATTGATTATAGATGATATTAACTCAATTCATAACAGATAAGATTGGGTCGATTCAATATGATCATTCTTCCAATGTAATAATCTCAATGTTGTTTTAGGACTATTGTTACACTTAATGATCTAAGATCCAGAAAATGTGATCACCAACAACACTTGAGCTAGTCTTATAGGAGAGACTAGGAACCTTTATTTTATCCATTTATCATTTCACACGTGCATATGAGTTTTCCACTGAATCGCATATTCCAGGATCATAGCAGTTATAGCATGAAATATAAACACTTAACTATGAATATGGAAATATAATAATATAATATTATTGTCTTTAGGGCATATTTTCAACAGTCTCCCACTTGCACTAGAGTCAATAATCTAGTTAGCATTTTTAACTTTTACACCAATCGCAATCTGGTGTAAGTCCATGCTTTGCTTGTGGTATAGACTTCGTCCTATCGAATCTGACAACTTCAGATCTGTGTGTATCTTTTGCATATCTATGCATATGTCATGATTTCACATGAATTCATAACTTATGTGAAACAAGCTTAGTATATATTGAATCACTAGCAATACCTTTGATTCCCTTAGATTGAGCTATAGAACCACTATTTGAGAACAATGTTCTATTTGCACAATCATCTAGAAACTATACCAAGTTCATAAATGAACCTTTGATTCATCACCTTCTATTGTTGCTTCTAAAGCGATAATATACTCAGCCTTCTGTTATAGAATTCACCATAGTAACTTTCTTGGACCAATTCCAACTTACTGTGCCACCATAAATCATTTAATTGAAATCAAAATTCGCTTGGAGCATCGATTGAAGATTTTTGTCGATGTACTACTTACATCAAGCATGTATTAATGTAACTCCTTACAACAATCTCTTCATTTTTTCTGTATGTGAGAACCATGTCGTCCGCACTCAATGAAATTTTCACTGTTTGTCATATGATCAACAATTTGACCATTCGGGTAACTTTACTCACAACTTACTTGGAGTACTGGACATATCTGGTTATTTAAATGCCATGGAATTAACACAAGTGTGATTGAAATCATGTATTTCACTCATCAATATTTCAAGATACCGATTCTTGCTAAGAATTCCTTCCATGGGACTTTGAGAAGAAACCCTTCTTGGCATTTTCATACCAAACTTCTTTAGTATTTTGTCAATATGCATTCTAGCTAAGCCCGATTAGACACTACTATCTCCATAGATTATTATATCTAATACAAGGACTAAATTGTCGAAGTACTTTACTGAAAAACTATTTTCAATAAAATCTTAAACTGTGTCAAGAAATTTATATAATTTCGAATCAACATTTTGTCATGCACACATAGTGTTTAGAAATATTATCAAGCTCCCACTTACTTTCTTTTAAATACAAGCATCTTTGTTTCTATCAATGAAATCATATTATATGATCAATTCATCAACACAAAGATTCCAACTCCACTATGCTTGCTTTAGATCATTACTGGATCTCTTGAAGTTTGCACACTTACTAGAATCCTCTGGATCGAGCAAATTGCCTTGGGTCGTATCAAATATACAACCTTGGTTCTATTTCCATCTCATGGGAATCATTTTGACATCCATATGTTATATCTCATAACTGAAATATTTAGTAATTGCTAGTTTAATCCAAACTGTCTTTAAGTATTATCATGATGAGACAATCTCGTCACAATCAATTCCTTGATCTTGTCATAAACTATTGGCAACAAGTCAAGCATTATAAAACATTTTTTTATCTTTGTCAATATATAGATCCATCACTTACTTTATACTATAAGTCTTTCAGAGCGTCTATGAAGTTCTAAACTTAAATTATGTGTATGGATGCTACCTCGGATTATTTTGGCATACAGCCGATTCCGGAGTCAGGGCCTATCAACGCTTCTCTGTGTATTATAGGTTCATGGTTTGTTTTAACAATATTTTGTGTGCACACCTTGAAGGTATGTGCAAATTTTTCCAACCTATATAGTTCAGTTGCACGTTCGACCGAAGTCTCTATAGAGGCTTTTGTATCAGTTGCGGTAAGAAATTATAGAACCACTTCTAGCATTTATTTTCTTTGACCTGATCATGAAGATTCTGTAATCTCGTCGAATTGCACTGTCCTCCCACTTACTCTTTTACAGAAAGCATTTTCTTCAAAATTTCCGCACTCTATGACAAAACACTTTGCCTTGGCGTAGTGATAGAGGAATACCCAACCATTTGGGATAACCTACAAAGTAGCACATATTTCAACAAATTTGATGGCATCTTTTCAGTGTAAAGTAATAGTCTCTAAAGCATCACATTAAAAGTATATTGGCGGAACAATCAATGTCATCTCTTATCTCACCATGTCATACATAGCTTGATTACATCTACTCAAAACACTCTACTCTTAGTAGTGTTTCTAGGAGGTGCAAGCTATAAAATATTTTTCACAGCTCATTAGACATTCGCTAAATTTGTAACTCAAATATATTTTTTCTGCAATCCAACTGTAGAAACATAATTTTCTTGTTACAATAATTTCTACTTCATTCTGAAAATCTTTTGAAACATTTCAAAGGATCCAGTTTTATGTATCAACTAGTAAATATAAATATCTACTTGAGTCATCCTTGAAGATAGATAAATCCACTGCTTGCAGCAACACTTATTGGACTACACACATCAATATACATATTTCCAATTATTTTGTTCCTCGTTGTTTATGGCCTATCAACAGTATTTACTTCACTATTTGGAGGAAAGTTGCAAGTGTCAGATGATTCGTAATCATATGACTCCAAAATCCATCATTATGGAATTTCTCCATGCGGGTTTCTCCACTGTGACTAAATGCAGTGCCACACATATGTGGTATTCCTTTTAGTCTTGCGACATTTAGCTTCAGTGTTATGGATGTTCAATTCTATCATCAATATTCATAACTTACATCCTATTCATAATAGGATTATGGCCCTTTTGTTCATTACAACGAACAACTACTGTTCTCTCATGAACAACCTCCTTGCAACTTCTGCAATGGGCTAGAGTGTACAAAAATCTAAAATGAATTATGAAAATAAATTTAGAGGTAATATGTTGATGAAAAAGTATCAAAACTTTTACAAAATTTTCAAAACATATTTTAACCTCATTAATATGTTGGTCATTAGGCCGTAGTAATTCTTGCATCGATTCACAACAACATGCAATCATTTCTGTATCCTTGTGATAAACTTTTAACCACAATTCCTGAAAGAATATAGTTTAACAATTTAATGATAATTCTCAAGAATTACACTTTACTTGACTGACTTTCTCAACATCTTATAACCTGTATGACATTCATACTTGAGTTGGACATTCCAGTCTTCCTTTCTTTCCACCTCTAAACTTCTTATAGTTTTACTTTCAATATTTCTCCTACTCAACAGAAGAATTATCTAACCTTTTTAAGAGTGGTGTGAGCCCCGAACTTCCCCAGGTATGTAAAGTCTCATTACATTCTTTGGTATTATTCTTTCTCTTTAAGTTCTCGCCATCAACTCATGACTGGCATTCTTCCGGGTCTTACGCATTTCAGTCTTAAACATAGTTGAACACTTCACCGGATCTTGCAAACAAAACACTTCTTTAGATATCACATATCTTTTAATCTTTGTTTGTTTCTGAAAACAATTTTTAGTTCCAAGAATATCACATAACTATTCCAAACATTTTGATGCTTGGGTTTCTTGGAAGCAAGCAAACTATAATGCAATTCTAGCTTTTGGAACGAAGGACGTGAGTCTCATCATCCATAACATCAATAAGATAGTATTGTAAGTATGTAGTAGGACAAAAATCCTTCTTAGCACTTTTAGAAGACGATCCTCGCAATCATAAAGATTCAACCAGATAAATAACAGCTAAACAATTTCAATAACAAAGGTGGAACTGTGAGCCATAATTCAACAACTATAATGCAAACTACACATAGACATCATTCATAATTAATTTGCACTAGTGATTAAACTTAATTAATACATAAATATGCTCCCACTCAAAACAATATCTCTCATAATTGATAGTGAGTGATTCAAGATCCTAATATAGTTCTCAGCCATTGATTGGACATCACTGATGACGAGAATTTTAACCGGTAGGCAAACTATTGCCGATCATATCTCCACATGACTCTTGTTCGTCTCTCGATGCTTTGTGCTCCGTGCTTAGAACAATTCTGCTAGAACTTCAAAACAACCAAGTATTATCTGCTTGCTCGGTCTCACCTCACTCATCTTACACCTCACGTCCCGTTTGTACACATGTGGACATGACGCACTCCGGAACGCTAGGTGTTATAGACGGTTGCAACACTTGATATTTACTATGAGAGATCACCCTAATAATAGACTACTACACAATCAAAGGGTGCAAACAACAAAGGGATAAACCTCTCAGGCAATTCATAAAAGCATGATATGGTATAGCCCTGGGCGCCAGGAGTCCTACATGACCATATTCAATCTTCTATTGAAGCATCGTGACGGCCAATATTTCGTTGCCGTGGCAACCGTTTCAAAAACGTTGTCGTGGCGGCAATTTCAGAAAACATTGCTGTGGCAACTGTTCTAGAAAACATTGTTGTGGCACCAAATTCAGAAATTCTGCCATGGCATGAAATTATAGCTCCTCGTCCCACGCCAAGTACACCTTCTCCTCGTCGGGGTCCTCCATGTACATTTGCCATCGTCACCTATAACATGTAGGCTTTCTCTACAGTATTTACATTAATGTGGCAATCTCGTGGCTTCAGCCATCATGTCGTGATGCGTAGGCCCCTTAACATTACATCATATAACCATCTCATATATAAACTCGTTATCATGACAAAGGCTATACCACATCATATGCATACCCTGCAAAACCAAGTTAGACGTCCTCTAATTGGTTTTTAGCAAATTTTAGTTTCGCGGTGAACCAGTTTTAAGAAGTAATACTAGCTACTTATGTCCACAATTTAGGCGATGATTCTTGATGCTAGATTAAGTTTTAGGGTGTGTGAAACAAGATACTTAATTAAAATCCCTAGCCCCACACTAAACTTCGTCAAATACGCGTGAACCCCTAGAAGATCATCCATCTTTGGCAGCCTCTTGTGTACGCGACGGTTCATTGTTCTCAACTATGGTGAAGCCCAAGGAATTGTTAGCAGATCGTCGACAGCCAGAGCCGATTGATTGTCAGAACCTTGTGAAAAGCGACACCATGCCGTCGATGAATTGAACCGAAGCAACACTCAAGGGAAGCATAGCAAGAACATCAACCCTCACAATCACATGTGATCTAGATTGCAACCTATGTCTACTCATATAACTTCTCTTGATGCCACTGTTGGGAAACGTAGTAGAAAACCAAAGGTCGCACCTATGATCACCCAAGATCAATATGAAGATGCATAAGGGTTGGGATCATGATTGTTACCGTCACTGAGTTGGAGCAAAAGAAGAATGTGTCGATGTAGATCGTACTTGGAGTCCCTCGAACCATTGTTAAATGATCCCATGAACCGCCCATGAACAATCCCTCGAACCGAAGACCGAAAGCACGACCTCTCAATTTAGTTGCAAGCGTGCAGCCTTCACACTCCGGCAGCGCTTCACTGTCCAAAGCTAATCATCACCGGAGAATTAGACGGAGGAGATTAGAACCACACTGGGCTTCTAATTATGAGGACTAGAGGATTACCCTAGCTCTAATTAGTCAACTAAGACCAACTAGAACTAGAACTAGAAGAACTAGAGGAGGCTCCAAAGCTTGTATGTCCAAAAGAGCACAAATCCCCTAGTATATATAGGATAGAGGGGAGAGGGAGGGATGCCACCAAGAGGGAAAGTTTCCTCCATGGTGCGCCGGCCAGGGGAGGAGGAGTCTGACTCCTCTCCCTCCCAATTCGGCCTCCTTCCTTTTAGGAAGGGGCGCCTCCCCTCTTGGGCCCTTGTGGCCCAACATGACCTCCACCTCTTGGCCTTTTTAGGCCCGTTGATATTTAAATTAACTATAAAATGTTCTAAATAATCCTAGACCATTTAATATATAACTTAACATCTCTGAAGACATTTTCCACCGATATATAATATATCGGTAGTACCCGGTATTACCCGATATTCACCGAAACCCCTCCGATGACCATGAAACGCTTTCGAATCCTCTGGGAAAAATTCCGTTTATTAATGAAACAATTCCACAAATATATTCTCATCACTCCCGTCCTACTAACACTCAACAAATCTTGATTGCCTTAAGCTTGTGACCCTGTAGGTTCGGTAACTCATAGACATGAACGAAACCGTTCGTTCAATGACCGACAGTGGATCCGTGGACGTCCATATCGATCCCTGTGAGCACACAAATAATATTCGAGTGAACCTTTCATTATCATGTGATGTTACCTTTGCTTCGTGATACTTTACAAAACCCACGACTCATCGATATCCTTCTAAGTCATCACCATGCTCACTATACCAAAATCCTCGTTACCGGTTTTGTTCTTCTTTCTCGTTATCGTGTTCTGGCATCCCCGTGACGTAGTCACCTGTGTCTGGCTAGACAATGATTGATGTCGTCACACCGAGAGGGCCCTAAGAATATCTCTACATTGTCGGAGGAGCAAATCCCATTCTCGAGCTATCTAGTCCGTTGTCAAACTTTCCGATGATCCTGTAAGTTGTCGTTATGATCATCATGTTACAAGTGACGTCTGAGCAACCCCAAAGCCCATCATACAGTAAGAAGTGACCACGATACTCTCATGGTCTAGGAGAAAAATCACATGTTAACACTCCGTGTTATTACAATTGATTATAGACAATATTACTCAATTCATAACAAACAAGTTTGGGTCGATTAAATATGGTCGTTCTTCCAACATCATAATCACAATGTTGTTTTAGGACTATCATTACACTTAACAATATCCTAAGATCCAGAAAACGTGATCACCAATAACACTTGAGCTAGTCTTAGAGGTGAGACTAGGAACCTTTATTTTATCCATTTATCATTTCACACGTGCATATGAGTTTTCCACTCAATCCTTTATTCCAGGATCATAATAGTTATAGCATGGAAATATAGTGATATAATATTATTGCCTCTAGAGCATATTTCCAACAATTGCAAACCGAAACGTGAGAGGAAGCGTCTGAAGAAGACGCCCGCGAGGAGTCCGAACCCGCAAGAGAAGAGCTCGCCAAAGACGATGACCTTGCTGTCCCGCGGCTTCGGCGTGACCTCATCTACGGGGACGTCCGCCTCCAGCTCCTCCGTCGAAGGCAACTTCCACTTGAGGCGGAGGTGCTCGATGTACTCCTCGGAAACCTCCAAGCCCTCTCACGAGCCCTTCTGTCCCTCCATCTCTGGATGCGACATGGGATCGGATGTGGCAGCGGCACGGAGGGTGCTAGGGAGCTGACCCAGCAGGTCGCCAGTGCAGCACGGCGGCATCTCGGGTGGGAGGCGTATTGGCGGAGCTCTGCGTGCGTGCGCACATGGGGAAGAAGAAGAAGCGGAGGGGCAGAGCGAAGTGGAGTGGGCACCTCGGCCGCTCCCCTCCCCTCCATTTACACCCCCGCGTGGATCATGGGGGAGTGGGATCATTTGCACCCATGATCCCCACTCCCCCCGCAATACACGGGCACATTAAATGCCTCGGGAAACCGAACCGCTGGGCTAGGCCATAGCGGATCCTCATTGGTTTTGGAGTATTGACGACAAACGTGGTTGAGGGACTAATGTGTTTGTGAGAATTGCAGGATAACACAGGTAGAAGTCCCTCATTGATTCGGTTTACCTACCAGAGATGACCCCTAAAAATGTATGAAGACATTGAAGACAATGGTGGTTCATGAAGACATTCACGTCGAAGATAATGATGTGTGAAGACATTCACTTGAAGACAATGGAGTGCAAAGACATAGTTTCTTTCGTAGTTTCATTTTCTTCTTTCTTGAATCATAGGAACCACCAAACTGTTAAGTGGGGTCCAAGTGAACAGAGTCAGAAAAGTGATGTGATGCTCAACCCTAATCCTATCTCTTCGAGTGAAGACTATGAGAGAAAATCTTATCCAGGGCTGGATGAGTCAGCTTTGCTTGTAGCCCAAGTCAAGCTGTCGCGTGTGTTTGAAATCCGATCGTTGGACACGTGTCGGTTCCTTGGTGACCCGGGGTCATTTCGGACATATCATGTCGGGTTGCCTCTTGGCTATAAATAGCCCACCCCCTACACCATAAATCGGTGGCTGCTCAGAGTTAGTGCACGGCTTTTGTCGTTTGAGAGCAACCCACCTCCGAAGCCTTTGAGAGAGAACCCTTGCGAAGACAAAGCCCAAAACACCCAGAGCCAAAGAGTGTTAGGCATCACTAAAGTCTTTTTGTCCACGTGATCTGAAGACTTATTACACTTGAAGACTGTGTATCTTCTAGTCGGTTAGGCATTGCGTTCTGAGGATCCAAGAGTTATTTTGGATCGCCGGTGAATGAAGTCTGTGAAGGTTTGGAAGTCTACCTTGAAGACTTACCAGAGTGATTGGGCGAGGACTAAGTGTCCTTAGCTCAAGGGGAATAAGGTGAAGACGCGGTCTTCTGAGTTCAATCTCAGCCTCCCTAACCAGACATATAGTTGTCACAGCAACTGGAACTGGTCTACCAAATCCTTGTCTTCATCAAGCAACTGGTTCTATCACTTCACCCATTACTTACAGTTTAGCCTCGTGAAGTCATTGCTTGTTTGCCTTGTTTGAATTCACTATGTGAAGACATTCTCCCTGATTGCATATTTGGCTTCATACTGTCTTCCTATTCTGATCTGTTCTACCTAGCAGCTATATGTCTTCGTGCTTTCATTGTTCTGCTTACTTGACTATGGCATGTCTAGTGTAGTTTATCTTCCACTGCATACTGTGTAGGTTGTATTTGGTTGTCTGTCTTCGAAGACATTGCCTGTCTTGAAGACTTTCATAAAAATCGCCTATTCACCCCCCTCTAGTCAATAACTAGCACTTTCAATTGGCATCAGAGCAAGGTGCTCCCTTGTTCTGTGTGATTCGGTTTAACCACATGGAGTTTTCTCTATGTCGACTGCAGGGATAATCAAAGTCTTCGCTGCGTGCCCCGTCTTCGATGGCACTGATTACCCCTACTGGAAGAATAAGATGCGCATGCATCTTGAAGCCATTGACAACGACCTCTGGTATGTCATCAAGACTGGCATTCCCAAAGTCGGTGAAGGCATCACCACTGCTGATGTCAAGAGGTTCACGCAACTGGACTCAACTGCCAAGAACATCATCTATGGTCATCTGACCATACGGCAGTATGGCCATGTGAGTGCTCTGGAATCTGCAAAGCTAGTCTGGGACTGGCTGTCCAAGGTCAATGAAGGCGTCTCAACACAAAGAGACTCAAGGATAGATGTGCTTCGCAATCTCTTCAACCGATTGAAGAGAAATGACAATGAGAATGTCCAGCTCACTTTCGACCGCCTCACTGATATCACAAATGAGCTTTGCGCACTTGGTGCCACTGATATCACCAAGCACGACGTCATGAAGAAGCTATTGAGATCACTTGGCAGCTCATTTGACACCGTATCACTGATAATCCAAGAATGTCCTGACTTCAAAGATCTCGATCCGTCCGACATACTTGAGAGGCTCAACACACATGAATTCCAGCTGGCTGAGAAGAGAGATATCTATGGTCCCAATTACAGCTGATCTCATGCTTTGAAGGCAAAGGCTATATCCTCATCTGAAGAATCTGACTGCAGTTCTGATGATCCTGAAGACATTGGCAAAGAACTAGCAATGCTTGTGAGAAAGTTCCAAAAGTTCTCCAAGAAGAATCACTTCGGAAAGTCTTCAAGATCCAGCTCCAAGAACGATGAGGCTTCCACTCGTGACCACAAGAAGAGAACATGCCACAAATGCAAGGAGCCAGGCCACTACATATAGGAATGTCCTCAATGGGACAAGGAAGCAAAGAAAAAGAAGAATAGCAAGGAATATTGACTCCGACGACAAGAAGAAGAAGAAGAAGAAGAAGAAGAAGAAGAAGAAGAAGAAGAAGAAGAAGAAGAAGAAGAAGAAGAAGAAGAAGAAGAAGAAGAAGAAGAAGAAGAAGAAGAAGAAGAAGAAATCCTCAAGGACTTCTTCAAAGCCTTCTTCAAAGTCTTCATCTTACAAGAAGAGCTCATCTGGCAAGGCACGTGCTTTCATTGGGAAGGAAATGGATTCAGAGGAGGAGTCTACTTCTGAAGAGGCAGAGGTGGAGTCTGAGGAGGAGTCTGATTCAGGTTCTCCAAGAAGAATCACTTCGGAAAGTCTTCAAGATCCAGCTCCAAGAACGATGAGGCTTCCACTCGTGACCACAAGAAGAGAACATGCCACAAATGCAAGAAGCCAGGCCACTACATATAGGAATGTCCTCAATGGGACAAGGAAGCAAAGAAAAAGAAGAATAGCAAGGAATATTCTTCAAGATCCAGCTCCAAGAACGATGAGGCTTCCACTCGTGACCACAAGAAGAGAACATGCCACAAATGCAAGAAGCCAGGCCACTACATATAGGAATGTCCTCAATGGGACAAGGAAGCAAATAAAAAGAAGAATAGCAAGGAATATTGACTCCGACGACAAGAAAAAGAAGAATAGCAAGAAAAAGAAGAAGAAGAAGAAGAAGAAGAAGAAGAAGAAATCCTCAAGGACTTCTTCAAAGTCTTCATCTTACAAGAAGAGCTCATCTGGCAAGGCACGTGCTTTCATTGGGAAGGAAATGGATTCAGAGGAGGAGTCTACTTCTGAAGAGGCAGAGGTGGAGTCTGAGGAGGAGTCTGATTCAGGCTTGGCAAGCCTGGCTCTAGCTTCGGCATTCGTCGCCAAGTCCATCTTCAACACTGAAGACAATGGTCACGACGCTGACGCTAAAGAGAATGATGACGACAATTCTGCTCCCACCTACTGCTTCATGGCACGAGGTGCCAAGGTAAACTCTTGTGATGCTTACTTTCAGACCTCCAGTGAAGATGACTCTGAATGTGAATCCAAACCCAGTTATAAGACTCTTGCTAAAATTGCAATTGAACAACAAACTGCCATGGAAAAGATTCAAAAATTGCTAGACAAAAGCGATGACCTGTTGGACGAGGAAATGAATCGAACTCAGTCCTTAATCGAAGACATAAAAAATCTTCACATTAAGTACGAGGAACTTGAAAGTCGTCATGAAACCCTCTCAGCTACTCATGAGAATCTTTCCTATGATTATCTTCAAAGGAAGCAAGATCTAGAGAAACTGAGAGCGTCTCATGAAGATCTTCAAAAAGAAAATGATTCACTACTCGCTCAACAGATCAGTTCCTCTCAGGAAGATTTTGTACCACCTTGCTTAAAATGCCTTGAGCATGACAATGTTGTCTCTATTGCTGAATGTTCTACTGCTTCTGAAGTTGCAATATCTTCAACTATTGATGTGGTAACTAACCCCTCTTCTAAGGATACCACCACTATTGCTGATGAGAATGCCAGGTTGAAGACATTGCTTGAAACAAGCATGTACAAAAGCCTCAAGGGGCATCAGACATTATGTGATGTCCTCAAGAAACAAATTCTGAACCGAAACCCTAGGAAAGAGGGTGTTGGTTTCGACAGGAAATTGAATGTTGATGGTTCTTACTGGAAGCTTGAGCAGTACCCCAAAACCACATGGGTGGCTGCAAAGGGCCCGTCAGTGGATCCATCCACCTTATCTGGTTTCACTTGTGCTAACCCCATTATGATTGATGAGTCATTTGACTCAAACTATAAACTGTCCAAGAATCAGAACGATGAAGTGCTTGCCAGGTTTATTGGAACTAACTGCAGGAATGGGTCACCTATGAAGAAGATCTGGGTTCCCAAAATTTGTCTTGAGAAGCTTCCCATGAATGTCATCATGACACCACCAGGGAAGAAGACAAACCCCAGATCAAAGGCTTCATATGGCCCAAAGGCTTCATATAGACGGAGGACCTCACAAGGTCACCCTAACGCCAATGTTTTGCAGGAAAATTATCATCAGACTCATGAATATGAGCGTGTCTCTTCTAACCATTATGTTCACAAATCAAAGAACTTTTCTGCATATTCTTATGAGTACTATTCACCTCCTGCAAAACTATTTGCTAGGGCTCCAAAGCCAAAGTTCTTAGATGCTGCACTTAGACTCATTGCTTCTAAGCCACCCCTTAAGATGTGGGTGGTTAAGAAGAATTAACTTCTCTTGCAGGGTCGGGTCTCCAGCCGAAAATCATTGACTTCTGAAGACAATGCTGGGGACCTAAAACATCTTGTGGGACGCAAGATAAAGTGCTAAAATGGTATTACCATTTATTTTGTCCCTGGATTTCTTAATGAACATCCCATCTTACCATCCAAGAATCTTAATTTTAATAGTATGCTCATTCGTCAAATGTTTATGCTTCACAATACTCTTGGTGAAGCCTATCCTACTAACTGCACTGTAGGGTACAACTCCGAAAGCTATTGAATGGATTATGGACAGTGAATGCACTAACCACATGACTGGTGATCGAAGTCTTCTCATGGATTCAACTCTTCGACCATCTACGAAAAGCCATATTACATTTGCTGACACTGGTAAAAGCAAGTTATTGGGCCTAGGTAGAGTTGCTATCTCAAAGGATCAACACATGGATAAAGTGATGCTTGTTGAATCCCTTGGATACAACTTAATGTTTGTCTCAATGCTTTGCGATCTTGACATGATTGTGATATTTGGAAAATATCATTGCCTTGTGCTTATGGCTTTTGAAAAATCTCTAGTCTTCGAAGGATATCAAAGAGGTGATCTGTATATGGTAGATTTCTCCGCAGGACCTCAGCTTGCCGTATGTCTTCTAGCAAAAGTTTCAGAGTGTTGGCTTTGGCATCAAAGGCTAGGACATGCGGGCATGAGGAACTTGCACACTCTCGTGAAGAAGAAGCACATTATTGGCATCGAGAGCGTCAAGTTCAAGAAGGATCATCTATGTGGTGCTTGTGAAGCCGGGAAGATGACTAGGGCAAAACATCATTCGAAGACAATCATGACAACTTCAAGTCCCTTCGAGCTGTTACACATGGACATATTTGGCCCTACTCACTATCTACCCTTACTACCACAGCACATCTTTATGGCTTCGTGATTGTTGATGATTATTCTAGATATACTTGGGTGCACATAATTCTCTATAGGACTGAAGTGCAGGATGTTTTCACACGATTTGCGAACCACGCCATGACTAACTATGGCATCAAGATCAAGCACATCAGGAGTGAAAATGGCATGGAATTCAAGAACACTAGCCTCGACACTTATCTTGATGCACTGGGCATCACTCATGAGCTCTCTACTCCATACACACCTCAGTAGAATGGCGTCATGGAGCGCAAGAATAGGCCCTTATTGAGATGGCTCGTACGATGCTTGATGAGTACAAGACTCCAAGAAAGTTCTGGCCGAAAGCTATTGACACTGCATGCCATATCATCAACAGAGTTTATCTTCACAAATTCTTCAAGAAGACATCTTATGAACTACTCACTTGTAAGAAGCCAAACGTAAGCTATTTCAAAGTCTTCGGTGCTAGGTGCTAGATCAAGGATCCACATCACACTTACAAATTTGCACCGAAAGCACATGAAGGTTTTATGCTTGGTTATGGAAAGGATTCGCACACCTACAGAGTCTTCAACCTCTTTCATTATAAAGTGGTTGAAACTATAGATGTGCGGTTCGATGGGACTAACGGCTCGCAAAGAGAGCACCTGCCAAATGTGCTAGATGAAGCTTCTCCTAGTGAAACTATCAAGCTAATGGGTACTGGAGAAATCATACCAACCGTGGAATAGGTAGAAGACAAAATTGTCATTCTTGCTCCTACTCAACGTGAAGACAATGCTCAGCCTGAAGACAATGCTGAAGATGAAGATAACGATCAGCAAGAGCAAAGTCTTCGCCCTTTTCATCCTTGAGTTGCCAATGAAGTTCAGATTGAGAAGATTCTTGATAGCATCAATGCACCTGGTCCTCTTACTCGATCAAAAGCTACGCAACTAGCAAACTTTTGTGGGCACTTTGCATTCGTATCCATATATCTGAACCCAAGAAAATTGATGAAGCCTTCATGGAACCTGAATGGATTCAAGCTATGCAAGAAGAGCTTCAACAATTTGAGCTCAACAATGTCTGGGAGCTAGTCAAACGTCCTGATCCTTGCAAGCACAATATTATTGGCACCAAATGGATCTATCGCAACAAACAAGATGGACATGGTCAAGTTGTCAGAAATAAAGCTCGTCTTGTTGCTCAAGGTTACACACAAGTGGAAGGAATTGACTTTGATGAAACCTTTGCTCCTGTGGCTAGGCTTGAAGCCATTCGCATACTGCTAGCTTATGCTAACCACAAAAATATCCTACTCTATCAAATGGATGTGAAGAGTGCTTTCCTCAATGGCAAAATTGAAGAAGAAGTATATGTAGCTCAACCACCTGGTTTTGAAGATCCAAAGCATCCTGATATGGTATACAAGCTCAACAAGGCACTATATGGCCTCAAACAAGCACCTACAGCTTGGTATGACACACTCAAAGACTTCCTGGAGAGCAACGGCTTCAAATCTGGTTCCTTAGATCCCACTCTCTTCACGAAGACATATGATGAAGAACTGTTTGTATGCCAAATCTATGTGGATGACATTATCTTCAGTTGCACTGACAAAAGATACAGAGATGAGTTCGGGCATATGATGTAAGAGCAATATCAGATGTCCATGATGGGGGAGCTGAAATTTGTCCTAGGTCTTCAAATCCGTCAACAGAGAAATGGCATCTTCATATCACAGAAAAAAATATCTCAAAGATTGCCTGAAGAAGTTTGGAATGCTAGACTGCAAAGAGTACATGACGCCAATGCCAACCAAAGGCCAATTGGGCCTCGACGACAATGGTAAAGAGTTCGATCAAAAGGTATACCGCTCCATGATTGGTTCTTTATTGCACTTATGTGCATCTAGGCCAAATATAATGCGTAGCGTTTGCATGTCTGCCCGATTCCAAGCGGCACCAAAGGAGTCGCATCACCTCACCGTGAAGCGAATACTTCGATATTTGGCTCACACCCCAACGCTAGGATTATGGTATCCAAAGGGCTCAGAGTTTGATCTAGTTGGATTCTCATATGCTGATTATGCTGGTGACAAGGTTGATCGCAAGTCCACATCAGGGATATGTCATTTTCTTGGATAATCTCTTGTTTGTTGGTCTTCAAAGAAGCAGAACTGTGTATCACTCTCCACTGCAGAATCTGAATATATTACTGCTGGATCTTGTTGCGCTCAGCTTCTCTGGATGAAGCAAATCCTCAAAGACTATGGCATTAACATGAAGAATGTTCCCCTCTAGTGCGACAATGAAAGCGCCATCAAGATTGCTCACAATCCAGTTCAGCACTCGAAGACAAAGCACATTCAGATCCATCATCACTTTCTCAGAGACCATGTGTTGAAGGAAGACATTGATATCATTCACTTCAACACTGAAGAGCAATTGGTAAATATCTTCATGAAGCCCTTGGATGAGAAAAGGTTTTGCAAGCTGCGGTGTGAGCTAAATATCTTAGAATCCTCGAATGTCCTGTGAATGGACACATGCTACTTCTTGAGCTTGTGTTGATTTTTCCCTTGAAGAGGAAAGGGTGATGCAGCAAAGTAGAGATAAGTATTTCCCTCAGTTAAGAACCAAGGTATCAATCCAGTAGGAGGCACAAGCAAGTCTCCAATCTATGCACCTGCACAAACTAACAAACACTTGCACTCAACGCGAAAAAGGGGTTGTCAATCCCTTCACGGTCTCGAACAAGAGTGAGATCTAATAGAGATACGTATAAAAGATAAATAAAAAGGAAAACTAAAATAAATCTAAATAAATTGCAGCAAGGTATTTTTGAGTTTTTTGGTTTATATATCTGAAAATATATGATGGAAAATAGACCCGGGGGCCATAGGTTTCACTAGAGGCTTCTCTCTTGAAGATAGCATACGGTGAGTGAACAAATTACTGTTGAGCAATTGATAGAAAAGCGTAAAGTTATGACGATATCTAAGGCAATGATCTTGAATATAGGCATCACATCCGTGACAAGTAGACCGACTCATGCCTACATCTACTACTATTACTCCACACATTGACCGCTATCCAGCATGCATCAAGAGTATTAAGTTCATAAGAACGGAGTAATGCCTTAAGTAAGATGACATGATGTAGAGGGATAAACTCAAGCAATATGATGAAAACCCCATCTTTTTATCCTTGATGGAAACAATACAATACGTGCCTCGCTACCCCTACTATGTCACTTGGTGAGGACATCGCAAGATTGAACCCAAAACTAAGCACCTCTCCCATTGCAAGAAAAACCAATCTAGTTGGCCAAACCAAACCAATAGTTCGAAGAGAAATACAAAGATATCTTAATCATGCATCAAAGAGTTCAGAGAAGACTCAAATAATATTCATAGATAATCTGATCATAAATCCACAATTCATCTGATCTCAACAAACACACCGCAAAAAAGTATTACATCGAATATATCTCCAAGAACATCGAGGAGAACATTGTATTGAAGATCAAAGAAAGAGAAGAAGCCATCTAGCTAATAGCTATGGACCCGTAGGTCTGTGGTAAACTACTCACGCATCATCGGAAGGGCAACAAGGTTGATGTAGAGGACCTCCGTGATTGAATCCCCCTCCGGCAGATCACCGGAAAAGGCCCCAAGATGGGATCTCATGGGAACAGTGGCTTGCGGCGGCGAAAAAGTATTTTGGTGGACGCTTCTGGTGATTTGGGAATATTTGGGAATTTATAGTGCAAGAATTAGGGCTGGGAGACCCCCGAGGGGCCCACAAGCCCTCAGGACGCCCCCCCAGGGGCGCACCTGGCAGGCTTGTGGCCTCTGTCGGTGTCAAAACCGGCGGATCTCGGGTAGGGGGTCCTGAACTGTGCGTCTAAGGTCGATGGTAACAGGAGACGGGGGACACGATGTTTACCCAGGTTCGGGCCCTCTCTATGGAGGTAATACCCTACGTCCTGCTTGATTAATCTTGATGAATATGAGTATTACAAGAGTTGATCTACCACGAGATCGTAATGGCTAAAACCCTGGAAGTCTAGCCTGTCTGGTTATGATTATGATCGCCTCTACGGACTAAACCCTCCAGTTTATATAGACAGCGGAGGGGACTAGGGTTGTACAAAGTTGGTTACAGAGAAAGGAATCTTCATATCCGAATGCCAAGCTTGCCGTCCACGCCAAGGAGAGTCCCATCCGGACACGGGAGAGAGTCTTCTGTCTTGTATCTTCATGGCCCGTCAGTCCGACCCACATTACGTAGCCCGGACGCCCAAGGACCCCTTAATCCAGGACTCCCTCAGTAGCCCCTAAACCAGGCTTCAATGACGATGTGTCCGGCGCGCAGATTGTCTTCGGCATTGCAAGGCGGGTTCCTCCTCCGAATACTCCAAAACAGACTTCGAGCACAGAAAACATGTCTGGCTCCGCAAAACAAGTACCACACACAACCGCAGAGAGTATAATATTTCACGAGTCCAATCCGCTGACAACTTTTTGTAACGCGACACCACGTTCCTGCACGGTCATTATTTCGAACCGTTTTTTAGCCTCCCGCTCCACGCTTTAAGATGCGGTTTCCAGTGGCACGCCTTGTCACAGCAGAGATCGTGTCCCTTTATTACGGGATTCTCATCAATACGGGCGTGGGTAATCCAACCGTGTCGTCTGCATGGCCCATGGGAATAGGCGAGTGGGGAGGCACTTGATATTCACTGCCTTTATAAGGAGATAAGGATTCACCCCTTTCACCCACGTCTTCTTTTTCTCTGCCTCTCCATTCTCGAGCTCCAGCGCCCAAGTTTTCATCTTTTCCGCCTCAAAGAAGCACTCCAACCATGTCCGGATCCGGAGCACAAGGCAAGTGGATGGCCTCTCCGTCAAGGAGAAGGACATCACGAAGCTCCGGGAGGCGGGGTATTTGGCCAAGGAAATCGCCCACCGGCTTCCGGCCAAGGGACAGATCATCCCCACCCCCAAGCCTCATGAGAGGGTGGTGTTCATCCCCCACTTTGTCCGCGGGTTAGGGTTTCCTCTCCACCCTTTCGTCCGCGGACTCATGTTCTACTACGGGCTAGATTTCCATGATCTAGCCCCAAATTCTTTCCTCAACATCTCGGCATTTATTGTCGTGTGCGAGGCCTTCCTCCGCATCCCACCCCACTTCGGACTGTGGCTCAAGATTTTCAATGTGAAGCCGAAGGTGGTGGATGGCCAACACGCAGAGTGCGGAGGCGCCATGGTGAGCAAGATGCCCAATGTCACTTGGCCCAAAGGTACCTTTGTGGAGACCGTCAAAGGGTGGCAGCAACTGTGGTTCTATATCACAGAGCCCCGCGACGCTACCTGGGCCGCGGCTCCTGAATTCAAGTCCGGAGCCCCTATGCGGCTCATCTCCTGGCTAGAGAAGGGCCTGAATTGGATGTCGTCGGACGAGCTGACAGCGCTGCAGGCGCGTATCCAGAGCATGGTGGACAAGAACATCAAGCTTGTCAACGTGATCCAGGTGATGCTAGTTTGCCGGATCCTTCCATGCCAAAGCCGGACTTGCCATCTGTGGGAGTTCGATTCGGCCGAGCACCAGACCTTGCAACAGTTCTTCAGAACTACGCACGAAGACATCTGGAAGGTGCTTTTTAAGGCCAATGAGAAATGGCTAGAGACGACCGAGGACCGCGGGCATGACCTGGCCCATCCCGCCAGTCCGGTAAGTCTTTCGTGCTTTCAAGGTGTATCCTTTACTTGCTTACTCAGGGAAAATGCCTAAGCCTCCCTACTTATTTTTTCAGGGCTGGACGAAGAAGGTAGAGCAGATTAAGTGTTCGGCTCCACTGCCCGAGGAACCAGCCATCCCGCTTCTGATGAAGATACTGGTCCCGGTGCCCTACCAGGCGCCAAAGAAGAAGGCCAAGAAAAAGGCCAAGGAGACCAGAAGTGGCCTCCGTCGCAAGGGAACTTCGGACGCGACGTCCGAAGACGCCGAAGACGCAGAGGACGACAAGGAGGAGGAGGAAAGCAACTCTCCCCTGAGGGGGGAAGGAAGAAAAGGGCGGCCTCCATAAATCTGGAGGCAGAGGCGTCCAAGAAGGGGAAGGTCTCCCTCGCGGATAACTCCGCGTGGGACGTCGACAGCAGCCCAGAGCGGCGCCCCCGAGATAAGCCCCTGGCTGAATCATGAGTACTCAAAGACCCTGACGCATTCATATATCCAGCCTCTTTTCTCCATAGTTTTAACATGTTGAATCATGTACTTGCAGTCCGGTTCGTTCCGACCTCGAGCGATCCTCATCTTCGGGGAATTCGCTGGACCCGAAGGTGATGGACAGCGGGTCCCTTCTGGTGGCCTCCTCTCCCAAGGCCATGGATGACACCGAGGCATTGTCCCAAAGGATCCTAGGCCAGGGAGAGACGCAGGAGGCCGTCAGCGCGGCACCAGAGGGTGAAACCTCGGCCGCCAGACACATGGGGGAGCAAATCCCCATGGAGCCTGGCAATGGGGGCCAGGTCCAATTCGGCCCCCAGCCGAATACGGTCCCGGAGACCTATACGGCTCTGGAATCCGGCAAGCAGCCTCCTTTGAAAGAAGGGGGTGTGCCCATTTCGCCGGTGACCTCTGTCCAACCAGAGGCACCGAACACCCTACTGGAAGCGCTGCGAAGTGCTTCCATTGTAGAGGAACACCGTGCCCTCATGGGTACGGTGATTGAGAAGATTCAGTCCACGAAGAGCGGACTGACCAAAGCCTGCACAAGCCTTCTAATAGGTTTTGAGGTATTAAAGGCAATTATGTAAAAAGAATGTCACAGTATAGACAGTAGCCCCTGAGACACTGTCCGGTGGTCGAAAAGAAAAGCAGGACAGAGGATCAAACAATTTTCGTAGGAGACTAACCATACAGGTCTATGTGAAAAAGCAGGCGTCGCTGCTGGCTGCGACCTCCCATGATGCCGAAGTCTTTGGACTGAAGCAGAGTCTGGAGCGGGCCGAGGAAGAACTCGGCCGTGTGAAAAAGCAGCTGGAGGATAAGCAAGGTATGTCATGACCTTCTGTATATCAGAAAGGATAGATGATTTGTATTGACCATAGTGCCATGATATTTGTAGGAGCGGCAACTGAGGTGGAGGCCCTTAAAAAGGCGCTGGCCGAGGCCCAGAAGAGAGCGGCGGAGGAACAATCCGTCCGCGAAAAGCACGAGGCCAGGGTCAGTGAGGTCCAACAAGAGCTCCAGGACGCTGTAAAGAAATGCGAGTCCTTGGAGCGCAAGATTACGGATCAAGAGTCCGAGCTTGCTAAGGCCCACCAAAGCACACAAGAGGCCCGGGTTGAAGCCCAGGGCGCCCTCCAGGAAATCCAAGAGGCCAGGAAAATCACAGCGGGTAAGGCCTTTATAATGCAAAGCAAATTTGTGAAGAAAAGGTATCTCTTACTGACCCGGATTTGGAGTTCTCCAGGAGCGTTTACGGATCTGCCACGCAGCATTGCAGATGCTGCGGATTTCTTCCGAGCCGAAGAGGGGAGCTGAACGGAGAAGCTGTTCTGGTCGCAATACCTTGCGCCAGAGCATCCGGTGCCCCTCAGCGATCAGCTGAAACAACTGACCGAACTGTATAGGGCGGCCGAATTGGCCATGAAGGATTTGATAATCCGTTTATGGCCTGCCGAAGCCATACCCAACAGCTACTTCGGGCTCGTGAAGCGACTGGTTGCTGCCTGCCCTCGGCTTGATGCCATCAAGCGGTCGGTCTGCATCAAAGGTGGGCGGATGGCCTTCGCCCGTGTGAAGATACAGTGGGCGAAGATGAACGCCGTCAAGCTCGCGACCGAGGGACCGCCCGCAGGCAAGGAGCACCGCACGCCCGAGCGATAATTTGACGATGTTCTGAAGGAATCCCGCATTGTAGCGGAGCAGTGTGCAAAAGACATTATCTTTGGATGAATATGTTATCCTGTCCTACATAATGAAACAAAACTGATATGTAATATAATGTTAGTTGTTTATATCAAGATTTTTCCTCATGTGTGGCCGTTTTATTAAATCTGAGAGTTGTCCAGTCGTCGGCTTCAGCCCCCACGTAGGTAGTATGGGGGTGTTCGGGATAAAATCTAAACACTCTTGATCCAAAGTTTGGTCCTTGAAGGAGGTGTTTAGCGCAACGAACCAGGCAACCGGACTATGTGGCTTTATCACCCTCACTTAGCCATAGGAGTTTTATAATAGAAATTTAGGCGCAGCCCCTAGTATTCATGAATCCGAACTAGGGTGCTGTAAACACCGGATCGTGTAGAGACCGATTCGTCGCATAATGCGGAAAAAATCGCAAAAGATTTGTAACCTCCGAAGAGTTGACCGGCTCACGCCCCATCATGACAGTCAGTTTTCGGCTTTCTCTACTGAGGCGCTCATCCGGATAAACCAGGGCACAATCGCAGTAGTTCTCCCTTTACTACCCTAGCCGATATAGCGGAACGTAAGGTAGTAAGCCCAGGAGCCGGGCAACCCAACTATTGACCAAAGACATGATTCGGAGCCAATGCATATAATGCTAAATTCGGGGTGCCGAACTATACTGTAAAAAGTGTTCGGACTTTGTTGCCGTAATATGGGGCGCAATAAAGCCCCTGGCAAATTTAGGCCGTACCAAAGTGTACGGGTGCAATGGATAAGATTATCAAGAAAAAATGAAGTAGTAAGCTAGTGCCGCAGAAGTTGGGCCGTGAACTATTTCCATTATAATTTTATTGATACGTCAAAGCGTATAAATAGTGCGATAAGCAACAGGGCTATTTTACATGCCATGACCAAGGGAGAGCTGCGTGAGGGTCCTGAGAACAGGTAGAGTGATCGTTAAAAAGACTTCCTAGAGATTCCCGTATACTGCAATGCTTCTTGCTGTCTTGGTGTATCTATCCTTCGAAAGGACCGATGATCAGGCCGTCTTGAGGGGCCTGTGGAAAAGAAACCTGAAAGGATGAAAAAGAAAAAGTGAGAGTACGTGTGTCTAGGGAAGGTCGAGCCGTATTATGGACCACAATATAGTTATGCCTCTGTCTATGCCCATGGTATTTTAAGTGCGTAGTTATGTACGTGTGGTACGTATGCTGCCATTTGGCCGGGATGGAGACGGAGGCCGGATTGCTATTCTAACTCCTGACGAGCTGGACTGTTATGCTGCGGAGTAGTCCGGATCCGCTTGACAGTGTCCGGGAGCTTGGCCGCTGAATTAAGATTCTGTTTGGCAAGGCCGCTCTGTACTTCCGCTGTCAAGGCCGCGGTGTGCTCCTCGGTACAGAGGGAGCGCTCCGTGTTTCCATTAACTGTTATGACACCGCGTGGTCCCGGCATCTTGAGCTTGAGATAAGCATAGTGTGGCACCGCATTGAATCGAGCAAATGCGGTTCGTCCGAGCAGTGCATGATAACCGCTGCGGAAGGGGACGATATCGAAGATCAACTCTTCGCTTCTGAAGTTGTCCGGGGATCCGAAGACAACCTCCAGTGTGATTGAGCCCGTACAGCGGGCCTCTACACCTGGTATGACTCCTTTAAAGGTAGTTTTTGTGGGTTTGATCCTTGAGGGATCGATGCCCATTTTGCGCACTGTATCCTGATAGAGCAGGTTCAGGCTGCTGCCGCCGTCCATGAGGACGCGCGTGAGATGGAATCCAACAACAATTGGATCGAGGACCAGTGCGGCTGAACTGCCATGACGAATACTGGTCGGATGGTCCCTGCGATCGAAGGTGATCGGGCAGGACGACCATGGGTTGAACTTTGGGGCGACTGGCTCCATCGCGTAGATGTCCCTGAGCGCTTGTTTGCGCTCCCTTTTGGGGATATGAGTGGCGTATATCATGTTCACCGTTTTAACCTGGGGAGGGAACTTCTTCTGTCCTCCTGTATTCGGCGGACGGGACTCCTCGTCGTCGTCCTCGCTTTGCGACCCCTTCTCCTTGTTTTCGGCATTTAACTTGCCGGCCTGTTTAAAAACCCAACAGTCTCTGTTGGTATGATTGGCTGGTTTATCAGGGGTGCCGTGGATCTGACATGGACGATCGAGTATGCGGTCCAAGCTGGATGAGCCCGGATTGTTTCTTTTGTATGGCTTCTTTCGCTGGCCGGACTTGGAGCCACTGAAACCGGTGTTGACCGTCGTGTCATCGGCAGTGCCACCATTGCTTCGGCGCTTGTGCCTGTTGTGGCAGGGCTTGCCATTGCTATTCTTGGCTTCAGAGGTACCGGCATCGCTTGCAGTGTTATTGCTACGGGCTAGCCAACTATCCTCGCCCGCACAAAAGCGGGTCATGAGTGCCGTGAGGGCCGCCATGGACTTTGGCTTTTCTTGGCCAAGGTGACGAGCGAGCCATTCGTCGCGGACGCTATGCTTAAAGGCCGCTAGGGCTTCAGCATCCGGGCAGTCGACGATCTGGTTCTTTTTAGTTAGGAACCTAGTCCAGAATTTCCTGGCCGACTCTCCAGGCTGTTGAACTATGTGACTTAAGTCATCGGCATCCAGAGGTCGTACATATGTGCCTTGGAAGTTGTCACGGAAGGCGTCTTCCAAGTCCTCCTAGCTGCCAATAGAGTTTTCAGGCAGACTGTTTAACCAGTGCCGAGCTGGCCCCTTGAGTTTTAATGGGAGGTATTTGATGGCGTGAAGGTCATCGCCGCGGGCCATATGAATATGGAGAAGAAAATCCTCAATCCATAACGCGGGATCTGTTGTTCCATCATATGATTCGATATTTACGGGTTTAAACCCTTCTGGGAATTCATGCTCCATTACTTCATCAGTGAAGCAGAGGGGATGTGCGGCACCTCTATATCGGGCCAAGTCGCGACGTAGCTCGGATGGAGTTCGTCGGCAGTTTTCGGCCCGGGCGTGGTTATGTTTGTCAAGTCTGGCTTGATATCCGTCGTCGTGCGCCAGGGCATGCCCCCGCGATCCGTAGATCGATCTGGACTGACCTGCTCTATTGTCAGGTCCTGTCGCAGGTCATATGTATGACCCCGGGCTGTTATGTCTCTGCTTTTGCGGCGAGGTAGTATGGGCTGGTGTTCGGCTTGAGTTGCCGCTTTGTCCCGGCCACGTGGTGGTCGGTCAACCGCATTACGTGTTGATGGCATGGGCTCAAGTGCCTCGTCGTCGAATTGGGGTAGCAGTTTACGCCTCGGGTAACTTTTAATGGGGCGCTCGAGTTCGTATTCCTCGGCTGCTAGGACATCAGTCCATCTGTCATTGAGTAGATCTTGATCAGCTTGAAGCTGCTGCTATTTCTTTTTCAGGCTCCTCGCAGTGGCTATTAGCCGGCACTTAAAGCGCTCCTGCTCGATGGGTTCCTCAGGCACGATAAAGTCTTCGTCGCCGAGGCTCACCTCATCTTCGGAGGGTGGAAGATAGTTGTTGTCCTCCGAGTCTTCGTTTATGGCATGTTCGTTAGGGCTGGCTTGCCCATCTTCCCTATCGTCCTGTTCGAAAGTCGGCTCGACGGGATCTTCTTTGTCTTCGGCCTCATCCGGAGTATTGTTTTCTCTCGTGCCGGTATTGCTGTCTTTTCCACGGCGTGATTTAGAGCGGTGCCGCTGACGTCGGCGCTTTGGCCATGTCTCAGGAGGTTTATCCTTGACTGGATCTTTCTTGTTATCTCCGTTATTCTCTTTGGGAGTATCCACCATGTACACGTCATACGAGGAGGTGGCTATCCAGCGCCCAGTAAACGGCGGGTTTTGGGCCTGCTCCTCTCCGGCATCATCGTCCATACCGTCGATGTCTTCGGAGTCGTAATCGAGCATGTCGATTAAGTCTTCGACAGTGGCAATGAAGTGGGCGGTGGTTGGGAAGCGAAATTCTCCATCATCAGCCTCCAGTTCAAACAGATATAATTCAGCTATGAGTCCCCTGCTAAGGAGAGGGTTTTTAATGAGTTTAGCACATCACCCAAAGGTGAGTGCCGGAAGATGTCCGCGGAGCTGAACTCGATGATTGGCGCCCGATCGAGCTCGATGGGCACGGACGCACGCGGTTCGGAACCTGTGGCCGAAGACGAATCCGAGGTTCCAGTGACACAGATCTCGTTCGAAGTTGGGTCTGTGTGGAGCTCCAACGCCGCACAGTCTGCGGCTTCCGTGGCGGGGTTGAGCTTCCCGTCCTCGGATTGCGCAATCTGCTCCAGATCTAGGGCCAGAGCAGTTACAGGCGCTATCTCCTGGGTATGGTCCGATGACAGATTTAGGTCATGTTCATCGCGGTGGCAGGGAGCGGCTACCATGGGCTCGAATCCGTCGAAGAAAAAGTCTCGGCGGATATCAGCAACGTAGTTCAAGCTTCCAAATCAGACCTGATGGCCAGGGGCGTAGCTGTCGATCTGCTCTAGATGGCCAAGCGAGTTGGCCCGCAGTATGAAGCCGCTGAATACGAAGATCTGGCTGGGGAGAAAGACCTCCCTCAAGGCAGCATCGTTGTGGATGATTGATGGAGCCATCGAGTCTTCTAGCGACGACACAGCGGAACTCTCAATGAAAGCACCAATGTCGGTGTCAAAACCGGCGGATCTCGGGTAGGGGGTCCCGAACTGTGCGTCTAAGGTCGATGGTAACAGGAGACGGGGGACACGATGTTTACCCAAGTTCAGGCCCTTTCTATGGAGGTAATACCCTACGTCCTGCTTGATTGATCTTGATGAATATGAGTATTACAAGAGTTGATCTACCACGAGATCGTAATGGCTAAAACCCTAGAAGTCTAGCCTGTCTGGTTATGATTATGATCTCCTCTACGGACTAAACCCTCCGGTTTATATAGACACCGGAGGGGACTAGGGTTGTACAAAGTCGGTTACAGAGAAAGGAATCTTCATATCCGAACGCCAAGCTTGCCGTCCACGCCAAGGAGAGTCCCATCCGGACACGGGAGAGAGTCTTCTGTCTTGTATCTTCATGGCCCATCAGTCCGGCCCACATTACGTAGCCCGGACGCCCGAGGACCCCTTAATCCAGGACTCCCTCACCCTCCTCGGCCATCTCCTGACCCCCTCTCCAACTTCCGTGGATGTCTTCTGGTCCAAGAAAAATCATTGTAAAGTTTAATTCCGTTTGGACTCTGTTTGATATTCCTTTTTCTGTAAAACTCAAAAACAAGGAAAAAATAGAAACTGGCACTAGGCTTTGGGTTAATAAGTTAGTCCCAAAAATAATATAGAATAGCATATTAATGCATATAAAACATCCAAATCAGATAATATAATAGCATGGAACAATAAAAAATTATAGATACGTTGGAGACGTATCAACACACATCCTAATGCTTATGCATGTTGATGACTTAGGTGCGCAACACACAAAGTAACGTATGTCTTCAATTCATGAAGACATACACTCTAAGTGTGAATACATTAATGCGGAATTTGACTTCGGAGCACCACGATAATTGTGCGCCGTGTCTGGGTCTAATACTTCCTATACGGTGGGTAACGCCACCACCAATATTTCTTGAAAATTTTGTGTTTGGCGTCACATTGTATTATCTTCAAAATTGATTTGTCTTCAACATTGGTTTATCTTCATGATTTATCTTCATAATGTTTTGGCTTTGATCGCTCAACTATATATATATATATATGTATATATGTATATATATATATGTATGTGTGTGTGTGTGTGTATGTTCTGTCCTCTACAACATTCACTTATACCTATGTCTTCAAGTTGCCATTTTCTGCACTAAGTGAATGTGATCGGACCCTAACCCCATCTGTGCTTATCTCTCATACTCTCTCTAAATTTTCATATGCATTCTATTGACACGTGTCGACTGTCTTCACTATGCCCTTGTCAGTCGAAGATTAAGAGATAAACATTTAAAAGGCTTTTAAATATCCTTATCTTTTGCCTGAAACCGGAGAAGTCGGAATGACCACCTGACAAACCGGGCGCGCGTGGGGTCGTGGCACAACATTTAAGTTGTTGCATGTGTGCCACGTGTAGCTCAGATGTGAACAGCCAGGGGTATCTGAGTAAATACACTGCGCCGCCCCCCTTCCTTATAAATACCCAGCCCCCTGCGGTCATTAAAATCTTACTCCCCTCGCTGTCTCGCTCAAACCCTAGCACCGTCGCTAGCTTCCGTCATCGCCGGAGACGAAGCGCTTCGCTGCCGTGACTTCTCCGTCGTCGTCGTCACGTCGGCCGCGGACATCTTCCTCCTGCCTCCGCCGTAGGTGTCTTCCACCGCCAAGTTAGGGCGCGGGAGATTGGACTGCTCGGCCTCCATCCCCGACTCGTCTAGCAGTCCTTGTTAGTTCTTGAGCAATTAAAAGTCTATTTTTACTGCACGTTTGATCCGTTAAAACTTTCTATATCTTCAGAAAGCTGTTTCTTCACTTCCAAATCTGGATCTTCCATACTCTGCATCTCATAACTTGCAAGTACTTTCACTTATGCTTCACAACTAGTTAGATTCCTCACTTGTACTTATTCATGGATTCGTACAAATCTGGAACCAACTTACATCTATAAGTGAATGTCTTCGCGCTATGAGGTCAATGCCTTCAAACTAATTTATCTTCAAAATCCTCTGAGAATGCATATGACCTTTTCCCCTTCCCGTGCATCTCTAATGCTGTCACAGGTACATGTCCGTGGGAGAGTCTCTTGGTTCTCATAGTCTGAATTCACTTGCAGAATTCTTACAGCATCACATTGACTCTCCTGAAGCCAGTTCTTGTCTGACCAGTAAAGCGAAGCCTATCATTTCTATGAAGCCAATCAGCCTTGTGAAGCCAATGGCCAGTGGCAAATCTGCCAAGAAAGGCAGTAAACAATGTCGTGATAACACTGCAAAGGATCTGCCTCCCGATCTCTATGAGTTATACAAGTCTGATCCTGAAGAGAGCTATGGTGAATGTAAATCTCGTGTCCAATGGATTCACAGATACTGGGCAGAGCAGTGGTTTCTCTATCATTTTGTGACTCCTGAATATGCTGTCAAGAATGCTGTGAGGCCACCATGGGCTAACATTGTGTACCGCAAGCTTCATCCCAAGACCAAAGCTAAAGCCATACAGAGAGGCTTCTTCCCTTGCATGGTCAGAGGACCAATGCCTCAGAATGCCGACCCATCAAGTCTTCGATGGTGTCATGAAGATGATCTATTTGAAGCCAACTATCAGTTTGCTAGGGCTTCGGCAGTTCAAAACAAGAAGGACTTTGGGATTGCTTTCAACACAGGTCCAGCTGAGCCCAGGCCCGATGGTAGTTGTGAGGCCAAACCAAATCTCATTGGCCCATTCGATGACTTCAACTCATTTCTGGCACATTGTGCTACGTAGAGGACCAGCATTGAAGATGCTGCTGAGGATGAGGAACAAACTGCAGCTCCAGAGCCCCCGAAGCCAGTGAAGAAGTCAAAGGCTTCAAAGTCTACAGCTGCTCCAAAAGCTTCAAGAGTGAAGCCATTGAAATCTGCACCTTCTGAATCCAGTGTGCAGTCTGAAGACTTGTCCCACACATCTGCAAGGAAGAAGAAGATCTCAGGGCAAGGCCTTACTCCAGCAAGCATCATGCGCCATGATGAAGATGTAATAGATCTATAAAGTGATGAAGATCTCATTGATGATGCTCTTGAGCTACTGATCAAGAACAAACAGGAGGCTGAAATCTTCAAGGATTTGCCTCTGTTTGATGCTGATATTCTGAACAATTTTATTGATGAATGGTTTGAAGACACTTCTCTTACCATTGATGATCTGCAGCTTCCCATTGGCATCAGTGAGACATTCCAAGGCTACATTGCAAAAGAGCTTGCTATTGCTCAAAAGGTCATTGAGCAGAAAAACAAGATTGACCATGAAAAGGCTATTTTCAAGAAGCACATGGCCAAGCTTAGTGTCACAGATGTTCAGAACTTCAAGAAGATGATGGCAAATCTCAAGGCTGAGTTCCATAAGCGTCGTGATGAAGCCAAGGGCTCCCGAGAGCGACTCAAATATTATGCTGAGAAATGTGTTCAGGCTCATAATGAAGCCTTGAAGAGAAAAGCACTTGGGCATCCAGGCATTGACCCCAAGTTGGCGGCTAAAAAGAAGAAGCCAACACAAGCTAAAGCTGAGGCTCCCAGGCAGGAAAGGCCCAACATTGTCTTCCCTGCCAGTATGACTGGCTCGAAGCCCAAGGTTCCATCGACTGCTTCCAAAAGGAAGAAGACAAAACAGGCAGAGGCTGAAGCCAAGAAGCACAAGCATCAAGAAGCCTCTGATGCCGCTCCATCCCAGAAAAGGCTGAAGACAAAGCCTTCTAAGGCTTCAAGAAGGGCCCAAGCACTAACTGCCTCATCTTCTCCTGAAGAGCCACTGCTAGTTGAGCCCATCTCAGTTGCCCTACCAGCCTCCTCCAACCGCGAACATCGTCTTCTTGTGCATGAGCCTGCTCCCACAGAGGCTCATGAATCTGAAGAGATCCCAGCTGTTGACACCACCGCAGCCGAAGACATTGATCATGAATACAATGTTGTTGATGATGAAGTCCTTCCTCAAGTTCCCCAGCTTACTCAGAAACTGGTATCATCGCCTGCTCCCACGAGCAGTGAACATATTAGCATTGGCGGTCCCACGGCGCCAATCACTCAAGATGATTTCTGGGAAGAGCAACACCCCAACTCCCATCTACATGAAGTCATTCCACGCACTCCACCAGCTCAAGTCACTACTCCAGTGCTTGAAACTCCCCAAGAAACCCCCGAAGACATGGAGAAGACGACTCCCTCACCGCAGGTGTCACCCTCTTTCCGAAGGCTTCGCAGAGGCCGAAGGCCAACAGTCTCCATGTCTAGCATTCCTGAGGAGGATGTGCAAGCGACAAGCTCAATAGCACGTCAAGTGTTCCCTAAAGCCATTCTCTCAGAGTCTCCTCAAGAGTCTAAAGCCAAAGAGGCTGAAGATATTCTGGCAGCATCAGCCGAGGAAAGAGAAGAAGAAGAAGAAGAAGAAGAAGAAGAACAAGTTGTTATTCCCCCTACTGAACCAAGTGTGATTTCCGATGTGATTGTGCCTGACCCCCCAGTAATTGAAGCCTCTGAAGCTACTATGGATGTTGCTGCTGTAACTCATACTGAAGCCAATGACATTGTCATGGCTGAAGACAATGCGCAGCCTGAAGCCCCTAATGCCACGGAAGATATTCAGCCATCCACATCGGATGTGGCTGTTGCTCCACTTGTTCCACACACTATGGAAAGGGGCTTCAGCCATGAAGCTGATCTGATCAGTGTCAGATGGCCGATTATGACACCTCCTGAAGCTCCTGGGCCACAATATGATTACCATATCAAGCAAAGGCCTGAGACGCAGAAGCCAAAGCCAAGACTGCCAAGGCTTCCTAGTGTTGTCACCACTTAGGGCTCATTCAGTGTCTTAAGCTTCATAGAGCACAACATATTCTTTGACAAGGCCAAGAATCCCTACAAGAAGCCCAAGATATCTTGTGACAGGTTCTGGAGTCATCAGCAAAGAAGCTATTGCTCATGCATCTTGTACAACCAGGACAGAATCTTCCCTCACAAGCGCCTGTGTTGTGATGCTGTGGTTGGACTATCGTGCCTTGAATAAGCCCTTGATTGCTTTCATGAAGTTGGCTTGCTCCCTTTTGTCGTCGACAAGGAGCACTAGAATGAAGAGCTCCTACTTCAATTTTATGCCACCCTTCGTATCTCAAGTTACAACAGGGATCCGAAGACATGGATCCTTGAGTGGATGTCAGGTGATGTACATCATGAAGCCAAAGCTCAAGACATCGTTGAGCTTACTCCCCTGCCCACTCCTAGTGATCTCTATGAGCCGGGTTGCTAGCGCTTTGAACAGGAACTTGAAAGCATCTTCCAGAAGTCTGAGCCAAATATGAGTCAAATGCTAAGCATGACGAAGCCATTGCCAGTAGAAGCTGAGTACCTCAAGGACTTCCTTGTAAATGACCTTGAGTACCTGCCCCGCACCATATACCATATTCTGAGGCATACTCTATGGCCAATCAAAGGGCACTCTCCTCAAGCCAAGATTGAAGGCACCATGAAGACTCTGGTCTTCTACATTCTCAATGGCATCCGCTTCAACACTCAAGATTTCTTCATCCGTCAGTTGGCAGCTTCAGGCATTGATCTCTTTGGCCTCAAATTTTATGCACCATGGATAATGCGCCTGATCAAGCTTCACTCATCAGTCAACTATCAGGCTTCAGCGCGCAATCATGTTGTCTTCTTGCCTGAAGTTGATATGTCTCACAAAGCCATTTATCCTGATCCTGCCAAGGCACCAGTTCATGAAGACAACGCTGCATTTCAAAGCTTCTCAACACCACTTGAAGCCATTCATGTGCCCAATCTAGCTACTGCTGTTGTTCCTCTCGTCGGTCAGCTTAGGCTGCCGCATCGTGCTCCCACTGATGCAACAGCCAGCACTGTAGCTCAAAGGCCTCAGAAGCGCGCTCGAGTTCTAAATGACTGAGAACTTCTAGTTTCTCTTCATCAGAAGAAGGATAGGCATCATGACTGGATGAAGCGTTAGATGCAAAGTCTTCTTGTCGATGTCAATCACATTCGCAACCTCTCCGCCAAGAATTCTTTTGTTGCTCATGAAGCCTATCGGTGTGCCTGGAAGAGCCTCACTCTGCTATGCTGTGAAGATGAACTCACTGCAAATGGCTTCACTTAAAGATTCAAGTTTGACTCCAGGCCTCCACAATCAGCAAGTTTGCGTCCTACACCGTCCATTGAAGATTCTGATTACTCATCCTCGGATCCAACTATTGTTGCATGAGTCATTGATGAGGAGGACGACGCCACTTCACCAGCTATGGCTTCACTGCATCATGATTCTGCATCAGGCCCTTCTGCACCGCCCAACTCCAACGTCGACCCGGCTGCTCCAACAACTTCACCAACTCCTCCTTGGAATGCTTAGACACTCTATGTCTTCACTCCTTTTTGGTCATTCCTGACAAAAGGGGGAGAAGCATACGAGTTGATAGTCTTCAAGCGGGTCTATATGGGTTGGGTGCTTATTTTTGTTAAGTTTTGCAACTCTCGTTCTTGAACTGTTGGTTTTGAGTTGTAACACTTAAGTCTTGATGGTTGTCTGCTACATTTGCTGCTATCTTTTGTTGCAATGATAAATACCGCATGAAGTCATTCTGCAGATGCCCATTTTTCATTGTGCAGGTCATTATCTTCAATACATTTTCTGTATGCATGATGCATTGTATTCATGAATTGAAGGAGATCTCCACAAAGCAGAACCTGCCATGTGCATTTGCATTCAAAGGCAAATTACTTATATGCACATCTTCAGGGGGAGCCCATTCAACTTCATGAAGCCAATGACCGCGTTCTTTAGTTTTCACATATTTTTATCCCCGTTGAAAACTTCAACCAGTTTGTCATCAATCACCAAAAGGGGGGCGATTGTAAGTGCATCTAGTACCACCCCTAGTTGGTTTTGGAGTATTGACGACAAACGTGGTTGAGGGACTAATGTGTTTGTGAGAATTGCAGGATAACATAGGTAGAAGTCCCTCATTGATTCGGTTTACCTACCAGATATGACCCCTAAAAATGTATGAAGACATTGAAGACAATGGTGGTTCGTGAAGACATTCACGTCGAAGATAATGATGTGTGAAGACATTCACTTGAAGACAATGGAGTGTGAAGACATAGTTTCTTTCATAGTGTCATTTTCTTCTTTCTTGAGTCATAGGAACCACCGAACTATTAAGTGGGGTCCAAGTGAACAGAGTCAGAAAACTGATGTGATGCTCAACCCTAATCCTATGTCTTCGAGTGAAGACTATGAGAGAAAATCTTATCCAGAGCTAGATGAGTTAGCTTTGCTTGTAGCCCAAGTCAAGCTATCGCGTATCTTTGAAATACGACCATTGGACATGTGTCGGTTCCTTAGTGACCCGGGGTCATTTCGGACATATCATGTTGGGTTGCCTCCTGGCTATAAATAGCCCACCCCCTACACCATAAATCGGTGGCTGCTCAGAGTTAGTGCACGGCTTTTGTCGTTTGAGAGCAACCCACCTCTGAAGCCTTTGAGAGAGAACCCTTGCGAGGACAAAGCCCAAAACACCCAGAGCCAAAGAGTGTTAGGCATCACTGACTTTCTGTCCGCGTGATCTGAAGACTTATTACACCTTAAGACTGTGTATCTTCCAGTCGGTTAGGCATCGCGTTCTGAGGATCCAAGAGTCATTGTGGATTGTCGGTGAATGAAGTCTGTGAAGCTTTGGAAGTCTACCTTGAAGACTTACCAGAGTGATTCGGCAAGGACTAAGTGTCCTTAGCTCAAGGGGAATAAGGTGAAGACGCGGTCTTCTGAGTTCAATCTCAGCCTCCCTAACCATACGTATAGTTGTCACAGCAACTGGAACTGGTCTACCAAATCCTTGTCTTCATCAAGCAACTGGTTCGATCACTTCACCCATTACTTACGGTTTAGCTTCATGAAGTCATTGCTTGTTTTCCTTGTTTGACTTCACTATGTGAAGACATTCTCCCTGATTGCATATTTGGCTTCATACTGTCTTCCCATTCCGATCTATTCTACCTAGCAGCTATTTGTCTTCGTGCTTTCATTGTTCTGCTTACTTGACTATGGCATGTCTAGTGTAGTTTATCTTCCGCTACATACTGTGTAGGTTGTATTTGGTTATCTGTCTTCGAAGACATTGCCTGTCTTGAAGACTTTCATAAAAATCTCCTATTCACCCCCCTCTAGTCGATAACTAGCAATTTCACCTGGTTGCTCCGGTCCGCGGCGACGTCCCATGGCGCGCGTGGCCTGGCAGAGCTTAGTCCACCGCTGGGTTGCACGTGGCGCGCGCATGGCACATGGCGGGCCAAAATCACCACGCCGGCCGGGCGCGAGCCGGCCGAACCATTTGTTTTCTTCACCAGCTGGCTTGGCTGGGCCGACCGCGAGCAGCCGGCGTGCGTGGCGCCGGGCCGGCCTTCGGCCGGGTGGCCATCACCGGCCGGGCTTGCGTTCATTAAGATCTATAGTTTCCTCCGAAGGTTAAGCTGCGAAGGCCCCCCGCTCTGGATCACCGGACCTCAGCAGCTTCAGGAACTACGGTTGGGGGGATAACCACCAGGTAGGCTGAGGAGCATAAGTACACTTTTCAAAACAAAGGGGCAGCCAACGCCCCTCAGTCCTGCTGGCCCATCAGTCGGCTCCTCAACTGCGAACCGGCTAAGCACGGCGCCACGCCCGGGTCGGCTGGCCTAAGCCGGTAGCCGATAGGGTTAGCGCCCGTCCCATCCCGCCTTACGACAAAACCTCTCCCACATAGGGGAGAGCGTGGCTATAGTGCATGCGGTACCACTGACCAGGGCGACCTACGTCAGCGTGACCCGGCACTATGGTTGCACAACGCTGATTGCTTGTATCTGCGTTGGTATTTTCCCCGAAGAGGAGAGGATGATGCAGCACAGCAATGGCAAGTATTCCCCTCAGTTATGAGACCAAGGTATCAATCCAGTAGGAGGATCCACCAAACTATGTAAGCAGTACCTTCACACAAATAACAAAAACTTGCAACCCAACGCGTAAGAGGGGTTGTCAATCCCTCCTTGGTATTGAGATAGATTAAATTGTATGATATTGGATAAATAGATCTAACAAAGCACAAAATAAAATAAGAAAAGAAAAAGCACAACAAGGTATTTTTGGATTAATAGTTCTGAAAACAATATGATAGAAAATAGACCCGGGGGCCGTAGATTTCACTAGAGGCTTCTCTCAAGAAAAGAGCATATGGTGGGTAAATAAATTACAGTTGTGCAATTCATAGAAAAACAAATAATTATGACGATATCCAACGCAATGATCATGTATATAGGCTTCACGTCCAAGATTAGTAGACCGAAACGATTCTGCATCTACTACTATTACTCCACACATCGACCGCTATCCAGCATGCATCTAGTGTATTAAGTTCATGAGGAAACGGAGTAATGCAATAAGAATGATGACATGATGTAGACAAGATCTATTCATGTAGGAATAGACCCCATCTTTTTATCCTTAATGGCAATGATACATGCATGTCATGTCTCCTTTTGTCACTGAGATTGAGCACCGCAAGATCGAACCCATCACAAAGCACCTCTTCCCATGGCAAGAAAAATAAATCTAGTTGGCCAAACCAAAGTTTCGGAGAATAAATACGAGGCTATAACAATCATGCATATAAGAGTTCAACAAAGACTCAAATAATATTCATAGATAGATCTGGTCATAAACTCACAATTCATCGGATCCCAACAAACACACCGCAAAAAAGAGTTACATCAAATAGATCTCCAAGAACATCGAGGAGAACATTGTATTGAAGATCAAAAAGAGAGAAGAAGCCATCTAGCTACTGCCTACGGACCCGTAGGTCTGTGGTAAACTACTCACGCATCATCGGAGGGGCAAGGGTGATGATGAAGAACCCCTCTGTGATCGTTGACCCCTCCGGCAAGGTGCCGGAAAAGGCCTCTAGATTGGATCTCGTGGTTCTGGAACTTGCGGTGGTGGAAACTCTGATTTCTCTACTCCCCTAGGGTTTCTGGAATATTTGGGTATTTATAAAGCTCAGAGGCGGTGGAAAAGACTCCCGTGGGCCCCACTACCCACCAGGGTGCGCCTGGGGCCTCTGGCGCGCCTTGGTGCCAAGTGAGCCCCACGGGCCTCCTCTGGTGCACCTCCTTGGTGTCTTCTGGGCAGAAGAAATTCTCCAAAAAGTTTCGCTGCATTTGGACTTCGTTTGATATGGATATTCTACGAAGTAAAAAACAAGCAAAAAACAGCAACTGGCACTGGGCACTATGTCAATAGGTTAGTCCCAAAAAATGATATAAAGTTTGTCGGATTCAGGGCTCCGCAGACCCAAAGAGGTTCAAACTCTGGGACGTGTGCGAAGAACTCAACCTATCCAACCAACCAACTTGTCGCCCTACAGCCTAGCTCGGTGAACAAGGAAGAAGATGAAGATGGTAGTTTACCCAGGTTCGGGCCACCATGCGGTGTAAGACCCTACTCCTGCTTTGTGGTGGATTTGCCTAATGAGGGGCTGAGGATGAACAATTACAAGGGATGAACAACCTCGCGAGGTCTGCTCTGGGGTGAGAGTGACTCGTCCCCGTCTATGGTGGTGGCTAACCTATATATATAGTGGCCTTGGTCCTCTTCCCCCAAAATGTAGGCGGGAGGGATCCCAAAGTGGCCAATTTGAAAGGGGACAAGTAGTACATCTTATCCTGACGAAGGGTGGTCTTCGCCTGCAAAGCATTTGGTCGTGACACCATGGTGGGCTCGGTGATGACATCCGTCCTGCCATCCTGGCGGTCCTGGTCTTGTTGCACTGGAATGGGAACCTTTGCCTGATTCCTCGGGAACCCACGCCTGCGCTTGCCCCCTTAGCACTGAAGGGGAAACTATCTTCTCTGCGTCCGCTGGCGCCCGCCGGGCCTTGGTCATCATGGCTTGCATCACCGCAACCTCGTGAGGTTGGGCACCCGCATAGGAATTTCCGCTCCTCAGGAGGCAGCCTGGGAAGGCCGCTCCCTCAGGAGGTCTTGTCGTCGTATGCCTCGCGAGGCTTGGCCCCTCGCGAAGGTCTTGTCTTGATAGCCTTCGTAGGTGGGCCGTACCAGGCCGTCGATGGGGCCACACCATGGGCCGCAGGCAGGCAAGTCTGGGTACCCTGGTTACCAGAACACCGACAGTAACCCCCAGGCCCAAGGCGCGCTCGGACTTGGCTTCGAGGCGAAGCCAAAGGGTAAGGGCGAAGTGCCGCGGGCCCCAATCACCTGCGGACCGAGCCAACGCGTGGTGCTTGATGGGACGTGGGCGTCTCCACTTCCCCATGCCGCCTCGGCAGCCGCACGACTTGACAACTGCCTGATGCATGCAGATAGGCCATCATTGCTCGGAGCGTGGGAGGCCACCGGTTAGCCTCCCCCGCCTATAAATGGGATACGGGGCGGAGCCCCCAAATCATCTTCATCTTCTCGCCGCCTGCCCTTCTTCTTCTTTGTCCCACCACCATCTTGCTAGAGCTTTCATGGCGCCAGTGAGGAGGTTCTCGGCCGCCGAGAAAGGAAAGGCCCCCATGGAGGGACCAGGCTCACCGCCGCCCAAGAGGGGCCGTGGCCGTCCCCGCAAGCACGCTGCAACGCCAGCGGTGGCTCCCCGAGGGCGTGGATGCACCCCCTCGAAGGCAAGCCCCGCCCCCCGGCAGCCATGGGGGCGCTCCCTCCCGCGGTGGGGGCTCCTGTGGTCGGGGTGGCCGTGGCCAAGGAGGGAGGCATGTGGCAGCCATTCAGCCACCACGCCCGCTATCCCATTCGGCCGACGTGTCCTCGGAGTTCGTGGTGTGGGCGGAGAGGCCCGCCAGTGTCTGGTTCCAGCTCCCGTGCTTCTTCACGGGCGCGCTGCTGGCTAGGGGGCCTGGCGGCCTCTGGCTGCAGGCTGATGGTTGCTGCAGCAAGGCCTCTTGGGTGGAGGTCGAGGTCACCCCCGCCGGCAACGTGTTCCTGAACCATGGGTGGAAGCCGTTCGCCCGCGCACACGACCTGCAGGGGAGGTGTACCCTCCACTTCAGGTACAACGGCGCTGCGACCCTCTATGTCAGGGTCTTCGGGGAGGACGGCAGGCGCCTGGCCGGAGAGCGACAGCGATGACGACGACGTCCACCCTTCCGACGATGACGACCGGAGGGGCGGTGGCATCTCTGGCGGTGAACTTGCCCTTGGCGACGGTCGCGACGCCTCCAGCAGCGGCGGCTCCTCCTCTGGGGAGAGCATGAGCGATGACGACTATGACGAGCCACCACACTGCTGAGCTTGGACCGGGGAGGGCAACGAGCCGCCTCGCCATCACGCCCCAGTGAAGCAGCAGGAGGACTCCGACTGAGCGCGGGCATTGCTGGACCCGGGTCTTAGGAGCCACGGTGGTTGCGCGGCCTCTTTTTCTTCTTTCTTTTGCCTGCATCAAAAAGTAGAAAGCCCTGCCGGGGCATGTAATGAACCATGGCGCTTGTGCCGCTATTTTATCATTTTTATATTGCGTCCTGATATCCGTGTTGCTGCTAATTTGACGGGTTTTTGCTGATCGTGATTGGGATGACTTAGCTTACTGTGCTTGCAGTAGATTCCCATGCCGTGGGGGCGTGCTTCTCCGGAGCCTCCTGCGCGCCCCTCATTCCAGAGAGGTCCTGCCAGGGGTTTTCTTTTTGAGGATTCGACGGTCCTCAGGCCTCGGGGGATAGCCGATGGCTGCGGGGTTAGGGGACCTCTGGAGGTGCTGTGCCCCGCGTTAGCCCCCGAGCGTGGGTCGCTGGTACGCAGACGATCGTGCGTGGATCCTGGAAGCCACCAGCCCCATGATCCTGGCGGTTGTCGTTGTTTCTCCTTGGTGGCGGTGGTAGCGGAGGAAGGCCGGCATTGCCCTGAGGACGGTCCTCGCGGGGCTGGTCATGCCAGGGGCCGTCGCGAGGCTGGCCCTGCCAGCGGTCCTCACGAGGCTGATCGCGCTAGTCCTGGCGAGGATCATGGTTGTCCCAGCGGCCACCACCACGGCCTCCTCCGCGGCCATAGCCATGGTCATTGCGCTTGGGACGGTGGCCAAGGTGCCCATCGCGGATTGCCCTGAGCTCCTGGGCGGTGCTCAGGCCCCCGCCTCTCATCGCATCTTCAAGAAGTTCGCTCGCGAGGTGAACGCGGCCCTTCCCAAGCTTGAGGCGTTGCGTCCTCTCAGATGGTCCAAGTACACCATCACCTTTGACTCCATGGACCAGCTCAAGTGCTCAGCCGCTGCTGGCACGCTCCCCATGCTCTGCACGCCGACCATCAGCAACGTCCTCATCACCAAAACGCTCATCGATGGTGCCGCGGGGCTCAACGTTCTCTTCGTTGAGACATTTGAGACGCTCCAGGTGCCGTACGACCAGCTCGTCCCCACCAAGCCCTTCTCAGGGGTGACCGATGGCTCCACCGTCCCCATAGGGCAGATCCGCCTTCCTGTCACCTTCGGCCAGCGTGACAATTACCACACCGAGCTCATCGACTTCGACGTCGCCCACATTCGCCTCCCGTACAATGCCATCCTCGGGTATCCAGCCCTCGCCAAGTTCATGGCGGTGACGCACCACAGCTACAATATCCTCAAGATGCCAGGGAGTGGTGGCATCATCACGGTCGCCTGCGATGAAAAGGTTGCGGTGTGCTCCCTTGAGTGCGCCTATCAGGCTGCGGCAGTCGAGAACTCCGACGACGAGAGTGCCGTCCGGCCTCTTGAGGCCATCCTCAAGAAGAAGAAGTAGCTCCTTCCCAAGGGCCGTCAGGAGGCTGGCTCGCCCGATGATCGTGCCTCAAGTGTCGTGCCCACTGCTGGGGCACCCTTCCCTCTCGTATAGGAAGGCGCGCCGAGCGCGCCACTCAGGACGGGCTCGGGGGCTCTCGTTTGGAGGGCCTTTGACCTGACCGACGTCACGAGGGAAGCGTTCAGGCACCACATGGGGGCGTGCTTCGATGCGCACCGCCGTGAGCAGGGCACAGGGCGCGAGGCGCCAGGCGCTCAGGAGTTCATCACGAAGGCGATCGAGGAGCTTCAGGAGGCACGAGCCATGCGTGGCTAGCGTCGTCCCGCATCATCTAGTGCAGCTGCCACCCCTGACATGGGTGGCAAGCTGCGCATCTGCGTCAACATCCCAGGCCTCAACAGGGCTGCTTCTCAGGAGCTCTTCTGGTCGTCCTGCATTGGACGGAGTGGGGGCTGCCCCCGCAGCTATGTCTGCATGCCGTTCGGCCTGCTGGACATGGCTGCCTCGCACTAGCGCTACATGCAGGGCATCCTAGCGGCTCACGAGGCCAGGCGCCAGGTGGTCCTTACAGAGGAGGTGCTGGACCCTCGAGAGCCTCCCGAGCCTCAGGAGCCAGCCGACTCATGAGGAGCGATCTCTGCAGCACGCGTCTTCAGCTACTCCAATGCCTCTACAACAATGGTGCCAGGTGACTTTTTGGTTTGTTCAGTTGAGGGTGCCCTTTGGGCTGCATCATCCTCAAACTATCAGGGCCCGCCCCTATAGCTGCATCGTTTTGATTCATGCACCCCGGACCAGTTATGCATGTTCAAGTTATTATGAGGGTTAACATTACGCCTGTTGACTCGTGACCTATGGGGTTGCCCTTCGCGGTCCCCGCGCACTGCTAACCCGCCTCTCGCTCATCCCGCGACGGGGGCTATTGGCACGGCGCCTGTGCTCGGGCCCGTCCCTGCAGTGTCGATAAACCTAAGAGACCGAGCTCTGACTCGCGGCCAGCCCCGCGCACGTCACCTCACCGGGTCCTTAGTGCCTTCGTCCTCTCACGGAAAGACCATCGGCAGGGTAGCAAGTGTGGCTGCGTGTTATGTTTTTCAGCTAACCTACAGGAGCCTCCGGAGGCGAGGCCACGAGCGGCCTCGCCAATGCCTCATCACCACGGAAGGACACCACGCTACGTGTCAAGGGGCGCGACCCCTCCTAGGCACCCCCTCGGGCGCCGCCACTCTTCTCTTGCGCAAGTCGCTTGCACGTTAAAGGGGGGCCCTTGAGCACCGCGCCTCAGGAGCCCCTACCGGCTCTCGCGCCCTCGCCCCTGGCCTTGGCCATGGCATCGGGACCTGGCATACCAGCGGCGGCCGAGCTTCGCTCAAAAGCCAGGTCCCAAGGACGTAGAGCACACAGACGAGCGGGGGAGATGGAGTCGGTGGGAGCCTTGCGGGGGGGGCATCGGGAAAAGGGTGCGGCCTAGCGACGCACAAGAAAGCTCGCCCTCGCAGCAAAGGAACCACCACAGACTCACCAAGATAAGTCATCTCACACGTGCAGGTGTGGACCTCATAATCAACATTCTGTCTCTCGCGATTTCGCTTGGGCAAGGAAAATTTCCTTTCAGTCCTTCGGGAGCCGCTTGCATGCTAAAGGGGACCTCCTGAGCATCGCGCCTTAGGGGCTCTTACCGGACCTCGGGCCGCCCACCTCCTGGCCTTGACCACGGCATCGCCACCTGGCATACCAGCGACGGCCGAAGCTTGCCTGGGGACTGGGTCCTGTCGGCGCAGAGCACTAAGCTACCGCGAGAATGAAAGGGGGAACCATGCCAGAGTGAGAAATGCAAACACGACATCGATTAGAAATGATAACATTAAAGTACGAGTGTCATGGTTTTTTACACACCCCCTGAGGCCTATCGTGATTCTCGCGCAGGAACGGAACAAAAGGAAAAGCCTCCTGAGAGCCATGGCTTCGGCAGCACCGCCTACGACATCGGGATAGCACCATCCCTCCCCTAGGCTCGGGCACGGCGACGCGGCGGCTCGTAGCTGTCGTCGTCGCTTGTGCCTGGACCAGAGGATGTGCTGCTGCTGCCGGAGGAATCGCGGACAAGGCCAAGGGCAAGTTCATCGCCAGGGGCCTCGCCGCCGCGCTGGTCTGAAGGGTGGTCACCGTCCCGATCGCCTCCCCTGGGGCAGCACTCCAGACGCCGGCCATCCTCCCTGAAGACCTTGAAGAAGAGTGTCGATGCCCCGTCGAACTTGAAGTGGATGGCATGCCTCCCTTTCGAGTTGCAGGCGCGGGCAATCGCGCCCCATCCTTGAGTCATGAAGACGTCGCCGGGGTTGACGGCCTTGACCTCCGCCTCTGAGGCTTGGCTGCAGCAGCCATCATGTTGCAGCCACAGCTCAACGGGCCCCCTGGGCGGTATCTCCCCCACCAGGAATCACGGAAGCCGGATCCACGTGCGTGGCAGCATTGCCGCCCACACCATAAACTCGCGGGCCGTGCCCCCGGCATGGGTCTGCGAGCGGGGTGGTCGTGCGCCCACCGCCTGTTCTCCTCCACGACTCCGTTCCCCGTGGCGTCCGCGGTCGCTCCCATGGGCGGGGCTATGCGCGCGAACATCCGCACGGACCGGGAAGCCCGGTGGAGCGCGTTCATGCCAAGGTCGCATTGCCACGGGCGCCGTGGTGGCATCGTGGGGGCAGCCATGCCTTTTCTTCGGAGGGAGCAACTCCGGTTCCGTTAGAGGGGCCTTTCCCTTCTCGGTGGTCGAGAACCTCCTCACTGGCGCCATGAAAGCTTTGGCAAGGTGGCGGTGGGATGAAGAAGAAGAAGGGCAGGCGGCGAGAAGATGAAGATGAGCTGGGGGCTCCGCCCCCACTCCCATTTTTAGGCGGGGGAGGCTAACCGGCGGCCTCCCACGCTCCGAGCAATGATGGCCTATCTGCATGCATCAGGCAGTTGTTAAGTCGCGCGGCTGCCGAGGCGGCGTGGGGAAGTGGAGACGCCCACGTCCCATCAAGAGCCACGCGTTGGCTCGGTCCGCAGGTGATTGGGGCCCGCGGCGCTTCGCCCTTGCCCTTTGGCTTCGCCTCGAAGCCAAGTCCGAGCGCGCCTTGGGCCCGGGGGTTACTGTCGGCGTTCTGGTAACTAGGGTACCCAGACTTGCCTGCCTGCGGCCCATGGTGTGGCCCCATCGACGGCCTGGTATGGCCCACCTACGAAGGCTATCAAGACAAGACCCTCGCGAGGGGCCAAGCCTCGCGAGGCAGATGACGCCAAGACCTCCTGAGGGAGCGGCCTCCCCAGGCTGCCTCCTGAGAAGCGGAGATTCCTATGCAGGTGCCCAACCTCATGAGGTTGCGGTGACGCAAGCCATGACGACCAAGGCCAGGCGGGCGCCAGCGGACGCAGAGAAGATAGTTTCCCCTTTGGTGCTAAGGGGGCAAGCACAGGCGTGGGTTCCCAAGGAATCAGGCAAAGGTTTCCATTCCAGTGCAACAAGACCAGGACCGCCAGGACGGCAGGACGGATGTCATCGCTGAGCCCACCATCGAGTCACGACCAGAAGCTTTGCAGGCGAAGACCACCTTTCATCAGGATAAGATGTACTACTTGTCCCCTTTCAAATTGGCCATTGTAGGATCCCTTCCCGCCTACGTTTTGGGGAAGAGGACCAAGGCCGCTATATATATAGGTTAGCCACCACCATAGTGGGGAGGGGACCTGATGACTCACTCTCACCCCAGAGAAGACCTCGCGAGGTTGTTCATCCCTTGTACTTGTTCATCCTCAGTCCCTCGTGAGGCAAATCCACCACAAAGCATGAGTAGGGTCTTACACCGCAAGGTGGCCCGAACCTGGGTAAACTGCTGTGTTCATCTTCTTCCTTGTTCACCGAGCTAGGCTGTAGGGCGACGAGTTGGTTGGTTGGATAGGTTGAGTTCTTCGCACATGCCTAGAGTTCAAACCTTCTTTGGGTCTGCGAAGTCCTGAATCCAACATTTCGAACTCTGGGGCGTGTGCGAAGAACTCAACCTATCCAACCAACCAACTCGTCACCCTATAGCCTAGCTTGGTGAACAAGGAAGAAGATGAACACGGCAGTTTACCCAGGTTCGGGCCACCTTGCGGTGTAAGACCCTACTCCTAGTTTGTGGTGGGTTTGCCTCACGAGGGGCTAAGAATGAACAAGTACAAGGGATGAACAACCTCACGAGGTCTGCTCTAGGGAGAGAGTGAGTCGTCGGATCGCCCCCCTACTATGGTGGTGGCTAACCTATATATATAGCAGCATTGGTCCTCTTCCCCCAAAACGTAGGCGGGAGGGGATCCCACAGTGGTCAATTTGAAAGGGGACAAGTAGTACATCTTATTCTGATGAAAGGTGGTCTTCTCCTGCAAAGCTTCTGGTCATGACGCCGTGGTGGGCTCGTTGATTACATCCGTCCTGCCGTCCTGGCGGTCCTGGTCTTGTTGCACTGGAATGGAAACCTTTGCCTGATTCCTCGGGAACCCACGCCTGCGCTTGCCCCCTTAGCACCAAAGGAGAAACTGTCTTCTCCGTGTCCGCTGGCGCCCGCCTGCCCTTGGTCGTCATGGCTTGCGTCACCACAACCTCATGATGTCGGGCACCTGCATAGGAATCTCTGCTCCTCAGGAGGCAGCCTGGGGAGGCCGCTCCCTCAGGAGGTCTTGGCGTCGTCTGCCTCGCGAGGCCTAGCCCCTCGTGAGGGTCTTGTCTTGATAGCCTTCATAGGTGGGTCGTACCAGGCCGTCGATGGGGCCATGCCACGGGCCGCAGGCAGGCAAGTCTGGGTACCCTGGTTCCCAGAACACCGACAGTAGCCCCCGGGCCCAAGGCGCGCTCGGACTTGGCTTCGAGGCGAAGCCAAAGGGTAAGGACAAAGCGCCACGGGCCCCAATCGCCTGCGGGCCAAGCTGACGCGTGGAGCTTGATGGGACGTGGGCGTATCCACTTCCCCACGCCGCCTCGGCAATTGCCTAACATGACAACTACCTGGCGTACGCAGCCCAGCCATCATTGCCCCGCTGCGCGCTTGCCTTCTGCTTCCTTTCCTCCCCGCAAACTTGCATCTTCTTCACCAGATTCCACGCCAGCTCCAACCCACCCCGCCACCATGGCTCCCAGGAAGAAGAAGGGCAAGATCCCTGCGGCCGTGGAGCCCTCGCCGGGGCCGGAGCCAGCGCTGGACCAATCCACATAGATCAATCGGGAGGGGCTGGACAAGGTTCGACTCGCCATTGCCGCTGATTCCAACGAGTGGAAGGCAACGAAGGTTTGGCCTGCCTCCCGGACCTTGGCTGACATGGAAGCCACCGAAATCCCTCTTCATCTCCATGCTCTTTTTGCTGGTCTGCTGCCTCCGTTCTTTGATTTCTTCAATGTCGTGCTCTCATACTACCAGATCCACGCGCTACATCTGGATCCCAGATCCATCGTCCTCCTCTCCGCCTTCGCCATCTTGTGCGAGGCCTTTGTGGGCATTGCCCCATCTATGGCCTTGCTCCGCCATTTCTTCTCGCTCCACTAGGTCGACGGCAGGCAACGCTCGGGGTGCGTGTCGCTTCAGGCGGTGGCGATGACCGCTAGCTCCGGCATCGACTTTACGCTTCGCCCGGATGCGAGGGGGTTCCGGAAGCAGTGGGTGTGTGTGAAAGCCACCGTGTTCAGCCCCCTGCTCCTCCTCCCATCGGCGCCGGCGGAACCGAGCTCCGATTGGAGGTATGCAGAGCTTTCCGACCCATAGCTCGCGCACATCTTGTCCAGGATGGCCAAGCTGAAGCAAGCGGGGGTGACGATGGCGATGGTGGTGAGGGAATTTTTCCGGCGGCGCATTGCTCCGCTCCAGTGCCATACTCGCGCAATGTGGGCCTTCACCGGCCCTGACGACCCCATGAGGCTCCAGGTGCGTTCGCTCGCCTCCACCACGCTGCGCAGGGTGCTGCAGCTCCTGACTGATGAGGAGCCCGCCGCGCTTCCCCTTGAGGGACGCCCTTTGTACAACTGCCTCAACGGAAGGGCTTTTGCCGAGAAGATGCCATGCTTCGACGAGTGGGGGCTGCTCCCCGTGGGCCACGAGGAGCCTCACGACAACCCCCTCTTGTTCACTTCCGCGCTCGAAGGCCCTGCTGTGCGCGCTCTTGAGGTGGCCGCAGGGGAGCAGCCACCATGTGCTCCTGAGGTGACCGCTGGGGAGCAGCCACCATATGCTCCTGAGGTGACTGCCTCCAGCTTCATAGGCGGCAGGGAAGGGGCCCCGCCCATGGACGCAGCTGCCGCCCCCGTCGTGGAGGGCTACGCGTCGGCCTGCAGCATGTCCCTTCCGGATCTTGGGGTATCCCGCAAGTGGAAGGGGCTCGGGAGCTGCTGTGACCTCGTCCCACGGACCCTGAAAAAGAGGAAGTGGATAGCCGTGGATGAGTAAGTACCTTGCCTTCCTCGATTCTCGCATATCGCGTCCTCTTCTGACTTTTGCCCCTCGGGATCCCTTCTGTTGCGGGGGTGAGCCCGTCCTGAGCGCGACCTCCGGAGGCCGCCGGTCCGGTTGCGACCCTAGGCCTCTCGAGACAGGCGGCCGCACGTGAGGTGGCGCCTGCACATGAGCTGAGGCCGCCCCTGGGGGGCCGCAGGCCTACACTCCCGGCATCCTTCTTCTGGAGCGACCTCTGGGGTATGGAGGCTGTGCCGAGGGCTCCTCCATTGGTTCTTGCTGGCGGCTAGGTGACCCGTGTGTTGGCTCCAGGAGGGGTCAGGGGATGCGCGCCCGCCAGTTCGCTTGAGAGCGCCTCGCGAGGATCCAGAGAGGTGTGTGCGCGACAAGGCCACGGCTGCTGTGGCCTGGGCCCTCGGGGTGTTTTTAGCACCGGCGTGCGCATCGTGCCCAGCCCCCACTCGCGTGGTGCGGTGGAGCGAACCACGGGCGTCCGCCATCTTTCGCAAAAAACGGAAACCAAGCGAAGGAACACATAGCTAGGAGAATAAAAACCAGGAACACACCCCCCTTTTTTCAATAACAACGCAAAAGTTGCAAGTTCATTCCAAGAAACAGCAGATTCGGCTACAAGAGAAGGCAAGGAAAACAGCCGCGTCCGGCTCCTATGCTAGTCTTCTAGTCTTCCCGCCAGCGCGGAGCATGGGGCCTCCACTGGGCATGGGCATAGCCATTGGGGGGCAGTGCCATCCGCTAGCGCGGAGCATGGGGCTTCCACTGGGACGTGGGCGGGAGCCCCCGTGAGGCTCAGGGGCAGCGCTCAGGAGACTCCGGGGCGTGTACAGCCCCACTCATTATTACGTGAGAGTGTCACGAGAGGAGACTTGAGGGGCACTTCTTGCCCCTTGGCGGGGACCCCGCCCCGCGCATACCCCAACCACCGTTGGGGCGTCCGGAAACCAGGACAGGACCAAGGGGTAAGGGGCTACGCGGGCGGTGGTCAGGTGGCCGCAGGCCCTCGACCGGGGAAGGGCTCACCAGCGCCTTCCCCAGTGGAGGACCCACTTCTGGGTGGCACACGCCATCGCAGTGGTGGTGCCTTGCGCCTCGTGACGCAGGGGGAGCCCTTGCGCCGGGCTCCCTCTCGTGTGACCTCCCAGCACGCCTCACCTACCCAGAGCGGGGCCAACGTCCGGAGGTGCGCCGCCGTGGCGCGGTTTACCTGCTATCCAAGGTTAGCGCGACATGTTCCAAAGATATTGGTTGTAACTGGTGACCGTTGCTGTCGAAGGTGCCGTCAGGGCGTTGGGCCGGCTCATAAAGAGCCCCAGTCCCACGTGGCCTCGGCGGTCCCGACGTCCAAGCCGCCGAGGGGAACGTGCGCAGGCCTCCCCTTTGTTCGTATGACAAGCCCATCGGCGGCGGCATAGAGGCACCGGGGGCCATCATCATGAAGCCAGCCCCCAGTTCCTCCACTTTGCTGCCCGCCATTCCTGGTGCCCGGTTGTGCCGAACAAGGGGTGGTCCTTCGTTGTGGCTCCGAGAGGGGTCGCGTAACCCGGTCATGTTTTGGGGGAATGCATCTTGAGTTGAGCGGGGGACGTCGCACACGGGATCACCTCCGTGAGATCCTCCGGCCCCCCTCTGGAGAAGCGAGCAGACGCAGCGGGGGCTGGCGCGAGCCCCCGGCGGCGTCCATGACGTAGGCAGGGTACGGAAGGGCTCTGCGCCCTCGCAGGAGGCATCGAGCAGCTCGGCGATCCGGCCTAGCAAGGCGTCATGACTGCCTTCTGCTAGCCGGCATCTCAGCAACTCCCGCGCCACGAGGATCGCTGCCCACATGTTTGCCAGCCCCCGGCGGGCATGCAAGGTCGACGCGGCGTGGTCAGAGGACCGTGCGGCGGCACGGTTGCGGAGCCGCACGGGAGGGGGAGGCGGCGGGTGCTACCGCCGATGGCCGGTGAAGCCGACAGCGTCGTTAGCCCCGAGAAGCATGGGGTGATGATGAGCTCCGCGGCCGAGGGGCGCCACTCGGGTGGTGCGAGTGGCCCAATGCTCAGCGCAAGCCCGGGGAGCCTTCGCCATGGGTGCGACGTAGCGAGGGCCGGACATGATTGATGAAGAGACCAAGTTTCAACACGGCCCCTACCTGGGGTGCTGCCCGGAGAGCGACAGCGACGACGACGATGTCCACCCCTCTGACGATGACGGCCGGAGGGGCGGTGGCATCTCTGGCGGTGAACTTTCCCTTGGCAATGGTCGCGATGCCTCCAGCAGCAACGGCGACTATGACGAGCCACCACGCCGCCGAGCTCGGACCGGGGAGGGCAATGAGCCGCCTCGCCACCGTGCCCCAGTGAAGCAGGAGGAGGACTCCGACTGAGCGTGGTCATTGCTGGAGCTGGGTCTCGGGAGCCGCGGTGGTCGCGCGGCCTCTTTTGCTTCTTTCGTTTGCCTGCATCAAAAAGTAAAAAGCCCTGCCGGGGCATGTAATGAACCATGGCGCTTGTGCCACTATTTTATCATTTTTATATTGCATCCTGATATCTGTGTTGCTGCTAATTTGACGGGTTTTTGCTGATCGTGATTGGGATGACTTAGCTTAGTGTGCTTGCGGTAGATACCCATGCCGGGGGGCATGCTTCTCCGGAGCCTCCTGCACGCCCCTCGTTCCAGAGAGGTCCTGCCAAGGGTTTTCTTTTTGAGGATTTGACGGTCCTTAGGCCTCGGGAGGTAGCCGATGGCCGCGGGGTTAGGGGACCTCTGGAGGTGCCGTGCCCCGAACGAGCCCCCGAGCGTGGGTCGCTGGTACGCCGTGTCGCGATGCCTGGAGGCGCGGACTCAAGAGGGCGTGTGTGCCCATTGGCTCATTTGAGGGCGTCACGCTAGGATTAAGATGCCAAAGGCCAAGACACCAAGGCTTTGGTGAGGTCCGTTCACGAGCGGGCCCAAGCGTACACACCGTGCCCAGCCCCCACGCGTGAGATGTGCGAGGAAGAGCGACGGGCAACTGTCACTCTCCCTAAAACGAGACCTGAAAGAGCGAGTGTTGCGAGGAGAAAAATTCCCAACCCTTTCAAATAAGGACGCAAGAACTTCAAATTTCATTCCAAGAAGTGGCAAATCAACTACAGAAAGCAAGCAAAAGAACAGTCGCGTCCGGCACCTAGACTGGTCTTCTGGTCTTCCCGCCAACGTGGAGCATGGGGCCTCCACTTAGACGTGGGTGGGAGCCCCCGTGAGGCCCAGGGGCGGCGCTCAGGAGACTCCGAGGCGTGTACAGCCCCACTCATTATTACGTGAGAGTGTCACGGGCGGAGTCTTGAGAGGCGCATGGCGCTTGCTGGTCACGGATAGAACTTCTGGAGGTGCTGGATGTTCCAGGCATTCTGGATGGGGACCCCGTCCTGTGTCTCCAGGCGCGCAGCACCAGGCCTGGAGACACGAGAGATCCTGAACGGGCCCTCCCACATAGGTGAGGGCTTGTGAAGCCCCTCCGTGGAGAGCACCCGTCTGAGGACGAGGTCACCCACCTCGAGGGTCCTGGATCGGATGCTACGGCAGTGATACCGTCGCAGCGCCTGCTGGTACCTCGCGGCACGGAGCGAGGCTTGGCGGTGGCCCTCCTCCCCGAGCACGAGGTCCATCCCCCGCGAGGCATCCTGGCATGCCTCGTCAAACACCAAGACCCACGGGGAGCGATGTCTGACCTCATGCAGGAGGACCGCCTCAGCCCCGTAGATGAGGAAGAACGAGGTCTCGCCGGTGTGCTTAGTCATGGTGGTGCGGATGGACCACAGCACGGACTGAAGCTCATCGAGCCAACCCCTGCCGCAGGTCTCGAGTTTCTTCTTGAAGCTCCTCGCCTTGAGGCCCCTCAGGACCTCCGCGTTGGCACGTTCGGCTTGGCCGCCGCTCCGCGGGTGCGTCACTGAAGCGTAGCATATCTGCGTTCCAAGGTTAGCACAATATATTTTGAAGAGGTTGCTCGTGAACTGAGAGCCATTGTCAGTAATGATATGGTTGGGGACCCCAAAGCGGCTCATGAGGCCCTTGATGAACTTGACGACCGAGCCCGCTGGGATGGTGCACACGGGCTCTACCTCCGCCCACTTGGTGAACTTGTCGATGGCGACGTAGAGGTAGCGGTAGCCCCCGGCCGCTCGGGGAAATGGGCCCAAGATATGCAGCTCCCAGACCGCGAACGGCCACGAGAGCGGAATGGTCTGGAGGCCCTGAGCGGGCTGGTGGATCTTCTTGGCATGGAATCGACAGGCTTCACAGGATCTCACCAGCTCAGTGGCATCATTGAGCGTCGTGGGCCAGTAGAAACTGCTGCGGAATGCCTTGCCCACGAGGGTGTGCGATGAAGAGTGATGCCCACAATCCCCGCCGTGGATATCAGCCAACAGCTCGCATCCCTGCTCCTTGGAGATGCACCGCAGTGAAACGTCGTTTGGGCGCCTTCGGTAGAGCTCGCCATCCTGCAAGCAGTAAGCGGTGGCCTGACGGGCCACGCGTTCCGCATCTTCCTCCTTCTCTAGCAAGGTGCCTTGGAGCAGGTACGCCTTGAACTCCTCAGTCCAGCACCCCTCCTGAGGTTTGAGGGCCAGGAGCAGGCGTGCTCTGGAGGTTGGACCGCAGGTTGGAGCGCCCGAGGAGGGGGCCAGGGGTAGTTCTTCCAGGAGCAACACCGAGCCCGCAATGGAGGGGGCCACCGATGGCTTGAAGAGCCGCTCCTCGAAGACGCTAGGCTTCTGGGGCTTGCGCTGTGATGCTCTCTTGGCGATGTCGTCCGCCTCCTTGTTCTTGCCACGTGGGACGTGCTGCAATTCCAAACCCACGAACCGTTTTTCAATTTTGCGTACCTCCTCCAAGTATGCCTCCATGTGCTCATCCTTGGGCGTCGACTCCTTGTTGGAGAAGTTGACGAGGAGCTGAGAATCGCCCTTGATGGTGAGACGCTTGACCCCCAGGGTCGCCGCGGCCCTGAGGCCGGTGATCAGGCCCTCGTATTCTGTGATGTTGTTGGAGACCTTCTCGCCATGCTGGAAGCAGAGCTACACGACATAGTAGAGCTTGTCCTGGGTAGGCGAGATGAGTACGGCTCTAGCCCCCGCGCCCCGGCGTGCGAACGCGCCGTCGAAGTACATGACCTAGCCATCGGGCGCCTCATCTCAGGGTGTGAGGGAGCGGTCTTCACCCACCCCTCGGTCGGGGGCGTCAGTCCATTCCGCCACAAAGTCAGTGAGGTCCGCACCCTTGATGACCCTGGTGGTGCTGAATTCCAGCTGGAACGCCTGCAGCTCGATGTTCCACTCGGCAACCCTCCCCGTGGCATTGGGGCTGCGGAGTACCTTCTCCAGGGGGTACGTGGAGACGACCTTGATGGGATGGACTTGGAAGTAGTGTCGCAGTTTCCTGGAGGCGATGAGGAGCGTGAGCAGGAGCTTCTGTGGCATGGGGTAGCGTGCGCGTGAGTCACGCAGCACCGTGCTGATGAAGTACACAGGGTGCTCGATGAAGGAAGAGGTGTCGATGGCGTCCGGCCCTGCCTGAGGCATGGGGGCCTCAGGAGCCTCGCCGTCTATCGGGGTAATCAAGGCCTCAGGAGCGCCGTCCTGAGGTGGCGATGGCGTGGCTGAAGATGGGGCACTGCGCCGCGCACCTGCGCCTGCGCGCTCTTCCCGGACCGCCATGAGTGCCGCGCTAGCCGAGTGGGGTGTGGCGGCCAGGTAAAGCACCAGGGGCTCAAGAGGTCGAGGCACCACCATCACCGGGGGGCTGGTGAGATACCTCTTGAGGTCTTGAAAGGCTTCCTCAGCCTCCGGAGTCCATTCGAACAGGCCCTTCTTCTTCATCAACTTGAAAAACGGGAGGGCGCGCTCGTCGAGCTTGGAGATGAAGCGCCCCAACGAGGTCATGCAGCCCGCGAGCTTCTGCACCTCCTTGAGAGTCTGCGGTGGGCTCATTCTTTCTATTGCCTTGATCTTCTCTGGGTTAGCCTCGATTCCTCTGTGTGACACCAAGAAACCCAGCAGCTTGCCGGACGGGACGCCGAACACGCACTTCTCCGGATTGAGCCGTAGGTTCACCTTGCGTAGGTTGGTGAACGTTTCCTCCAGATCTTCGACGAGGGTTCTTGCTTCCCGTGACTTGACCACTATGTCGTCGACATATGCCTCGGCATTCCTCCCGAGCTATCAGCCCAGGGCGATGTGCATCAATCACTGGAAGGTCGCGTCGGCGTTGCGCAGCCCGAACGGCATGCAGGTGTAGCAGTACACCCCACATGGGGAAAGGAATGCTGTTTTCTCGATGTCATGCACCGCTATCTTGATCTGGTGGTAGCCCGAGAAGGCATCCAGGAAGCACAACAGGTCGCACTCGGCGGTGGAGTCGACGATCTGGTCAATGCGTGGAAGAGGGAAAGGGTCCTGAGGGCAAGCTTTGTTGAGGCTCATGAAGTTGACACACTTGCGCTCCTTTCCCCCCTTCTTGGGGACGATGACCGGGTTGGCCAACCAATCCAGGTGCCGCACCTCCCGAATGACGCCGGCTTCTTGTAGCTAGTGGACCTCCTGGACAATGAACGATTGCTTCTCCGGGGCTTGTCGATGCGCCTTTTGTTTCACCGGGCGCACGCCGGGGCACACCATCAAATGGTGCTCAATCACGTCTCGCGGGACGCCAACCAGGTCCGTCGCCTCCCATGCAAACACATCCTTGTTCGCACGGAGGAAGCCGACCAGCGCCTCTTCTTGGTCTGGGGGGAGGTCGGCACCTATGGTGAAGGTGAGGCCTGAGCCCTCGTCGTCGACTCGCACTTGCTTCGTCTCAGCCCGGTCCTGAGAGAACAGCTGCTTCTTCTTTGCGGGCACGGCCTCCAGAATCTCCGGAGCACCCTCCGTGTCTGGCCGCGCGGCCGCCGCGGCCTTGAAAGCGAGCTTGAGGGCTAGGAGTGCATCCTTGGTGTCTCCCACCATAGTGAGGATGCCGCTGCTCCTAGGCATCTTGATGACGTTGTAGCCGGGGTGCGTCGCCGACATGAACTTGGCAAGGGCTGGATACCCAAGGATGGCATTGTACGGGAGGCTGATGCGGGCGACGTCGAAGTCAACAAGCTCGGTGCGGTATTTGTAGCGCGTATCGAAGGTGACGGGAAGGCGGATCTGCCCCAGGGGAACGATGGAGCCGTCGAGCACCCCTGAAAAGGGCCTGGTGGGGGCGAGTCGGTCGTAAGGCACCTGGAGTAGGTCGAAGGCTTCCACGGAGAGGATGTTGAGGCCAGCGCCGCCGTCGATGAGGGTTCTGGTAACCGCGACACTGCTGATGGTGGGCGTGCACAGCAAGGGGAGCACGCCTGCACCGACCATAGTCTTGGGGTGATCCCTGGAGTCGAAGGTGATGTTGGTCTCAGGCGCCGCCTGGCCTGAAGGAGCCCCCTGCCGTGGCTGGGCGGCCCCCATCTGTCGGAAGAACTGCTTGACGTGGTGGCCTGAGGCCGGCGCCTGTGACCCACCGAGGATGGCCGCAACAGCGTGGGGTGCCGGTGCCGCAAAGCGCGCGATGAACTGATTGCGCAGCTCCTCCCAGGAGGCCACCGACAACTCCGGTAGGCTAAGCATCCAGGAGCGCGGCACGCCCATGAGAGCCATGGGTAGCCAGTTCGCCATGACCTTCTCGTCACCGCCTGCCACCTCAATGCTTAGCTCGTACTAGCGAAGGAACTCTACGGGGTTCCCCGTGCCTTCGTACCATGGAGGCAGCATCGGCCTGAACTTCGGCGGCCACCGCACCTGCCGTAGAGTGGGTGAGAAGGCCCGGTGGCCCGCGACAGCTCCGAGTGCGCCCAGCGACTCGGTGGGTGGAGCGGCGCCCGCCATGGGAGGCACGCAGTGCGAGTGGCGCGTGGCTGATGAGAGGGGCAGAGCTTCGACACGCCCCTACCTGGCGCGCCAAATGTTGGATTCAGAGCTCCGCAGACCCAAAGAAGGTTCAAACTCTAGGGTTTGTGCGAAGAACTCAACCTATCCAACCAACCAACTCGTCACCCTACAGCCTAGCTCAGTGAACAAGGAAGAAGATGAACACGGCAGTTTACCCAGGTTCGGGCCACCTTGCGGTGTAAGACCCTACTCCTGCTTTGTGGTGGATTTGCCTCACGAGGGGCTGAGGATGAGCAAGTACAAGGGATGAACAACCTCGCGAGGTCTACTCTCGGGTGAGAGTGATTCATCCCCGTCTATGGTGGTGGCTAACCTATATATATAGCGGCCTTGGTCCTCTTCCCCCAAAATGTAGGTGGGAAGAAATCCCACAGTGGCCAATTTGAAAGGGGACAAGTAGTTCATCTTATCCTGACGAAGGGTGGTCTTCGCCTGCAAAGCTTCTGGTCGTGACGCTGTGGTGGGCTCAGTGATGACATCCGTCCTGCTGTCCTGGCGGTCCTGGTCTTGTTGCACTGGAATGGAAACCTTTGCCTGATTCCTCGGGAACCCACGCCTGCGCTTGCCCCCTTAGCACCAAAGGGGAAACTGTCTTCTATGTGTTCGCTGGCGCCCGACTGGCCTTGGTCATCATGGCTTGCGTCACCGCAACCTCATGAGGTTGGGCACCCACAGAGGAATCTCCGCTCCTCAGGAGGCCGCTCCCTCAGGAGGTCTTGGTGTCGTCTGCCTCGCAAAGCTTGGCCCCTCACGAAGGTCTTGTCTTGATAGCCTTCGTAGGTGGGCCGTACTAGGCCGTCGATGGAGCCACGCCATGGGCCGCAGGCAGGCAAGTCTGGGTACCCTGGTTCCCAGAAAGCCGACAAAGTTGCTATAAAATGAATATAAAACATACAAGATTGATAATATAACAGCATGGAACAATCAAAAATTATAGATACGTTGAAGACGTATCAAGCGCCAACCACTCTGTGATGCGGGGGACGACGGGCTACAGTGACGTGCATCCAGCAGGCCCTAGCAGCCGGCGGGCCCCACTGAAGGCCAAAGATGATGCTAGCAGGGCCCGCTCCTCTTATTCTATCATTTGTAACCTAGGAGATGAGGCTATAACACCTCCCAGGAGCCCCCCTGAGAAGGGGTCAGCTCGTTCTAAACACACACACCCACTCATGTGAGACAAGGAGGTGAGCTAACTCCTTCCTCCTCCACCACTCGAACAGCTTCAAGAGCACCATTGTATCCCTTGTGTTACCTCCCTCGGAGGGCCCTGAACCTGGGTACGTCTTGTGTCTCCACTTGCTTGTGCTGAATCTCGCCTCCTGAACCGACCGACACTCTCTGGCCCCAACCACCACCTTTGAAAAGCCATCTCATGGCATCTACCATGAGAATACCACGACAAATGTACATCGGGTACTTAGCATGGCACTACTTCACTACAAGTTTGCAATATGCTACAAATAGGCATACTGAAGGATAGGTATTTAATGTGCACAAAGCAAAAAATAATTATAATGCTCTGGACACTTACTGATTATGATCAACACCAGCTATAAAGCTCATTATAAAATGTACTCTTGTTAAATCTAAAACTAAGTTCTGTGTACGCATTTAACAACATCCTTAAGGGCTTAAATTAGCAAAAATAAAAAAATAACAAACTCTGCTGATCCATCCGTCCGAAAATACTTGTGAGAGAAATGGATGTATCTAGACATATTTTAGTTCTAGATACATCTATTTTTATCCATTTCTCCGACAAGTATTTTCAGATGGAGGGAGTACTACGTAGCAGTTGCCAGCCAGCTCTTGTTGATCCTACCTATTAGATGGCCTTGTTTGCAACTAAGGAAGCTACTAAATTAGCCAACTTCAGAAAATAAGCTGGCATTGCAAGAATGGTCATGCTAAAACCAGCTTGAAGCATTTCACCAAAAGATTCAATGTCTTGAGAATAAAATGTGGTTGGCCTAACTATCAGAGAACCTCTTAGCTAATATTCAACTGAGTTAGCTATACCCAGACCCAGTAGCATCCAATTGTTGTTGAGGAATTAATACTCAACTGAATTGTATGCCTCCATTGAAACAAGTTCATATCTTTAAGAACATTGCATTGTGCACACAACCTGGTACCACCGAACTACAGAACATGGAAACAGCTACATCACATAATTGAGCATGATGCACTTATCAGACCCTAGTGGGTTATAGAGTCAAAGGTCAGGTACTGAACAAAGCATGCCTTAGGGGTGGGGGAGGAGCCGTGTAAGGTGCCCCATGGCACCAGTAGCAAGCATGGCCCCATGCAACCATCCACCCTGCAAATTGTGGAGCCCTAACCATGCCGCAGCCTGGACAAGTGTGTTTGGATCTACAATGACTGTCGGCACGACCTTAAAGCGGATGGAGATGAGCTTCTTGGTTTGTTTTGAATGGTCTGGTTCTTGATCTCGTGCAGCAAGGGTGCCTTGTCATGCTCCCCCTCAGCCTCATTTGCCTCCTCTTCCTATTCTGCCTAGGCCGTTAGGTCTTCCAGCCTCATCCCGATGCATGAGGATGATACGTTAGCGTGCGAGAACAAGGGTGGAGGTCAAGGAGGCCGAGCTGGGAATCTTCGACCTCGTCCCAGTTGCGTAGCCTCATGGCACTTGTGGCCGCTGCGCTTGGGGTCGCGGTCACCGTCATCGCTGGTGGCTGATATGTCTCCATCGTATCTACTTTTCCTAACGCTTTTGCTCTTGTTTTGGACTCTAATTTGCATGATTTGAATGAAACTAACCCGGACTAACGCTGTTTTTAGCAGAACTACCATGGTGTTGTTTTTGTGCAGAAAATTTCTCGGAATTGGACAAAACTTTTTGGAGAATTATTTTGGAATAAAAGAAAAATACTGGAACCAAGACCCACTGGAGGGGGGCCAGCTGCCCACTAGGCACCAGGGTGCGCCACCTCCCTCTGGCGCGCCCTGCTGGGTAGTGGGGCCCACAAGGCTCCACTGACCCTAATTCCAATCTATAAATTCCTATTTTCAGAGAAAAAATAGGAGAGAAAGTTTCATCATGTTTCACGATATGGAGCCACCGTCACCTCCTATTCTTCATCGAAAGGCCAGATCTGGAGTACGTTAGGGGCTCCGGAGAGGGGGATTCGCCGCCATCATCGTCATCAACCATCCTCCATCACCAATTTCATGATGCTCACTGCCGGGAGTGAGTAATCTCTTTGTAGGCTTACTGGACGGTGATGGGTTGGATGAGATTCATCATGTAATCAAGTTAGTTTTATTAGGGCTTGATCCCTAGTATCCACTATGTTCTGAGATTGATGTTTCTATGACTTTGCTGTGCTTAATGCTTGTCACTAGGGCCCGAGTGCCATGATTTCAGAAATGAACCCTTTATGTTTTCACCAATATATTTGTCTTCTTGATCCAATCTTGCAAGTTATATGCACCTATTATGTGTTATGATCCGCATACCCCAAGGTGACACAATTGGGATTCTTTCCGGTGATGACTGTAGTTTGAGGAGTTCATGTATTCACTACGTGTTAATGCTTTGTTCCAGTTCTCTATTAAAAGGAGGCCTTAATATCCCTTAGTTTCCTTATGGACCCGCTGCTACGGGAGGGTAGGACAAAAGATGTCATGCAAGTTCTTTTCCATAAGCACGTATGACTATTTACGGAATACATGCCTACATTATATAGATGAACTGGAGCTAGTTTTGTGTCGCCCTAGGTTATGACTGTTATATGATGAATATTATCCAACATTATCACCGATCCAATGCCTACGAGCTTTTCACATATTGATCTTGCTAAGTTACTACTGTTGTTACTACTGTTACAACTGCTACAAAATTATTGCTACTTCTATTACCGTTACTATTGCTATCACTGCTACTACTATCAAACTATCATACTACTGTGCTACTGATCACTCTGCCATAGATATTTAGTCTCCAGGTGTGGTTGAATTGATAACTCAACTACTAATACTTACAAATATTCTTTGGCTCCCCTTGTGTCGAATCAATAAATTTGGGTTGAATACTCTACCCTCGAAAACTGTTGCGATCCCCTATACTTGTGGGTTATCAAGACCTTTTTCTGGCGCCATTACCGGGGAGCATAGCTATATTTGCTGAATCACTTGGGATTTATATCTGTTGACCACCATGAAGAATCTTAAGGATGATAGAATCAAGATCGTTCCCTCTAAGACGAGGGGAGATAAAGAACTGTTATCTAGCTCTGCACTTGATTCACCTTCTATTTTGAGTAAACTTGCAACACCACCACCTGCTATTAATTATGATATGTCGCAAGTAACTGATGATGCTACTTCTGCTATGAATGATGTTGTTGATGATGCTAGTATGTTGCTTGATAAGACTGTGCCACTAGGTGAATTTCTTCATGACCAACTTGCTAGAGCTAAAGAAATTGAAACTGATGAAATTGTTGAAACTGGAAATTATGAAACACCTATTAGACCTAGCCCTCCTAGATATGAATTTCTTGAGATACCTGAGGGTTATGTTATGGATGGAGAGGTAGCTAGGGACTTTCTTGCTTGTAAGGATAGAGATGATCTTAAGAAGCTACTATGCAAGTTGAAAGAAAAATCTTTGAATGCTAGAATGAAATATGATCCTAAGTTTGCAACTTCACCTATCTTTATTACTGATAAGGATTATGAATTCTCTATCTACCCAGAGTTAATAACTTTGGTTGAATCTGATCCTTTCCATGGCTATGAAACTGAAATTGTTGTGGCACATCTTACTAAATTAAATGATATAGCCACCCTATTTGCTCATGAGGAAAAAATTTGTTATTACTATATTCTCAAGTTATTTCCTTTCTCGTTAAAGGGTGATGCTAAGTTATGGTATAATACTCTTGCTCCTGGTTGTGTGCGTAGTCCCCAGGATATGATTTATTACTTCTCTGAGAAATATTTTTCTGCTCATAAGAAACAAGTTGCCTTACAAGAAATATTCAACTTTGTGCAAATTGAAGAAGAGAGTCTCCCACAAGCTTGGGGGAGTCTCGTTCAATTACTTAATGCTTTGCCTGATCATCCTCTTAAGAAAAATGAAATACTTAATATCTTCTATAACGGACTAACCGAGGCTTCTAGGGACTACCTAGATAGTTGTGCTCGTTGTGTTTTCAGGGAACAAACTGTTGAACAAGTTGGGAACTATTGATATATTGAAGAATTATGATGATTGGACACTTCCTGAACCACCACCTAAACCCACTCCAAAGAAGAGGGGTATTTTATTTCTCAGTCCAAAAGATATGCAAGAGTCAAAGAAATGTATGAAGGAAAAAGGTATTAAAGCCGAGGATGTTAAAAATTTACCACCTATTGACGAAATACATGGCATTGACACACCACCACATGTGGTAGAGGTAAATTCTCTTTTAAAGTTTGATGAAGGCGATATTCTTTATAATAAACATCCTAGTCAATGCTTGTATGAATTCGACAATTACATTATGAAGCAAGATCATTTCAATGCCTATGTTATGAAACAATTAAAGCAAAATTCTGATATGATTGCTCGCTTGAGTGACTTGTTATTCAGAATCACTAATGATGTTAAAGGAGTAGGAAAACATGCTTCTATGGTTCAGACTCAATTAGAACAAGTTGCCAAATCTCAAAGTGAGTTACTCAATGAAATGAATAATAATATGAATGATCGTCCTGTTAGAGTAATGACTAGAGGAGGTAAAATGACTCAGGAGCCACTTTATCCTGAGGGACACCCTAAAAGAGTTGAACAAGACTCTCAAAGAATTAATACTGATGCACCTAGTCCATCTAAAAAGAAGAAGAAAAAGAAAAATGGTAGAACTTTGCATACTTCTAGTGAACCTGAGGTAGAAAAACCTTCTGATGATGATAATGATGTTTCTATTTCTGATGCTGAAACACAATCTGGTAATGAGCATTTACCTAGTGATAATGAGAATGACAATGGTGATGTTCATATAGATTCTCAACCAGACAATGATAAAGAACCAGATAATGATGTTGAAATTGAACTTGCTGTTGATCTTGATAACCCACCTTCGAAAAATAAACGTTATGGTAAGAGAGATTTTGTTGCTAGAAAACATGGTAAAGAAAGAGAACCATGGGTTCAGAAACCCATGCCTTTTCCACCTATACCATCTAAGAAAAAAGATGAGGAAGAATTTGAACGCTTTGCTGAAATGCTTAGGCCAGTCTTTTTGCGTACTCGTTTGACTGATATTTTAAAGATGGCCCCTTATGCTAAATATATGAAAGATATTATCACTAATAAAAGAAAAATACCTGAAGCTGAAATCTCCACCATGCTTGCAAACTACTCTTTTAAGGATGGACTACCTAAGAAATTAGGAGATCAAGGAATACCAACTATACCATGCTCCATTAAAAGAAATTATGTCAAAACTGCCTTATGTGATTTGGGAGCTGGTGTTAGTGTTAAGCCTTTCTCTTTATACAAAAGACTTGATTTGAATAAACTCACACCTACTGAAATATCATTGCAAATGGCTGACAAATCAACTGCCATACCTATCGGTATCGGTGAGGATGTGCCCCTTGTAGTTGCAAATGTTACTATCTTGACAGACTTTGTTATACTTGAGATGCCTGAGGATGATTACATGTTGATTATCCTTGGTAGACCCTTCTTGAACACTGCAAGGGTTGTTATTGATTGCAACAAAAGCAAGGTCACTTTTCATATCAATGGTAATGAGCATACAGTGCACTTTCCGAAGAAACAATTTCAAGTGAATGGTATTAATGTTATTGAAAAGGCTCTGACAATTATTATTGGAAGCTTTCAACTTCCCCTTCCTACTGCCAAAAAGATATATGAAATACTTATTTTTGGGGATATGCATATTCCCGTTGAGGTAACTTAGTGCTTTACGAAAGTTCTTCGGGTTCATGCTAATCGAAAGTGGTTGTTAGTAAGACTTGATCAACCTTATTAATAGATTATTTTCGAGAGGCATGTGGTCAATGAATTTAGTGAGCACAACCTTCTGTTCCTACCTTTTGTTTTCTGTTATTTTTAGTTAAATACAATAAAATGCCATGAATATCCTGTTTTCTGAATTATCCGTGCAATAAAAAAGTGCCCAGAATGAAAGTGCTCTGAATGACCTGAAATTTTAACATGATTTTTTCTGAATATTTGAGAATTACTAGAACTGAAAACATCACAGGGGGGTGTCCAGGTGCCCACTAGGCACCAGGGCGTGCCACACCCACCTGGCGCGCCCTGGTGGGTAGTGGCCCCCACAAGGCCACCCTCACTTATCCCTTTAGCTCACTGCATCACCTACCTCCAGAAAAAATCTATGTAGCTCTCTCTCTTGTGTTCTTTCTCTCAAACCCGTGAATTTTGATCTCTTTGCTCGGAGCTCCATTTCTGAAACTTTTTTTGGGGATTCCTACTTGGTATGTGACTCCTCCATTGCTCCAATTAGTTTTTGTTCTAGTGGTTTATATTTTGAGTAATTAGCTACTCTTGGTGCTGCTGTAAATGAGCTTGCATGTTAAATTCTTTGAGTTCCAAGTAGTTTGAATGCTTGATATAGCCTCTAGGCATCCCTATGAGTAGTTACTATCAATCTTGTGAAGTCTTATTGATATCATTTTTGTGACCCAAAAATTTCAGAAATTGTTCACAGATAAAATGCACCTCTTTAGGAAGAGTTCTTCGAGGTGGACGTCCTCGGAGGCATCATCGAGTGAGAGTTCGATACGACAAGCCTATGTTGAACCAAGGGCAAGCTCGGTGCAGGATACCGACACCAGATCATGCCTATGGCTGTGTGACGAGTTCATGATAGGCGCGGGTATTAAAGAAGAATTTGATCAGTATGTTCACAATACTGAGCTAGCACCCTTCATCAGAGATAAGTGCACTCAGCGTTACAACCTTACTGAATCATTCACCAAAAAGTTTAAGTATTACCCTCGCGAATTTAGAGTCTCATTTTGCCTTTATGATAGAACCAATAGTATTCCCTTAGAAGAATTCTGTGATGCATGCAAAATTCCATATTGGGTTTCGCTAGATGAACCACCAAAATCTGACTATGAGATGTTCCTGAGCAGCCTCTGTTGTGGTGAGGATAGGGGAGTTGCACAAGCTAGAATAAAAAGTATACAATTTCCCTCTATCCGTTACTTTGCACTCTTTAATGGCAAATGCGTCGTGGGTAAGCAAGACTGCAATACACTCTGTGCCTCAGATTTAAGCCTTATACACACTTCTTTAACATGCACTAAACGATATAATCTTGGAGCAATTGTTGCACGGAGGCTACAACATAATGTTGATAGTGGTCATTTATACGGAGGAATTTATGCCTCCCGCTTAGCTGCAAGGCTCAGAGTTTCACCATTGCCTAATGATCCTATTTTACCCACTAGATATCTAGACTTTGATGCGATGCAGTGTCATAAGTTCATGAAGTATGGAGTCACGAATTACAATTACAAGTTGATGTTCAATAAAAAAAATATTGTATCTATTATTTTGCCTACACCTGCTCTCTTTGATTACCAGGGAAAAGGAAGGTATTACATTCATGGGAGAGAGGCACATGATTACAACGCAGCAGTGGAAGTTGCCTGTCGAACTGAGGAGGCTGCGCCCAGAGCCTCCACGAGCTATCACTTTGACTATTATCCAAGCCATGGATGGTGATCACCAAGCTAGGCGAAATCCTAAGCTTGGAGGAGTACGTATTTCCACCCACATTACATTCATGTTCACACATTTCATTTCAGTTGTCGGTGTCCATCCTATTTCATTGTGTTATCCATGCTAGTTTTATTTTCTTACTTTCTTCTTGTGTGTTTGAAAAACTTTGAGAAAATCTGAAAATATTTGTCGCTTCTTTTCGGTTTTTCTCTCTAGTCTAAATTAGTTGCAGTATTAAAAGGAAAACACAAAAAGATTTCCAATTTCTTCCTTTGCTTGTTGGGAGCTTTCCCGTGTAAATAGTTTTTCTCGTTTATGTTTTTCTTTCTTTAATTTGCTTTCTTCAATAAAAATCAAAAACTTCAAAAATATTTCAATGTGTTTCTCTGAAATTCTTTTCTTTTGTTTCATTGAGTCATACTAAGGAGAAGACCACGATGAAAATATTGAGTGGCACTCATATGCATTATTGATGATCTGACAAAGAGGGCATATTATTTTGTCTTCTCCTTGAAATAAAATGTTGCAGATTCCAGCTTAATCCATGACACTCTTGCACTATTATTATTTTCATATCATTCGGTCGTGCAAGTGAAAGGCAATAATGACGATATTTGATGAAGTGACTGTGGCAGGAAAAGCGGGTATGAACTCAACTTGTTTTTGTTTTTGTAAATATGTTTAACTCAGTATCCATGATTCAACATATTATGATTAAACATGTTTACAATGACAATTAGAGATTATAGTTGCTCATGCCATGCTTAAGTAGCTAGGAGTGGATAATGATTTATCTTAGGTGTCAACATGCATTAAAATGGTTGTGATGTAGTATGATGATATGGTATCCTCCTCTGAATGTTTCAAGTGACTTGACTTGGCACATGATCACACATGTAGTTGATTCAAAACCAAGATAGCCTCCACGATATTTATGTCCATGGTGTTTGTATCCTACTCATGCTAGTATTCAATGTTAATTATTCATAATGCATGATTATGACCGTTTTCGCTCTCTAGCTGGTCATTTCTCAACCTATTTGCTAGCCTTCTCCCGTACTAAGCGGGAATACTGCTTGTGCATCAAAATTCTTAAACCAAAGTTATTCCAGATGAGCCCACTATATCTACCTATATGCGGTATTACCCTGCCATTCCAAGTAAATTTGCATGTGCCACCTCTAAAAATTCAAATAAACATCTGTTTTGTGTGCCCGTACCGCTCATGGAGTGACAGGGGGTGGTCAGTATCTTCCACGCTAAGCGGGTTATTCTCATGATGAGTGTTTGTTCACTTGTCCTTGCATGAGAGGGGCTGGTAATCGGGATGCCCAGTCTCATAATTAAAATTACAATAAAAATTAAAGCAAACTCCCCGGACTGTTGTTGGAATGGAGGGCACCCGAGGGTTCGGATAGCCATGGCTTGTGTTTGTTGGTGGAGGGGGGTAAACTTTACTTTTATCGCTTGGGAACCGCCGCTAATGTGTTTAGCATGGAAGAATTTGATAACTCTTGGTCGTAACGTTGACAGGAAAGGTATACCTCCCAAAATTATATTTATCTCTGATTTAAGCTTCGAGCTCTGGCACCTCTGCAAATACCTGCTTCCCTCTGTGAAGGGCCTATCTATTTACTTTTACGTTATTTTACTTTTTGAGTCATCACCTTCTCAAATAAGCACCAGTCCTAAGAGCACTATTGTCATTCTCATGCATTGTTTCTAGTTAATGTTGTGTGCATCATGACTAGATCTCCTCTACAATGAATTACAATGTTTAGTCGCGGCTTGAACTTTGGAGGTGCTCTATATTTATGTTTTGCGGTCTCAGAAAGGGCTAGCGAGATACCATTATTGTCGTATTATATCATGATTGTTTTGACAAAGTGCTGGCATTTGAGATATTTCATTATTGATCGCTAGTTGATTATGCCATTGATATGAGTGACTATAATTTCTAAGAGTTATCGTTTGCACGGTTAGTCATGATCTTTGCTGAAAACCTGGGTATTATTTAAGCATATATACGCACACAAGAACAAAAGAGTTCGTAAAAGTTTTTGTTTGTCACTTTCAGCTTGTCAACTGAATTGCTTGACGACAAGCAATGGGTTAAGCTTGGGGGAGTTGATACATCTCCGTCGTATCTACTTTTCCTAATGCTTTTGCTCTTGTTTTGGACTCTAATTTGAATGATTTGAATGAAACTAACCCGGACTGATGCTGTTTTCAGCAGAACTACCATGGTGTTGTTTTTGTGCAGAAATAAAAGTTCTCAGAATTGGACAAAACTTTTTGGAGAATTATTTTGGAATAAAATAAAAATACTAGAACCAAGATCCACTGGAGGGGGGGGCCCAGCTGCCCGCTAGGCACCACGGCGCGCCACCCCCCTCTGGCGCGCCCTGGTGGGTAGTGGGGCCCATAAGGCTCCGCCGACCATAATTCCAACTTTATA